>CM065320.1:8768412-10018412 GCA_033032175.1 Saturnia japonica | reverse complement strand
TGCTCACTATAAATAAGTTTTAAGAGGGTAATTATGTGAATATTGTTGACGTATAAAAACAAATGGCAACTGAACCAAATCCTGTTTAAGTTTAACGAAAGAATAAAATAGAAAAAGAAATAGTAAAGAATAATGCTATTCGGTTTTATTACCTTACCTGATTTGTGCCTACATTGTTATGAAAGGATGTAGTAGAAGTAATTTTGTTGACTCCTTGTGTACTCGAATATTAATTTCGTTTAATAATTTTCAATCTACCTACCTAATGCCAAGCAACATTGAAGCTATAATTAGGAATAGCGTAAAGGGCAATTTATCTTTGAAAACACTTCAAAATAAAAAAAGGATATAATAGTTATGTGAGAACTGACCTAGAGGTGATTCTTGTAAGAGGTCGCTGATAGTAGACGAAAATCGAACGTTTGTGTCACATAATTCCATTGGTGTAGGTACTCGAATTTATAAAATTTCAATTTCCGTAACTCACGACGGAATTTGGAAAAAAATGAAGTATTATTATTCAATTTTATAAAGATTCATATAAATTTATAGTATAAATGAAATAGTTTAACATTACCGACATTAATGTTTGCTTTCGTGTTTCGTTGAAATGTATTCAGGTTTTCGACCCGAAAAATCAGTTACCGAATTGGTAGAATCGGCTACAAAAAACTTAATCGCTTTTTACATGTCTGCTATTCATAGATCGTAACATGGAGATCGCAACTAAAATTGGAGAACAAGAAAAAATTTGAGGAAAATATTCGCTTGAATTCAGTGTCATTGATAGCTTTTCATGGTCGACTCGTTTCATTAAGTTTCAAAATAAATTTCTTAGATTTAACTACACACTCTATCAACGTTCCGCATTACTTAACAATTTTTATTTGATTTATTTTTTAAATTATTTATTATACTTCTTAGTGTTTCAAATTTGTAATACGTGACATGTGTAATGAATAACTCAGTATCATCTTTCGAAAGAATTTTCCCAGAAATAATAATAATAAATAATGTTATTGACAAAACTATCTGACAGTATTCCACCGTAATGTATGCATTGCTTTATTTTCGTTGACTATTAGTGAGATACTTTATAGATTATATTAGTGTTAGTTTTTAATAAAAAATCAATGTTATATAAATGTCAAGAATTATTACCACTAAGGCTTGCATGCACAATGACAATAAATTGTGGATTATGCTTGCTTTATGTAGGTACACTATCAATGAATAAGTTGTGTGTATGTTATGTCTAAATAGAAAACTTAAGTACTTATCTTTTATAAATGAAGTTCATAACATTATTATTATTGACAGATATATTTTTAAAACACTATTAGATAAGTATCATACAAAAAATTGAATTATACTAATTTTCAATATTTAATGATAATCCATTAAAATTCAAAAATTGCTGATAATGAAATCGTTATAGAAATTGATGTAAGTAGGTGTGTATCCACTCGCATTTATTATTATTTTATGTAATACGAGCGGTGGCCCGTGGCTCCGCACGCGTTTGTTACGTAGTAATTATTTTCATCCCGTAATTTCATTTTTTATCATTTTATGGTCAAGTTTTATAGCTTATCAATTGAAGTGTATACAAAATATCATGAAAATCGGTTGTGAATGAATAATAATATGTATATATTTGGAATATTTTTACAATTTCTAAAAGTATCATTGACGATTATTAATCTATGATCTTATCAATTAGCAAATAACATGTATTTTAAAGTGTACAAAATTTTGTTAAAGTCGATTAAGAACACTAAACAAAACAAATGTATATTTAGATATCACGTCCCTAAACATCAATAACGGAAATCTTACGTTATTTTCTTTTCGCACCACTTGGTTGAGGGTAGTTTCTTTTCGCAACACTTGGTTGAGGGTAGCAATAAAATTATACCACTGATATGTACAAAAGTCATCCAAACATTTAGATTTAAATTAATTGTTATATTTGTGGTCAATTTATTCCTAAAAGTGAAAAAAGCCAAATTCGCCTATTTGAGAAGTGTTGCTGAATTAAGATTATTTTAAAAATAACCATTAAAAATCAAGACAAATCGCAGCTGCCTCTAGCGTGTTGTTTAAAATGCTATAAATATTTGACGGGTGGCACAAGGATATTATAAAACAGATGACCTTTGGTGTACCAATGCCACTGTACTGCAACCTAAAAATCACGTAGCTGACTGTTACTTCTGTATAATAACTGTGAAAGGTTTTTCGAAAATATCAAAACATTCGGTGAAGTATGCTATTGCGTCATCACTGTCATCAGTGTCAATGACGCTATCACATTCTCCAGACATTTCAGTACTAGAAAGATTTTCAACTTCCCAAAGACCGAACCTGGATTTTTAATTCATAAAACAAATTAAAGAAGGTATTTCCAATGGTTCTGACATAAGAAAATTAATCAATGATCCCGATTTTTTTCGAGCCTCAGTCCTTTTGAAAATCATGCATAGTTGGCTTTTGTCGACGTCACAAACAATATCCTCGGCAATCACAAATCACCGGATTTCCATGAAAAAATTAAAATGATGCCGGATGCGTATCCCAAACTAGGATGCATTAAGTCGTTGAAAATGAATTTCTTACACTCGCATTTAAGTTTCTTTTCGCATTCTATGGGCTTAGTAAATGAGAACACGATGAAAGATATCATAATGAAATTGCAGAGTATGAGAAGCTTTATCAGGGTAGATGGGAGCCAGTCATGTTTGCAGACTACTGTTGGAGCCTTCAGAGGGATACCGCCACTATTGACTATAAGAAGAAAGCCAGTTGTTTAAAAATGTTTTTATGTTATGGCACTACTTCATACAATTTACAGTAAAATCAATAAATGCGTTTCACTACTAAACTTGACGTGATATTACAATTTTATTTAAATATTTCAAATTTTTTAAAGGCGGCGTAGGATAATTACATGTTGTGAACCCAGTGAATTTTTTTTTTACTTTCTTGCATAACGCAATTAATAACAATGTGTTTTTTTACCATTTCTAAAAGTGTTATTATAGATTGTTACAGGTAGCTTATCAATTGATTCACATATGGTAATATTTTATAGAAATCGGTCTAGCCGTTTTTGATTGAAATCCGGATATAAAGACAGAGAAAAAATTATAATGACATATTCATGATTTTGTCCTTTATTTAAATGGATATCGGGAATTTTGGAAAAAAGGACATGTACAGACATAACTACAAATTTATTAGTATAAACTCGAGGACAAATTTCAAGGAACGTAAAACAGGTTTTATTTCTCCTGTTGTAGTTATCATGCGTACGGGCCATAAACATTAGTAAATCCACAGATTTGAGAAAAAGGCAGATGGAGCCTGTCAGAGCACGAAAATGTCCCATATTAATATTCAATTCTGACAATTTTGAAAGGATATGTCATGCAATGTCAACACCCCGTTTGCTTTAGTATTATACACAGAGTATTTTTGTATATAGGAGAATTATATTGGAAATGCTATAACATTGCAAAAATTCTTCGCAAAAACAAAAAAAGGAAAACGGAGTATCTTTTCATATAGCCTTAGTGGCCTGAATCCGCTGCGGCTTTTACAGCTTCACCGATCTTGGTCAAAATTACAAAAATGTTGCTAGGTTACAATTATAGTAAGACAACCCGGCCCTAGTACTGATATACGTCTACCGTCTAGGTACTATGATTACTCTATGTAGGTTGTATATGCATAGGTTTTTAGTTCTATTCTTGAATTTGAGAGAGAATGAGAAAAAAAGTTTTAGCTAGCGCTTCGTTTGAGTGTCTTTTAAAATGATTGTCGTGTTTTTCTGATTATTTAATATAATTAGCCTAACTTACGAATGTGTAATACATTGTGGTGGTTGAATAAACGTTTCAACTATTTGCCGACTATATTATTTATAAGACTGAGCTAGCTTGACGAAACAATTAAATATTTTCTTGGAAGTTATAGTAAAACATATGTATGAAGCGTAGAAAGATCACTTTATTTACAACTTGACTATCACAAAACCTAAAGGAGGGTAATATTTGAAACGTAATAGTTTGTTTGACAATTATCTACAAACGTCATGGTTCCAAAGTAAATAATATATAGAACTCTGGACAGTCAAGTGTAAGTAAATCCAAGATAGCAGCACAAAAATTTTAAATGATTACGAAGTCGAAACCATTAGAGATGTGTATTGTTAAGTTAAAACAGAGAACCAATAAATATAAATTGATAATGTAAAAATGAAGATTGGCAAATATACGTTTAGTTCAAAATTGTTATGTAAAGGTCGGGACCCTTCATTTCAACTACGAAAGCAGTTGGTTTGATGATGGATAATGGATTAACGACTACACTGCTGGAGAGGTAAAAAAACCTTTACAACTTATTAACTGCCCTGGATACATTATTCACACGATCGCGAATGTTGTTATCTGGTCATTAAGGATACAGAGCTAAATGTATGTCCTGCAATTGTTGTTCTGAAGGCTCCATCTGCCTTTTTCTTAAATCTGTGAGTAAATCCTTCTTCTTCTTCATACCTTGGCAACTAGTCCTCTTTAATGAAGACCATTACTACCATTATCAAGTTTATCAAGTGTCCTGTATTATGACGACTACAGTAGCCTAACAAGATAGTGGCTCCCTTGTTACAACTTTCTAGGGAGTTTTTGTAGGATCTCAGAATGAATGCTTTCTGCTTATATTCATAATCCACTGCACTTATGCACAAAAACCAAACTATATCACGCAAACGCCACCAATATTACATAATTCAAAAAGCTAAGTAAATAAATAAAAAATAAAAACACAACATGTCACTTCAAGATTCCGGCAAAATCCCATTAGTAAATTCTATTAAAAATTTTTTGGAATGGCTTTTTTCGAATTTCAATTATTTTTATATAATTATTGCTTAATGTTGCGTTCTTTCAAACTGCATTTTTTTTTTACCAAATTTTGAATGTGAGTTTAAATTTAGGTTTTGTTTAAATTTTTGCCTTGACCGCCTTGTTTCTCGTGTTAAGTGTGAATTGTCACTGCAAATAAACTGAGAATGTCAAATCTAAACGCCGCTCTAGTAGCTAGGGCTGTTACTTTAATTGAAAATAGGAACTCCTACAAGAATATAGCTCAAACATTACGAGTATCAAAATCTGTGGTAGGTACACCAAGTTGTCAAGAAATATCGAGTAGTAAACGAGGCGTTCAGGGCAGATACGTAAACGGAAAACTGTGACCAGAGATGACCCGTTCATCGTTAAAAGCGTGCTTAGAAACCGGACCTTAACTTCTTCTAGGGTAAGTACGAAAGTTCAAGAAGTGTGAGGGGTTACAGTAAGCACAGAAACTATGGGATGAAGGCTGAAATCAGCCACATGCTACCAAGTAGCTAGAGTTAATTTTACTCGCAATCAGGAAAGTTGGAATGACGAAGCCTGGAGTCAATTTCTATTTACAGATGGGTCCAGTTTTTGCCTGAAGTCAGGTGATGGAAGGATGAAAGAGTGGAGACGCCTGGGAGAGAGGTACTCTCATTACAACATCATTGGAAAAGAGGCATATGGTGGAGAATAAGTTATGGTATGGGGAGGTATTTTTATGGGGGCACGTACGGAAAACCGCGTCATTGAGAATGGAGTCATTAACAGCGGCACGATATGTAACTGAGATTTTAAAAGAATTTGTATTGCCATTTGCCCTTTTCATATGAGATGGATTTGTTTTTACGTATGATAATGCATGCCCTCATACTGAGAACGTAGTTGTCGAATACTTTCGAGGCGTTGAAATCAATGCCATGGGCCTATGGGGCAGCCAACGTGCTCGCCCGACTTAAACCCCATAGACTGTGATAGAGCATGTATGGGATAACATTGGTAGACAAATTAAGAAGAGATATCTTGTCCCGCTAATTTGAGAGATCTTAAAACACATTGAAAGAAAACTATAACACATTTCCTCGTGATTTTCTTGATATCTTGATTAGAGGTATGCCAAGGAGACTGGAAACAGTTTGAAGAGCTAGAGGGGGCAACACTAAGTACTGATTATAGCCTACGCTATAGCCTTTCCTAAGCATTTAGGAAAAAAAAACAAATACACAAAAATGTTTCATTGTTTCTAACCTGTATTTTTTTTCCTTTTTTTGGTTAATTTTTGTTATATGATCTTTTGTTTTTTATTTAAAATTAATAATTAAAAAGCAAAATCCAAATTAATAAACTTAATTATCACAAATATCCACGATAATTTGATTTATATCAGTTTTTTTTGCGTCCCAATTTGTCCATGAGAGTAGATAAATTATAACAACAGACGTTTATATAATCAAAGCATAAAATATCGCATCAAGTACAATATTTTGACAAAGTGACTAGATTTCAATGCTCAGTTTATTATACAGAAATATTCTTTTGTCCGTAGCGTCCCATAGCTATTAATGACGAATTTACATATATATATACATTATAAACGTGCTATAAAATTTCTATTGGCATTTACTTAATAAAAGTCGTAAATATTAACGGCTTTATAAAATAGCTTGGGTTCTGACTTGAAATAATGAAAGTATCGCGGGTCATCAACTTCTTTGCGGTCTTCTTTATTTATTTTAATTCAAATCTGAGTTCTGCATTCGATTATTAAACTTAACTCGCAGGAAGTACGCTATAGCCTATAACCCGCGTCATTAATCACCGATCAGCAGGCTTCCTCAGCTGTTTGTAGACCGCGTGAGTCGCGAATAATTACAACGACACTTTTATTGTTTCTCGCGAGTTCAGTTTTTGCTCTGCGCTGTCCGCATTTTGCGGCTTTCGGAAAGTTAATCGACGAAGACTTACACAGACGTGTGATCTCACGTTAAATCTTATAATTTTGTACTACTGAACTTAAAGCAGTTTGGTTATTTATAATATTACCAAATTTTTAATTAATTATTACCGATTCTTATAGCCCTTCAGTTATGGTATAATGTATGCTTCTCGTCTATATAATTTAATCAGAAACGGTTGAGAATTGAAGAAAATTAAAATTTCTTAACTTCTTTTTTACTTTTTACGATTTTGTTGTTGATTTTGTTGTGTTACGAAGTAATGTTGATTGTCAATTGACCAATGACATAGGCATTTCATGTAAAAAATTCATAAAAATCGATCAAGCCAAACTTCAACAAAATTTAACTTAAATCTTTTAAAATAAATAAACGAATTCTGTCTATAACACTTTAAACTCTCAAAAACCTTAATTAAACTTAAAATTCTGTAATAATTATCTTTATTCTTCTACACAGGTCAACATTAATTATTAAAATAAAATGACCAGATACGGTTATTTTTTAAGTATTGGCAGAAAAAGTAAATTAAGCAAAATCAAACCATTTCAAACGTGTTTTAAAACAAAGTAACTACTTCTGTGTACAACACTTAAAATTACCACGTTAAACTAAAAAAAAAACTTAATCAGATTTAAATTCCTGTAACAAACACGTTATTTTACAGGGACACGTATTAAATTAAAATGATCAGATATGGTTAAAAATGTTAAACACTAAGTCTTATTTGCATTGCGAAAATAAACTAATCCCGCAAAATAATAACGGACCCTTGGATCGAATCCTCTACATACCACCCAACTTATAACAATACTATATATTATATTATATTTATGAGTTAGTATGTTTTATGTATACATTGTTTGTTTTGAACTTCAATATTCCGCAAAGGTGTAAATATGAACATTAGTCGTTAAGACCTTTGACCGGATACGTGCTCAGCATTTCCTTGCTTGTATTGAAATAAGCTTGAACGCAAACAATGAACAGAATTTCAAAACACAGCAATAACGTAGAATGGTAAGTGTGAGCAGGACATCACTCCTTCTTGGAATTACGACACTGTGTAATGGAACGCGGCAAAATGGAATGCAACCGGCACCGTTCATCGGTCGAAACCCGCGCTTCGCCGTCGCGCCGCGCCGCGCCGACCACTAAAAGTAATAAGCAGCTAAAGAATTTCCATACTTACCTATGCCGAAAATAAACAGTACTGTACTCACAACTAACCTTAAGCATTGATCAGAAACGAAAATAACATTTACAACCTGATGGGTTTATGAATATCGTTTTAGAGGTTACTTAGATAAAATACCTTATTTGAAAACAAATCAAATATCGTGTTTATCGGGCTCTGTTTTAATTTGTTGGACATACAAACCGTGCTATTGAGGATTCTGTGAAAATTCTTAGCATTTATGTTTTTCGTTAGGGTAAGTTCAAGTATTAAGTAAACAGGTTTGTTGGACTATTTTTTTCTTACTTTAGCTCACAAAAGGGAGTGGGGGTAATATAATAAATCATACGTAAAATGAAAATGTATAACTAGTTGTACCCCCGCCTCCGCTCGTGTGAATTACAGAATACCGTCGATCGAACGCACGCGTGAATTGTTCTACCCTCACACCCTCCCATGGCGATCGTTCGCCTATTATTGACGTGACAACGTCTTATAAATTGGTTTGCCGGGTGACACTTCAAGAAACTGCGTTACGCTCCGCTCACGTTATGCGCTCACAATGAGAGCGAGTGAGAGGCACGCGTCCCTTCCACTCGGGCATGGTTAGCCCGCCTAAGAGCGAGAGAGACAGACATAAAGTCGTTGTCACGTAAAACTTTCGCCCGTATACCGACTTTACAGGCAACCAATTTTTTTAAAGACAAACTGCTTTTTGTAGATGATTCTTTGAAGGTAATAATAATATGCTCTCGCGGACTTTTTATAGGTATTTTTAAGACCTACAATTATGTAGTAGGTACGTGGTTTACTCAGTGTAAGCCACTTAAGCGCCCCAAAATGTATTTTCATAAAATTGATCCACGATTATCAGCACTGCCTATTCGTATTTTACTTTATCTAACAAAATATATACTATAACATGGCCAGATAACATATCTGTAAATTAAAAAAAAACATGTTTATCGAATAAATAAGTGGTTTTCGCGTGAAAGGAACATCAACAGACAAAACACACAGAGAGACGTTAAGATTTCAAATATGTATAGATGCATTGACGTATATACGTCCATGTACTTATAGATAATGAAAATGTATTCTATATAATATTTATAAATTAAATTAATAATACTATTTTATCCATGGTACACCCAATTTATTTCCATATTCCTTACTAAAAATAAATACATGTTCCGAAAATTTACGTAACTCTACGTATAAGTATACATTTGTAAATGTTTAATGTTTATTTTGTTTTAATATTTAAATAAAAAATTGCTTACATCTTACCATTTGGTGGGGGAGAGAAACAAAAATTTCTTATTTTTGCTTATACTGATTAGGTATATATTATTATCATTGAAAGTTTGCATAATTAATACTTAAACGCCCTCTTAATGTAAGTTCGTGGTTTCAACTTTCAAGAGCACGTTAAATTCCCCTAAAAATTTTAACATGAAATACATACATATTAAAAGATTAATTTATTTAACAATGAAACCGTAATAGTTCATTCTGTTAATTTACGAACGCCACGTCATACATAGTGAGTAACTAATTCAAAGATTAATATTAAATTGCGAAATGTATACTTAATGATTATTGTTTGTTACGTAAGAGTACATACGTAAGTTATTTTTATGTTATAGCCGACTTCCACAAAAGACAGTAGCTTACTCAATTCGAATGTATAAATATACATATTTTTTTAGGATGTGCAGCCATAACTTCTTTGTTTATTAACCGATTTGGATGATTTTCTTTTTGGTGGATAGGGGGGGGGGGGGGTACCTCAAGGGTTGACCCATTTTATTTCATTGGCATTGGACTTTCAACTTCGATGATATACGAGGATACTCTTCAAAATGATATAAGTTGGTTTTGTTTTTTTGCTAAAACTTGTCTTGTTAATATCGAAATTGAGATTCTAAAGCTTATGATCATAATACTAAAAAAACATTAACATGGGCGTAGTCAGGTATGGACAGGGGCGGGAAGCTGCCTCCCTAGCAACTGTTGGTAAGATCACGGTAACCGTGTGGATGTGGAATGGTCTTCTAGTCATCGTTTTAGATTTTCTAGTTCACGTTCTTTCTCCTTCATTTTATTTGTAACTACGGCGATAAACAATCATACGGCCCGTCCGATGATAAGCGGCTACCGTAGCCTATGGATATCACTACAACTACAACTCCTACTACAACTGCTACTAGACGTGCATCGTTTTTTTTTGCCTGTACCTTACTTACTATTAGTGGCTGTAGAGTCATAATGTCAAGTTTAGTATTAGGTACGACGGCGACGATTCTCGATGAAATCCGTCACCGACGCGCGCCGATGTTGTTTGTTTTTTGCTTGTACCTTACTATTAGTGGCTGTAGAGTAATATTGCCAAGTTTAGTATTAGGTACGACGGCGACGATTCTCGATGAAATCCGTCACCGACGCGCGCCAATGTTGTTTGTTTTTTGCTTGTACCTTACTATTAGTGGCTGTAGAGTAATATTGCCAAGTTTAGTATTAGGTACGACGGCGACGATTCTCGATGAAATCCGTCACCGACGCGCGCCGATGTTGTTTGTTTTTTGCTTGTACCTTACTATTAGTGGCTGTAGAGTAATATTGCCAAGTTTAGTATTAGGTACGACGGCGACGATTCTCGATGAAATCCGTCACCGACGCGCGCCGATGTTGTTTGTTTTTTGCTTGTACCTTACTATTAGTGGCTGTAGAGTAATATTGCCAAGTTTAGTATTAGGTACGACGGCGACGATTCTCGATGAAATCCGTCACCGACGCGCGCCGATGTTGTTTGTTTTTTGCTTGTACCTTACTATTAGTGGCTGTAGAGTAATATTGCCAAGTTTAGTATTAGGTACGACGGCGACGATTCTCGATGAAATCCGTCACCGACGCGCGCCGATGTTGTTTGTTTTTTGCTTGTACCTTACTATTAGTGGCCTTAGAGTAATATTGCCAAGTTTAGTATTAGGTACGACAGCGATGATTCTCGATGAAATCCGTCACCGACGCGCGCCGTTGTTGTTTGTTTTTTGCTTGTACCTTACTATTAGTGGCTGTAGAGTAATATTGCCAAGTTTAGTATTAGGTACGACGGCGACGATTCTCGATGAAATCCGTCACCGACGCGCGCCAATGTTGTTTGTTTTTTGCTTGTACCTTACTATTAGTGGCTGTAGTGTAATATTGCCAAGTTTAGTATTAGGTACGACGGCGACGATTCTCGATGAAATCAGTCACCGACGCTCGCCGATGTTGTTTGTTTTTTGCTTGTACCTTACTATTAGTTGCTGTAGAGTCATATTGTCAAGTTTAGTATGAGGTACGACGGCGATGATTCTCGATGAAATCCGTCACCGACGCGCGCCGATGTTGTTTGATTTTTGCTTGTACCTTACTATTAGTGGCCTTAGAGTAATATTGCCAAGTTTAGTATTAGGTACGACAGCGATGATTCTCGATGAAATCCGTCACCGACGCGCGCCGTTGTTGTTTGTTTTTTGCTTGTACCTTACTATTAGTGGCTGTAGAGTAATATTGCCAAGTTTAGTATTAGGTACGACGGCGACGATTCTCGATGAAATCCGTCACCGACGCGCGCCAATGTTGTTTGTTTTTTGCTTGTGCCTTACTATTAGTTGCTGTAGAGTCATATTGTCAAGTTTAGTATGAGGTACGACGGCGATGATTCTCGATGAAATCCGTCACCGACGCGCGCCGATGTTGTTTGATTTTTGCTTGTACCTTACTATTAGTGGCTGTAGATTAATATTGCCAAGTTTAGTATTAGGTACGACGGCGACGATTCTCGATGAAATCCGTCACCGACGCGCGCCGATGTTGTTTGTTTTTTGCTTGTACCTTACTATTAGTGGCTGTAGAGTAATATTGCCAAGTTTAGTATTAGGTACAACGACGACGATTCTCGATGAAATCCGTCACCAACGCACGCCGATTGTTGTTTGATTTTTGCTTATACCTTACTATTAGTGGCTGTAGAGTAATATTGCCAAGTTTAGTATTAGGTACGACGGCGACGACTTCTCGATGAAATCAGTCACCAACGCGCGCCGATTGTTGTTTGTTTTTTGCTTGTACCTTACTATTAGTGGCTGTAGAGTAATATTGCCAAGTTTAGTATTAGGTACGACAGGCGACGATTCTCGATGAAATCCGTCACCGACGCGCGCCGATGTTGTTTGTTTTTTGCTTGTACCTTACTATTAGTGGCCTGTAGAGTAATATTGCCAAGTTTAGTATTAGGTACGACAGGCGACGATTCTCGATGAAATCCGTCACCGACGCGCGCCGATTGTTGTTTGTTTTTTGCTTGTACCTTACTATTAGTGGCTGTAGAGTAATATTGCCAAGTTTAGTATTAGGTACGACGGCGACGATTCTCGATGAAATCCGTCACCGACGCGCGCCAATGTTGTTTGTTTTTTGCTTGTACCTTACTATTAGTGGCTGTAGAGTAATATTGTCAAGTTTAGTATGAGGTACGACGGCGACGATTCTCGATGAAATCCGTCACCGACGCGCGCCGATGTTGTTTGTATTTTTGCTTGTACCTTACTATTAGTGGCTGTAGAGTTAATATTGCCAAGTTTAGTATTAGGTACGACGGCGACGATTCTCGATGAAATCCGTCACCGACGCGCGCCGATGTTGTTTGTTTTTTGCTTGTACCTTACTATTAGTGGCTGTAGAGTAATATTGCCAAGTTTAGTATTAGGTACGACGGCGACGATTCTCGATGAAATCCGTCACCGACGCGCGCCGATGTTGTTTGTTTTTTGCTTGTACCTTACTATTAGTGGCTGTAGAGTAATATTGCCAAGTTTAGTATTAGGTACGACGGCGACGATTCTCGATGAAATCAGTCACCGACGCGCGCCGATGTTGTTTGTTTTTTGCTTGTACCTTACTATTAGTGGCTGTAGAGTAATATTGCCAAGTTTAGTATTAGGTACGACAGCGATGATTCTCGATGAAATCCGTCACCGACGCGCGCCGATGTTGTTTGTTTTTTGCTTGTACCTTACTATTAGTGGCTGTAGAGTAATATTGCCAAGTTTAGTATTAGGTACGACGGCGACGATTCTCGATGAAATCCGTCACCGACGCGCGCCGTGTTGTTTGTTTTTTGCTTGTACCTTACTATTAGTGGCTGTAGAGTAATATTGCCAAGTTTAGTATTAGGTACGACGGCGACGATTCTCGATGAAATCGTCACCGACGCGCGCCGATGTTGTTTGTTTTTTGCTTGTACCTTACTATTAGTGGCTGTAGAGTAATATTGCCAAGTTTAGTATTAGGTACGACGGCGATGATTCTCGATGAAATCCGTCACCGACGCGCGCCGATGTTGTTTGTTTTTTGCTTGTACCTTACTATTAGTGGCTGTAGAGTAATATTGCCAAGTTTAGTATTAGGTACGACGGCGACGATTCTCGATGAAATCCGTCACCGACGCGCGCCGATGTTGTTTGATTTTTTGCTTGTACCTTACTATTAGTGGCTGTAGAGTAATATTGCCAAGTTTAGTATTAGGTACAACGACGACGATTCTCGATGAAATCCGTCACCAACGCACGCCGATTGTTGTTTGTATTTTTGCTTATACCTTACTATTAGTGGCTGTAGAGTAATATTGTCAAGTTTAGTATTAGGTACAACGGACGACGATTCTCGATGAAATCCGTCACCAACGCACGCCGATTGTTGTTTGATTTTTGCTTATACCTTACTATTAGTGGCTGTAGAGTAATATTGCCAAGTTTAGTATTAGGTACGACGGCGACGACTTCTCGATGAAATCCGTCACCAGACGCGCGCCGATTGTTGTTTGTTTTTTGCTTGTACCTTACTATTAGTGGCTGTAGAGTAATATTGCCAAGTTTAGTATTAGGTACGACGGCGACGATTCTCGATGAAATCTGTCACCGACGCGCGCCGATGTTGTTTGTTTTTTGCTTGTACCTTACTATTAGTGGCCTGTAGAGTAATATTGCCAAGTTTAGTATTAGGTACGACAGCGATGATTCTCGATGAAATCCGTCACCGACGCGCGCCGATTGTTGTTTGTTTTTTGCTTGTACCTTACTATTAGTGGCTGTAGAGTAATATTGCCAAGTTTAGTATTAGGTACGACGGCGACGATTCTCGATGAAATCCGTCACCGACGCGCGCCGAATGTTGTTTGTTTTTTGCTTGTAGCCTTACTATTAGTGTGCTGTAGAGTAATATTGCCAAGTTTAGTATTGAGGTACGACGGCGACGATTCTCGATGAAATCCGTCACCGACGCGCGCCGATGTTGTTTGTATTTTTGCTTGTACCTTACTATTAGTGGCTGTAGAGTTAATATTGCCAAGTTTAGTATTAGGTACGACGGCGACGATTCTCGATGAAATCCGTCACCGACGCGCGCCGATGTTGTTTGTTTTTTGCTTGTACCTTACTATTAGTGGCTGTAGAGTAATATTGCCAAGTTTAGTATTAGGTACGACGGCGACGATTCTCGATGAAATCCGTCACCGACGCGCGCCGATGTTGTTTGTTTTTTGCTTGTACCTTACTATTAGTGGCTGTAGAGTAATATTGCCAAGTTTAGTATTAGGTACGACGGCGACGATTCTCGATGAAATCAGTCACCGACGCGCGCCGATGTTGTTTGTTTTTTGCTTGTACCTTACTATTAGTGGCTGTAGAGTAATATTGCCAAGTTTAGTATTAGGTACGACAGCGATGATTCTCGATGAAATCCGTCACCGACGCGCGCCGATGTTGTTTGTTTTTTGCTTGTACCTTACTATTAGTGGCTGTAGAGTAATATTGCCAAGTTTAGTATTAGGTACGACGGCGACGATTCTCGATGAAATCCGTCACCGACGCGCGCCGATGTTGTTTGTTTTTTGCTTGTACCTTACTATTAGTGGCTGTAGAGTAATATTGCCAAGTTTAGTATTAGGTGCGACGGCGACGATTCTCGATGAAATCCGTCACCGACGCGCGCCGATGTTGTTTGTTTTTTGCTTGTACCTTACTATTAGTGGCTGTAGAGTAATATTGCAAGTTTAGTATTAGGTACACGCGACGATTCTCGATGAAATTCGTCACCAACGCCGCCGATGTTGTTTGTTTTTGCTTGTACCTTACTATTAGTGGCTGTAGAGTAATATTGCCAAGTTTAGTATTAGGTACGACGGCGACGATTCTCGATGAAATCGTCACCACGCACGCCGTGTTGTTTGTTTTTGCTTTACCTTACTATTAGTGGCTGTAGAGTAATATTGCCAAGTTTAGTATTAGGTACGACGGCGACGATCTCGATGAAATCGTCACCACGCGCGCCGTGTTGTTTGTTTTTTGCTTGTACCTTACTATTAGTGGCTGTAGAGTAATATTGCCAAGTTTAGTATTAGGTACGACGGCGACGATTCTCGATGAAATGTCACCGACGCGCGCCGATGTTGTTTGTTTTTTGCTTGTACCTTACTATTAGTGGCCTGTAGAGTAATATTGCCAAGTTTAGTATTAGGTACGACAGCGATGATTCTCGATGAAATCCGTCACCGACGCGCGCCGTGTTGTTTGTTTTTTGCTTGTACCTTACTATTAGTGGCTGTAGAGTAATATTGCCAAGTTTAGTATTAGGTACGACGGCGACGATTCTCGATGAAATCCGTCACCGACGCGCGCCAATGTTGTTTGTTTTTTGCTTGTCCTTACTATTAGTGCTGTAGAGTAATATTGCCAAGTTTAGTATTAGGTCGACGGCGAGATTCTCGATGAAATCCGTCACCGACGCGCGCCGATGTTGTTTGTTTTTGCTTGTACCTTACTATTAGTGGCTGTAGATAATATTGCCAAGTTTAGTATTAGGTACGACGGCGACGATTCTCGATGAAATCCGTCACCGACGCGCGCCGATGTTGTTTGTTTTTTGCTTGTACCTTACTATTAGTGGCTGTAGAGTAATATTGCCAAGTTTAGTATAAGGTACGACGGCGACGATTCTCGATGAAATCGTCACCGACGCGCGCCGATGTTGTTTGTTTTTTGCTTGTACCTTACTATTAGTGGCTGTAGAGTAATATTGCCAAGTTTAGTATTAGGTACGACGGCGACGATTCTCGATGAAATCAGTCACCGACGCGCGCCGATGTTGTTTGTTTTTTGCTTGTACCTTACTATTAGTGGCTGTAGAGTAATATTGCCAAGTTTAGTATTAGGTACGACAGCGATGATTCTCGATGAAATCCGTCACCGACGCGCGCCGATGTTGTTTGTTTTTTGCTTGTACCTTACTATTAGTGGCTGTAGAGTAATATTGCCAAGTTTAGTATTAGGTACGACGGCGACGATTCTCGATGAAATCCGTCACCGACGCGCGCCGATGTTGTTTGTTTTTTGCTTGTACCTTACTATTAGTGGCTGTAGAGTAATATTGCCAAGTTTAGTATTAGGTGCGACGGCGACGATTCTCGATGAAATCCGTCACCGACGCGCGCCGATGTTGTTTGTTTTTTGCTTGTACCTTACTATTAGTGGCTGTAGAGTAATATTGCCAAGTTTAGTATTAGGTACGACGGCGACGATTCTCGATGAAATCCGTCACCGACGCGCGCCGATGTTGTTTGTTTTTTGCTTGTACCTTACTATTAGTGGCTGTAGAGTAATATTGCCAAGTTTAGTATTAGGTACGACGGCGACGATTCTCGATGAAATCCGTCACCGACGCGCGCCGATGTTGTTTGTTTTTTGCTTGTACCTTACTATTAGTGGCTGTAGAGTAATATTGCCAAGTTTAGTATTAGGTACGACGGCGACGATTCTCGATGAAATCCGTCACCGACGCGCGCCGATGTTGTTTGTTTTTTGCTTGTACCTTACTATTAGTGGCTGTAGAGTAATATTGCCAAGTTTAGTATTAGGTACGACGGCGACGATTCTCGATGAAATCAGTCACCGACGCGCGCCGATGTTGTTTGTTTTTTGCTTGTACCTTACTATTAGTGGCTGTAGAGTAATATTGCCAAGTTTAGTATTAGGTACGACAGCGATGATTCTCGATGAAATCCGTCACCGACGCGCGCCGATGTTGTTTGTTTTTTGCTTGTACCTTACTATTAGTGGCTGTAGAGTAATATTGCCAAGTTTAGTATTAGGTACGACGGCGACGATTCTCGATGAAATCCGTCACCGACGCGCGCCGATGTTGTTTGTTTTTTGCTTGTACCTTACTATTAGTGGCTGTAGAGTAATATTGCCAAGTTTAGTATTAGGTGCGACGGCGACGATTCTCGATGAAATCCGTCACCGACGCGCGCCGATGTTGTTTGTTTTTTGCTTGTACCTTACTATTAGTGGCTGTAGAGTAATATTGCCAAGTTTAGTATTAGGTACGACGGCGACGATTCTCGATGAAATCCGTCACCGACGCGCGCCGATGTTGTTTGATTTTTGCTTGTACCTTACTATTAGTGGCTGTAGAGTCATATTGTCAAGTTTAGTATGAGGTACGACGGCGATGATTCTCGATGAAATCCGTCACCGACGCGCGCCGTTGTTGTTTGATTTTTGCTTATACCTTACTATTAGTGGCTGTAGAGTAATATTGTCAAGTTTAGTATTAGGTACAACGACGACGATTCTCGATTAAATTTGTCACCAACGCACGCCGTTGTTGTTTGATTTTTGCTTATACCTTACTATTAGTGGCTGTAGAGTAATATTGCCAAGTTTAGTATTAGGTACGACGGCGACGACTCTCGATGAAATTTGTCACCAACGCGCGCCGTTGTTGTTTGTTTTTTGCTTGTACCTTACTATTAGTGGCTGTAGAGTAATATTGCCAAGTTTAGTATTAGGTACGACGGCGACGATTCTCGATGAAATTTGTCACCAACGCGCGCGCCGTTGTTGTTTTTTTTTGCTTGTACCTTACTATTAGTGGCTGTAGAGTAATATTGTCAAGTTTAGTATTAGGTACGACGGCGACGATTCTCAATGAAATTTGTCACCAACGCGCGCCGTTGTTGTTTGTTTTTTGCTTGTACCTTACTATTAGTGGCTGTAGATTAATATTGTCAAGTTTAGTATTAGGAACGATGGCGACGATTCTCAATGAAATTTGTCACCAACGCGCGCCGTTGTTGTTTGATTTTTGCTTGTACCTTACTATTAATTGCTCTAGAGTAATATTGTCAGGTTTAATACTGCAGCAAATCGTCAGTTCACACAGTGTACCCGTAACTGCAAGTGTGTGTTTGATTTGGCTTTGAGGTTGCGGACTGTCCGGCTGATATCTGTCGGCTGAGACTCGTGTCGCCGAGGGCCACATACTCGCAGTTGGCTTAAGCCGTCAGTCAAAAACCTTAAAAGAAACTTTAAGTGTGTGATCTATTACGACTAACTGACAAGCTAATAATTATCTCCCGGCCAACTTGTCAGTGGGGCCATAAGGCTTAATACACACACGCTAAATTCACTTGCATGTGGTGTATCCTGCTGAGTAACGAACGAAGAAATGGAGATAGCGGGGGTGGATTGGGGCGACCACTGTGCATACGGTGAAAAGTCTATTATAGTGATTCGCTTATGTGCGTCACATTTCGGGATCAGTGCGTAATAACAGTGCAGCGAGTAGCGACTGGCGATGTATTGTTGATCTCTTGGTGGTCGCCACTGTTTTTGGAAAGTACTGTGTTTACCATCAGGCACTGTTCCGACATTTTACCATGCTAATATAAAAAAAAAAAAGGAAACCGACGTTTAAACTATAATGTAATAATGTACACATATACATAAAAACACACGCCCACACACACACATTTATCGGTAGTTTATCTCATTTGTTATTTTATTTTGTTCTTTTAATTCGTAGTTTGAGAGTAAGAAATCGTGTAATTGTTGTATATTGAGAAAGACAGGTTATACCTAGTTCAGGTGGCAGGGTTCAGCCATACTTGATGTATTACATTGTATAAAATAAATGATTATGATTATGATTACAGTTCGCCGGGTATGTTTTAGGTTCCATGTAATAGGGAGCGAGCCTATTGCCTTTAATCAGGCACAAAGCCGAACTCCGAGCTGCTACTGAGAATTTCATAGAAAAACTCAATAACACTTTGCTTGACCTGAGAATCGTGCCCCACAGTTTCACCCGTGTTAAGTAGGTATGTATATTCGATTGAATCTACAGTGCGCCGCGCCGTCTCCAACAAACTCGTACTTGCCTTCAGCTTGCCAGATAGCTTGACGTTCATGGTCACTGCTCCGCTTTTTAAGGTCGTAACATGAAGTTATATAGCCTATAACCTTCTTCAATAAATAGGCTATAACAGGTAAAAAGATTCTTTCAAATCTAACGGATAGTTCCAGAGATTAGCGCGTTCAAACAAATAATCTTTTGGGCTAAATCCTACTAATATAATAAATGTGAAAGTGTGTATGTTTGGATGTTTGTTACTCAATCACGCTCAAACGGTCTGTGTATATCCAATAATACGCAGACGAAATCGCGGGTACCAGCTAGTAATATATAAAAATGTAAGTATAGGCATGTGTCTACTAGGTTGTTCTATCTACATTTATTTTTCAGATATGATGTAACACGTATTCAATTCCTTAGCTGATGTACCTACCTTATAAAGATTTTATTTAAAAAATATTTAATCGAATTATTTTGATGTTTATTTTGATTATTTTATTTAACTGTTGGGTACGCAGCACGTCACACGCGTCGATAAGGCGAGTGACATCAACACGGGTTGGACGGGTTTGTTAATCTTATAAGATTTCTTGAAAATCCTATAAGACGCCGGATACCCGTCTCGTGGCGATTATTCGTGCCGATCCGAATTACTGGATGCAGGATCCTAAGGTGTGCGATATCGCACAAGCTCACTCGAAATTAAACAAAACATTTCACTACTAAACGTAAACCGAGCGGACCGATCTTGTCTATACAACCGATGGTGTCTTCAATAAAATCCCGTCGAGGCGCTGATGTCTATAGGTTGCGTTTCTTCGGTAATGTTCGGTGGATCGGCGGTCGGCGGTCGGTCGGTTTTGTCGTTATATTTATTTATTCAATAAACCTCTATATACAAGTATCTTATACCTAAATATTCTTTGTCGTATTCTCTATCGATAAATATAACTTATTCTATGCTTAATCTATATTACGCGCCCGTATAAGCAAAATACCCGGTCCCGAACATAGATCAATACTTTCGTTACATAGTTTCGGGACGCGGGCCGAGCGCGTATCTGTATAAGTTATTATTTTAATCTTAAATCTATTGGGGAATAACAAGGCGAAAATGTACACTATTTATTTCAATACGCTTATAGCTACTTACGTTCTATTCTATAATAAATCTATGTATATGTCATGAATATCTTATATCTATGCGATTTATTTATCCATTAGTTCTATTGTGACTCTATTCTTTAATACTGACGCTCCGTATTTCTATAAATCTATTAAGTTAATTCTATTTTTATGAGGCGACACCGCTGTCGCCAACATTAATGTATAGCTTTTCAGATACTCATTATTAATAGCTATGGCATAGTAAAAATATTTATTATGATTATTTCTTATAGTCGTTCTAGTACTAAATAGGTAAATTCATATTTTTGTATAAAACGAAACTGTTAAAATCAATGATCATTATAGAAAGGTCTTTCCGGAAAGAACGTTTTACGGTTGCCGATAGGGCCAAGACGTGGCCAAATTGGAAAAAAAATCTGACTAGAGACAGCAGCGAGCATTGACCTGGTAATGTTTACTGTCCTTGGTTGAGCCGGACGGGCGGCGCGGCGCGGGGCGCCGGCCACGAGTGACGTCATCGCAGAGGTGCCGATGGGTTTCAGCGGCGAGGCGAGGCCCCCGCACATTTGAAGCACCTTCATTCACAATTACATACTTTGATACTTTATCAAGTTCATACATCAAATAGGTGCATATTGCTAATAATTTTCTATTTATAACATACAAGCTGTGCCCACGGCTCCGCACGCGTTAACTATATAATTATTGTTGTTATTAATGATATCTTATCATTATATTTTTTTTAGATAAAGATCAATTAGGTATCTAAAGAGTAAAACAAAAAAAAATGATCAAAATCTATCCAATAGTTTTTCCGTGACCCGCGCACAACGACAAACCCCTATCATATCTTATATAAATATGTAATTAAATTCTATTTTATGTTCATTTTTACATATCCGATTATAAATTTTAAGTACCTACTTATAACATGTTTTGATATGCTTAAGAAGGAATTTGTTTATTATGAAATGGAACAAATTTTTAATCAGCTAAAGATTTACTTAGTAACATTGCTGTAATTAGACACAAAATTATTAAATTAATTACTTTACTATTATTTAATTACTACCTACTTATTTACTTAATTACTTTATTATTATTACTATTAATTATTCAATTAATTAGATAGAAAGCATTTTTGTCTTTAAAATAGCCGGGAGTGGGAGAGGAAAATTCGCGCGGGCATTCTGTATCCACGTGAGCGAAGCCGCGGGCACAGCTAGTCGACTAATAAAAATAAAGAGTTTTCAGAAAAAAATACTGTTTACAAATGTCAATATGTATGTATATACTTAAAATGTATCTGAAGTAGCGAGAAGGGACAAACAGGTCTTTGATAACTGTAATAAAGAACCGATTTAATTAAATCCAAAATTAAATTGTAAAACTAGCTTTGAAACTTTTAAAGAAATCATGCGTGTGTTATAACTTATAACACCCAAAACATGTTAGTGTTACCATAACAATTTGTTTTATTTCCGAATACTTTTCTTTCTACTCTTTCTTTTTCCTTTTTTTTCCAAAAAATGTTGGCATCCCTGTCCTGATGGACCTTTCGTCGTAGCGCACAATCACTAAGCCATCATTACAATACATATTTGTATGAACATTTTAAAGCCTTTGGCTTTTAGCATAACGGAAATGAATCGTGTGAACACAACCCAGCGCTGTATTGAAGAATAATAACAATTTAAAATATTATAACTTGAAACCTTCTTTACGATTTGTTTCACTTGAAAAAATAAAAACTCTTTGGTTGTAGTTCACTAAACAGACAAATTTTTTCTAACACTTTCTAATATTAATAAGAGATATTATTATTGGAACTTATATAGTTAGTTATCTCGTGTATCATCTGAAATATTTAATAAAATAAATTGTGCTTGAATTTTGCTAATTACGAATTCAATACTTATATGTTTATTAATTGAATAGTCTTTTGCTAACCAGCTGTTAATGATTTAAATTTAATTTCAATCGTGAGTAAACGTTTCGTAAATCATTATAACGTGTGTTTAAAACATCACAATATAACACAATTTTTGATATATATAAATAATAATACACATGGACATGAGTAATAACAACTTTAATATCCAAACGCGACCGTAGATGGAACCCTGAGAACAAGCGGTGACTCCTCCGTGATGTCACGGTTCTGACATCTTGCAAATGGCAAGCGTTCATTCTTGTGAGCTGTCGTTATCCTATAAAGTTGTGAGCAATTTAATCTGATTGTACATCTCTGCTCGATTCTCAGAATATACCAATACATATCTTATTTATAACTAAATTATAAAAATAATTTCACCACCGAAGTACTGTATAGCTACTGTACGCTATATCTGAGAAATATAAATGTAGATACAATGATTTTATAAGCATTTTACTTATTATATCATTGTGTAAATAGGTACCTAACATCCATAATTTAAAATGAAATACGGTTAAAGGAAGAAATAATTATTTCAAAATGAACATCTTTAGGATATTACTAAATAGTTAGGAATTGTATTAAGTATAACAGAGATCTGTGGGTGTATAACTTTATAATATTTAATTGGTGTGGTATGTAGAGAGATGAAAAATAGTGTTTGGTATCGGACTGTCTATGCACAAGTGAGCGGTGAGTGTACCGTGGGAGGTTCATGGTGGAATGGAGTAGGTAACATACTGGACACCGGTGCATCCACATACACGATCGGACGGTCGCGGCTGACGTTGTCGCACACAGTTTTTGTTGGGCGGTCGCGGCTCGCGGCCGACCTTCGTTGTCGAGCCACGAGCTATCTAGCATTCCAACCGCTATGAATGAATAGTCGCTCAACTGGTTGAGTAGCGCATACTAAGCGACTACAGATTAATTTGACAACAATCATTTAAGTTAGCAAAAACCGGAATCATCTCCGGCACCCGCCCCGTGGGAAACGCGAACCGCCCGAAACGTTTGTCTACGATGATTGTCTGATTACTAAGGTTAATGTTCCGTTTATAATCTCTCGAATATCTTAGAGCGATTAAAAAATTGTTTTTTACGTTCTCCGTTTGATTAAAGACCTTATTAAATAAATGATTTTAAACTTCAATTAAATTAGGGCCTGAAAATGTAAAATTATAGAGCCTATACACCCTTCGCAAACAATTAATCGTACTTATACTTTCAAATATATAATTAAGTTTTTTTGATAAAATCCTATAAATTATTCATGATATTTTTAATTCAATTGTTAATTAAACAGATTCCGCTTGTTCGTTACTAAATTATTTATAGAATTGTTAAGTGTTACTATCAAAGCAGGAATATTTGAACAGGATTTTCCTATTAGATTACAGTTTTATTTATACTATGGAACATTTCATAATGGCGTATTATTAATAAGGAACGAAATAAATGTCCTTATGACGTGGTTCTTAACATTGATAAAAATTCCTGAAAATATGACATTAAATTCTGTCCATTTAGTGTTATTGTTGGAATTATTATAGTTTTATAGAACCATTTTATCTCGACGGTTTTATAATCGACTTTATTTTATTTAAACGTAGATACCTAAAGTAAAAAATATATTTAAATAATGATTTATTTTTAATTTCAGATAGGTATATAATTAGTGATTACAATTACAAATAAATACACAGTAGCGGTGTAGAAGTTAAATTCATTATGCCGATTATTAATTACGAAGCATATTCACATACTTACATAATATTATTCTGCGGTGGGATCCAGACAAAAATTGTTATTACACAAATAGTTATATTATAAGAACATTTGATGCTGTTACGTGAAAACTCGGAATAAATTCCGTGACTTCTATAAATTAAGCACGGCGAAATACTGCTGTTTTTAATTGTCAAAGCCTCTAAAAAATAATCTGTGTAATTAAATGTCCTAAAACGTTTATCGATAATACTTTATAACTCGCAATAAGTTTTTAAGCATTATTCAACATTTTCGTGACGTTTATAACTGTAAAAATGATAATGATGATAGATTTAAGCTTAGCAAATTATGTAGGTACTTACAGTTTATTTATAAGTAAGGTTTGTAGTTCTACCTGTGAAAAGCAGTATTTCACCGAACATTATTTTCATGCGTACCGTTTAATAAATTAGCGATATAACAATGTAGTTTCTAAGATTTTTGATTTTATATCAGTTGATAGTTCCATGCTTTGGAATAATTCATAGTTCTTGTTAGTTACGTAAAATAGTGATACTTATGTCAGTCCCGTTTTATTCCGTTAACAGTAGAAGAAGTGGAAGCGAAGTAATTTGTAATATTAGAAAATATCAGTAGGTATACGAATACATAATTAGTTTCTAAGTAGGTTAACAATAGAATCCAAAGTTCTCGTAGAGACCGAAATGGAGGCTTAGAAGACATTTTAAAAAGCTTCTCAACATTTTCATCTCTGGACATCTCCGACTAAATCGTAAAAACACTTTTTAGACTCATGTATAATATTTTATTTTCAAAGACGGAAAAGCCGAATGATGTTTATATTCCATTGAACTATTATAAAATATTTTAATCAGTGTCAGACTAAATAAATCAACAATTATTATATATTTCAAGAGTCTTTATTAAGTAAACTTGCTTTCTGCGTGTGTTGCTTATCGTCGTCTTGAGAAGCGACATTTATATAATCAAACAATGACAATTTTGACAATACAAGACAATTTAAAACCGACTTCAACGATTTTAAAGAGTTCCCTTGTGTATCTTTGAAGTTAAAGGTCCAATGCCAATGAAATTAAAATGGGACCGGACCCCACCCTTGAGGTATCCTCTACCCAACAAATAAAGAATCATCCAAATCGGTTCATAAACAAAGAAGTCATGGCAGAACATCAAAATAAAAAAAATAAAAATTGAATAACCTCTCGTCTTTTGTTGAAGTCAGTTAAAAATTATATAGCAAGCTATGGAATATTTGTTTCGAAAAACTGTGACAAAAGCTTAATAAAGTTTAATGATTAACCTTTGAAGTAAGTATATACGTATCTTATTCTCTAAATAATTTTGTTCTGTTGTTTCAAAGCCGTATTTGAAAAAAATATATTTAAAGATGCAGACATAAGGCAAGCAGTACATTGTGAAAAGTTTCAAAGAATTTATACGACTATCATAATTATTCATATGTTTAAAATAAGGTGTCACCGGAAGCGACCGATTATAAATTCTATTGGCCGTTGTTATCTCACCTTGACAGTTATGGTGATTATGTCACGGGCACCATTGAGGTATTCCAAAGCCGTGTGGCTATAAAAAACTGTTGGAACTTGGAACCTTGACAACGCATCCTAGTACTGGAAATCATCAATGGCTAAGCGCTGCATAGAATTCTAACATTGTCAATGATACCACTGGTGTGATTAAATCTTTAGCACGACTTTGCAAGGTAAATATGGGTTAAAATACTAAAACTGACTGGAATAATTCAATGTGTGGGGTTTGATTTAGAAGAGGTATTACGAAATAACTTTGAAATATTTATACTGAGTGACACATTTTTGAAAAAATAATCCCACTTTTATCAGAAGTATTAAGTATTGATGAAATACCTACCTAAATTATTAGACAATGATACATTAAAATAATTACGAATTACCAAAAGCTTTATGAATTTGTGGAACTTCAATGGCAATCTATACTTCTCATAGGATTAAAAATTTTCTTTTGCTTTAAATTAGATTAATGATTGGTTTCCGCGTTGCTTAGCTTTAACGAATTATTAATCTATGGTTGTAAGATTTATTACAGTTCTGTTATTTATCAGATCCTTCAGGTTGGTACTATAAATCTATCTCCTCTATGACATCTTGTAAATATTAAAATAAATAGCTTTGGGATGTATTCCAATCTATTGAAAGTGATGATTGAAGTTTCAGATTTTATTCAAAATATCTTCACAAGCCGTCCTTTCTTCATATGAATATTATAACTAATTAAATAATTTCAGTAATACCGTTATCCTTACTACAATAACGATAGTTACAACTAAGCTGCATAATTGGATACTCGTGTCAGTTTTTCCTAAATTGTAAGCTAGTTTTTTATATAAAACAGTTCATCTGAATTTAGAAACACAAAAATATTGACCAGATAGGTTTCGATGAGATATATGATTATGACTTCGAAGAAAGTGTTATCACTGATAATTGTAAATTGATTATGTTCGGTGCTATGCAGTAAATGTATTTTTTAATATCTTACAGTTTCGATATAATAACTTCAATATACATTATGGTATCTATATATTTTAATAAAGATTGTATTCAAGCGTTAATATAGAAATTACACTGACGGACACATAAACTGCATCAAAGTACAAGACGACTTTGAAATAAATACTTTAACCAATATGCAAACTTTTTATATAAATTTAAATTAATATTGGTTTGTTAACTTTAAAACAGCGTAGTATCATATCCTTACGATTAAGTTTGTTTGTTGGAAACGACCATTCAATTTTTTATCAAAAATGATAAATGGAACAAAAATTAGTTGAAATGAAAAGATGGGTTTATGAATTGAAATAAGGTTGAAAAAAAAAATCAATAACAATCAATTTAAAACTTTATCTTAAATAACACACAAATCTGAGAAAACGCGTTTTTTCTTTCTCAGGCTATATAAACATTTCTTTTTCTGCAGTTCCATTTTTAAATATATATTTTTTTAATGATCAATGGCCAGTCTTTACTTTTTCATTTAAGTAAATCTAAAAAGTTTGCATACTTATTAAAAGTATTCATTTGAAAGTAATCCTGAATTTTGATGCAATTTATGTGTCCGTCAATATAAAATATTCGTATCATAAACGAAAATAATAGTATCTTGATTCTGTGCATCCCTCTTCCACATTCCGTGGTTTGTTCTGATTTTAATCAAGAACCGGATTCCATTTCAACGTAAAGAATTTGTAAATGTAAAATAAAGAAATTGATAATTGGCAAGGAATGAAATTTTAATAAAACTTCACCTATATCATTTTACATAGGGCGCATTAACTGGCCACTTACAAAGATTAATTAAAAACTAATTACGACATATGAAAATGGAATTCTTTGGCTTTAAAATGCAGTAACTGATTTGTTTCATCTATTTGTCACTTACTTTTTACATTTTGGTGCCATTTTTAATATTACGTATATAACATCTATAGGATTTAACTCGTGAAAATTTAAGTGTAGTATGATGTCTCAGCAGCGTGTCGCTCGCCTTCAATTTTATAGCTGGTGTGCAGAATTCCAACGTGGTCGTGTTAATCTCTGGTGACAAACGTAATGGTCGTCCGTCTACCGTTGTAAACAACGAAAACGTCGATACTGTACGCAACGCCGCGCCGCGCCGCGCCGTATGATTGATACAGACGGACATGTGACCTACCATGCTATTTTTCTTATTAATTTCGAATTATTTTGTGCGGCGCCTCACGTATAAAATTTGAATTTGCTACATATTATATTGAGATTGATAAACTCCGAGACCGTTTGACCGATCACCATAAAAGTCGGTAGGTCTTGTCTTTTCATGGAGATGGTTTTTATACTATCCCTGTAGGTGATAGATGACGTTGTGGTCGAGTTATTGACTACTGGAGAAGGCCGAACAATATCTGCGTGTCCAGCTAGTTATTTTAACAAGTTAATTAGAGTTTCATCAAACAATTATATTGAAAACTAGCAGTGTGTCCGCGGCTCCGCACGCGTTTGTTACGCAGTAGCTACTTACATTCCGTAATTTTATTTTTACTCATATTGTCAACAATGACAATTCATACGCCGTATCAATAGAAGAATGGCAAATATTTCCCGTGTACAAGTTTCATCAAAATCGGTTGACAATTATTATTGTAGTTTACGATTTCTTTATTGACTATTCTTGTGGCCTCAATTATGGTATGATTTATGTTTCCCGTCCACAAAAGTTTGATCTGAATCGGTTAAGAATTGATGATTGTTTTTTAACTTCTTTTTTTACGATATCTAGAAGTAATACTGACAATTGTTATAGCCCCTCAAATGTATATTACTTATTATTCCCGTGTACAAGATTTAATAAAATTCGGTCAAGCCGTTTATGAGTTAAATCCGGATATACAAACAGACAGACAATTATTTTTAATGGCATTTTCATGGTTAGTGTCGTTCATATAGTATATCTATCGGGAAATTTGGATAAAAAATTAACTTTACAGACAGAAGTGCAAATTTATTAATATAAATTGGTCATTATTTGTAATACACGATTTTATAAGACCGTCAATGTATATCCTCCTTATATCGGTTAATAGAACCAGATAGAACATAATATAACTTTATATGTCCATGTTATATTTCCACGAAAAAGCACGATTTACAATATTATTAGGAAAATAGCATATTAAATTTTTCAACGTTTACAAATAACTGCAAACATGTAATGGTATCCAAAACTGCACTACTGATGCAGATAAGCGATATACTCGCCTGGATCATTTCTTATCTATAGATAATGTACACCGCACCTTATATGTACGTTGAATTCGGCTTACTTTGATCACAATCGGAACTAAAACAACCTCCTCCTATGGCCATTTCTAGTCAACTTAGATACCAGTATGTAATGTGTCATTCAACTTTACAGATCCGATTGGAATAATATTTGGATTATTGCTGGATAACTTTGTAACAAATTTTTATTGGATCAACGTCGTAGTCGGTGACATCATTATAAAAACGGTTGCTTAGGAGTTAATCTAAAATGTATACTTTCGTCATGACCGAAAGCTTTTATTATTCAAATGCTTTCATTGAATTTACTATTTAAGCAGCTGATAATATAAATACTTCTTATTTCTGTTCAGTGAACATAGAAAAAAGTGACTCAGAATCGTAGCTGTTCTATTACTCGGGTTGGTTCAGGGTTACATTCATCATTACAGCATTGTATTTTCTAGAAATATCTGAACTCAATTGAAAATGACAAATTTTTCGTTAGAAATAGCAACACATACTTTCCATTCAATGTTACTCATAATGCTTAGAGTATTTGGGTTGCGTGCGAGTCAAATTAGCTAACTCATACCCTGGGGCCCCATCACAGTTGGTCCCCTTGGACGTACCCAGGTTAAACGTTGCCATAAAACTAACTATGGTATATATTATTCAACTAGTTGTGCCCCACGGTTTCACCAGTGTTAAATTCATTAGACCATCTTTTAACCGCGCCACCATCAACGCATCCTAGTAGCCTATCGTTATTCTCGCTTCCCGTACTTGACTAAAGCTTGCCAAATTGCTTGACGTTAATTATTACTGCTCCGCTTCTTAGGGCCGGAGCGTGAAGTTAATAAAAAATCTTTTCAGATAGTTCCAGATATTAGCGCGTTCAAATAAATAAAGCAACAATCTCTTGACCTTTATATAATAAAAAATTGTGTAGATTGTTTAAAATGTTACATACATACATTTAAAAAAGGAAATAAAAAGAAAACATTATCTAAATACTAACAAATAGCAAAGGAATTCAAATTCATCTGTTCGTCGGGTAAAGACGCTTAGTACCTCGCTACCTTATCGCAGATTTTTTTTTAAATGTTAACAACTACATACTACTTAATTAGTAATTACCCAAAATGACGGTATAAATCAAATAACCCCTGGGATTGATCAAAATGTAGTAAATTCCTGAAATAAATTTTACTGGGTACTAATATAAACTTGGAGAAATATTTTTCTCTTACTGTATTTTATGTTATTGTTTATAACTAAAGACCGGTTCATCAATATGTACGTACATAAACGCGTGGGCTTATATCTCTGATACAAAAATTAGACACAATGGTCGATGACAGAGTTGAGCCATTATTAATGTTTTAACGCCTCGTCATCGTGGGAACAAACATCTTAGCTATTTAATTGTTTTTATTAGTAAAAGTGTTGTTTACATCCCGTTGAACTTGATGTGTAAACTTAAACTATAATTTTTATTCGTTGTCGAGTGCACTATTGTTCTATAAACATGCTGTACGATCAAACTGAAATGTTTTTGTTTGAAATTTTCTATTCTAAATAATGTTTTACTTTCCAAATTTATCTAGATAGGTGTTTTTCTTTCTTTTGCAAGACACCGAGTATTAAACACGGTTGTCCAGATATTTTCTTTTACGTACGCTGCTTTTTACATGCTGGTGATGAAGGGAACATAATCGTCATTATGTTATAACTTATAACATTGAACCGCTACAAGCGCGACCTTCCTTAACGATTGCGGGATGCGGGGCAGCGGGTGTGCATTAAGGTTGCCACCTTTTTTTTTTGCAAGAAAAATAGCATATTTAAAACAAAATTGCAGAAGGTGTTATCACGTTTTAAAAATTTGCTAAATTTTAGGGAAACTAAATATGTTAATTTTAAATCCCAATAACATATTTATTTTCATAATAAATAAAATTTTGATATTTTTTTGGTGTGGCTTTTCTCACGTGGACTACAGAATGCCCGCGCGAACCTTGCTGTCCCGCTCCCGGCTATTTTAAAGACAAAAATGCTTATTGTGTGTGTTCCTTAGAAGATAGATAAATACTCTCCCGGAATTTTTATAGGTCTTTTTAATATCTACAATTGTTTAGTACATTAATTTGCTATATCTCTTATGGTTTACTCAGCGTGAGCCATTTAAGCGCCCAAAATGATTCGCCATGATCAGTTTTTATTTATTTGTACGAAACCGTAATTCTTTTTGTAAAATAAAAGTAGCCTAAGTTACTCCCTATAAATTCAGCTATCTACCAGTGAAAGTCCCGTCAAAATCAGTCGAACCATTTCGGAGATTACCCGAAACAAACAGACAGACAGACAGACAACAAAAATTTTAAAAATAGTTTTTTTGTTATATGCATCGTATAAAAACTATTAATTTGACATTACGAACAGACACTTCAATTTTATTAATTGTGTGTATAGATGTATAGATTACACTAACCGGACATACTATAAACTCTATAGTATAAAACGTAGGTACACTGGAAAATAATGGGTTATAAAAATAAAGTTATTAAATAAACTTAGCTTTTCGTAAAGGATTGCAAAACTCAACATTTTTGTATGCCTTTATACATATATATTTCCCGAAGGGCTAGGCAGAGGTGTACTAATGTATACCCAAAGTTCGCTGGGTATATTTTTGGTCCCATGTAAGCGAGCGAGGGGCGAGCTTATTGCAATTAATCGGGCACAAAAGCAACTTCCGAGTTGCTACTGAGAATTTCATAGAAAAACCCAATAACACTTTGGTCGACCTGGGAATCGAACCCAGAACCTCGAGCATAGCCGTCAGTCTTTATGTATTTTAGATAATATCGGTATGATTGTTAAACTGTGATATGGATTGACATTTAAAATTATTTTAGTTGTGTATTATCAAAGCTTAAACGGGTCAACTACCGTATGGTGAGATTGAGGCGAGGTGAGGTTTTTATTATAAAGCAGTTGCTGTTTTTTATACATGAAATATACTACGTGGACTAAGTCGCGGGTACAACTAGTATCTAATAAAAAAGGTTGCTGATAATTAGAAAAATGACTCAGTCCTCGCGAGATTAGATAATAATTAAGTAAATGTTTACTTAATATATTTTTGATTAAACCATAACTAATGACACTAATACAGTTATCCGATCACACAGAATGTATTCATTTTATAAATAGGCGTTCCTATACTTTTAAATGTATAAAAAACTCAACAAATCTCTGTTTTTAAGGAACCCTTCATTAAATGATGACAAATGATAGGCAATTTTTAATAAAAGTAAAAATCTTTACTAAAATTATTGCGCTAATGCAAAATATATGTATTAGTAACAGTGGAATTATTTAAAAGTCAAAAGAACTCTACAATTCAATGACAAACGTTACTGATTCGCGGAACCCTGATAACTTTTGCACGGAACCTACATACTTCAGGAATCGTTGTTGTAGGTACATGACATTATAGATCACAGTATCAGTTAACTAACCTTTAGGATAAACGTGCATTGAATTTATATTTAAAAAACGACCTAAAAATATAGTAAATATTGAATAACAATATACATTCAGGAGGTATTATCAGCAAAGTACAGAAACGGCAAGAAAGAATATAATAGCCAAAGTTACTGGTTAATTAACTAGGAATATGTGAATTGACTTAATTAATTATAATATTAGTGCTTATTGATGGCATAATTTATATTATTATTGTGAATTGAAATGAGTGCGGATTTCTTATGCGTATTTTTTTATCTATAGAAATTATATATTATAAATAAGAATTTCATTAACCCCCTATAACTACGCTGAATCCTCGGCTTATTGTTACTAGGTGGTAGGTAATACCATATATTTTACAATTATGAAAACTGGCTAATTACTTGTGATCTTATTTAGGTCGTATTTAATAACTTTGTATTTTTAATAGCACGGCAAAGAGACTGCACTCTGCTTGATAGTACGCACAGTATAAACCAAAAATGCTCCGACAAAAACAAAGCGACCACCGTGAGATCGGCAATCCATCGACGGTAGTTGCTGTCAGTTGCTACAAGCTTTTCGGCAAATGGTTATACACTGGCTGATCTCGAAACACGACTAAATAAAAGAGAGTCATGGGCTTATTATGGTAATGCGCATGGTGGTCGCGCCCAGTCGGGTACTTTAACTTATTATTATACTAACAAAAGGAACTTCAAAACGTACATGTGACAAAGTTCAACGTATTCAATGAGTTCATGTAATAAAAGGTGTTGTTTTTATGCCAAAACTCGTATTACAAATGCCATGCGGTGGAGCTGTTAATATTAACGGCGTATGATAGCATTACAGCTTTGAGCTTGCCCCCGCTGTCTGACCGTGACCTTTGACGATTAAGTTTATCTGTCGATATCTATCAGTGTCCAAGGTTTCGGCAGATGCTTGCTGAAACAGCTCTGATAACTTTATTCAGGATGTTACATAGTTGATATGGTGACATATAAATAGCTTAAGTGTATATAATATATTCGTAATATAAAATAAATTTATCTGGAATTTATTTTTCAAGACAGCAATAAAACAATTATGTTAATAAGCTGACTTTTAAGAGTTTTCTTTTATACAGTTTGTATTTCTTTAATGATAATCACGTTTAATCAATACCAACTGTTTTTAGATATTTACATAACGTATATAATTAATACTGAAAGATTCTGTATAGTAAACAAAGTATTCTGAAACAAAATATTCTGTATAGTACTTAAGTCCTTTCCAGTAGAAAACATTAATACGTCTAATTTATTTTTGATAAAGTTTTACGTAGTTTAAATTATAATTTTAGGTGGCTCAAAGAGCAATAAAGAGGGTCATAGTCAGAGTTTCTCTGTGTGACCGATTCAAAACTGAGGAGATCCTCAAAAGAACCAAAATCACCTATATTCCCTCAGAAATGCTAGACCTAAAGTGGCAGTGGCTTATGGCTCGTAGAACGGATGGCTGATCGGGCCGAAAAGTTCTTGAGTGAAGAGCACGCACCGGAAGATAGAGAAGATTGCAGGAATCAGTTGGATGCAAGAAGCGTAGGGTCGGTCATTGTGGCGATCTTGGGGTAAGCTTATATCCAGTAGTAGGTATGTTTCGGCTGAATGGTGATAAGTATTTAATGTTTGTTACCTGCTAATTAGTCAACGATTCATATTGATAACATTCTACAGGCTTCAATTTATGTATAATTTTAAAATCATAAGAATATCTATATAAACACTTAAGATAGAAAAGTATTGTTTGTTATATCAATTCTGATCTATATAATGGGTCTTGGTATGGTAGTTCCATTATCTCAAGCACGTAGTTACCTTAAACGAGTAATTTCTTTTTTTAAATCAAACGTAAGTTTAATTGTATACGTTAGCTAATTTTACTGTAAAGTTATTTCGGGAGATATTTTAACGCCGTGTATCGAATTAGGCGCCCTCGCATCCATAAAACCAGTTCGAATGGGTTCGTTGAATAATACATGTTACCTCTATTTTGGGAACAGGCGTCCTTATCAGACTTTTTAGAAGATCGCTATATAAAACGAATCGTATGTTTCTAAAATTCGGTGTGTGACTTAGTAGAAGTCTATAGCAAGTCCAATATTTTATAATAAAATAAATATTTTAAATTAATTTGTATTTTGTTTTCAGTTTTTTCTCTATGATATTTAATGATAAGACTATTGAAACAGAAATTATTTTATTGTTAACGGAAAAACAATTGTAGTTTAATATGTATTTTGTAAATTTTCGATTTCGTTAATATTTTATAACGATAAAGTCGCTGTGCACTCGAAGCCCTTGATGACTTTTAACTGGTTGTGTCTCTTTCTAATTACTTATCCATGTTAATAAAAGATGGTAGTACCTATCACTAAAATAAATCAAATAAGATAATAAGTAGTATATTATTTTAACAAATTATTATTATTTTTTTGGATTTTCTTTACAAGATCACAATTCATCAAAAACTTTTGTTTGGGGACTTATTTCTGATTTTGAAAGGTTATAAAGGTAAACGCGAGAATGTACATTTTAGAACTGGAATGACGAGCTATTAGTGAATTAATTTCTAACAGTTCCCACGCCAAATTTATAACTTCCTTTCCGTAGTGTCTATCTATGGTAAGAAGCTTTTTTTTTTATCGGCAGTTTAAACTCGACAACCTGTACAAAATAAAATCGTTAATTTTCCGTTAGAACGCATATCACTTATATGTGACTGAACCAATTTGAATGTAGTTTTCATATTAATATAGGACTTAACCTTAGGAAGGATCTAATCTACATATTAAAACACTTTTCTATTGTGAGTAGGTGATAGGTGTTGCTATGGACCTTTTAATTCACATATTAACACCACACAATTCGGAATTTTATTTAAATTGCTCCTATCGTAAATTATGACTGTATTGTAGCTTTTTGTACGCAACATGGGCAAATACTCAAGTTGCTAACTCATGTGCCTGTTGTTACTTGGCGGTGCTTATAGATCGACATGTAGAGCCACTAATGCTCAGGTGTATTCTCCCACTACGTCTTTTGTATAGGTACTTGTAATATAAGTTTGTTGACATTGGACTCTTCATCAAAGAAGTCCCGAATTTAGTCACCACTCCCAGTTAGTCACTTACTGGCGATTTTAAATTGCGAGAAATCTATAGTTTTGGTTTTTTTTAATTACATTGTGGTATCCTTATTAGTAATCAAACTCATATGAGGCAATATGTGAGTTTTTTTTTTAAATATTGATTATACTGACTATTAATATGTAGGTATCTTCTTCAAACTAGCATAGGTCGCATACACCGGTCTTGATTATTAAACCACTCCGACTTTTAATGTAAAAAAGTACCAATAAATTATACTAAAATTAGGTGAACGTTCAACAATTATCGGACCCTGTAACAACGTAGCGTGTCATTTGGCGGTCAGCGGCGCGATTGAGTATTCAAGTCCGTCGTATTGCCAGAAAATTCTCGAAATCTTTTAAATTCTCCTACCTCTTTTGATTAACTTTACTTGTCAGTAATATTGACATAGACATTAAAACATGTGAACAGTAAAAACATGGTACCTATTGATTTATGTTTGTATATTCTTTATGATTCTTTTAGAATAAAAGGTATAAGATTATTTTAAAAATAAATTTAATATGAAGTATGTTAAATAAGTAGGTAAATAATACGATTAATTTGATATAGGTGGAATATTTTGTAGACTTCCTCTATTTTTACATGATGAATGTATCAAGAGTAATTTTAACGTGGCAACTCCACGGGCCGGCGCGCAGCGCGAGGCGCGACGCGGCGTGCCATTGACATGCGGGCCTTGAGTTCGTAGTAGACAGCAGAAATCGCGGGCCCCAATGTCTGGCTTCGACTATATCTAGGTACCAAACGTAAGATATGGCGGAACGTAAAGAGATCGTTTTACGTCAAACGAGAACCGAAAAAAAACATTGCCTTTTTTATAGTTGCTAATTTTTTTATTTTCCTATGTTCGATCACATGGCTTTATCAACACTGAAATTTGAATAGAAAAAATACTAATTTTAAAATCGAAATGTATTAAAATTAAACATTAATTAAACTCAAAAGGTACGTAATCAACGGAAATAAAGTTTATTTTTAAAAATTGGTGACTATATTCAGTCAGATATTTAACATTGCTACGAAGATAAAATATCTGTTATTAATTATTATAAACGAAAACTTGTGTCAAAATGGTAAAAAAAAAACATTGAAAATAATAATATTATCAATGGATGCTTGAAATGTCGGTCAAACATTCAGCGACTGAACATGGGGGTCTTATCAAAAACATTAATTTATACCTATTGCAGCTGTAACGTACAAATGTGCTTACCTGTGATATAAATAATTCCTGTTTTAACTTATTACAACCAACATTTAAAAAATCATGATTGTACGAAATTTCACACCGAATAAAATCGAATACTATTTATTTTATTACTTTCTAAAATTCTTATATAGCATTTTGTTATGTTAGGTTAGTTAGGTACTATAAATTACCTAAAAACTTTAACGTTTCCTCTTTCAGCTTTTATGTTTTACTCGTAGATAATGGTAGAGGAATGAGGGTCAGTGATAGCGTATACAGTCATCGCGTCGATCGTGAGTTCGAATCTCTACAATGGATTTGAGCTTTCGGTGAAGAAAACATTGTGACGAAACCATACCATGGTGGTAGCGTATTTTCAAATGCCACCGTTAAGTTAAAAATCTATCGCCAACTACCTATAGATGTGTTTCGGCCGCTCCACTTGAGAGTCAGCTCCCTCCAGTACGCTTAGCATGTCACTTAACATCAAGTGAGATTGGTTCATAATACTAAACCTATACAGAATTTTAAAAAGATTCGCTTTTTCGTCCATGTTATTGTGTTTTGTAGACTCCTTTGGTGTTTCAGTTAAGTTCTTTCAATTGTTTTGTGTTGTTATTTACACTCAATATATATTAACAAATGTGTAGTTATGTCTGTACATGTTTTTTAGATTTTCCAACAGACCTCTTTTAAAAACGACATTGATCACGAATATGCCTTTATTATTATAATTTTTGCAAAAGAGGGCTATGCTACGGCTTCATCACGATTTTTTCCTTCACTAAAAACTCAGCCTCATTGCAAGAATTCGAACTCACATTGATCAACGCGCGATGTCCGTACACGCTACCACTGAGCCATCATTTTCTGTCTGTGTGTCTGTTTGTAGGTCCAGATTTAACTGAAAAACGGCTGGACCGATTATTATGAAATTTTGTACACGGGAAGCTTATGTTATTGGCCAATTGTTGGCTATTATCATTTTAGATGTACTTTTAGAAATCGTAAAAGAAAAAAAGTTATCTCTTAACTGATTTTAAATAAATGTTGTACACGGGAAGAATATACCTACGTCATTCTCTCTCTATATATAAAAGGATAACTAACTGAGTGACTGAGTGACCGAGTGACAGAGAAACATATCAACGCCGCAACCCAAACTACTGGATCTTAGACCGTGAAAATTTGTATGCTGGTTCCTTTTAAACTGTAGATGAGCACTAAGGAAGCTGGGAGTAACTCGCCTTTTTACATCCACATTCATACCAAATATACAGTATATACTAACGATTTGTCAACGGCTTCCTCGTGTTGTAGTTGAGCTACTACAACTTTAGGTATTGAATTTGAAAAAAACTATGAAATCACGTCCTTTTTACTCTCTAATTGAATTGCTAAATAACAATTTTTATAGATCTATCTTCAAAAACTAAAGATTCATACAAACTTTCATTCCGTTTTTCACCACCTTAGGGATTTAATTTTCAAAAATCCTTCTTTAGTGCTCACCTATAGTGTAGGCTCACCTAAAGAAACCCGCAAGCAAATTTACACTGTTCAAGCCCCAGTAGTTTGGTCTGTGCGTTGATATGTCTGTCAGTCAGTCAGTTATCCCTTTATATATAGTACATGGGATATCATCTCTCTGAATTTTGTCTAATAATATCGAGTAATTTTTAGACGAGAACTATCTATATTATATTATGTAACTAGCTGCGCCCGTAGCTTCGCTCACGTGGACTATAGAATGCCTGCGCGAATCTTGCTCCCCCGCTCCCGTTTATTTTAAAGACAAAAATGCTTATTGTGGGTGTTCCTTAGAAGATAGACGTATACTCTACGTATCTTTTTTCTAGGTCTTTTTAACGCCTACAAACTTGTGTTACATTACATTGCTATATCTCTTATGGTTTACTAAGCGTAAGCCATTTTAAGCATCCGAATTGATTCACCATGACCATTTCTTTTATTTGTGCGGAACCCTAATTCTCTTTCTAAAATAAACAAACAGACAGACAAAAATTTTAAAAATTGGTGTTTTGTTATATGTTTCGTATATACTTTCATATGCATTTAGTAAAAAACGGTCACAAATAGACACTTCAATTTTATTAATTGTCTGATTCACAAAGTGATGAGGAATGAGTTGTGGTTGGCATTGTCTAGGCATGGGGTTGGCGGGGATCTGATACAAGCATTGAAATCTCTCTAGTATATAGAATAGTTTGATATCCAAAAGGGTGTCAGACAAGGATGTGTAGCGTCTCCATGGCTATTCAACCTATTCATGGATAATCATCAAACAAATTTGAAAGAGAGTGATTGTGGACTGAGAATGAACGAGTTACTTGTCTTCTTTACGCTGATGATCAAGTTTTACTTGCATCGTCGGCTAAGGATTAGCAAGCAATAGTGACTATTATGAATGAGGCTTTGGAAAGAAAGGGAATGAAAGTAAATGCAAAGAAGACGAAAGTTTTAGTGTTTGAAAACGAAGGAAACATGACAGAAGTATGTGTCCGGATTGATGAGGATGAACTGGAGCAAGTAAGTGAATTTGTATACTTGGGATCGATGTTTACCAGGGATGGAAAGTGGGAGAGTGATATAGGAAGCAGAGTAAATGCCGGTAATATGGTGAATGGGGCGTTACACTCCTTTATGAGCAACCAGAGGATTTCTATGAAAGCTCGTTTGGCTGTGCATAGAGGAGTGTTGGTTCCAACACTCATGTACGGAAGTGAAAGCTGGGTGTGGCAGAAATATCATGAAAGTAAAATAAATGCAGTAGAAATGAGAGCGCTAAGAGGTATGTTAGGAGTGAAATTGAGTGACAGGATAAGAAATAGTGCGATAAGAGAGCTTTGTGGTGTGAAAGAAGATATAGTCAGACGGATTGAGAAAGGGATGCTTAGATGGTTTGGGCATGTTGAGAGGATGAATGAAAGAAGAATGACTAAACACATTTATGATGCGAGTGTGAAAGGAATCGACGGAAGAGGAACGCCTAAACGAACATTTATCGATCAAATCGGAAACGTTCTGGAGAAAGGTAAAGTCAAGAGTACTCTAAACCGACGAGCATGCATGAAAAGATTAATGAATGTTGAAGAAGCGAAAGAGGTATGCCAGGATCGTAGCTGGTGGAAGGACGTGGTCTCTGCCTACCCTGTTGGTAAATAGGCGTGATTTATGTGTATATAGATTGGTTTCTCGGAAACATCTTCAACAATTTGGATGCATCTTTGTATTTCGACAATGTTTAACGTTCCAAGTTTACCTACGTAGTGTTATTTTTATGTAAATCACAGATATGAATCGCTGATGCAGATATTAAAGTATTATTTTCTATTTTTTATTTTCTTCGAACTAAAAAGATCAACAATAAGAAATTAAGTACTTAATACAAATTTTAAAACTACATGATAAAATTGATTTAAGATTAATAATAATGTATTATAGGGACAAAATCATGAGAGAGAAACTTCAAATTTACGGATTTAAAGTACCATGTATATTATTCCAATTTCCAAGTACTCTTTATATCTAATTTAAGTTGATGTATACAGATGGATTTTTTTTAGTAAGTAGCCACAATTACTAATTATCCTAGTCATCTTAAGGGGCATAATTTATCAATTTCATTGATATCATATTCTTACAGGAATATTTTTTTATTATGTAATTTTTACAGCTATATAATTATGGTGCTTTTCTACATATTCTTCAATCGAAATAAACTTTAAATAGAACCAATATGCAAATATACACCGTAAGGTCTTTCATCTTAAATGTGCGTCACTAATGCTTGTAATAAGATTATAATGTACCAGACTATTGTACATTTTCTATGGAAAATGAAACGTCTACACAAATGTAATTTGTATAACTCGAAGCTGAATTATATCGAAATATTGAATGTGTGAATTTACAAATCATTTTAATTTTAGAAAGAAATACTACTAAGCTAAACTAATAATAATCTCCTAAAATAATTAATTTTCACTCTATTAACCCATTTAAACCTACATTATTTACATTTTATTTGTACTAAATAAAGGACAATACTTTAAAGTCCTCTTAGGACAAAATGTTTATTTATAAATAATTCTTTTTTTTTTTCAAAATAGCTTACTTAGGTTGATTATGATGCTTTATGTAACAAAAGAAAACCGACCAAGTGCAATAAAGCGGACTCGCGCACTGAGGGTTTCGTAATTGTACACTGTACAGCCACATTCACCAAAATAATCAGGTAAAATTAATGAAGAAAGCACCGAACAATTCTAACTAAAATAATAAGCTGTGTTGATGGATAAATTTAACTATGCCATCGGAAAACTGTAGACTCCATACATAGATATATGGCGTGCTCCGTTTACCAACTGCAAATAAGTCTGTAATCGCATTTTGTGATGTAATTACAAGTTCAAATTTCATATCTACTGGATCAACTGATCAGGTTAACTGAAAGTACCCTAAAGCTTTTTATTCCTTTAGCGATTGATAAAATATGCGGTATAAACAGCCGTATCTTTTGATTGCGTTGACTTAGAAGTTTGATTCTTCACAGCTCCAAGGGATTACAGGCCTGAGTATTTGATATTCATTTCAACTTGATACCTCCATGCAATCCTGAGAAAAAAAGGCCTTGACATTAGACAGACAGGTAACGAACCGTAAAAACAGAAAAAATCGATAAGAAAGCAATGCGGGCTCAGTGGTAGCGAGTACGGACATCGCGTCGATCGATCTGAGTACGGATCCCTGCAATGAACCTGAGCTTTCGGTGAAGGAAAACATCGTGATGAAATCATAGCATGGTGGTAGGGCTTTTTCTAATGCCTGCCTGGCTAGTTACCACCCTCAAATTGAAAATCTGTTAATAAACACCTTTAAGTGTGTTCCAGCAGCTGCACTTGAGAACCACTCTTCTCACCAGGCTTATCGTGTTACTATCTTGAGCCACATCGTCACTTAACATAAGGTGAGAATGTGGAATAATGTTAAAATGATATACATATGTAAATAAAAAAACCAAAACAACACGTAAGTGCCTGTGCTATAAAATATACACGTCTAAAATACCACACATTTATTTTTATAATTTCGTCTTTTTTAAACATTTTTTATTGACCTAAGTACTTTACAAATAAAAATATAATTGTTTATAAATCAATGCTTTCATTGGGGGTAATTTAGTTATCAGTAGATATTCCTAAAATGGGGTTAATTAAACGTTTTTGTTTATTTGTAAACACAGAGTTAATTTAATAAAAAGTGTAATTTAGGACAGTGTAGTAAAAATAAAACGGATTGAAACCTTGTAGGTGCATATTATCGTGTTACAGGAGACCTAATAACTCAAAGTGTATAATGAATTAAAAATGTAATGTAAGTTCGACGCAGTACAAAATGAAAATAGTATAAGAGAATTCCATCTCGTCCGGTTTGCATAAGACACATTTCAATAAGTACCCATAAACAAAGCAATTTGTTGCCAGTGACATGACTTAAAACGGCAGCGCCGCGCCGCGCCAAGCTTCACTCGGTCACGTCTCATCGCGTCTGTCATAATGTCACCACACGATCACCACCACCAGGACAATGACTTGCGCTCTTGATCTTGAGTTTTTGTATTGAAATCAGATAAACCAAATCCGATTTAACTTGGTATTTTAATACTAAACTAATCTTTGCAATATTCTTTTATTTATTTATTATAAAGCTTTATTCTTTAATTAATATTATATTATTATAAGCTAATATACTAATATATTATATTATTATAATAGCTTGTTCTATTTAACTTTCTTGTATGGGGTTGTTTGGGAAACTTGTTTTAGTTGAATTTTTTTGCCAAATATTTGTCGACGTGTACCAAGGCGATTGCATTTTAAAGTTAATTCCCGTTCTAGGCTTAGCGTGTAACAATATTCCTGAATACCTTTACAAAGGAGTCTGTAAAAAACTTTACCCTTTTTTTACATTAAGGTTATATTAAGATAATTAAACGTAAACAATCATCTACTAAATCAATAAAACATATCAGATACAGTATAAACACAAGAAATACATATCAGATTAATCATTAATCTACTTAATACAAAACAGAAATAAAATTACTGTGAAGTTTTCGTTATATTATTATTATTATGCAATATATACATTTTATAACGTTATTGACGTTTAAATACTCAGATATTGTGAAAAATCCTTTTTCTTTTAACTAAATATGATCTGTTAAACAGCCTTAAAGAACTTCTCATAACTTTTTCAGGTGTCATTCGTTATTTTTCAAGTGGAGTATTAAATTTCCCTTTAGCATTTTAAATATAAAGGTGTTCTGTATATTCCAGGAAGACCACTGTGTTTATATTTTTGTTAATCTCATATCAAAAAGAATTATGCAGTGATTAAAATAATATTTTATTCACGATGATAATTTTTATATTTATCTAGGTTTAAATAATTTAAGAGTAAAGTGAGTCACCCTATACGACGCCCATAACCAGTGCTTCCTGCGGTCAAACTCAATTAAAACTCATTGGAGGGGCGTGCGAACTGACCGCCCGCGCCCGCCTCGTTGCAACATTGTACGCTACTATAGTATAAGACGATGTACCTACATCTATTTTTTATTTAAGTAATTCACATAAACAATAGTTACAATATGAATACGACAGTTCTTATATGCTAGCTAGTGAACAGGTGAACGCAACATTTTCTAATATGGAATATAAAATTCGTAATGACTATATAATTATTTAGAGGTGGGAGTACAAAGAAAATTCTTAGGAGATTTCTCTATCTTCTATCGACTGGGGGAATACCTCTACCGCCTCCACCCATCTACAGAAGACCGCAGCCAAATAACCTAGTATTGTGTTCCTGCGGTGAGTAGGGTTTCAAGAGTTCTTTGGGGTAGGTTTTTTTATAATAGCTCAGCACATGATCGGTACTGTTCCCAATGGTATCTATCTATGGTATGATGGGGTCTTCGCTGTATATTTGGCATGGATGTGGATGTAAAATGGTGAGTTACTCCTAACTTCCGGCTACAATGTAAATGGTTGTTTGAGTGCCATTACAAAGGATAAAAATATATTTTATAAAGTAAAATTTGTAGCGATACTTACCCTTGTATAACATTGAAGTCTGGATAAATCACAAGATGTTTGAAAGTAAGTGAAGGCTGTAGAAACACGATATCTCCGGTTCCTAAATGAAGTTTCATTAGCAGATTGTATTAGCAACGAAAAAGCTGGCTGTAGAATGGCTTGTTTCGAATAAAGTGTACAGACATATTTTTTAAAGGTAACTTCTTGGTTTGGATATAAATACCTACTCAGTACTCGTACAACCGCGAACCGGTACAACGTATGGGTTACATAAGAATGGCAAATTATATACGTATATAGTGCCATAGTGCGATTATGTTGGTATAGAAATAGAAACCAGGGACGACCTAGATTGATTTATATGGATTAAATAGATATATGGATTAAATAGAAAAAGTACTGTCCACAGGGAAAGTATGAAGTACTTGGAATCGGAACGAATATAATAATATGAAGAGTTTAAATGACAGTCAAGTAAAACAAGACTTGTTGCAGTTATTTGTGATTTAAAACAATCTGATCAATGCGAAGTAGGTTTGCGAGCTAACATAGAGAAAAGTGATGCCCTATCATTTTTCCAACCTCGATAGGTATATGGTGTAACTAGCGGTGTGGCCGCGGCTCCGCACGCTTTTCTTACTATGCAGTAGTTATTAACGTCCAGTAATTTTTTTTTACAGATATTGTTGTCAATTCATTTGCCGTATCAATTGGGGAATGGCATATATTTTCCGTGTACAATTTTAAAGATTTCTTTTATATTATTGACGATTCTTATAGCCTCTCAATTATGGTATGAAGTATGCTTCCTGTCTACAACATTTGATCAGAATCGAATGAGAATTGATGAAAATTTAATTTTTTTATTTCTAGAAGTAATATTGACAATTCTTATGGCCCATCTATACTAATATAATAAAGCGGAAGAGTTTTTTTGTTTGTTTGTTTAAACATGATAATCTCTGGAACTACCAGTCGAATTTGAAAAATTCTTTTTGTTTATGATAGCCAAACTCACAAGGAATAGTATAGGCTATATACCATTAGGCAACAACTCTCAGCTAGCCATTGGGTCCCTTTCCGAACTGTTTTATCCGCTTGCGCTGGCGTAATCTTTATTGATACGGAAATACAATGTTCTACAAAAATATTGGTCCTAGTAATAAAAAAAAGTCAGCGATAGCATATGCCTATCTCTAATACCAAAGCCACAATAAGGTATTTTGCTACAAAGATTTCATGAAAATTAAAAAGTGATTTTAAGCATTATTTTTAGACATGACATATTAATCCTTAAAAACAAAAGTTACTTCATCACAAAGACAGTTTTATGAAGATAAATTTTGCTCTTTATAGTATGTTATTTAGACACATATTTTAGGACATAAAGAAAAATTAAAATAATTTGTATTTGCGGGAAGAACAATTATGATAGACTACGCGGATGCGTTGGCGGCGCGGTGTTTGTCGGATAAAATTAAAACGGGTGAAACCGTGGGGCACAGCTAGTTAATTACACAATTACTTGTAGATACTTCCTATGTACAAAATTTCATCAAAATCGGGTTAAAATTCACGAAAATAGATTTTTTGGAATTTTTTTTACGATTTCTAAAAGTAATATTGACATTTCTTATACGTACCCTATCAATTGACCAATATTATAAGAATACTGTGTAAATTTTTTTATATGAATCGGGCAAGCCGTTTTTGTGTTAAATCCGGACATACAAACAGTTTTTTTTAATGGCTTATTCGTAATGGATAATATGCATATAGTGGGCCTATCGTGATATTTTGGAATAATATTAAAAGTACAGACAGGACTAACGATTTATTAACATAGAGATATATCTATTTCTATTTACAATCGGAATATCTGAGGTAACTACACATTGTGACTAGCAACCGCTTGCAAATTTGTTCACATAGTACTTATGGTTTAATTTCAATAATAATTGATAAAATAATAGCCTGATAAAAATTCATTAGGTATTACAGGCGATTAGATAACTTATATTAATTAGTACTTAATATTATTTTAAAATTTTAACCACGCGGCATTAGGTCTGCACTTGTAAAGTACAGTGAACTGGTGTAGGAGATGACAGATGGTAAACAGTATTTTAGTAGAGTTCTCTACTATTCAAATATAATTTTATTAAACGTGTTATTACATCATGAGCTCATATTTTGTTCACGTGTTGTCAGCAACACCCTTCATTATAAGATTATTATACTTACAATTATTAAAAAAAAAAAAACTACAAATAACACAGACAAACTGTATCAAACTTTATTGATTCATTAAACCTAAATTCTGTATAAGTTTTAAACAAATAAGCAGGCTCCAAATAGGAAAATTATTTGCAAGAGTTACCAAAGTTTTGATCGGAAAGGTGAATAGGGGGTGAAGGGTGAAGGGTAATCGATACACTTAATAATAATTTTAGTTTTTAAATGCTCCGTTTCGCTGTTAATCTGTTAAGAGTTATTGGCTATTTGAGAAGCTAAGAAATCGATAATTCTGTATTTCCTTACTGCACAGTGGTACGTATCAAAATATCTCTGAATTGAGATTTACTCCCACTACTCACAGTGATTTCCTTCATCGTCAGACGATAGTATTACTAATTAAACACGAATTAGTAATTGTACGCAAATTTCTAAAAAAAAAATTGTACCAACAAAAGCCGAAGCTAACATTGAAAGTAGTTTATTATTTTGATCAAAAAGATCTATAATTAAACATTTCTTCAGAGGTAGAACTTAAAATATTTTAATTTTAATCCTACTATCATGTATGCGTCAAGTTAATAAAGCAATTTTAACACTACAGCAATAGACTTGTTTCAGTAACTTTAGCAAAGTCCGCAAGAATGTAAATTTCTTTTGTATATAGGTGTATGGTTTCTCGGAGAATGCTCTAACTATTTGGACGAAATTTTGCATTTCAACAATGGTTTACTTTCGAAGTTTATCTATGGTGTCTTTTTTTCAATATACCAAACTTAGCTTGGTCGCCCAGATATTATAGATATATTAAAATAGTAAACTTCAGCTTTATCATCATAAATAATTACTTAAATATTGAATTAAAAATATTTCCTATGAAGACATGATTGCTTTACTATTTCAATGAGGAATGAAAATTTTACATGTATGGTAAGTAATATCATACATATTTTTAAAAAACGTTCATCGGATGCCTAGTGCATCTTTCATAAATGTCTTTTTATTTAGTAGTTTCAACAACGTTACTTTAATACAGATGATAAAGCTTCTGTTGCTTAATTTGCTCCGGACAATCTACTAGGCCCCAACACCCCGAGTCGTGCTGGCCATTTAACAGACAAAAGACACTTCCTGCTAACGACTTCGACAAGCGACTATTGACTTTCACATGTACAATTTACGAGCGCAAAATCTCAGTTGTGTTTTAAACGTTTTTATTTCCCTCTGAATGGATACCTACAGTGTCACTGCTATTTCAACGTTTTCGAGTAATTTGCCCTATAACAAAGCTATTGAGGTTTTAAATTGTTTATTCGCAGGGATCGTTGTAGTGTCAACGACTTTTTACATTGGATGATCGGTACAGGATTGTTACTGTTAGACGTTTGTGTAACGATGAAGTAATTAGCGATGATGGCGCCATGTGCTACGTTGCGGGGGTCGAGCCTTGAGGGATACGCACATGTAGCCCACGCGACACACCGAAACGAAAAATGGTGCTGCGATAAAAAGTGCTCCGTGTCCTCCGACTCAGCGCGGCGTGAGAACGTCGACACGTGGCTGCATCGACAGCCGACTTCATTCATATATTTGATTCATAAATTTTATGCTCGTTTTAAGGGCACGTAAATAGCTTTGTAATCAACGCATAGTGAGATGACAGATGTAGGGACTAGGGACATGTGACGAACAGTTTGTATTTAATAACATAAACATTTCAGTACCTACCTATTTTAATCGCTAAATCGGCAACAGCAAAGTGAACATAAAATGTACAATATTAATTAAAACTTGCGGTTGTTTCGCTTTTTATCTTTATGATGAACACAAAAACTCCAATTAGTACTTGAATAAACAGGTCATTAGTGTGAAACAAAAAACCCACGGAGCCAAATGTTGTGAACGTTGAACCTATGGTTATTTGTGTGGAGAATGCAATCTTTCGCGGGCGATCTGCCGCGCGGCGCTCCGCTTGCTATAAATCAGGACCGATTGAGGTCGGGAGTTGGGCCTAGGAACGGGCGCAGGTTATTTTTAAAATTGCGTGCACAATATTATGTGTTTAGGTGGAATATGATAATTGCGACGTGTAGAGAGGCGCCGTAAGCCGACACCGAGTATGGGATTACAGAGCGCTTACCGCGCCGCGCCGTCACCCTTGCTCGCCTCACATTATCACGCCTCGTTACGTCCATCACGTTTAAACAACTCTTAGTTATAAAATTATACCTATACAGCAAAAATTTGTGATATGGTATATATAAATTACAGTAAATACGGGACTGTCAACGAATTTCTATATCATCGAATCCCGTTTTTTTAATCTAGTTCTAGTCTTTTATAATTCAAAATTGACATCCTTAGTAAAAGTAAAATGTACGTAAAAATATGACGACTTGAATAATTTGTTGTTGAAGTGAAACTTCTTTATCGACGTATGGGAGAAATTTTGTAGCAAATCGTCACGTTTTTCGGTTACGCGCCATGTTGCTTTTTTATCAAAGTTTAGTATAGTGACGTAAAGAATATAATGTAATATATTATAATAATAACAACAATATGTTAGCTTTGAAGTTTGGTTTGAAATAAGAATAACAATATATTAATTTGAAAGTGATAAAATAAAAAGACTTATTCAAATTTAAGTGAATTTACAAGAAAAGTGAGAGTGATTATATATTTCGTTTTATAAATTCAACACGTATGAGCATGATTTTAATATTTATTTGAGGAACCTCACTTTTTGATTGTAAGTATCAGTGAATGTATATAAATCTGTTAAAATTAGCAAGTATTAATAAATATGACTGTAAATCTAGTGAACATTATTAATTCTAAAAACAATAAAAAATATAAATTAAATAATAATTTAAAAATAAAACAAAACACGATTAGAAAATAAAAATATGTATACGTACATCTTTTTTAATTATTCGTTTTTAATGATTTATTTATTCATTTTTAATTTTATAAAATCGTTGCATTTCTACAAGATTAACTGTCATCATATAATTGTATTACTTTGAAAAGATAATTCCAATTATTTATTCATAACTTGTAAATATAATACAATAAATAAATAGCAATGATATTATAATAAGAACAATGATAAAATAAATTACTCATTAATTGTATGCATGTCTATAATAATAAAATAGCTTTAATTTAATACGGAAAAAATTGTTTTTCTTAAGGCTTAAGCCTTATCTACCCCATTTTCGTGAAGTTGCAAATAGTAGAAAAATGATATGTCGTAAAGAAGTTTCACTTCTTAACTATGTACTCTGGTACACACACACATTTTTTTAAAATTGATATTCTTTTATATCACCTGATCCTAAGATGGTAGCAAGCTAAGCCTAGTGGAAGACTGAATCTCAGGCGCAGCTGCCGCAATACACCTATTGGTGCTTGGTGATAGATTTTTCAATTTTAGGGTGGTAGCTATCCTGGCAGGCATTAGAAAGAACCCTGCCACCATGGTCTGGTCTCATCACGGTATTTTCCTTCACCGAAAGCTTTGCAGGGTTTCGAACTCAAGTCGATCGACGCGATGTCCGCACACGCTACCCACTGAGGTCTGAACCATCATTGCTGGAAATAAGATGAAGAAGCTTTTTATGATAAGAAGCCATTACCACCCGTTTTGTTAAGTTTATATTCATTTTACGAAATAGCGTCCCGTATCAGTTCCTAACAATTTTTGGCAACACTGCATACATATGCTTGAAAGGGTGATTAGATAGATCAGATTAACTGTAAAAGCTCGCAGGACAAGCATGACAGAACAAAAATTATAGTTAACATTTAAAAAGGGAACATCGCCGAAAATATTTAAAAAAAACATTATCACCGTATAATCATAACAATGGTATTGTGGAACCTGTGAGTAATGTTCTGATATTACAAATTAACATCATATTTTTTGTCGTCCTCTTTAGAGGTGGCCGCAGACAGGTATACGCTGAGGGCGCAGAATTCTTTGAATGAATATTCCATTCATATCAACTAGTTTCAATACTAAATCATATGTGAGTGGGAGAAGTATCAAAGTTAACTGAATATCTTTTAAAATTCTAACGTGTTTTGCTACATTACAAAATATATCTTATTTTATCCAATTAAGATACATATTACCTTGTGAGGAAATAGATAAGAAGGTTGACTAAGGCATTATCAATCAGTAAGGCGCCATTGAGGGTTACTCCAGGCTCGTGAGAAACTGTAAACACTTACCCATATTATCTGATAGAGATTTTTTTAGCTCAGCAACAGGTCCAGACAATTAATAAATTACGCGGTTATTTGCATTGCTTTTTTTTTTATTAACAAACATAGAAGGATAGTTCGAATCGAAAGGTTTGACAAGAAGGTGCAGTGTACCTGTACTGTGTCGCGAGGTGTTATTAATTATAGGCTATAACAATTACAATTACCTAATATGTAGATTAAAATGAATGTACCAAATGTGTCGAGGTTTTGTTTACAATATTAGAGAGGGAACAAAAATAACTTTCCAATGTACCGAGGTGGATAAACATTGTTTAACGTTACATATGGTATAGGTACGCTAAGACTGGATTGACTTGTTCTGTTTTATTGATTTGTAAAGCTGTGAGGTTCTAAGCGTTTTAGAATTGAAGACAAATATTTGTCAGGAGTTGTGGTCTGGGCGGTCTCTCGAGCCGGGCGCACATGTGCGCATAAAAAAACTGTGTGATGTGTGTAGTTGTCGGAGGCACCGTGTTGACAGTGCGCATAGCTGCGACAAAGCGGTACGGAGCGGCTCGGCGGCGCGGTACGGCGGCGACCACCCTCCTGGATCGTTGTTCCTTATCATTTAAATAACTTTGACTATCGCCATCAACCAACACATACCCGCTTGGATCTAACATTCACTGAATAAACCGCTGTCACATTTTATGTACCTACATAACCCGCAATGGAAGCTTTTCGGTTTTGAGTGAAACTTCTTTGGGCAAGGTAAGGAAAAAATTGCGTTACATGATGTTACGTTACGGACGATAGGTACTTAATGGTAAAAATATTAAGTGTAGAAATGAAAACTCTAAAAAGTTTTATTTCAACCGCCTGTAAGGGCTACACGCACTTTTTTTGCACAAACGAGCATAAACTGCTAGCTTCAAATTACTTTGTTCTCGTCGCGTCTGGTAAAGCCTCGCTTAGCTTAGCTTGAATCTCAGGATCAGAGACTAATAAGCTAAATACTGATTCTGTGAATGAAGTGGCGATGATTGCAAAACTGCCTCTATGAGTCTTCTTAAAATGGGCATTTATCTCGAAACCTACTATGCAAAGAGGTATTTACGAAGTATGTATGTAGGATGTAGAGGATGACCTGTAGTTTGGATGTCGAGATAATAATTCTCTTTTCAAAATATAATTTAAAAAATACCCAAACAACATACACATTTTGATAAAATAATATTATTTATGTAATAAGACTTATAATTTCAATAGTAATGCTCCTTATATTTTGAAATATAGTTGTAATATTATATGATTTTGGACTTAAAATCAAGTGGTAAACATAATTTGAAACAATAACAAATCCCAACGTAACGTATCTCGTGAGAACCTTATCTAAAGAAAGCTCATCCATTTTTCTAAATATTTAATTTAGTCTGACTGGAGACGCGTCAGACGCGTGAGAGACGACGTGAGACGCGCTCTAGGATATGCAGCCGCAATCGTAATGGTAAATCCCACTGATTAGATATCTTCCCTGGGAACTGACAACAAAATTAAATATTCAACCGCATTTTCCAGTGCTCCATATTTATGATGTCTGAGTAGGTACATAAGTTTCTCGTACATTTAATATGATATAGTTGGATAATGACTTAATGAGACATGCTGTGGGTAGTAAAATTGTTTAAATAACTGACATTCTGCCAAACAAGTGAAAATATTTATAAGTAATTATTGCGAGTACAAAGAGCGGATGCATCGACCGATGTCATTATGTAAAGCTTCTTACAGCAGGTTAATATGCAAAGGTCAGCTGGTCAGCAAACATTAATTTCGGAATTTTTTAATAGTAGCACGGCATGTCCCTGATGGTAAGCAAAGTACAATCCTAACACAACAACGACCACCGCGAGATCGCAATCCATCGACGTTCGCCGGCCTGCATACATTTAACCGGACCTGCTAAGGCTGATCCCGTCACGTGGCACGCAAATTGAATCACTATGATGAATTTTTCACCACATGCATAGTAGTGCTTTCCTCGTGCGTTGCTCAGCAGGGTGCACCACTGCAGGTCAGGTTGGCTTGGTCGCCTCAGTGCTGAAGATGTAACTTACACCCCAGTATAAATTTAAATTTGTCTAAATAAATAATATGTTGGTATTTTAATTGAGTTCACTGGTGAAAAGTTAGCTTGGTGATAGGACACGAGAATCGCGACCACCATAAACCAGGTGTAACAACCGCCATAGTGGTACGCTTAATGTCGTGTTCCGGGATCAACCGGTGAATGTCCAGTAATCGCGATCACAAAGCGTCGTCACCTTCCGTCGCCGTCTTTTGGTTTGTTGCGTTTTTCGGGAACAGCTAGTGTATATTGCCGAGAGGTTTGTTGGCTGGTACAACAGCAACGGTTGTCGATGTTGCCAATCTCTCAGTGGTTGCCATTGCTTTAGGATAGTACTGTGTCTACTGCATACTGCAGTGCTGCTATAAAAAAACACACGTGGTGATTTTGAAACTCTCTCTAGCTGTAATTTCAATTGGTGATAAATTATTTTATTAAATAAGTATGTTTGCCTTTATGTTTTGAGCTGTTTTTATCATTTTTTTGTATACTTTTATAAATTTATAATTATTATTTGCCTTACAAAATCGAAAAATTCTTTTGGCCAATTTTTGCGTAAGTATTCGCTTTGCGACGGCAATCGTTGAAATTTCCACTCTCCGTTATTCTAGGTTTATACTGTGTTTAACATCAGGTGCAGCGCAATTATTTTGCCTAGCCAAAATAGAATGTCCGGCTCAATTTAGCTCGCCTATTTTCTTCGGCGATGCTGCTATTATAATATAGTTTATTTTAGTTATAATTAAGCTTTGTGGTAATAAAGAATAGCAATAAATTATAATATTCAGTTTAATAAATATTATGATGGATTTCACTCCTGGGGGAAAACGCTGTCTATCTTCTTATAATTAAGGTAAGTGAAGGGTAAAACGCATGAAGTTTGTAGGAGTTTGAGTAGCATATCGTTACTTCCAGTTGTCATGCCAATTATTTCTAGTTGTACTGATAGATAACATCAATGGGTATGAACCCAGTAATAAGCATCTGTTATTACAGTACGAAGATTGTGAAACATGGAGCGCTGGCACCACTCTGTTATTCTATTAACCTAGATAAGTGGGTATTTGTAATAAAAATTAAAATTTGATATCAAATTAAGTATACCATCAAAGGTTGACGTTTGATCAGTGAATTTAACACTTATATAACTTTAATTCACATTTGCCTCAGTAGCAAAGATTTATACATTCATATATTTTATATGTGGTATGTCGCAGCAGGCGTTTGTAATAAGTTATAATAATATATTATGTTAACCAACGATTGGAACAAACATTTATTGGTAAATATGAGTATGGTCAACATAAATATTTTTGATAAATTTAGTCATGATGTGAATGATTTAAGACTTATACTAACTAGCTGACTAGTCAAACGTTGTTTCTCTCTTTTACGTTAGTTAATGGAGCGCTACCTATCGGGATCAGATTTTGTGATTTTCTTTTATCGCACTAAGCCAACATATCATGTGAATATAAATCATTTTGGGGCATAAATATCGGTTTTTTAATAACAGATCCTAACATAGCTATGAACCATCGTTTCGATAAAACAAATATATTATATAAATATGAGCTCAATCGTTTAACTCGTTTAGAAGTTACACGATCACTAGCAGACACACATGATTTTTATATATCAAGATATAGACTATGGCAATGTTACTGATTAGTTTTAGATTTTATAATTGATTATATTTTGGCACAAAAATAAGGTACTTAGTTGTTATTACGGATTTTATTTAAAATACCTTGCTGTCAAGCTGTAGCATGGGGTATTAATTTAGTTTACAACATGTATAACAAAGAATGTAGGTTCAGATCCGAAAATATTTGTATTCAAAATTACCAAAATCCGTTACTTATAGTAATATCATTTCAATGGTATAAATACGCTATTTGTGAAATATATAGTAAGCTGTAAATATTTTATTAATAGAAATGTACTAATAAATGTGTAGTAGTTAAGCTTTCCTATGCTCTAATTTATTATTTCCAGCCTTACTCGTACAAACGATGGAACATTAGTTCTCATAGGATCGCTGGTAACATCAAACCCTTTTATATTAAATACTCTTTTTACAATTCTGTCTTTTATTTTTAATTGAACCCTTTCAGAAATGCGTTTATTACGTACATATGTCACACATTTATAGTGTCTTGTGAATAACGTAACTTTGACCTTTATGATATTTAGAAAAACATGTGCACGTGACAATTTGTTTTTTACCGTCTTTGTTCTTTTTTATTGGTCTAAATTTCAATCTATAAGAGATCGTTTCTTTTTTATTTTTTGTTTGAACAGATATTAGATCTGGAATTACCATGGAACCGGTCATATTTGAAAAATTATTTTTACATTTTTTAGCCTATATATTTAGGAAGCTTATGGGATATATAACTTCACGCTACTACTCTAAAGAGCAGAGCAGTGAACCTCAAACAATTTGGCAACCTGTAGGTAAGTACAGGAAGTGAGAACAAGGATACAAGGGCGTGTTGACACTGTTGACGGTGCAGCACGGGCAGGGCGAGTTCACGAGGTGGAGAGTTGGTCGAATAAATTTAACACGGCTGAAACCGTGGGGCACAGCTAGTGTGATATACTTATAAACCATAGACAATAATAAACAATAAAATCTGTCATATATTTAAAAGGGTTCAAGCATAACCGTTGGAAAATAGAGACTAAAGACGGTCGATAAGTACGTTCACTAAAGCACTTCAGAAAAAGGAGATCTCTAGAAGAATAAGACTGAGATGAACAGCATTTAATAAGTTATACGATGTAGTAAAATACGTTGATGTTCCTTAATGCTTGAAGACACGTCTATACAATCAATGTGTCCCGCTCACCATGGACCGCCATGGTCGGTATGAAACTAGAAGATCGAGTTAGAAATTTCGACATCCAACATCCGCGACTATGGTAAGACTCAAAAAATAGAAATGGAATTAGGCAGGACATGTTGCCAGGCAGAGTGATGGCAAGTGGATTAAAACGTTGGTGCATAGGTGGTTATATATTATGAATAAACGAGGCATACGTCGCGTCGTTGGACACCCATTATTAGCTCAGAGGGTTAAGGGTATTGTTAAAATCGCAGGTCAGACCTCGATGAGACTAGCTCAGGAAAAGACGTAGTACAATAAGTTATAAGACAATAAGAAAGGCTTATTTTCAACATTGGGTGATTACGGGATGAAAATGATGATAACCATTATGAAAAAAAAATTAAATCTTAAAATGTTCAATCGGTGTTTATTACTTAAATTCGTACATTTAATCTTAAACAAGAAAGTGAAAATGCATTATTACATTATGTGTATGCACGCACCTATCGCAAGATGTGTGTAATGTGACTTGTTTTGGCTGTCCACAAATACACCAATACTGTTTACCTAATGAGATGTGTTGGCTGCACGCGATCCATTCTCACGACCCAACATGGAAAAAAAAGAAATTCCCAAAATTTTAACGCAATAGATACATTGTCTCTACATAAACAACGGTTAAATTTCACCAAAAAAGTAACAGCTACGATTGTGTGGAGCGAGTTTAGTTTTGTGGATTTTATTGTTAGGGAAACTTCAAACTATAATAAAGGTAAATTTTTTGTGGAGTAACAAAGACTTAACACGTTTTTATTAAATTTATTAATGGTGTTGGCCAAGAGTTTTGAGGGGTTTGTTTTGATTAGTAATTTGATTCTTTAGTTTTAACACTCACATTAATGTTTATAAAAAAAAATGTAGACATCAAAAACACGAAGCATGGAAGAAAAATGATCAAATTAATAAACGTATACTTCTGATTAGAAAAATGTGTATAGTATAACTATTAAATTATGATAATGATTGCGTATTCAACTATTGGTTTTCAGTTCTTCGCTTAAAAATAATTAAATTCCAAATAAGGCAATTCCATATTAATGAAGCCGCCATTACCTCAGGAATGTTCATTCGTCGGCGGGACTGTACTTTACGCCTCCTTCGAAAATTGATTGCTTATTCTCCTTTTGGTTGCCTTTTAACAGCCATAAGACCAAATTGTTATGTAACTTATTAATTAGACGTAACCCCCATTGATGGGAACGTTACACTCTCAAACAAAACTTTTTAAATGGTTAATTGAAGTATGGCTTTTTCTTAACTGACCTAATAAATGTCAATTCGTTGAAGTCATAGTGAATGGGTGAGTCAATGGCTGACATAATAAACAGTTATGATGTAGGCTATTCTTAATTTCATATCAACAAATTGTCGAAGCACGCAACTAGTGACTTCACAAATATCACACTTCAGTTACACGATGTGATACTAAGTAAATAAAAAGTTGTTTAGCACGTGTCCTTAATTGGGTAGTGGTGAAATGTATGCGGCCATGATTGAATTTACAGTTACTAACAGTTTCTGATATTAATACAGAAATATAATTCTTAATTTAATAAAAGAGCGACACGAACAGATTACTATCGCATTGTTCGTTTAACAAAACTGTATAATTTTGTAACGTCATCGCAGTATCGTAGATGAACACTATAAATGATTACAATCATATAAGTTAAAAATTAAAGCTTAACAAAAAATTAACTTATTAGATTATTAAAAATTATTGCGCGTGTCAGTTTTATATTTTGCATTTTAATCTTTTCTTCATCAATATTAAAAACCAAAACTAACTCATCAATTCCATCTTAAAAGTACCTAAATGGGAAAATTTCTTCCTTTTTCAATGGTAAGATTGATAAGATTTACTTATCTTTTTGACTTTCTTGAGGTTAAACTTGTTGAGGCTCAAAGTGTTTTTTACACATAAGTTCTACGTTTATCACGCTAATATTTACTTTAAAAACGAGTCTTATTTTAAAATCAATTAATTAACAAAAACAGAAAACGATTCGATATAGAAGTCGGGAACGGAATGAAAAAAAGGATAACATTGAAAGAAAAATTAATAGTTTCAAGAAGTGTTCTACTAGTTCTCATAATATATTGAAAAAAATATAACATAACCAATAAGTCTTACGATGTTGTGGTAAATAAACTCCTGAATTCCCTCTGCGAATTTTCGACTTTTAAAAATATGATTGGTACAAATATTTCTAAATATCAGTTGCTTAAAATAGATATCAAAGATTAGAATCATTTATAATAATCTAAAAAGTATTACGCCTACACGTATATCCACGTAATTATTTTCATTCATATTTGAGAGCATTAAAATCGATAGTCTCGAATACCATAAGATCAGGATCGGAATTCTATAATTAGAGGACTGCTCTTTGCCTCACATCACCGATTATCGAGCGTTGTGTGTAAGGATAGAACCTGTCTTAAGCGGTATTCGAAACTATAAATTTATTTGATGAGATGCTTTCTAGACCTTTGTATTGTTGTACCGTGCCATGAATACTTGTTCCTTTATTGCCTCGGGAAAATGTTTTATTTTCTATGTAGTTATTTCGAGAAAACATTAATTTGTGAGCAGTTTTAGCCTATGATTGACAGCATTTTTGGAACATATTGTGGAAAATGAGATATAGGTTTTTAGATTTAAATACCTATTATATTGTACTCTATCGTTCTGTTTTTCATTAACGAGTTTCATTGCGAAGCAAAATCGAATATTCTTTATACAGTTTACATCACAATTAAGCAATTTTATATTATGCAGAAAATTGTTTTTTGAGAAAAACTAGTAAGAAACTCAATGCTAGTTGTATTTTGTACTTGAATTGATATAAGTATGTTAAGATTGACCTGATCATGGAGTAAATTATTCATAATACGTCTAACAGTAAAAAACAATTAATAATTATTATACGAAATATATTCTGTAGTATGTCAGTCCCAAAGTGTAACGTAATATAATTAAGTATTTTTATGAATAAAACGTGTTGTTTAAAACAGTTGAGAAGTTAGTATGGGACGAAGAGTAAAATGATGACTAAAATTAGGCTAAATATTCATAATACATAACTTAATGTTATGTAATATAATCATAGGTTATATAATCCATTTTTGTATAAATAATTGTTTTATTAGTTATTGCCAAATTATTAAGATTCTTATAAATTTTGATGTTGCATGATCAGTCTTTGTAGTTAACAACAATTAAAAACTGACAAGTCATGTCGGATGTGAGTATTGTCTATTGTATTAATATTTAGAGGTAAACGTTGTCAGCAACAAGCGCGACGCGACGCGATCCTCCGCGTGCAACGGCTTGAGTTTCGCTTAGCGACTGGTGCGTAATGCCGCAAAAATGTCGTCCGCTTGTAATTAGCACTAGACCCGCAAGTCTCAGCGCAAATAGAATTGCTCTCTTTATATTATTTGCTACGAGCACCACAGGCCATTGTCCTGGATGAAATATGCGCACCGACCTCGGTGGTGTCAAAGGCCATTTTTCTTAATCGTAATTGATGGCGACCGAATGACATATATGACATAAATGGAAATAGCATGTTTCACAGGCAAACTGGTAGTATAATACCCATTATACTTGGTTCTTCGTAAGAAAGCTTGCATAAAACATGTCGAATGTTTATTTTAGATATGTAGTTGATTTTACGATTATCGTTTCTTTTTAGCGCTAATAATAATACGATTATGCTTTAAATCAATTGAGGGATGTGTAGGTTGTACAAATTAAATAACAAAAATATACTATAACAACAATTGAATTATTAAACGTCTCACGCCATACAACAAGATTAATTCTTCCAATCAATATTCTACATTTCGTGTTGCTGCCGTAACAATGTAGGAATTACGTAACTATATATTTATATCGGAAATTAAAAAATAAATTAATAAATTAAATATACAACGGCGTTAGATCAATATGATTAATTGTCGATTCCTTAGTTTTATCACTTTGGTCTACTCTAGTTTCAAGTAACATAGAAAGTTCACGTAGTAATAGACATCATTTAATAATAATAGTAAGTCATAATTTGAACGACGCAACAGTTTAAATTCTGTGGATATGTCATGCAAGCCTTTTTATGATGAGTTGGTATAGTATGATTTAGATTTTCTAATTACTTCGACTGTGAAAAAAAAATATAGTAAAGAATTTCAACACGATCTATAAATTAGTAATTTTTAAGTAATTTCTTTTTTCAATATTTATATGAATGTATAAGCTATATTATAATAGCTTGCATATACTATCAGCAGTGCAACGTTAAAACACGAAGTTTTTAAATATATATATTACATTTTATTTAAAGTTTTGTTGGCAAGTTACTAATAATTCAGAATGTTACATTTATTGAAGCAATAATGACACGGGGAACATTATTTTTCCAGTTTCCCAATGTAGTCCATGAGCAATAAAGCATATTGCATATGTTTAGCATTTTATAACAATATCATTTGATGTTCAGTGTGACGATATTGTTAAGCCTAGAGGGACTGGATCTTAAGTGCAGCTACAGGAACTTGGTACTTGGATCTGATGCTTGGTGACAGATTTACAACTTGAGGATGATAGTTGACCGACGTTATATATTACCCCACCACGATGTTATGATTTCATTACGGTTTTTGTCACTGCAAGTTCATTGTAGCATCATCTATAGACGCGGTATTGGAACACGCTATTTTTGTGCCATCATCGTTTATTAAGCTTAAATATATACTTTCTTAACATACAAAAATGTACACTTATTTTTAATATGCATACTGTACAGGACCTTTGTTGACCATGTATTTTGTCTAGCTTATACTATAGTATTCATTATAAGTATTCTATCAAAATTTTCTTTTTTATATGTGCATTGATCAGTATGAATGCAGCCGATATGGAGTGTATTTGAGTTGTAAAGTTAATCAAGATAAATGGAATGCAGGTGTGCAATGATTTTCCGGTCGAGCGCAATACTTATATACCGTAAAGAAATGCCTTACGTAACAGATGTCCATCAGTAGAGTGTTTGTCAAACGAATAAGTACCGTAATGTTAGTTTTTCGATAAAGTGTAAGGTAAAAGCATCATTCGACTGCGGATGTATCTATTTAACACAGCGACTTTGTGCTCTCAGTTGCCACTTTCTCAAATTAAACATAGCATCCTTAGTTGATAAAAGCAACGTTTATTTATTTACTAAACCAGTCGCTCACAATAACGGAACAAGCAAGATCAATAAATAAATCCATTCCTTGTAATTCTCACAGTTTGGCCCTTTGCTTTGCGTCCACTGTGCTGAACCTCATTCCATTCAGCATCCGTCTCTTTCGTTCGCGCGTATAAACGAGTCCTATCGTCTCTCTCTGCGGCTTTGTGTGGAACCGCCCTCGGTCGAGCGTTCTGAGAATCGAGCTCGTGGCATTTTTTAGAACGCATAATAATTTGATCGGGAAATATTTATGGAAAGGGTGGCCGGACGCGGACTAGTCGAACGAGTCAATTATCAGCTACTCGCGCCAGTGTCGGCCGCCTGAAAGCCTCGCGATGGGTGGCTATAGTGAGGTTAACCGATGTTAAGGTTAGAATTTATGGCATTGATAGACGAAGGGTGGAATTTCACATGGTTACAATTCTTTTTTTAAATACAACAATGAACGTATTACATTAAACATATAAAATTTATCTATATCAGATGTTACAATGTTGTCTATGGATTAAAAACGTAAACACCAGTGTCTATGGTTATTATTGTTTAATGTAGTTGAATGAAATCACGTTTGTCGCAGAAATCTGAAAGACTTCATTCACGTTGGATTTGTAGCGCGCTACGCTAAGCCCGCTACGAAACTCGTAGCAATGCGAGGGGTGTAGCAGACAAGTAGGTACTTACAGATGCGGCTAAGTTTAATTTAACTTTCTTTTTTAAATGAACGCTTGAAGGTCACACGGCCATTCAACAACCGAGATTAAATTCCGAAGCGCAATAGTGCCATCTATCGAGCTTTTTTCGATAGAACATTTAGGAATAACGGAGATTTTGAATATTTAAAAGTTATTCAATGAGCGGTTTGCATAAAATGAAGTGGAGTTAATAAAAGTGATGACGAATGAAGTAAAATATATTAATTACTATCTTGTGGAGAGCTTTTAATATGTATAGTAAGTAAGAGGTAGAGCATAGAGAAATTCCTTTAGAATTTTCTCTCTACTTGTGGCTGTCCGATTGATGAAATACCTCTTCCACCCGACAAAAGATCGCAGCCAAATAACCTTGTGTTGTGTTCCGGCGGTCTGTACGGTTTTCAGAGCTCCTTGATGTAGGGTTGTTCAAGGTCGAAAACGCGCTGGTAATATCTATAGTGTTATTTTTTTTTTTAAATCAGCAGTGGTACGCGGTCCATAATAAAAATGCACAAACATTATAATTAAAACTAGTTGTACCCCACAGTTTAACCCGTATTAAATTAATTCGAGCAACACTCAACCGCGCTGCCGACGTTCCCGTGTAACCTATCGTTGTTGTCATTTCCCGTACTTGCCTACAGTTTCCCTTCCTTAGAGTCGTAGCGTGAAGTTATATAGGTACAAAATGCGAAAAGTGCTTTTTTTATAATCGACAGGTTTTAACGAGCGCGGAGATTTAAATCAAACGCGCGTTCAAATAAACCAACAAACTCTTGAGCTTTAAAATATCGGTATAGATGTATTTTATAAACTGCACTTGCATTATTATAAACTATAGTTGCAATAATCGCTTCAGCTAATTTGTCGTGTCGTGTATAACTGAGGCGGGACCGTGGCGATACTGTTTCCGGTGCATGTGCAAGACAATACTGCTGAATGGACCCATTAATAGCACAAATGAATGAATGCGTAAAGACACATGTGCTGGACTCGGTCTCCGGTGCCCCCACGCCACGGCTCAGGCCAGATGGTGCATTGTCTTATACGCAAAACGACGGACTGCGTCAATTCATTAATACAAACACTAAATTCAGAGAAACATAGTTTTTTATCCAAATCCATTCTACGAAATTTATTCTGTGCGATATTCTGCAGTTTAAATTTAATTTTAAATAGTTTAAAATGTGTCCTAAAATAAATTTATTATACACCAGCATTCTGATAGTTAATTTTTAATTTTGGTTGTATATTATGGGAGTTCAAGTATTAGGTACGAAAGCAGGCTTAGGGATTACAAATTTTTCTTACTTTTGCTGAAAAAGGGAACGGTGGAATATAGTATACATTACAGATTAAAAAAAAAATGTTTAATTCATTATTTATAATTTAAGTTAATAATTCTATTTTTATTATTTTATACCGATTTTTTTTCGTTATCTATTCTTACTAGATAAATGGGTGATCCGAAAAACGACTTAGTTCTACTCTACAAGGTATAGAGTCATCTTAATTGTACCCATGTTCCATTTGGCGAATTCCCCATGTAGGTACGTACTAGGATGGCTTGAAAGAAATAAATATAAGTACCTATCTCCAATTATTTTATATAAAATTTTGAAAAGGTCACTACTTATCATTTCTTGCACATGAAGAAGGGATTGACTAATATCATTTAAAGTTTGCTTATTACCTAATAGTTGAAATACCCTACTCCAGCTTTAAGACCCATAAAATGTAATGCTGAAAGTATAATAAATTAATAATAGTAAGAAAATGAAACAAAGATTTTTATAAATCATGAAGTTATTTAGGATTTTATTGTGCAAAATGATTTTATAAATTTTATTAATATTTATACTGATATGCAGTTATTGTTGTACTTACTGTTGTTTATAATGGTAATTGATATCTATAAATATGCATGTATGTCGAAATTAGCACGACGTAGCAATTTACGTTCTAAGTACATGCAACCTTTCTTATGAATTATGATAATTATGATAAATTAAAGTAAATTAAATTAAAGTAAACGATTTGTGGATTATTTTATCGTGATTTGACTAGAATCTTACCTGTGTTAACTGATTTTCGTCCAAGACGCTATGCAGTTTTATACACAGAAACGGAATTCTCAGGGTTGCTCTCATATTATGAACTTTCACAGAGACACAACGACGGGGGCTTGGTCTTAGTTTTAAAATTTTGTTAAGTTTAGTTAATCAGACGAACAATAGAAAATTTGCAATCATTATTCTATGGATTCATAATGATATTTACAATCCAAAAGTAACGTCGACCACCGAAAATTCAAATTCGGCGTTTTGAGGTCGGCCTGCAAACCTATCGGCATCTGGATATATTGGATGATTCCGAAAGGCGACAAACCAAAAAAGGTCACTGATGAGTTTATCACTATGTGCATTGCAGTTATAACTCTGTCGGGTATTGATCTCTACCACCTGGTTTGATTACTAGATAAACATCAGCTGATTCTGGAACGAGACTCGCCTAAGCGTGCCACTATAAAAAACTGTATTGAAGAAGGTATATACGAATTATAAAGATAATTAACTGTCGTATTAAGAACTTGGGAACACAGATTTTGCAGATATCTTTAACCCTGTTAGAGAGTATTGCAATAAATAATGATAAGTTTATATGCATAATATTTAGGTTATAGTATTAGATAACTAGAAGAGGGTTATTAGCTTATCCCCGGCCTAAGCTGAAATTTCTACAGGTAAACAATCTTCGGTTTTCGCGATCTGGTTGTTCTTTTTTGTTTGTTTTTTGGTCTGTTTTTTTATCTCGTAGAATAATAATTATTCTAAAAATTATTCATGGTTCGTTCATTAACATATCTCTCGTCTAATCAATTATGAAAATTTTAATTCCATTAAAGTAATTTAAATTTAATACGGTAGGTATACCTAATTACAAATATCTTTCACACTTACAGCCCTAAAAGGGATACTTTTTGTGGTGAGGGAACCAGAGAAACGGACCAAGAAATAGACAAAAATATCTAGATCGCGAAAACCAAAGAACTGTTCTTTGTCGTTCATTCTAAAATTATTCATCTTTTTATTCTTTAATACTTTATTTGTGAAGTACTTAACCACAATTATTAAAAATATATATTAAAAAATTAACAAAAGGTACTCTTGACTTCCAGCAATGTCTTAATATTCATAACTAAATAGCCACAAAACTCTTTCATAAAAATATAGTTGACGTGAAATCAATTGTTATTTTTGGATTAACTTAAAGTACCTACCGAGGATATCGCTTCCTGCCCTCGACATTATAAGTTAGCCGCGCAACACAATGAAGTATGAACGCATTGCAGATACCTGGACTGGGATTACAAAGGACGTCGTTTTGACAATTCGTCAGGTGATTTACCTTCACAGTTATGTTTTTATTGGCACCACGACACACTGGCGCCAGCATTGTACACGGTCCATTATCTATTCTTCTACGGTTGATGCTCAGTAATTATCAATAGATATTTCCTGGGAGGCGTTTTATAAAAGGTGCTGGGAATACCCATGGAAAAATTTATATTTCATAAAACTTTACAACGTAATTGGGCTCGTTTGGGGGGGGGGGGGGGGGGGTGTCAGATAGTTAATATTTGTGTGACTGAGAACTCATTCAGTAACAAAACAAAAGATATGTAGACAAAAGACATTCTACAGTAAATCTTATTATATTATATTAAGTGAGCAATTCTTGTATATACATATATACATGTAATTTGTTTCTCGGCAACCTCGGTGTGAAGCCCTTGGGTCAGGCAGCCGCCCGCGCGATACAAAGTGACACTATACGTGCAACACTTAGTTACCCACACACAACATTACACACGTATGAACACACACACGTGCACACCACACAGGTACATAGGTTCTGTAAGGGACCTTTTTTTTTTTCTTTTTTTGCGCTAGTTAGACTAATGCGCTAGTTAGTGTAGAAAAACCATTCCGATTAACAAATACACATACGCATGGTCCACTCCTACCTCCCAGGAGGAGGGGAACGTGCATATGAGTATATATTAGTTAGCTCGAATTCTCCTAAGATTAGGGAATTAGTTAGATCGCGACTTTTTCGCATTCGCGACGACCGCCCGAGCCGAGGTTCGGCCACTCTGGCACCCTCGTGCGGGTCGTCACAAACTTTCGCGGCTGAGTGCCTTAAGCGCTCGCCCCCAAGTCCGGTGAAGCTGTAAAAGCCGCAGCGGCTCTGTTTGACGATAGGGCCCCTAAGGCTAACAGTGTAGTCAGTTCTAAAAAAAAAAAAAAAAATTCTCGGCAACGACTCCAATGATATGGATGAAACTTTATATTTAGATAATGTTTAACATTTCGAGTATACGTAGATAATGTTTTTTTTTGTAAGACACCGAGCTAAGCTCGGTCGCCCAGATATTGTGTTTCATCTGTTGTAGTATGTATTAAAATATTTCTGGATCACAATAAGAGTGACCGTCGAAGCCGTTAATATTCCGATTAAAAATAAAAATTTACTGTGTCCTCGTGGACATAATAACTATTCACAGCAAGTTGGCTCGACAGACGTTGTTCTGCCCTTTTGTTTATATTTTGACCTTAGCGCCATCTATGTCATTTCAAGTCAGGGTAGCGCCCCTGGAAGTGTTATGGAGTCATGTTGATTGAGAATTAACTATATTAATAAATCTGTTGTTCTGGCTGTACAGTTAATTTTTTGTCCAAATTTCCAGATAGGCGTAGGTACTATATGAACGATACTAATCACGAACGGCTTCATCGTTTGTTATGACATTTCGTGCACGGGATGCTTATGCAATGTATATCATTGGTAAATTGATAAGGTATAAGAAATTTCATTATTACTGTTAGAAATCGTAAAAAAATATTTGCATTAATTCTTGACCGATTTTATAAGTAATTCCATGAAAGTTGGGCTTTGAAAATTTTCAATAACACTTTCAGGAATAGAAAAAAAAATTATTTTCTAAAATTTAAAATTTCATTATCTCTTAACAGATTTTGATGAAATGTTATACACGAGAAGTACCTACCTATATGTAATTAAATAATTGAGAGGCTACAAGTATCGTTAATAATTCATTAGAAATCGTAGAATTGAATAATACCTAATTGTCAACCGATTTTAATAAAAAAAACTGCACGGGAAATACAAATTGATACGGTAGGTATATGAATTGTCAACAATATGAGAATAAATAAAATTACGGGATGTAAATAACTACTGCGGGGTAAGAAACGACTGCGGAGCCGCGGGTACACCGCTAGTCACATTACATAATATAACAGAAATAAGCTTATTCCTAAAGTTCCCGTTGGACACGTGTATTCTATATCTATACAATTTAGTTAAATTACAATAATCATAGAACTCTATAACGATTATAAACGATGAACTTATAATCAAATAAATAGAGTTCTGCTGTTTCGTAACGATCTCAGGAAACGAGTTAAAAAGCTTATTAACGTTTTCCCAGAGTTGATTTACTGATAAAACCCATTCATACTTTGTTTGCATATTTGATATTGGGTTTATCATCGTATCGGGGGCCGGATACGCACCGTCTCGCCGCCTTCCCGACTCTTATCGACAAATAACTCAATAAACTATATTAATACAAGTATTACACAATCTCTAAAATATCGTTAATTTGGGTGCGGTCCCCCACAATCCGCAAATATCGTTCGTACTCGGAACAAACGCGACCCGCATGCTGGGCCGCGACTGGCACGATCACATAATTGGAACATAAATAAGCTGAATTTTATAATTGTTTCTGTGGTGATACATTTACGGCGGCGAACGGAGGTCACGTGTTGTGAATTCGATGCAATTGTCCGACATGCGTCGCCCTTATCAACCGTATGGGCTGGGGAATGATGTGATTATTGTGTTATGTGCTTTGTAACATAGATTTAAACTTTGTAACACGAAACCGCTTATCTCAATTACGTGGGAGTGAAATTTGGAAGTAAATTGGTAGGAAGTCGAGTTAGGCGTGAATGTGACTCCGCTGGGTATAATAGGGTTACCTAACAAGCGCTAGGCAAGATCCGGGATAATTCTTTAGAGACAACATTACACTTTTAAGATAGCCTATTATAAATATATTAGTAGAGTATTTGTTGTTGTAATCAGTCATTTATCATTTATGAAAAATAGAAACAAACTACAGACCAGAGTCTACAGACTGCTAAACATGAATTGTTACAATGTTATAATATGCCATATTACATTGGATATTATAGTACTTATTGATTTTTGAGTTAAATCAGGGCATACAAACAGACAGACAGCAAAAAAAATTTTGGGCATATTTATGATCACTTTCCTTTTTATAGTAGGTATGTCTATCGGAAAATTTGTAAAAAGTATTACTTGATAAAACATGACTACAGATTTATTAATGCAGACAAGAATTGCTCACTTTAATAGTATTAGATAGATTAGATAATGTATCCGGTCTGTAATGAAATTCTATAGGCGAATTTGGAACTGTTAGCTTCCGGCACTAATTTAAACGTACCCAGTCTGTAGCTGAAGTTGGTATAAAATCCGACTAAATCTATATATCTATATGGTCCAAGTCACGGTGAAGCTGTAAAAGCCGTCTGAGGCTATGCCCTATGGGTAACAGTATAGTCAGACAGAAATGACGAAAAAAAAATTTTTTTTAAAGTTATTTCTAGAAGTAATATCGTCAATTTTTTATAGCCTATCAATTATATAATTACATATACTTCCCGATAAAAAAACCTTACCAAAGTCGGTCAAGAAAAAACAAAAATAGATTTTTTGGATTTTTTTTTTACGATTTTTAAAATTAATATTTAAATTTCTTATACCCTATCAATTGACCAATGGCATAAGCTTCCCGTGTACTAAACTTCATAAGAATCGGTTCAGCCTCTTTTGAGTTAAATCCGCACACACAAATAGACAGACAGACAGACAAAAAATTTGTAATGGCATATTCGTGGTCAGTATCGTTCATATAGTGTGCAAATCGATAAATTTTTCAAAAAATATTAAAAATACAGACAGGACTACAGATTTATTAATATAGATAAGCGAAATACCACTCACTTATCACAAGATCTCCGAAACTATAGATCCGAATGACTTGAAATTTACCATTGTTACTCCTTTAGCGATGTAGACGCTCACTAAGCACGGATTTTACATAAATCGTTTACGTGAATCCGTGAGGCACACCTAGTTACCCATATTGTACAACAGAAGTTACTTTGTACGCTATCTATGCATAGCTGATCTACGAATAAAAAGTAAAAGTGTTTTTAAACAATGTTCAGGAATTACTCTAATGTTTGTGGGCATTTTTTGCTAAAAGTTTTCATCACTCAACACAAAGATCAGTGAAGCTGTAAGGCCTTTCAAGCCAACTGCATTAGCAACAAACTGGAAGGATATCAACAAAATAAAAAGATGTTTAATTAATGGAAAAAGAAGGAAAGCCCTTTGTCCAGGATTGAGCACTTAAACTCACGTACTTCGGCGAATGTAAAAATGGCTTCGTGGTTCGTAGTCCTAGTACTATAATAAATGTAAAAGTGTGTATGTGTGGATGTTTAGATGTTAGTTACTCAATCACGCAAAAACTGCGGAACGGATTTCAATTAAATTTAGCACACAGATAGTCTAACACATATAGCCTGAAATAACACATAGAGTACTTTTTATCCTGGTAAAATCATAACTTAACCAATGTTATCCTAAAAATATAATACCATCTATGATTTTCTTTTGGTTTGTCGTGTTCCGAGATCAGTCTGTGTATATCCAATAATACGCAGAGGTAAGTCGCGGGTACTAGCTAGTGTTAAATAAATATATATCGTAGATTAATGAAAGTAGCAGGATCTTGCTAAAAATAATAATTGTGTAATGGAAAAAAAGACAATGCTTTTTTCAGGATTGAATATTTTTATGTATTGTATATTAATGAAACAGGCAACAGGCAAATATTTTGTCACAAAACAAAAATATGTTTAGTGGAAAAAAGATGAGAAGGAATCGTCCATGATTGGATACATAAAAGACTAGTTCAAAATATAGCTGATTACGACCTCTTTTTAGGATCAGAATATAACCCTACTCCAACGAAGAAATTAACGAATTGATTAAAAAATGATATATTACTACATTGGTGAAATAAACACTTTATTTCTATAACTGAATTCCTATTTATCCTTAATATTTCATCAACTCATCAACGATTTAACAAAAACTAATTTCAAAATTTCACTCGTTACAGTATAGATAAGCAAAGACAGTCTAATATGTTACAAGTCAAATGGCTTCCCTTCCATGAAGGACCGCATAAACTAAAACGGCTATGCGCAATTCAGATTGCCGTATCGTGGGAACTGACGACGCGTATTGACAATGATAAATGAAACTGACATGTATATGGCGGGTCGAAGCCTTCAAGAAAGCACCCGACATTCAGTGCTCATACCTATATATAATCTTGATTATTATAGTGGACACACATTATCGAAATCAACAAATGTTTCACCGTCACCTAATTCCCATGAATGTTCAGTCGGTTTCCCATATAGTTATCACGGTGCCGTCATTCTACAGGTCAGTGATTCTCGATAATCATGCTACGTGGATATGCTGCACATAATCCGTGTACCACGATATAATATGAAATTGAATGTATTAATGAAATAATGTAGGCGATCAGTGCACTGAACGCTCTAACTGCTATTTGTGCATTTTTTGAAAAAAAAAAAAATTCCATGACAATTAATATCATTAGGTACGCTAGATTCCATAACGGGTAAATGACCATTACTTATGTGAGTACTGACTGAACGGAGAACTTTGAACTTGTAATTTGTGTATTATTTCATGATCTTTATTATATCATAATAGCGTCCAAATAAACAAACCCCTAATCGACCAATTTTATTAAAACAACGGCCTCGGGACTAATTACAATCGTCAATACCATATGCAAGAATTCATATATTTTATTGTAAAGGGGTAAAGTTTATGTTTGAAGGGTGTAATCTAAAGAACCATCAATCCGAATCTAAGCATTCTTTCACTAATTGGAATCACCATTATCCCCGAGTGATACAGTCTAATTTTTATTTTTACTAAATTTTATATTGTAATTAAGTCACGAGCGGTTGTTAGTTTAAAAAAGTACGTCATTGTACAAGTGTAAAAGTTAGCTCCATAGTTCACTTTAAATCTTCGGCAAAACTATTGAAAAGTAAAATATAATTCAGAAAGAATTTAGGTAATCGATTATTTATTTAAATTGAGTTTGGGAATGTTTGCCGAGCGAGGATTGACGGCTTTCACGCCATCATCCGAAAGCGCTGTGCCTCGATCCTCCGCAGAATGGCTGCCAGCTCCTACAGTATTCTGAGTACGTTGTGTCATAGGTGGGATTGGTCAATGCTACGTCACTGGGTCGGACTTTATATGTCTACAAGTAATAAAAGTACTACATATTATGTGGATAGTATGAGGTTCGGCTCCAGATATTAGCTTAACAATACTTTTTCAACCTTTTTTTACTAATACTATTGTATGTATTTCTGTAGTTGGCAATAAAGGTGTATTATTACTATTATTAGTTAAAATAAAAGTAATTCAATAGTAAAGTATTTAAAAATTAAGTACAGGTGAATCTATATTTAACCATACTACGATTACATTAGTACTTTGATCAATTTAATGAAAAGAAGCAAGAAAACAATAAAAGCAAGCTATTTGTGTATGAAAGTGTGTTCGTGCGTGCATACAAACACGCAAAGAAATAAAACGTTGTAGACAGCATTCCCGAGGATGCCGCGACATATTATAGAATAGGTAGGTATATTGTGTTATAAATTTTACGGGCCACGCACAAGTGTTTGCACAGTCGCATGGAATTTTGTTAGTAGTATGTTAGTTACATTCTATGTAACACACATCAACACGCGCCGCCACTTTCTCGACTCCCATTGACTATATTTCTAAGCGGTTGTATATAATCATTTGTTTAACCATGCTTAACATTTAACTACTTAAATAAGTTTTTTTTAAATATAATTTATTACAATAGTAAATATATGTACGACTCGGAATGACTGCGATCGTTTCGAAAAAAGTTATCTCACTTCATGTTAGGTACCTATGTAATTTTAAAATCTTAGGCTGATTATATTCTAATGAAATACCATAAAAGATTCATCACCAAAGCATAATCGTAAGTTTTTATGCTAAAGAGATATAAATTACTTTCTGAAAATGTTTAAACACGCACATCTTCGGTTTCAATAAGCCGATTTCGATAAAAAAACAATCTATATAAATAAAAATGAAATGCCGTTTGTTGGTAAGCGCATCACTTGAGAAGAGCTGAAATGATTTCGTTAATTTTTATTTTTACATATTCATAATAGTCCGAATAAGGTTCTTATTGAAAGAAAAATTGTAAAACTTTTGCCGAAAATTTTTCAAATTCGACAAAATATGATCTTCCCTTTTTTCTATCGGATTTTATAATAACTCATGGTTCGAACGATGGATATGCGTAATTCTTTTTTGTTCTTTATGATCCTGGGAAAGTTTTCAGGAATAAAAAATGGGGATAGATGGCGGGTTAATGACTATCGGAACGAGGGGAACAGTGACTACGTTGGTTTCGCTATTCTGTATGGCTAGATTCAGGGGGCACAATAAATTACAAACTAAAAACGCCTGGACACTCGTTCGTTTCGTTCTATTTGAGAAGGCCTTTAATTGTTACTGCCAAATTTACTTCATAATAAATTATTTCAAGTCCATTTGAATTGAATCTGATTGAATCAATCATTCCTCTGTAATAGTGCTTCAGCCACTTCAGTATATAAAACGTATGTAATATACCCATATAGAAAAGCTTTGGTTTTCAGCATCGGGCTGTTAGTTTGAGCTATTTTTTAAGCCTTTAATCACCATAGAACATATAAAAAGTATAGAACATGTTTTAGTTGTCCTTTTTTGAGATACTTTTGCTAAAAATCAATGTTTAGTAAAAAATAATACTAAGCAATTCTTGTATATATGTAGTAATTGGTATTCCAGAAACGGCTCCAACGATTTTGATAAAATTTTGTATTTAGATTATGTTTTACACTCCAAGAATACCTATAAGTATGTACTTACCAGATACAATTTTCCATAATATTTTAAACATAGCAAGATGTCTTTACCCTAAATGGTTTTTAATTTACTCGAATTTAAGACAAATGGCGGCGTTTTATACAGGTAATATAGATGACAAAATTTAAGCTCACGTAGTTATCACTAACGACTTTTCTAGTACTGACACTAAAATAGTCTATAAAGAGTTTTAATTTTTTTAGATGAAATTACACATCATTTGCTTTTTAATTTGTCATGCTAGGTTTAACTGCTGCCCAACGATTAGAGTGCAGGCGCAGGCCCCCTGCAGAGGTAAAATTTATTTATAACAAATGCGCTAGTGCTTCATCTGGTAACGAACAATGTAAATAAATCATTATTAAATTAGGGCGGAGGCAAGGATTTCATAATTTCATAAATTTTGGACTCCCGCGACAATTAATGTACTTGTAGGATACAGTTTAAAAGTAGATTTTATTAATAACTAGCTGTGCCTCACGGTTTCATCCGTGTTAAATTTATTCGAAAAAATCTCCACCGCGTCCGTATCGCATCGCCAACACACCCGTGGAGCCTATCGTAGATCTCACATCCCCTAGTTTGTCAGATAGCTTGACGTTCATGGTTACTGCACCGCTTCTTAGGGCCGTAGTATGAAGTTATACAGCCTGTAATCTTTCTCAAAACATAGGCTGTTAAATGCAAAAGTAAAGTTTCATATTTTACTGATAGTTCCAGAGATTAGCGCGTTCAAACAAAAACCTTTGAAATCATCAATCTATTTATTATACATTACAATACATATTACCTACCAACACTATAATTACATAACACACACATTACATGTACAATAGCAGCCTAAAATTATTTTGGGCTCACATTCAATGGTTAAGGTCAGTGGAACATCTAACAGTTGCCCGTAGGTTCTAACCTAGGCTTATACTGACAAATCTTTCAGGATTCATCTATATTTACCTACTGGTTTTAGAGTAATAAGTAACACTGTCGGCTGATATTGAAGGAAATCTGTGAAGAAACTTGGACATTTGAGAACCGTTCAACCGGTACCACCGTCTATTGGGAAAAACAAAAAACGATCAGTTTTCAGTATTTGAAATAGCAAATATATTTTTGGTTGGCGCGTTCATTAAACAGTAGATTCTCTGACAAAGAGGCATTTGCTCAGGTAGGACTGGTATCAGTATTATTTTTGTAAATAAAAAAAAATCTGAAATTCTAACTGAAGTATCTATGTGGGTATTTATATAACAACAAGTATTATATTATAGTTGGATATCGGATACGTAGAAGTACTTATAGACTACAAAAAACCGTGGGAACCATGGATTGGTTATAGTGACTAATAGATCATCTCGAAGATCCATTATTTTTGTACTATTGTTCACATTTTTTGCATAGTACAAGAGGACAGCATCACCACATATTGTAGATAAATAAATTATACTTCCCTGAAATATTTCAACTTCTTGGTAGACACTTCTTGGTGGGTATATCACGTTTCGACTTAAAAGCTTTTGTCGGGACGTGTTTTGTCTAAATTATAAATAATGCTGCGTACAAAGTAGCCCAACAAATGTATTTCGTTGTTCCTCTTTGGGTCGTTTAACAAATGGCAATAGACGAGTCTATGTAAACGAAGGTGCACTCAAAATATACAAATATCATTTGTTGGTGTTTGTTAGGCCGGTCTTTACGCCCCGATCTGTGATGGCGAAGGTATATTTTCATATTTAGATCAGTTGTTCAGCCTGGCTTATTAGACCTGTATTGTCTAATAGCGATGGAGGCAAAACCTAAACCAGTTTTTACCTGTATCTATAAATATAGCCATAAACCACATTTTAAAGGCTTATGTAGTAAACCTCCATGTATCTTTGAAGATGCTAAATCTAAAGGTGTGTTCTTAGCTTTAGGTTAGGATCTAATTAGCAAAATATGAACAAATATTTTTGACAATTTCGTCAAGATCTTAGTGAAGCAGTTTCAGATACATATGTGTTCTACTATCAGAACATTAGAGGGTGGAAGTCCTAACAAGTCCTTATTCTGCAGGAATGTGAGATTGCCAACCCAACATGAGTTGTATCTTTTTTAAAAGGACACGATTCCAGGAAGCTTCTCCCGAGCGGTCGGAGGCTGGCGCTCGCCGGCCATTGTGGCGCGCGGCAAGTTTTGATCTTATTGTTAATGGGACGCCAAGTTTTTTCGACAGCGTTTGGAAAAAAGGTACCACAGGACCCCAGCGGAAACGTTACGGACCCTTAAGAAGTAAAATGAATATACGTTCTTCGAAGGAGGTGTTATTTTAATAGTAGGTCCGCTTTGTTGTACAGGAATGTAGATGGCCTGTCATAATTTTAATGGGCAATTTCTTAGGCGCTCTATGAGCCTGATGGTGGGCATGTCCTGAATATTCATCAGAACTGTATTCTGCGCAATATAACACATAAGAAAGGAAATGATATCCATAATTTAAAGTGGATTTCTATTACATTTCCAAACTCAATTCAAATGTTTACTACACATTTTAAAGGTACAAATAAAGGAAATAAATAAAAAAATATATTGAAAAATAATAACTTCACCTTTATAACCATTTATCGCCTGCTACTGACACAGATTATGTATTAAGTATCTCTAATAATAAATCTGTAGTACTGTCGCTACAATTAATTTTTTGTCCAAATTTCCCAAAAGGCATGCTATATAAAGGATACTTACTGATCACGAATATGCCATTAACAAAATTTTTGTCTGTCTGTCTGTCTCTATGTCCGGATTTAACTAAAAAACGGCTTGACCGATTCTTATGAAATTTTGTACACCGGATGCTTGTCATTAGTTAATTGATAACGTTTAAGAACCTTCAATATTAGGTACCTTTAGAAAAAAAAAATCTAATAATTTACAAAAAAAAAACTGCTTTCGTTAATTCTTAACCGATCATGATAAAATGTTGTACATGGGAATTATAAGTCATTAAATAAATGATGGGCTATGAGAACTGTCAATAATATTTTAAGGAATCGTAAAAAAAAAAAACAAAATTTTCATTCATTCTTAACCGATTTTGAAGAAATTTTGTACACGGGAAGTATAGGTTATCACATAATTGATGATGGGCTATAACAGTTGTCAATATTATTTATAGAAATCGTAAAAAAAGATAAACAAAAAAAAAATCATAAATTCTTAACCGATTCTGATAAAAATAAAAAAACCATAAGAATCGTTAACAGTACATTAGAAATCGTAGAATAGTATAGGTTACAATAATAACCAATTTTAATGAAAATTGTACAAGGGAAATACATCCCATTTCTTATTTGTTTACGGCACATGAATTGTCAACAATATGAATTAAAATAAATTCACGGGATGTGAATAACTACTGCTTAGTAACAAACGCGTGCGGAGCCGCGGTCACACTGCTAGTATATGTATAAAACTAAATCCTAATAATATTAGGTTAATTAAGTTTGTATGTTTGTTATATACTTAATCGAGTAAAAACGGCTGAACGGATTCGGATGAAATTTGAAACACATAAAAATCATAACTTGGATTATAACACAGGACACAGGATTTACTTTTACCCTGGTAAAACATTACGTGAGCGGAGCCTAGGGTACAGATAGTAATAAATAAATGCACTTATTTATATGCACGTATACCTACCACACACGACGCTTTGTAACAGCATAATTTTGGCACGACAAAATAATGAAATCAAGATTCTGTACGCATATTACATTAAGTACAGATATGCATTTCAGTTGAATAATCATTACGATTCGGTTTGATACATAATCTCTGAGTGAGAAATAATAAACTTATTAAGAAGGTTACAATGTATACAAAACTCAATACACGCAAAAATCTATAAACAATGATAATATACCTAAACATTTTATCAACATTAATTGTATTCTTTGTACCGACTTCTTTTTAGGTTGGGTAGGTATAATATTGCCAAAGATGTGTAATATTACAAAAAAAAAAAATAAAAAAAATAACTTACGGTCTTACAAAGAACTTTACATTCAGTATCGTCATTTTTTTCCCAGTTACTCGCATTAAACTGTGTGAAATTAACAGTAAATACAAATTTATCTGGTATTCATTTGAAACGATTTTTTAAATATTTTTTATTTTATTTAGGTATTCCTTTCTTTAAATCACGTATGATTATCTTAAGCGACATAAGCGCTATAGGTTCTCTAAGGTTATCATTTAGTAAAAGGTTAATTGGTCAGTTAGCGGGATTCGTAGTTTAAAGGATCGTACCTCTTTACCGCGTTAAGCTAAAAACTTGATATTCTAAAACAGTATGAAGTTACTCACTTTAGTATTCCATATTTAATGTAGTTATGGTGATATGTAGTTTATACCTCACTCCGTTTTTGAGAATAGGGCATTGAGACACTGACAGACAGACAAACAAATAGACGACTAAGTGATCTATAAGTAAGGGTACCATTTCACACTACGTGGTTATTATTAACTAGTCCTAAAAACTGTTAATTTTAAATACTATACCTAGTATACATCTAGATCCTAGATACCTCTAGGTAGGTACCTACTATGCTAAGAAATACCTATACTATTTGTTCTGTGAGAAATACATTAAAATGCTTCAATCTCTTTCCATAGTACCAAAACAGCCTGTTTCATTGTAGTAGGTAGTTATTAAATTAAATTGTTTTTGTAAATCGCAAATTCTTGAAACCGAGCAGTTAAGAACCTCCTTGGTGATTTAAGTTTTAGATTTTGTTTACTAGATTAGAATATCTACCTTGAGATAAGCCACATCACTCTTTTACAACGATTATAAACAGTATATTTTTGTTCCACAAAGTAGACAAACCCGCCGCATTGGGCTGATAACGTTTTTTTTTCTAAATCCCTTTCGGCTATACCATATAGGTACATAATAGATATACTTCTCATATCGTTCGCTGGGCGCTCAGTCTCAGTATAATGAGTGGTTGTTAAAAGTATGAATGGAATATCTTTCCAGGGGTTTTATTGTGTGCGTAGCGGGAGACGTCGCTGTATACGCTAATCGAACGCACACATCGATTAATGTTACCGTTAAAGATCGAAATTGATAAAATATAAAAACAAGATATTGTATTTTTAGAATGTTGACTTCATGAATATAATTTTTAGTAATTTGATAAATAACTTCAATCACTTTTTTATACTATAAAGGTGTCAAACTAGCATACGGCCCTCCTGATAGTAAGCGACTACCGTAGCCTATGGAAGCTTGTGACATCAGATACTAGGTATCACTAGCACGTTGTTGACCTTGAACCCCTTACCCCAAGGAGCTCTGGAAACCCTAATCACCGCAGCAACACAACACAAACGAATTTTTTTTTATATATTTAGATTTCATTTTCTAAACTGCGTGAAAATAAAATAAAAAATACCTACGTATAGGTATAATAATAGGGGTTTAAATACCTATGAAATTGCAGTTTTAATGCAGTGGACACTTTGAATAAAAATTAAACCTGCATAGATTCTTTCACAGTGAGACATTTTTCACACGAAAACTATAATACTGGCTCTATACAATCGTCCAACAGCGTTACTTCGAATTTCAACATTCTAAATTAATAAAAGACATGACATTTAACGACTTTTAATTATTTTTACATTTATTTATACCTTTAAAGTGTAGATGGATATAGCGAAAATCGAGTAATATTGGAATATGAGTTCCGATGTGGGACTAACGCAGCAGAAACTACTCGTAATGTCAATGCTATTTGGAGAGAATAAGGCTAAAGAACTCACCGTATATTGATAACTGCTTTCGTAGTGGAAACTTCGACCAGGAGAATGAACCACGAGGAAGACTAGTCACTAATGTACATAACGATGAATGGAAGGTGATGGTGGAAGCCGATCCGTGTCAAACTACCAAAGCGGCATGGTTTAACTTAGCATACCCACAATATTGACTCATTTGTATAAAATTGTAAAATTAAAAATCTTGAAAAATGGGTGCCTCATGATTTCACTGATATGCAGAGAGCAGCGCACGTTGAAGCTTGCCTTACTTTGTTAAAGCGGTAAAGAAATGAAGGGATTTTGGACCGAATTGTGACATGTGCCGAAAAGTGGTTCCTTTACAATAGTCGCAAACAAACAACGCAATGGCTGACCTCAGGTGAAACGCCTAAAGAAGCGCAAATTACCCAAAGAAAAGTGATGGTAGTTGTTTAGTGGTCACTTCACGGCGTAATTCAATCCTCCATTCTCAGATCCAGTCAAGCGATAACAGCAGATGTTTACTGTGTAGAACTCCGAACAATGATGGCGAAACTCGCAGCCAAATATCCCCGACACGTCAATCGGTATTCACCGTTATTGCTTCATGATAACGCTAGACCTCACACTGTTGGAGAAACAATTTTAACACTACAAGAACTATAGTTAGAAACCATCCGTTATACTTCACCCCAACCGACTAACACTTTTTCCGCGATTTGGACAATTTTTTCCACGGAAAAATGTCTGCACACAGTTTTTAGAGTTCAGCTCCAGAGTTTTATCGGAAAGATTTAAATGATCTTCCAATTAGATGGCAGAAATTTATTATATAGACAACGAGAGTAGATAGTAGAACTTTGGTTAAATAAACTATATTACATCCTACAATTTTTTTTCATTACGAAACGGCATTTCATACTTTAACCCCTTTTAAATTTTATATTCTATTTTACTAAACCGAGAATCCACTATAACAAATCAACATTTTTGAAATAAAAAATATATATGTTATTAGGTCTTTACCTATGAAATTGCCGTTTTGTATGAAAAAATTTAAACGAAATTTTTTCATGTATTTTTTATTTGTATTAATCGAAGTATGCACCCATGCAATCAATGCATCTTTGCCAGAGCAGTGGCAGTTTATTGATGCCCTTCTCAAAGAAATCAGCTGGACGGGAGGCAACAAATTCTTCAAAGGCATTTTGTACTGCCTCTCGGGTATTGAATTTTTTTCCCGCCAAGGAGTTATCCAAATTCTGGAAAAAGTAGTAGTCTATAGGCGCAAGGTCTGGTGAGTAGGGCGGATGACGGAGAACTTCCAACCCCAGTTCTTGCAACTTGGAGACCATCTGCTGTGCATTATGAGGTCGCGCGTTGTCGTGCAGGAGCAGCGGAGACGAGCGATTGACCAATTGCTGGTTGAAGATGTGCCAGCTTCTCCATCATTGTGTTCAGTTCTTCACAGTACACATCTGCAGTAATGCTCACCCCGTTTGGTAAGAAGCTGTGATGAATCACACCGGCGCTAGACCACCAAACAGTGACCATCACTTTTCTAGGGGTAAGTTTTCGTTTAGAGCATTGTTTAGGTGCTGAACCAGGATCCAACCAACTTGCTGAGTGCTTGCGGTTCATCAAACAGAATCCATTTTTCATCGTAGGTAACAATGCGGTTCAAAATTCTTTCATTTGTATGTCTGTTGAGCAGTGCAAGGCATGTCTCGACGCGTACTTCGCGCTGGCGATCATTGAGTTCGTGGGGCACCCATTTGTCAAGCTTTTTTACCTTGCCAATTTGACGCAAATGGACCAATATTGTATTGACGCTAACGTCGAAAGCTGCTGCTAATTCAGCCGTAGATTGTGTATCATCAGCTTCCACAATCGCCTTTAATTCGTCATTGTCGACCAAAGTCTTCGGACGACTGCGAGGTTCATTTTTCAGGTCGAAATTCCCAGAACGGAAGCGAGCAAACCAATAACAGGTGATGCGTTGGTTTGTAGTGTTAGCTCCGTAAACGTCGTTGATGTTGCGTGCCGCTTGTGCCGCGTTACTGCCACGACGGTACTCATATTCCATAATTACTCGAATTTTTAACGTATCCATGATGACGAAAAAGATTGAAATGCGATGAAAATGTAACACTAATCAATAAACAAATGACTACTTCTGGAAAAAGAATTCCATGTTTTTAAAATAAAATTAATTTGAAATTAGAATTCTTAGCCAAACAAAAATTATTTTGATTTGAAATGGCCAGTACTGCAGAACGGCAATTTCATAGGTAAAGACCTATTATTAAATTGTTCAAGAAACACTGATTTTTAACACTTACTGTGGCATATCTATACATACGAGAATACTTGTTCGTATCCAACGGTACGTTTGAAGGTCTGCATCTACATTCTGGAATTTTCAATTATATTCAAATTTTTATAAGTTCTCAGTCTCCTTTATTGAAGACTATTGAAATACTAAAGATTGTTTATTTAAAAGTACTAATTATATCAATTAAATCCCTGCAATGAGCCTGAGCTTGCTATGAATTTTAGCATGATGGTATGATATTTTCTGAAGCCCGCCTGGTTAACTATTATCACCATCATGTTGAAAATTTGTCGTCAAGCACCTATATTTAAGTTTCGACAGCTGAACTTGGGAACCAGTCCTCTACTAGGCTTACGGCAGTTTTCAATAACATATCTGAGTTTACTATCCCCCTTAAGACAGCTATCGGCTTCACTCTTATCTACTCAAGCTATAAGATATGGATATATATTATGTAGATACGAAAAACTTTCCATCTTTAGTAACTGAAACAATGGATAGATAGGTTATTGAAATGGCCGTTAGTGTTTGTTACTATCTTGGATCACATCTTTCACTTAACACCAGATTAGATTGTGACAAAAATGCAGTAAGAAGCAACTTTAAAATAAGAAAATATTTTCCTTTTATGATAGTTTTTTTTTATTCTTACAAAAATGTCTATTTTAACGACAACGTCTTGTCATCTCGAGGAACCAACTTTATAATTGCTAGAAGACGAAGAGATGTTTAATGTTTAAATAAAATTATAAATTGTACCACACACTTGATCGAAGAAACGGAATGTTGTTTTGAGGTACCTACGTCACAAAAAAACAATGACTTTACGAATGAGTATGAAGACGCGATCATTTAAAAAAGTCGGGTCACTTTATTAAATTTTAATAATCATGCCTTTACATGGTACTTACTATTTCATTACAGCTATCTATATTTATCGTTATTTGTATAGGTAGGTACTAAAATTAATATTATTACATTACAACATTTAAAATTTAGTACATACTTAATATAGCTTTCTTTTCTTATATTTGTAAAAATTAAGTACCTACTAGAATCGTCGAGATATTTGATATAGCAAAGTAAACCTGGTCTGTGATATTATTGTATTTTCGATAAGAAACAATTGTTTTTCGGTTTTCACATCTCTATATTATTATTCAAAGGTTTTTTTTGTGGCAATGCCATATCTCCCTTAATTCTTCGTGAAAATTAATTATTGAAATATCATATTATTATAAATAAATGATTACATGTAAAAAAAATTACAAACTTTTTTATTACGAATGACAACAAAAGATGCAACTACTCACCCAGGCGCCAGCGCCATCTATTAAAGATCTGTTTAACTCAAATGACAGGCTATTAGTTGTTTACATTCTATTAGGTAGGTACGAAATATTCAAACGGGTTATATAGTTTCCTTTATTTGTATAGTTTTCTAAAAATGCATACACATAAAGTTGGTTAAATTGGTAATAAAATCTTAATAATTTATACTCTATAGCAGGCTTGGCCAAACAGTCGACCTGTCGATCAGTAGAGATTTTCAAGTCGATCGCACAAATTTCCTAAAAGCATAAAATACCTTAAAAGTTTTGCAGCAGCTAACCATAACCAAGCCACATATCCAAAATGATGTATTATTATAGATCATTTCCAATAGACATCTCACAACTATACAACTATAGCATCTGATCGCATAAACATTGTTTTTCAAAGAAAGAGACAGAAGTAGGGAGACGGTCGATCACTTGCTATTAAATATTTTGTCGTAGATCGCCGACGCTCAAATTTGAACACCCCTGGTAGTTATTATTACAGAAGAAAATATGTTGTGTGATATATAAATCACAGCGTCATGAGTCCAACATTGTGTATCTGTATCCTCGGGCGCGGGTTTGTGGGCGGTGGCGCGGTGGGCCTCGACACCTACGCCATGCTCTGCTCGAAGGCATATCGGTCTGAAATTACAAATATAACCTATCTGTCGACCGTGTGAGTGTTATTCAAATCGAGTTCTAAAGATTATTTTTTTATACCAGCTGAAAAAAACGAATGTAGGTGATATCCTGATGATATCGGGGTAGAGTATAAACACCGCTGAGAGACGAGATTCCGTCGAAGCTCGTCGCTGTCATTGCGGTCTGCTAATTTTAAAAGAGGTAGGGCATAGAGATGTTTCTTTAGAGATTTTTCTCTACTTGGGACAGTCCTACTGGTAAGAATACTTCCACCCTACAGAAATTCGCAGCCGAATAACCTTGTGTTGTGTTCATGCGCTGAGGTTTCCAGAGCTCCTTGAGGGTAGGGTGTAGGGTAGCGTCCATGTCCATAGACTACGGTAGCCGCCTAGCATCAGGCGGACCGTATGCTTGTTTGCCACTCGTATAAAAAAATGCTTTTTCAAATTGTCATGCTTAGTTGAAGGATCCTACATGATAGTGAATCAAATAGAAGTAAACGAGGACAGGGCTTCACTGCTTCTTGTCACGATACGGCGAAGACAACCTTATGCAATGTACTTTGTTTACGCCGAGATAAAGGATACAACAATTGTGTCGGACTGAATCGCGACCACCGTATATCAGATCCTAACACATGCCATAGTTGCAGGCTCAAGCGAATCGCATACCCGAAACAAGCGTAGGTATCTGTACCAGAAGGATTCGCGACCATGTTGATAAAACCCGTTACAGTTATTAACTATTGGTTTGTCGCGTTTCGGGATAAGCCATTGCACTTACATCTAGCGCCGAGGCTTGCAGGCATACATAATAGCGACAACCAGCGATGGATTGCGGATTTTTCGATGGGCGCCGTTATTTTGCCTTGCGTTACTAAAAACCCTACAAAACCGTACTCATTTCAAGGTTATTATAAAACTTATGACATTGTTTAAAAACGCCTCTTTACATATAAGGATTCATTATTTACAAATGAATGATTGGTTTATGACTTATTTTATTATATTACCGAAATAGGCCTTTAAAAAACACGTGCAGATTCCGTAAGAATAAAAGATAACCTACGTAATTTGTTATTTTTTCACAACTAACTGTGTGTTGTAAACATTTCCGATTATCTCTTTTGACGTAGATAGTGAAATGCGCCCCATTACGCAGGCTCGAGTGGGCAAGACAAGGCGCGGCCGACCACCGCACCGCACCGCACGCCGCCGCACGCAATCGTCCAAAAAACACCCCGAGACGTAACATAATATTCCCAAGCAGGCTTATATTTATTAACGAAGCAAGAGGCCGGCGCGGTGGCGGGCGCCGCGACAACTTCACTTCCCAGAATCGAATATCGACGTGTCGGCTCAAAGCCGTTACATCTATGAAAAAAACAATATTTATGTCGATGAAAAAGTCGGGATACGGCATATTTGTGTGTGAGCACCGTGAACTACGAGCTTTTTGTTTGGGACCCTATTTGCAGGAATCCGCAGGTACCGCCTGACGTGAACAAGTATTAATTTGTTAATTTGACCGTCAGAGGGCGTGGCCCAGCCCTATTAGCACGATTTCAAAATAACTTTCTGTTTTACCTCAACTTAATCTTATTTTTATATAAAATTTATATATTTATCAGTATTTTTAATGAATGAATGCTTACATATTATATATTAGGCAGATGTTATAGTTTAAACATAAACATATTTAATGAAGGTAAATATGAAAAATCACAAATAAGTAAATGAAAATTTATTTTTTATACTGAAACTACAGCTAATCTGAACTTCTGGTGAACAGTTCGTGGTAATGCAATGTCGCAATATACACGCAATCACCGCGACATTTAATCTTTATGAAGAACATAAACTATCCTATGATTCAAATAGCATCCCTGTTTCGCCTAAAACTCGGAATTTTGTATCTCTACCTTAACTTTAATCAAATTAATTAATAGGATATATACATACACACAATAATACACTTGTAGATACTTATAGTGTACAACGCTATTACATTCTATTATTATACATATAAATTCTACGGTACCTTTGCGCCGCTTGTAATCTACCTTCATCAAATGCATTAAACGGCTTTTTCCGATCAATTAATTCCAAACTCAGGTATAAAAGTAAAAAATATTATATACAGGTTGTAACTCAAAGTATAGCTTTGTTTTAATTATCGTTTAGAATTCTTATTTTTTAAACGTGTTAGGAGGGCTAATAGTATATAAATTATTATTTACTATTAGAATAAGCTCAACCATAGCTACTAATAAACGCCCCTAATTAATGTCTACGTTTAAAAAATATTATTATTCTCTGTCAAAATCATGTACAACAGGTGTTTTATTTAATTGTTTAATCCAGTATAAAGTTCTTTCGATAATTACAATTAATTAATTACAAAGATTTACAATTAGAAACAAAAGTATTTAATCAACGCAAAGGTCCTTTCCAACCAATACAATTTTAAATTGCTTTATTTAATTGCTTAATAGCTTTAACCACACGATTGACATTTTAAATTGATTACTTACAATTGACCTCTCGTTTAGTTCTCAGCAATGATTTCTGTTTTAGAGACGTTGTTCCGCATTGCGATATTGTGTTACAAATACAATAACATACTTTTTTTCGATCACCATGCTTATATGTATTTAGTAATTTAACAATCTGGTCTAAAACAAATGAGCCAAAAAAAGATGTGTGGAATAAAACTACTGTCAGCTACTATTCATGTATACAAGACCTTAAATTTTAGTCCCTTCTCCCTGTAGTTATTTATGCTTGAGTAGAGGCGGATAAAAGTCATATTACGCAGTTATTATTTACGTTTCGTAATTTTATTTGTACCTTCTCATATTAATGATAATTTTTATAGCCCATCAATTGATGAATCTCATAAATACTTCGCTTGTAAATTTCAACAAAATCGGTTGAGAATTAAATCATTACTTTACGATTTCTAAAAGTACCTAGATAACATTGACAATTAACTACTATAGCAATAACGATCCCGTATACACAATTTCATAAAAATCAGTCAAGCTGTTTTTGGGTTAAATTGTCGACGGATTTGTTTTATGCCAAATTCATGAACAGTGTCCTTTATATAGGCTTTCTAAAAGTAAATTAGGTAAAAATAACAATTACAGGCAGACCTACAGATTTATACTATAAATGATAATAATTTATATTTAATAAGTCTGCTCCCGGGGATGGCATATATACCAATTTTACATACATTTTCGTGACGTAAGAGAACAAAAGGTTTAAAAAATCTGGTAAAAAAGAAACATCATGTATAAAACTAGATCATTGGAACAAAATAAGAAAGCGCCACGTAAACCGGCCGTGTGAATGCACTTGACACCGTAATAAATGGAAGGCAGCGCCCAACAAAGGCGCGGAATCAAGGCATTTCGACGCTTTGACAGCGACTGTAAGCCGATTGTCAGTCGAATCGCGCTGTTAATCTGTTTTTGTTATGATGGGCGTCATAGTAGCGGATTGTTGTAATTGTATACATATATTGAAGGTTCAGGGTTCCTTTGTGATTGCTTTTAAGAGAATAAATCTGATTGCCGAGAACTACAAAATATGTCATAGAGCATAAAGTTATTCTATGTAACACTACTTTTTAAAAAGAAATAAGTACGTAAGTTTATTAATGTTAAATAAGAATTCAAAGCATTGATGGCTTAGCTCTAGTGATTTTGGTAGAAACATACAAGTTTTTATTTATGGTATGCATAAAGTGACCATACATTCCGCACTGAGCCGGACGGTCCCGCTTTTCAATTCAATCCCGCTTACCCCAAAATAAGTTTCATTTTTGACGACCTTTCATTGATTTCCTTAATTGATTGATTACAGTTCAGAAAGTAACAGTATGAACAATGAAAATATTGCTGATGAAAAAATATGTGTGCAGTTCAGACGCGGTAGAAGTGAACCCTTCAGAAAACCTTAAAATATTGACATAAACGGTACACGTGAACAAAACATCACGCTGGCTATAACGCCTTTTCCCAAGGCTTCGTAATACGCAGGCACACACGCATGTACAAAGAGAAAACAAAGATAATAAGAAACACTGTATAATTTATTCTCTCGCCGGGTAAATCTTATAGATGTATGTGTTTGTCTCTTTTTAATGATGCTTTTTCGTTTCATAAAGTTTCCAATCACAACAGTGCTAAAGAAGTTTCCACTTTAATATAATAATTGAAATGAATATTATACCATTTCCATTTCTTTATTTTCTCGATGACAGTTCTAATTTGATAGTTGTAGTGTTGTAACCAAATAAGTAATGATATCGATCTCAATGAATATTGATATGAAATAAGTAGTGACGATTCATCAGATTTTGATTAAAATAAATAAAGATTAGCTGTCGTTATAATTATTTCGTTTCATTGTCGAGTACCTACCTATACCTACTAATTTTACAACAGTTTCGAAAATTTTGAAGAAGTTGGCATTATCAAAAAAGAATTAATACGTGTAACATCTTGTAATTAAATATAATATTAGTTAATAAATTTGTACAAAAGTTTCCGGCAGTAGTTTAGTTTCTTACATTTTGTAAAAAAAATATCGGGTCTGTTATCGTGTTACGTTTATCGATATAGCTCCATCCCTATCAGTTTCTCCGACTCTGGTATAACCTTGTCCGCGTGTAAACGTCATATTTTTATAAAATAATGCATACATAATGTAAAAATGACGCTCGTTCAAGTTTTCACAGGAGCTGTCATCGAGAAAATAAAGAAATGGAAATGGTATAATAAAATTGTTATAGCTTTTTTTTTCCAATGAAACTGATTAATCAAGAAATGCATAGGTACTTACATCACTATGCATTTAAGGGTTAAACACCATTAATAATCTTAAACATATAAATATTCGTAAAATAAGTAAGTAAATTTTATATTGGATTGGAAGTATGCAACGCTCTTATCGAAAAATAGTTTTTTCACATGTGGATAAAATATGAACTAGTGAAAAAACGGAAGTCATAGGGTTAAACAAATTATCAACTACATGTAAAATACTTAATATTTTTTGCACAACTGTACTTAGGGGAAATCCGTTCTCTCAGAACCGTTACATTTCTTATTGAAGAATTTGCTTGCGTAGTTACCGCGTCTGATCTTAACCCATCACTAAAGTAAAACTTTTTCAAATTAAATAAAAACTATAGGGAAAATTTGGGAAATTTATATTCATAAATTGTGATTGAAATACATGGAAATGAATATTTGTTTATAAAAAAACACTCGTTGAATCAGCATTGATTCTGCTAGTGATACAATCGCAAAATGTTAAGGTTATACGGCAACCTGCTTTGCTGGATTAAAGTATCCTGAACATGACGATATTTTATTATGATTGATACCAAAAATAGTTTCGCGAAGACATTATTCACTACACAGTTAAAAATATTGAGCTTAATCATTTTGACCCATAAACAGACCTAATATATGAATTGTAGATTCTCGGATGACAATAACAAAAACCCAGGCAGTACATACCTACTACCGAAAGAATCTCCTTAAAGCACAGCTTAAAATAAGTAGAGGAATTCAAGTACCTATACCAATAGTTAACGTAAGAGTAAACACGGTAAGAGATACAGAAAATAGAATCAAGACAGGCTGGCACAAGTGGAGTTCGCTCTCTGGTGTCCTCTGTGATACAAAAGTAACTATTAAAACGATAGGCACCGCGTATAAACGAGCTGTTAGACCCATGATGTTATATGGTTCCCAGTGTTGGGGGTAAAGGAAATGCGATGAGGAAAAAATGTAGGTCACGGAGGTGAGAATACTACGATGGGTAGCTGACGTCACAAGACTTGATAAAGTCCAAAACAACTATTTGTGGAGGAACTTATAAAGTTGTTGAAATATAAGAAAAGATGTGAGAAATCCGTTTACAATGGTTTGGACAAGTGATGTGCAGAAGTGAAGATCATATGACCCAACAGGTTTTGAACATAAAAGAAGGCAAAAGAGGCAGAGGCCGCCCACCGACTACATGGATGCGAATCATCAATAATGATTTGCTGACTAATGGCTTAACGCCAGATATGACACAAATGCGCCAAGAGTGGAGGAAAAGTATCAGGAGGACTGACCCCAAATAGGGAACAAGCGAAGGAGTTGATTGATTTTAATTAAGTAGGTACTTTATATTTCTTATAATGTTGCTAATCTCAAGATAGATAAAGGTGATCCTTTAACAGGTAATTCGATAGTATTAAGAGAGGCAGGGCACAGAGCAACTTCTTTGGAGATTTTTCTCTGCTTGGGGCAGCCTGACTGGTGGAATACCTCCACCCTACACAAGATCGTAGCCAAATAACCTTCGTGTTGTGTTGCTGTAGTGGGTAGGGTTTCTAGAGCTCCTTAGGTTAGTGGCGTTCAAGGTCGGCAACGCCCTAGTGATACCTATGCATTATGGCGTTACGGTACCACTACGGTGACCACTTACTGTCATGCGGCCCGTATGCTTGTTTTCCACATTTGTAGTATAAAAAATACCTTTAAAAAACACTGGTTCTTCATAAGAAGAACATCAATTGAAGCCTAATTTATAAGCACCATCAAGCACTAACTGAAATAAACATTCAATGAATTGAAGGTCACAGCGGATCACAGGGTAACGACGTAACAGACGAACTAGCAAGCAGAGGTTCGGATACACAAACAGTGGGACTAAAACCAATAATTCATCTTCCTTTTTGCTGGATCAAATCAACAACATTTTAGAATGAGAAGACTTAGAGGTGCAGAATGGCGCTGTCCAACACACACCAGACAGTAAAGTTGAACAAACAGTTGCCAGACACAAACATTTCACCAAATATCTTTTTAACCTAGGTTTTTTTTAAATCGTTTATAGCTTTAGCGTTATGGCCACAATCTCACCTGATCTTAAGTGTCGATGTGGCCCAAGATGGTAACAAAAGCCTAATGGAAAACTGGCTTTTAAATGCAGCTGCCGGAATACACCTATTGCCGTTTGGCGAGATTTTAACTTGAAGGTGGGAAAGGTAAGGTGGTAAGCTACTAAGCTAGCTAGGAGGGCATTAGAAAAAGCCCTATCACCATGCTATGGTTTTAACACGATGTTTTCCTTCACCTTTTGGTGAGGCAAGGCTCATTGCAGTTTTGAACTCACGTAGATCGACGCGATGTCAGTACACGCTACCCACTGAGCCATGATTGCTTCAAAAACTCTTTATATAGAGCATGCATGAGTAAAAAAGGAACAGCCAGAGATGTTATTCTTGGAATGCGAGGAACTGGTGTAATGTAATACAAACGCGATAAATACCTTGGCAAACCTTATAAAAATCGTATCACTGGTAGTTTTCCTGGAAGAGTTAGGCTGGCAAGACTGTCAACTATCATCACACAAATTAAGCCAATATCGACGTCAAGTTGCGCAAACCCAACCAGTGTAAACCTGATACCTGAACTAATAATGTTTTTACATAGGGCGCAGTAAAATTTTCCAGAAGTGGCCACTTACATTATGAATATTTAAAAACTACCTAATAACGACATTTGAAAATGGAACTCTTTGGCATTAAAATGCAGTCTGTTTCATCTATTTGTCACTTGTTTTACATTTTGGCGCCATTTAAATATTGCGTGTCTACCTAACTATGAATTTAACTCGTGAAAACTTTCGTTGTATGATTTACTACGATTTTAAGTGTTAGTAGTTTGATGCCTTAGCAGAGTGTCGCTCACCTTCAAACTGCGTTTGACAATGAAGCATCATGCAAGACGACTGTTTCTAGCTGGTTTGCAGAATTCCAATGCAGTCGTTTTCAATCTCAGTGAAGAATTTTGTGATGGTTGTCTGTAATGTTGTAATGACAGGTGACAAAACATGGATTTAAGATACAATCCCAAAACAAAGCAGCAATCGGCTGTTTGGGTCTTTCCATGTGAGCCGAAACCAACCAAAATGGCGAACGTGCACTCTGCTGTTAAGAAGAAAATTGGTACTTTTCTTAAATAAAACTGGACACGTGCTACTGTCGCATTGGAGGATCATTGTACAGTGAATAGCAATTGGTACACGATCATGTGTTTGAGGAAAGTTATTGACGAACACCGTAAAAATAACCAAATCGCCGTATCATCTTGCACTATGACGATGCAAGCTCTGACACAGCCAGACAGACAAAAGAATTATTGAAAGTGGAAAATTCAGAAATTATGTCACCTGCATACAGTCTTGACCTGCCACCATGTGACTGTTTTCAAAAATCGAAAAATTGTTTGTTGTTGATTGTTTTCGATGTGTTTTGAAAAATATGAACAGCATGTTTCCATGGTTACCATGGAGGAGTAGCATAAATGTTTTCAAAATTGGTTTAATCGTATGAAAAAGTGTATTGAAGCTAAGGGAAAATACTTTAAGAAACAATAAATTGATTTTTGAGTATATTATTATTAAGAAAGAATATTACATTAATTATTGTAAATAAAATTAATATTATATTATAAATAATAATATTATCCAGAAACTTTTAGTGTATCCCATGAAATTATGTTATTTTGTTGTTGACCATCCAATACATTAACAACTATTCTAACATTACTTATATTCAGTTCTCCTTCTAAAAATATATAGGATGTAAATTGTTTATCTAGACATTATACATGTAAGAGCGAGCTACTTCCGTGTTTGGCAGATTGACACAAAAATGCAAAAAATCTACCTTAATCTTGAGTAGTTATTAAAATAACAACCACACTGTTACAGTTCTGCAGAGAATCTAAAAAATTCTGAATTGTATTGACAGTTGACCTCATTCTGTCCTCAGCCTAGCTTATCACCTTGATTACACATACTGAGTACAATGGTTAGAAAAAAAAAAACCATTAAAAATATTCATGCAATCATATAAAAACATTGCATTCTTTTATAACTGTTTCCACTTTCACAACTTGCAATATTTATTAATGTCATGATAAATGATAAAATATACCAAAATACATTTGAGTTCTGTTCTTAGTAATTATTAGGGGCATGGTGGTCAAAATATTGGGGTTATATGTTTATTTCGTAAGCAATAATTTAAAATATATTTACACTTTAACTTACAAGTACTGTTATCATGAATCACTGTCACTTCCAGAATAATCCGCCAGCAATGATAATCCAGAGGCAACTTGTTTTGATTTTTCAATTTCATTGCCAACACAAGTATCCGTTTTTTTACTCTTATTTATGGCTTCAGTATTCACAGGATTTTCTTCCTTTACAATATTTAATATTTGTTTACTATCATCAGTTTTTATTGAATCTGCATTCTTACTCTTAACAAGATTTGTTAAGGTTGATTTCTTTGACATAACCCCTATGCTTCTGTTCCAGGATTCTTTTTTAATTTCTGTACTTCTTTGCGGTAGCACCTGAATTTTGGAAGTTTTTGCTGGTGGCTCACCATCATCTGCAACTTCTTCAATAACTTCTTCAACCACAACTTTGTTTGATGATGAATTGGTAAATTTGATAGACCTGAAAGGATTGACAAATTATTAAAATTTAGCATTGATCTCAGGAAATACCGCCGCTTCAACTAGATACCGTCGGCGTACTACAAAAAAATACGGCAATGAAAACTGAGCTGAATCGGCGACCTCGAGTCAGTCTCATAGCGACAATACTGTCACATTAACAAGCTTTTATTAAGTTGCGCAATAAAGGAGTTATTATTTGTAGGTAGTGCGGTATCTAGTTGAAACATCAGCAGAATGCAATAATTAATTATTATTATTATTATTTGGTAAGACACACCAGCAGCTAATTAGCTGATGCGTGCGTATCAAATAGCTTGGAGATATCTTCCTTGTCCAATCTGCTCTTAAAGGAGGTTATGGTAGGAGCCATCACAACTTTTTCTGGAAGTTTGTTCCATGCTGTGACCACTCTGTTAGGCAATCTATGTATATACTATAGTTAGTTTATATTACATTTTAATACAATAAATTGATATGGTAACCAATGCAAGTACAATATTTAACACATTATTGTACTAAGATTGTGCTGTATATCATGGAAAATGCTGTAACTTTGCAATGCTACTATAAAAAAATCTCACATATACAAAATATATGAACATTAGCGAAAAAAATGCTACAGAAAGAAAATAAGTGTCTAGTTAATTAAATATCGGTACTTATCAAAATTGAAGTTGTATCAATGAATTCACAATTAACTTACTTAATAAATTCATTATCCTCTCTTTCTTCCCTGGCCTTACGTTCTTCGGTTGTCTCTGGCATATACTGTTTTAGCATTCCCTCATAATCCACTGCCTGTTGTCGTCGATTTAATTCTTTTAGTTCTTCAAGGCTTTCCAACAACTCTATCTCCTGCTTAGATTGTTCTGTTCTGTACTCTGCATAAGAAACAACATAGATTATAATATAGTCTATATCTTGAACTAGTGGGAAACTTCACTGGGTATATATTTTTTTATATTCTTAAAAAAAGTATTGTACTGATTTGTTTTATTTTATCACATAACTGATTTCTATGCCGATGTTCAGCCTATTATGCAGGCCAGCATGACTGATAGCCAAACATTCAAACAAATACTTTCACATTTATAATATATAATAGCTGTACCTGCAACTTCACTCTCATGGTATATTTCATTTATGAAGAACAGCAACTAAACTAAATCCTTCCCACACCTCAATCTCACCCTATGAAACCTTAATCTTACCTTACAAATATCCTTATATGTATAAAAATTCATCCTAAATGTACCTTCAGACTAAATTATAACCATACCAAATTTGATTCTCTCTCTTTTTTACTCTATTATTATAAGTATAGATTAGAAATTAAATTATATTTTCTGTACTCTTTTACAAAAATCGACATAAAAAGTAAAGTCCGTCTTATTCTAAAATAAGGATTAAAGCACTATGGAATTATTGTAATCTTTGACCATGTATATTGTATAGCATGTAACTTATATTATATTCCTCTACACGAAATTATATAACTGTGTTCAAAAACCTATAATGTGAAAAATAAAAAACATTTTCAACCATTTTGAGGTAAACATCGCCTAATTCAAGCAAAAACTGATAGAGTAAAAAATTATATAGTTTTACCTAACAATTTCATAGGATTGTTAGCTTCTTCTTCTTTTTGTTCTTCCTCTTCTCTCTTAGCCTGCTCTTCTGCAAGTTTCAAAGCCATAAAATTTCTTGTTGCTCCGGCTTCAATTTCATAATCTGTGTTCTTTGGATCAGTCTTAAATGAAATTTCCTGAAGACATCGAGTGCACTGTAAAAGTAGGATTTTAATTGAAAAAGTCATAGAAACATTTTTTAATAAATTTATGACTTAGTGTTGCGGACAGCGAAGCGGGGCGAGCGAATAACGATAGTCTAATAGTATAAAATGAACAAGTAAATGAAATAATACGTGTTAGGAATAAGGTTTATAAATACGTGTTAGGAATAGATATAATAATATGAACTGAATATGTGTGAATATGTGTATTTTAAAACGATTAGAATAAGAATATAGCTAGTTGTAAGTTTAAATGTATAAATTTCACTAGTTGTAAGGATGAACCATGCCAGACTCGGAACATCTGGCATGGTGACTAATGGTACTGCCGAGAGCGCGCACACAGGGCGTGCGCGCTCATTGGCTGCGCGACGCCCCGCACGGAATCCATCGCACTACCGGTTGCGAGGCAAAGGGCGAGGTTAAATATAGCAGAGAGGGTGGCAGTACTGCGATCAGTTCGAGAAACACCACAACACCAGCAACAGCAAGCAGCGAATCTACAAGCAAACTACAGTCAAGAACGTTATTAAGAAACCACATTGTTACTACGAACTACTGTAACTTTGTAAGAAACAAGAATAAAACAAGCGCTATTAATTTAGCACACATTAAATATTGTGGACGTCTTTTATTCACAATACTTAGGTTGACTACAATTTGTGAGATTTTTATGTTAAGTAACATAGTGGTTAAGGGTAAAATGCTAAGCACACTTTAGCATGTGCTTAGTGACAGATTTTCAAGTTTTCAAGTAGTTAACCAAGGAAGCATTACAACATGTCCTACCACCATGCTATATAGTTCTATCACAATGTTTTCCTTCATCATAGGCTTATGTTTTCTGTAGGATTTGAACCTATATCTAATGACGCATTGTCTGAACCATCTACCACTGAACTACCATCACTTTAAATATTTTCAATGACCATAATAGTAACTGTCATATAGTATGATGATTCAGCTTGTGTAGCCAAAACCATCTTCTTATCGACACCACCAATTTACACTATTCTAACTAGAAATTTGGACAACTTTGATTTCAATTCTAACTTTTAGTATTAAAAGAAATTATATTCAAATTACAATAATTAATGAAGCTATATTTTAAACATGACGCTATGTGTTGTAAAAATCACATTTTATTTATCTATTAGCTGTGCCAGTGGCTTCCCTCATGTGGACTACAGAAAGCTCGCGCGAACCGTGCTCCCTGCTATTTTAAAGACAAAAATGCTTATTGTGGGTGTTCCTTAGAAGATAGACATATACTCTTTGTGACTTTTTTGTAGTCTTTTTAATGCCTACAAACATGTAGTACATTAGTTTGCTATATCTCTTTAAGGTTTACTCAGTGTAAGTCATTTAAGCACCCAAATTAACTCACCATGACCAGTTTTTTTTGTTTGTGTGGAACCCTAATTCTTTTTCCAAAATAAAAGTAGCCTAAGTTACTCGCTATAATATGAGCTATCTACCAGTGAAAGACCCGTCAAAATCGGTCCAACCGTTTTGGAGATTACCCGGAACAAATAGACAAACAAAAATTTAAAAATTGGTGTTTTGTTATATGTGTCATATATACTTTCATATGCATTTAGTAAAAAACTGTTATTTTGACGTTACAAACAGACACTTCAATTTAATTAATTGTATGGATTATAAGTGATTTATAAGTTAATTATTCTATATTTTATAGTATTAGGTTATACAGTATTTTTATCACACAAAATCTAATTTATACAGTATAACCCCTATTAGTACTACAAGCCATGTATGTTTATAAACCCTATGTAACAATATTCAAATATTATGGTTAGATATAATAATTGCCAGTTTTAAGTGTTGAAGATAATATGAAGATTAGCTATTTAATTACCTTTATATAAAACCTGTAGATTCTTATGCCTAAATAATCTTCATTCTCAACATCCTCTTTTCGAGCATTAAACTTTTTACCCTTATAAATGTATTCACCACAAGTAGCGCATCGCATATTGAAAGGAGCCATTAGACGAACAGTATACTGACGATTCTTCGCCAATTTCATGCGCGGAATCTTGGACGGATCGAAATCCGGAGGATAGTATTTCTGAAAAATATTTCATAAATATATTAGAGGTTAGTTTGTAAATTGAAAACTTACGGAATCCATTTGATTTGTATCACTTACATTTAAAACTTTTCGTTCAGACATTTTGAATTATACAATGCAACCAAATGTCGCAGAAATAAAGAAAATGGTATCAAGTGATGATTGAACAAATCTCTTTCTCTATAAAAATATTTTAACAAAAAGTCAAAACATTTCGTTCCTATGGCTTAAGGATAGGGATGAATCGATACAAGAACATACTCGAATCTTTATTTTCGAATCCAAGTACTTTTGTAATCGATACTTAGTAACCAAATACCGAGTAAGTATCGGTGAAAAGCACTCAAATCGTACTTATTACGCGTGTGATATATACACACATGATTTAACATTTGAACAATCTATGGTTCATGGAAGAAAATTACCTAACATTTTTATAGTACAGTAAAAGACGTCATGACGTCATGTCACGTTTGTATATTTTAATTGGATCTATTGGAAGAATGGTAAGATATCAAAGCTAAAGAAACAGGCGTAAAAATTTTATATATCTTAGGCACATTTGTGCATTGTAAAAGATTGTTTTCAAATAATTGGGCTACGGTCTCTGCTTCAGGAAACTATTTATTGGAAAATAATTATTTTTGACGAGCAATTTAAAAACAGATTTTCTAATAATAAAGTACAATTATGTTAGTACTGTTGTTTTTCCTTTTCTTTAATCCTTAGAAAAAGAAAGATGTACGATATATAAAGTATCGTGCTTTTGATTGATTCTGATAAGGTACCGAAACAGCCGTGGCATCGAGTAGAAGAGTGGTATAGTTTCTAAGATTACAGTCACCAGATTATGGAGGCGGTTTTAAAAGCTCCGAAAGAAATTTAGAAAGAAAAAATATATAGGAGTACCTATTTAGTGAATAAAAAAAGAAGCAGAAGGAATGAGGGTTTTTGTATAACAAAGTAGTAGTAGTTAGAAGTAGTAACAGAGAATATTTTAAACGAGTAAGCTATGTGGTATCAAATCATGACGTTTTTTTGGTGAGCGTGATTTGAGTTGTTATGATCTTACTATTTCTAAGATAACAGAATATATAAATTACCCAACCCTGAGTAATACTATCTTCCAAAAATAGCTTTATTTAATGTCGCTATACAAACAAATTTCTATAGTGTTGACCCTATACTTTTTGTTCTGTGGTGGCGACTATAGCTAAATCAAATGATGTTGCATATATAGTTACAACTTATAATATAGTTATCCTTTTAACATATATAATAAAAGATGACAGCTGTTTACCTGCCTGTCTGTTAACGTGCTTAAACTCGAAAACAACTTAACTGATTTACCTAAGTTTTTTTTAATAGTAGCTCGCTAAATTTATGGCACTGTCTCTGAAGGTAGGTACAGTAAATTCCAAAAACATCGGTGGATCGGTAATCCATCGTTGTCTCAACGAAATAGTTTTTCACTTAAAATCATTCGAATTTGTTACTAGATAATCTTTCGGCGAAAATTATGTTGCTTTGTCTTAAATCATATCCATGATAGATTGACACACAACACAGAAAAAAAAAAGAAAATAAAAACTATATGAATAACTATCGATACGAGTGAGTATCAATACTTTTCATTGATACTGAGTTGGTATCGATACTTAACTGCCCAGACTGTATTAAGTAAAAGTATCGATACCTGACTGGTATCGTGGCATCCCTACAAGCGGTCTAGCAAATACTTGTCAACAGTTTTGACAATTTACACCTTACACGTTTGACATAATATGATTGACACATCATACGTAAACATGGCAATAACTCCTCTGCTCTGAAATGGTCTATGGCAATAACTATAGTCAACGCCGCCGGTTGATTTCTTTAACTGGGGTCACATGAAATCCATAGTATACGACGCGACGTCTCCCCTGTGTCATCCGCGAAACTCAAAACAAGAATTATAATCGCAGCAAATGCGATGCGGAGTAATTTGACTACTTCGGTTTCGGTAGAAAAAGAATGCGACTTTGCGTACGCACTATGGGAAGTCACTTCGAGCAAGAACTTTAATTAGGCTAACTTACAAAATGTCATAATAATTGTTACTTATTATATATACTTGTTAATTGTTATTACTACTAAACTGTTACTTGGTTTTAAATTTGTATTTTTTTTTTGTTTTATTTGCATTGGGCATATTGCTTTTAATTACTTTTATGGAAATTTTAAAGAACGACCTTAAGTTCGAATACGAATTTCCGCATGCTTCCTTGTGATAATTTTTTTTTCAGTTTCTTTGAAATAAGTCCCTAATTGTTATGCATTGTTGGAGAGCTAAGAAAACGGTTATGTTTTTAAAATAATCTGCAAGCCAAGTTTCATACCGGTTTTTTTTGTTTTTTAAGGCATTTTAGTGAAACAAAATCTCAAAAAACATTGAAATAATATCTCTTTTGGTCTCTCAATTTTTAAATTTGGACCGATGATTGTTGTTTTAATATTGAAAAATAACCAGTCTTTAATCGTTTTATAAATCAGGAGAGAAAATTAGATTTGATTGATACTATTTTTAAAATAAATTGTTGATATTGCATTTTTGAGATATTTTGAAAAAAGCTAAAAATCTTGATAACTCAAAATGGTTCACTTTTACATATCGCATAAATGATATAGGGGTTTCAATTATTTCAAATAGTAACCCTTATCACCTACTAACGGGAATACGGCGTATTACCAATAACCCTGTATACACAATTATGTCAAAGTGAATAGATTTTTTACTAATCTTCGAAGTTCAAGCAACGCTTTAACATGATTGTGGTTCTCTTGTGAAAGATGTCCAGCGTACCTACTGTAACTCAAGCGCGGATCCACCGTTATGGGCAAGGTGGGCATGGCCACAACCTTAATTGAGATCAAAGAATAGTGTTTTGTTTGTAAAAATGAAATGCATCTTATTATATACTGTGACGTAGTAAAATTGGTATATATAATGCAGTGATATTAATTATCTTTCCGTTTGTTCGACTTCGCGTATTAAAATAAACAAGGCGGGCGCTCATATATCTGAGTACAAAGTTCAAGGTAGCATAATTTTCACTTTTAAGGCGTGAGAGACGCAGGGAGCGGGAACGGGGCCGAGTGGAAACATATAGACCGACATTGATTCTCTAAAAAATAATTTGCGATATTAAAACGATGTTATACCGTGTATTTCCACGTATAAAGTTTTTTAAGAACACCCGCGCGTCATAATTTGAATTGTGTGCGTGCCGTTGCTGCCTTCTGGCAGACCACCGGATATTAAAGGCTAATTACTTGCAGTCTTCATAAAACCCCGGTAAGAAAATATCATATTATCGTTCGTTTGTCTTCAACACTTTTAGCTGAATACTGCCATTTTTCTTAATATCCATGATCCGTATACGTTTATTTTCTGAAATCCTACATTAAATTCTTAATTATCATTCTTCAATCCATTTCACTTTGATTAAACCTATTTAGTTTACGATTATCGAATCTAACCAGACCTTCAGTCGACCTAGGGTTCAAATTGCTCAGATTAATTTTCGTTTCGCTTGAATGAAAAACTACATACAATAAATAAAATCATGTGTAAATCTAAGTGAAAACAAGCCATCCCGGGAAATGGTTTCTAGATAATTATTTCACGATGCGTTCCAGGTGGAACGTGTTTTTTTTATTCGGGCGCAGTTGCTGACCTGCTTTGTGACTGCTCAGCAGCCCCGCCGTAAGCAGGCGCCGCGTAACCGGGAACCGACGTTGCCGCTTCACGGATTCGCAGATATTTATTATTATTTTAATCCTAACTTATTTTATTTATTTTTTATTGCCACGAAACTGCCTACGGATTGTCTGATTGCCGCGACATCCCAACTTGAATATTCCTAATATGGGCACGGCGTTGCCCGTTACAAATGTGCTACGTCAACAGTACAGAGCGGGACCGCGCACCGAGAGCGCGAACGCGTCGGAAACGATTACCTCGAACTCTGTACAACCGACGGCGAATACACTCTACGGTAACCAGCTGTCTGGAAACCAGTGCGTGCGACCCCCTCTCACTACGTGTGACCGACCCTGCTCATGCCCGAACCTACCAGGTGTGAAGAGGGCGAAACATTAAGGTACACACACAGTGAGTTGCCTTCCTGTAGGCGTGGCGCTGACGTAGCACGGGAGCGGAGAGGACTGGGTCGCTGGCGGGTTGAACACTTGTGAAGACAATGGCACATAGATACCACAATGAAATTTCGCTGTATTCTTCTCAAGATACAATAATTCTTCTTAATATTATTTTCTTAGTACTATTTCTTCTAGTCTTGAGTCTTTAGCTTGTGGCACCTGTGTGTGCCGGTAGGCCGAAACGGCCAGTCTTTTATTTCACTGTTGGAGCGGGACGGAGCGATATTGTCTATTTCTCTACTATTCTAATATTACCAAATATGGTTATGTCGCGCCACCGCCGTGGCGCGCCGCGGTTACACTATTGCTGTCCCTATCTGTGTTATTATTATTATTCTATACAATTTTCAATAAATCGCTAATATCTCTAAAAATGTCTATCAAATTATTACGAAATCTATCTTAATCTATTACGGACATAAATACCTACATAAAAACACTAAATATAACATTAAGGGTTAATAAACATAGCAAATATTAAACAATAAACATTACAACTTTAAACGGCCTATAAAGACGATATTACAAGCATTTTTATAAGTTATTTACTATCCTTATATACCTACAACTTATAACCTTCTATTTAAAACATTAAATCACCGATTGTGTATGTAAATTCTTAATCCCTACAACTTATATCTACAATTATGATTACTTTATTATCTCTATCATCACGCCTAGCCCTATGCGTCGCTAACAATTCCCTTCGGGTACTTCTTTTTTTTTCCCTTTTTTTTTTTTTTTTTTTTTTTTTAATTGTAATGTAATCCTTTAGTGTTAAGTATTTATAAGGGAATAATCTATCTTACTTTTTTTTATTAATAAATTTCTTGTTTTTTACCTTTGTTTCTTCTTTTTTAACAACACTAAGGCCAAAGCTTAACAACGTCTACTAAAAGATCACCTATGGATCGTTTCGTACGAAAGTCATATTATTGTCGAACATTTATTAAGAAGTGATCTTTTGGGTAGTGGATAAGGTGTGTATTTGATCCATGACTGAACAAGACTGCAGTTAAAGCGATTGAATAAAAGATGTTACACATTGGCATTTCTCCGAATTTTGAAGCACAATACTAGGGTCGAAGCACAGTCGGTAAAGACGTGTCAATGCTGAGGACTTCTAGGCTGCACAGCTTTTAAGAACTGCTGCTGGGTTGCCATTAAGGCCACTGGATTCCAAGCATCGAGTGAAAGTAGATCTCTGCGCACGTCACTTTGCCTAATACTTATATTGGATATTGTAACAACGCCATTTGGTATTAGGCAGCTGCGAGCTACGATCGTCTAGCATGAAGTTAAGTTAAGTTGCTTCCTAGCATAGGTTGTGGGTGAGTAACTTAGCAGAGCAGCATTCCATAATTAAAATAGGCATGTATTGATTTGGCCATACTCCAACATATATGACTGTTAGTCGGATGTTCCACTAGTTTCTGCCCAAAACGGACAATGCGCTGGGCATCTGTTATAATGAAAGAAACCCTCTTACAAGACTTGGTGGCATTGCTGTAAGTTACTTTGAGGGAGCTGTCGTCGGGATCTTTATTTGCTCGATTTAAGCACGATACGAAAAATCAGACTCCTTCCTATGGACAGCGTCAGCGCATTCGGGTTCCTGTGCCCACAACCCGTTTTGGGAGTTGGATCCGCGCTTGCAGTGTGACTGCGTGCTTACGTCACGCAATAGCACGCATTTTCCTTCCCAGCTACACAAAACACAACCCACCCCCGTTATCGTCTGTAGTAGTAGTAGGTACCTCGTCCCCGCGAACGTCTCTCATCCACCGGAGGATCGCGCACGAATTTGTACCACTATAGCTATTATTTATAATTACTTCACTTGTGCACAATAACAAAACTATATCACGAAAAATACAACGATTATTAGGTGCATAATATAGGACCAAGTACGTAAGATAAAGAATTAAAATAAAAACCACAACACGGGACATCAAGATCCCGCCAGAACTCCAACAGTGCACTTGGTATCCAATACTAACATAATCGTACAACCTTTCTTCTTCTTCTTACCTTTATCCTACTTAAGTAGGGTCGGTATAACATGCTTTTCTTCTTTCACTCTATCAAATATCATCTCAGTATTCACACATTTTATACGCATATAATTCTTCACACAATCCATCCTTACCTTCTTCGGTCTTCCTGTAATCCTATATCCACCTTCATATTTAACATTCTTCTTGTTATATAATTTTCATCCCTCCTTATGACATATCTATACCAGGGTAGCCTATAACCCCTCAACTTCTTTGTAACTGGTGCTATTTTAAGACTTCCTCTAATAAGCTCATTCCTAATCTTATACATTCTAGTTATTCCAAACATCCATCTTTACATTCGCATTTCTGGCACGTGTAATCTTCTTTCATCCCGTTTTTTCGTTGCTATGCCCTCAGATCCATACGTCAAGACAGGTTTTATACACTTTTCGTTTAAGCTTCAGGGGTATACGTGGATCATATGTTATCCCCGAGACCAGTCTCCATTTCCACCACCCAGTATTTATTTTATTCTTCGCGTCCTGGTCACGGTATTTTGGATTAATGAACCGAAGTACTAAACATTGGAGCAGACTGGTAGGGATAAACCGTTTAAAACTATATGAAAAAAAACAGGATGGACCACCGAAGTCGCAGAACAAATGCTCAGATTTTCTTTTACTAATTTTCTGTCCAACGTTCTCAAGTTTTTCTCGCCATTTTCCCAGCCTTGTGTGTAAATTTTTTATTTAATAACATTGAGATACCTAGGTACAATAGTAAGTAGGTAGTAGGTACTTATAGTTAGAAACATACAAACACTCATTAACATCACATTATGTATTTATTGAAATTCACAACACATCACTGTATAATGACAAAAAATTTATAACTTCAACAATTTCTTGGGGAATTTGTGATTGCTGGTCTCATTCAGAATGTTCAGAAGAAAATGAATTTCCTGCAAATAATAGATATTATCCTTCAAATAATATTATATTGCTTAAATACGGTCAGCAAAAGATGCCTAATGGTTAAATATAAGTTCGCTTAAACTTGATGAATTCTTCATCTCTATGGAGCCATCTTCACGAGAGAGTGTATCGACACGATTCCGTCCTGCTATCGTCGGATTATTTGTCTGCCACGAGCCATGAGACGATTGTTCTTCCCCCTACGTATCCGTCGCTACTCGTGACGTATTGCCGCGTGCTTTGTTGAAAAGAATTTATTCCGGTGACAGGCAAGAACGTAATCATAGGGTTCAATAGTTCTTTTTTATTATGGATGTAGTATTGTGGGGTGTTCATTGTGCTTGTACACTAGTGAATATGCAGTTGTTGTTATTAAACAAAGAAAAATAGATTTTCTAACAATCAACATGCTTCATTTGTTGAACAAGCAAAGGACTGTGACTGTAACACGTACTGGTGGGGGGTGTTAGTGGGGCGAGAGCGCGTCACGTTTTTCGGCGAATGCGCTGCGAGCGCCGAGCAAGTCGCGCCTCGTTGGCGTGTTCCTCGTCAATGTCAATCGTCGCATCGCCGTGAGATGCTAGAGTTATTATAGAATGAGTTGGCAGGACGACAATATCGCCACGATACACTCGTTCATTGAGGTAGCGCCAAAATCTCATGAAAAATGGATAAATTAGCTACCTACCTACATATAATATGTACTTAAAAAATATTATATCTTATTAAAAGGAATAAACCGATAATTTACCGTTCTCGCCTATTTCCGCCGGCAGCAAGCTCATGTTCAAGAGCAGCAATCTTCTCCTCGTGCCGCGTCCGCTGCGCCTGAGAACGACGCTGTTGTTCCTCCAGTGCCAACACGATTTTCTCAAGCCGATGAATCTGCTGCTGTTTGTTTTCCAACGTGGCAAACAACTCTTGTATTTCATCAGCTTTAGCCGCTATTTGCTTGTTTACCTTTAGTATATAAAAATATATTCATTGGTATTAATAATCTCTTTACATCAATCTTAATCCTCACTAATATTATAAATGCAAAAGTGACTCTGTTTGTAAGTATGTTTGTAACATTTCAACAACGAAGTCTCTGAAAGTATCGTAATGAAATTTAGCATTGAGGTAGCCTGAAACTGGAAATAGGACATAGTATAAAAACACACACAAAGTCGGCGGTAAAAAGCTAATTAATTATCTATTATTCCTAGAATTAACCTTGAATTATTCAATGTAGTTAAAATTAATAAAATTGCCAAATAAAACTCTTGGCCCTGATCATATTAACTTAAGTACTTAGATAGTTCATCAATAGAAAGTGAATTCGCATAACCGCTCCATAGGTCTATCTTAATAAGAGAGCATCTAATCATGAAAGGGGAAAAAACGAAAAAAAAAAACAAAAATTCTCACTTCATCTACTACTTTCATTCGATGTTCAAGATCTTGCTGTAAAGCAGATAGCTCGCGACTTTGTTCTGTCTCTTTGTTCTTCAGCATGTTTATTAATTCTTCACGTACCTATATAACAGTCGTAATACATAATATATCATCACATTATAAACGCTGAATGTCTAGAGAAATGCACTACTATTTTTGTGTAAAACATGGCCACTAACGCAACTTACCTTAAAGTACCAAATTTATAATAAAATAATTTTATATGCTTTATATAATACTTAATGTACTGGAATAATTATATTATGGTTCTAGAAATTAGCTTAAAAGCATTATGGGACACGGCACTCGTCAGTGCGCCCGCCAAGTCGAGCACGGCGGTACCATGCTTTTCTCGGAGCGATTCACGGCACTTTTGACCCTCCTTTAAATTAGTTGTGACTAAAGCCAGGAGTTTAAATTATTCTTATTCTTGCAAGTTGTTACAATGAAAAACTAGACCTTCTAGGTCAAAATTGGAAGAAAGAATTGAATATTGTTATCAATACTTTTAATTTGGTAAGCTCATCACTTGACAACGGTTGGATCGATTTGGCTACTTTTTGTTTAAAAATATTCGTAATAGCCCAAGTTTGTTTTTCTATGATTTTTAATGGAAAGAAAAACTGAAAAAGTTTCCCGGAAATTTTTCCAATTCGGTAAAAACCGAACGTCCTTTTTTCTTTTGCTTCGTTTATGGTCATGGAAAAGTTATCAGGAAAAATACGGGATAAGTGACTATTATGTCGACTTATTGACTCATAATCAAAAATATTTTGTTCAATTTAGGCCCTAAGATACGAAAGCACTTATGAATGTAAATACTAGATCTTTGTGGTCAATACACTACTAGTTATATTCATTTAAGTATATTACAGTACAACGTCTACCGGGCCAGCTAGTAAAAAATAATTATAATGTGAAGATGGTATTTAATTTATGAGAAAGATGACCTTGATGACCCTTGCCTGGGCACGTGACGTTTTGTCTTGGTGCTCGAGCTGTTGCTCCTTTTGCATCAGTAATTCCGACAGCTCCTCATTACGATGAACCGCATCAAGTAAGTTCATTTTCAAATTCATGATCTGTAACGCTATTATATTACAGTAATCTGACTATATTAACTTTTATAAAAGAACGAGCCTATAATGTCAGCCACCCGACATAAATACATACATACGACATAGCCCTCGCCCCTATAAACTATAATAGACATGATAAATGCTATTTGTAAAATTCTGTAGTTCCTAGATAGATGGCAATATTGAAAAATCAAACTCGGATGATATGAATTAAAGTGTACTACGTAAGTATGTCGTACCTACTCTAAAGTTTTTAACTTACACAATGTTTTCACTTACACAAATAATAAAAAAATAATTTTATTAGTAGCATTTTCTAATATTTATTCTCGGAACGATTCCCTGTACCTACTTAATTTTTATTTTTCCGCTCATAGTAGGTAGCTGCTTGAATGCCGTGCACCCCCACCCCTTAAACCTCAAGTACGACTCGGTCATTTATTATAAGTATTATAACAATAATGTATGAAATATCTTCATGATATACATGATATGTGCATATATTTTGCTATTTCTCACATTATAGAACGACAACAATCTAACAGCTGTCACGTCAGTTAATAATAAATGGAGCATTAGACTATGTTAGTTGAATATATCTTTTAATCATCTTTTGACGAAAACACAAATTTTAAGTATTTCGTCATTAGTGAGGGGAACATACATACATACATAAATCACGCCTATTTCCCAACGGGGTAGGCGGAGGCCACGTCTTTCCACCTGCTACGACCCTGGCATACATCTTTCGCTTCTTCAACATTAATTAATCTTTTTATGCATGCTCGTCGATTTAGAGTACTCCTGACCTGACCTTTCTCCAGAATATCTCCGATTTGATCGATGAATGTTCCTCTAGGCCTTCCTCTTCCAACGTTTCCTTTCACACTCGCATTATAAATTTGTTTAGTCATTCTTCTTTCATTCATCCTCTCAACATGCCCAAACTATCTAAGCATCCCTTTCTCAATCCGTGTGACTATATCTTCTTTCACACCACAAAGTTCTCTTATCACACTATTTCCTTCAAAATTATGTTTGAATGAATAATTTTGATGAAGAATTAAGGGAGGTATGGCGCTGCCACAAAAAACACATTTGAAAAATAATATATAGAGCTTAGGATCCTCACCTCCTGTTGTAAATCCTGGTAACTGATACCATTTGGAGCTTCTTGACAATTAGCCACCGCCCGATTATGCGCTTGTAAATTACGAACATACTGCTCATATTGAATAACTTTTTGTTCACTGAAAGAAAAAAATATAACCATACAATCATCTGTAAAAGAACTTTTACCTACCTAATAAGGGTACCTATTTGGGTTGTATCGCACAACCAAAATTTATAGTTTGGCTATTAAACTTAGGTTTTTAAATATTTTAAGCATTTACTCTCGCTCTTGAATATCTTTTTTAAAGTCTACGCCAATAAATCACCAATAAACCTAATAGTTTAATAAATGGTATAACTTACTTTAATTTTATATTTTTTGTAAGTTCTCTAATTTGCGTTTGCATTTTACCGATTATTTCTTCTTTACTAAGAAGTTCAGCTGCCAATTTTTGCTGTAATCCTACTTTATTGTCAGGTTCCTGAAAGAGAATACTTCATTGATTATAGGTTGAATTCTATCATTATATATAATGTATAAATATATTCACCTTATTGGTACATAAAAAAATATGTCTGGTATACACAACTGAAAATAAAATGTTATGGAAAAACAGTACCTTTTCGTTTGAATGTACAATTATTATGAACAAAATAAACCTGAATATTTACAGATATCTTGGTGAGAGTTTCCAAAAATCGAACTTTTTCTCTTTTACACGCAGTTACTTCTTCTTCAGTTGTTCGCAATGTATCTTTAGTAGCTTGTAACTCTGCCCAAAGATCCATTTCTCTTTCAGTCGGTAAGTCTGTTAATTCGGTTTTTAGTAAAATACCATTTCTAAATTATGAAGAATTAATTAGGCATCTCGTTTATTTTTTTATATTATTTAATACGTACCAGGATTTGGCCGACTATTTTCAAGTTCAATGATTTTGGCTCTCATATCCTCTATGGCATTTTGGCTTTGTACCAATGCCAATTCAGTAGCTTTTTTGGACTGAGTTTCTTGTTCGGTTAATTGACACTGTTCTTCTAAAGCGTTCTTTATATCCCTTAACTGATAATTTAAATCTTGTATCGTAGACTTGTTATGAGAAGTTAACGTATCTATTTGTTCTCTTAAATCATTAACTCTATAAAAATATGAAAAAATATTATTAGTGAAGTCTTTAATTTATATATCTTATTATTCCTCAAATAAAACTATTTGCTTACTCTGCTTGTAGAGCATCACGTTGTTGTGCTAACTGGCCACTGGTTACTTCACCAGTTTTTAAAGATTCTTTTAATTTCCTTGCACGAGCTTCAAGTTGTACTTCTCTCTGACGACTCTACAAATAGCATTAAATTTGTATTAAATATAGTTATTTTGTACTACTGAGAATAATGAAGATCATTTACCTGATCTTCTAACATCTTCACTGTTCCCGTGAGGCTAGCAATGCTCGCTTCGGCTTCACGTAGTTGTTTGTCCATTTTAGAAACTCGGGCGCGTGTTTGTCTAAGTTGTGATTCGGTAGTAGCCAATTTTTCTTTAGTTCCACTTCTTGCAACTCGTTCTTCATCTAACTCACGTCGGGTATCCTAATTTCCATTTAGCATTTGGTTAGTACTGATAATTTGTAATTAGTTATTAAGTTTATTTAAGCAATGTTTTCTGAAACCAGACAATTTTTACCTCTAACACTCTGGTTGCTTCACAATCTACACGAAGTTCACGCATTTCATTTGCAATTGTATTATGAGCTTCAATATCCTGCCGAAGGCGCGCTATTTCACGAACTAATGATTCGCCTACTGTTAGTAAAGCACTCCGCTCTCCATATACACGTCTAAATAATAAAATAATTTAGTTAAAAATGAGATTTTGTGTACTCCATCTATTTTTGTATTGTATACTTAAGCAGTACTTGGAGATCTGCGTGATTGTGTTGACAGTTATATCGGCTCGAGTCTTAAGCTCTCTTAAAGTTTCACATAATTGAAGACCATCGGCGTTGTAACGAGCGATAGACTCTATCACTTCACTTCGATTACCCTCCTGTTAAAAAAAATAAAAATAAGTTAATATTTATAGTCTTTTTTAGATACAGCAGTTAATTTTTTAGTTAAAGTTTAATGTCAACCACTAATTTGTACACAGTAAATAATTTATAAATAACCTAATAACCTAAGCCTAGCCAAATCTTTCAATGACTCAACTCTTTTATTTATTTGGTGGCATTCATATTACAGCGATATTACTCGTATCAGGTATTTTTGTGTAAATTTCCTACTGCCAGGTATTTTCGCGTTGAAAGGTGTGCAAGTTATTTTAATAATCGGAGGTGGCGCACTGTGTTTTGATTAATAATTTACTTTAGTTTTTCCTAGCATGCAGGCGATCACTTTATAAGTTTAACAATCAAAATCAAAATAACTTTCATTAAATTTAGAACCTAAGAAGGCATTTATGAATGTCAAAACACTACCACCGGTTCGGAAAACATCCCAGCCATCGAGAAGAACCGACAAGAAACACAATCGGGTTTATCAATATCTTTAAAAAAAAATGTTTTTACAGTATTTAATTATATATAGTTGTTATCATTTTCAGTAGATGTACAGAGAGGAAATCACATCCAGAAATCACCATCATTCACGTAATCAGCCACCCTATAATACCCCTTCGACAAAAAAACCAGCTTAACATGATTTTTAAACTTATTATCCGGCAAATCGGTAATGTGCTTAGGAAGTTTATTATAGAACCTAACACAATTACCAAAAAAACTTTTGTTTTACTAAGTCTAAACACGGAATGACTATTTTATATTTATTTCTAGTATTGAACAGTACATTTAGTAACCATCAGCTATAGCGAGAACCGCGTCAGCTACCTTTATTGTTTCAGTCATACACACAGATAGACCACGGCCTAATCGTTTCTTGTTAACATTTTTTCAATTTGCATTTATAAGGTAAACGTAATCTTTCTAGCAACTTCAAGCATTCAAACTGCAGTAGAGGTTTATTACACTTTAATAAAAGGATAGGATAAAGGGACTTCAAAATATATTTAGCTGCTGTTTGAAGAGTATTTAGAACTTTTGTAATTCGAAAGAGGCCAATGCCAAAGGTTAGCTAAACATAAATAAAAGGCTCACTTACGTAATCCATGAGGTGTTCCTTTGCCCAGTCAATAATTTCTTGACGAGAAGTAAACGCCTGAAGACACAGATCAGCAAAACATGCCGGAATGTTTACAATTTTTGCGTCTAATTCACTTATGAAACTTTCATCTGTAAATTAAGCATCGAATTGAAATCATCGAAAGTGAATTATTATGATTAATAAATCACAACCAATTAAAAAAAATATAAAGCAAGGTCACTAAAAAAATGTACAGCAAATTGACTGCATTATTTCTAATGGTAAGCACAGTACAATTTATATAAACCAAAAACACCTGGAGAACACCCTGAGAGATCGGCAATCCATCGCAGTCTACCTGCAAGCCTTCAGTAGCTGGATATACACTAGCCGATCACGAAACACGATAAAATAAGAGAGTCACTGTGACGAGCATATCACCATCTGCATGGTGGTCATTATCCAGTCGAATACAAGAGTCGTGTCAATAAAAAAATAAAATGCTTAAGTATTGTCTATTAAAACCCATATAAAACTGTATTTTGATTGAAATTGTTTGCAAAATACTATGGTCACTAATAAATTATTATTATTATTATATAGAAATTTTATTATAAGAAACTTTACATTAGGCACCTGTTTATATTTTCTTCGTCTACTTCCTGGTCAGTTTGTAGTAATTAGTAATTTTTATTTTAATAATATATTAATTAATTGGCAAAATTTACTTTATGTGATTTTGTGATATATTTACTCATTCCTAGTTTTTTAGTGGTAATTACAATAGTTCGAAAATTTCAGTTTTAACCCTTATAAAATAATATCAGTCACAGCATATATGCATTTCATAAATTAAATTCTGAAATAAAAAATATCTTCGTATTTGCACATAATATGTAGCTATGTAAAATTAACGTACTAACCAATAACTACGGAGGTAGAAATTAGTTCCATAGCGTTATCCGAATTAGAAGAAGCTACAGCATCACGACAAAGTTGTGTGACTTCATCTGTCGCCCAATCCGCAACGTTGAAAACAACTAATTCCTGCTGTTGAACTCCTTCACCACACCCCGACACACCTTCTTTAGACATACGCTCTCGCATATTTTGTAGGCAATCGAAAATTTCTAATATTGCTTGCTATAACAATACAAAGTGAATGAGTAAAACTTGAACCATAAATAATCTTATCAATTCTTCACTCACTCGTTAGACATGTTCGGTTCCGAACAGACAAAGAGTACCTAATATACAATGCATGTACCTGCTTTAAATCTAGTTCTTTTTTCATTCGCTGAAATTGTCTCTTTTTTGTCAGAAACACAGATTTAAGGTCTTCATCCTCTTTTAAAGTAGAACGCTGGAGGTAAGGAGATCCTGGATTATCTTGTCGGATTTTATTGGTGGGAACTGGTAAGTTGCTAGGGGTTTTAGGTCGGCTGGGTGTGGAGAGGCGTTGTGGTGTATTGGGACGACTTGTTGGAGCGCTGCAACGTGATGTTGGTGGTGCAGGCGTTGTTGGGCGGCTATGTATACGTGGAGTCTGAGGTCGACTGGACTGCAAGCTTTTAGGAGTTAGCGGGCGGCTGTTTATCGTCGGTGTTTGTGGTCGACTGCCTCTTAATTCTTAAAAAAAGGAGGAGTTTTTAACTAATGTCATTTTTATAATTATTACAATTGTTTAGTTCTATATTTTACGTTCTTACCAAACTTAATAGAATTATTAATTTCTTGCGCATTCTCTTCAATAGCGCTGTCAATAGGTTCTTCCGTATTTTGTAATAATAACGTCGATATATCTTCATTTGCAAATGAGTCATTTGTTTCCGCTGTAGGATCCGACATGGACATCTGAATAAATAAATACACTGTTCACATAAAGGGCTTGATGTTTTTTATTCAAACACTAGCTGTGCCCGCGGCTTCACTCACGTGGAGCACAGAATGCCCGCGCGAATCTTGTTTCCCCGCTCCCGGCCATTTTAAAAACAAAAATGCTTATTGTGGGTGTTCCTTAGAAGATAGACATATAATTTCTCTGACTTTTTTGTAGGTCTTTTTATTGTCTACAATTATTTTGTACATTAATTTGCTATATTTCTTATGGTTCACTCAGCGTAAGCCATTTAAGCACCCGAAAAGATTCACCGTGACCAGTTATTATTTTAATTGTGCGGAACCCGAACTCTTTTTCTAAAATAAAAGTGGCCTAAGTTACTCCCTATAAAATCAGCTATCTACCAGTTGGAAAGTCACGTCAAAATAGGTTCAACCCTTTCGGAGATTACCCGGAACAAACAGACAGTCAAAAATTTCAAAAATAGTTTTTTTGCCATAATTACAGTAGGTATACATATACTTTCATATGCATTTAGTAAAAAGCTGTTATTTTGACATTACAAACAGATACTTCAATTTTATTAATTGTGTAGATTAATAATCACCATCCAAGACTTGCACTTACATTCTCTGGTGAAAGCAGTTCATATTCCGGATTTAAGGTTATCTAAAGGAAAATTTTACATTATTTGTTGGGTAGGTAAATATTATATTATACATGTTTAATCTTTTATACCTTGAAATCCGTTTTTGAATCTGTCTTGAGGCTGTTTCGTTGTGGTACGTCTTTTGGTCACCTTTAAAACACAAAATTATTCTTATAAAGTACTTAGGAATGTATGTAATTTCGTTTCAGACGACTTTAAATGATAAAAAATATATACAAATAAATCACTGATAAAACGATAATGCAAACGCGTATTGAAATAAAACGACACCTTTTTTACTATACGTGGAAGTTGAATAGATGCTGTGAGGTGTCCAAACCTTCAGTAGAATGATGATATTATTAAGGAAAGAGAAAAATGTATATAAGATATATTAATAATTGCTAAAACATCATAAATTACAACTTCTGTGTGTGGCATTATAACTAGGTGATAATATTGGTTATTGGTTAATTAACCAATGTATCATTTTACCAATAAAATCTATATACTTGATATCAAATTATTTAATTGCTATTAAAGCAGATTACAATTATAGTCTTCTATGTTACTAATACAACTATCATATATTCAAATTGACCTTGATTGGAGCTACAGATGAATTTGCGCGATTCGGTGAAACTCTCTGAGATATTGGCACGGTCAAGTTTCTGTTAGTTGCATTGCGGGCAGCACGTGCCGCTGATGCTGCTGTCTGTCGCGGCATCAGACGTGGAGTAGCACCATCTGTTTTCAAATATACATAGCCAAAATTAACTTATTTTATGAATAATCAAATCCATCTCTCACTAATCATAATCGTTCTAAAAATGATTGGATTAAAAATATTTAGATAAAGATGTTGATGTTCATTCGTATATCTCTAACATTCTTGTAGCAGGAATCTCATAGGAGTTACAAGTATATTTCTGTTATAATTCATTATAAAAATCTGTATTAAGTTATACTCTTCACCGGGCCGTGCCGTGCTGAAAATTTCCTCGTAATAATTAGAAGACATTCATCTGTTGACATAATATTATGTTAAAAATGATATAATTTAAAGATTTCATACGATTTCTGTACATCATATTTTTTTAATGTATCTCTCTAAGATATCTAATATAAGAAATTGTTAATGTGAAAGTATGTTTGTCCAAGAGCTAAACGGATTTTCTTGAAATTTGGTATATAACTCAATTATGTCATAGAATAGAACTTAGCGTACTTTACAATGGTTTGTCAGTAGCTAGTTTAAATACCTAATACTTATTACATAGATTAATGATTGGTTTCCGTACCGCTTCACCTTGATACCGTCGGCGTACTATAAAAATGTGGTAAACAAAACTACGCCGCATAGTTAACAAGCGTCATTTCATCATTTAAAATCGTTACTACCTATTACTATATTAAGTTGCCGTAATATTAGAGAAATTTATTGATTGTAGGGAGCGCGGTAATTATGTTTTAATTAGTGTAATAATATGTTAAATTAGTATGAATCTATTATTTATTATAAATGTAAAAGTACGGTTGCTTAAATGTTTATCCATCAGTCACGCTTATACGAATCAACGGATTTTATAGAAAGGCATAGAAGCTTCGATTATGAGGTGGAATAGGAAATAGGATACTTTTGTTTTCGTCTAGCAAAGAAAGCACACAACAGCTAGTTACCCTAACTCATCAAGTGCAAACCCTTAGTGCAAAATGGTGCAAATAGCAAATAACGGGACCAGAAAAAACTTACAAATTTTATCCTTCGTAGCCTTAGCAATGTTCGTCATGTCGTTATGATTTCGAAAAAGAAAACGGTTGCAATTTTGATTATTTTATTATTTATTGAATTTGTATGTAACAAACGATTCCTGTCATGACGAAATGAAATTCCAAATATAAAATTAATTATTGACAGCAGAACCATTTTTTTAAATGAATGTCAATGTTTTAATTAAAAACTTTTTACATTACAACTGTCTAAAAAGCATAGTCTTCTTTTTATAGTATTTGCTTCTTTTTAATTGCTACATTGACAAATATGGCAAATCGGCATATTTCAAGTTTTCTTTTGGAACTATGTTAGATGAATGTACGTTTCAATAAAATTTTAGTAACTTGAGTTTTGTAAACGCTTCTACATTGATAAATTAAAAGTAATCTACATCAATTTATAATTATGTCAATGTTTGTGCATGGTGAGCCAAGAGTACAAGGTAAATTGATAATTACCCATTTCCATAAAATAAATAAATAGTAAAGCAATGATGGCTTAGTGGTAGCGTATATGGACACAGCGTCGATAGACGTGAGTTCGAATCCCAGGAAGAACCTGCGCTTTCGATGAAAGAAAACATTGTAATGAAACTATAGCATGGTGGTAGGGCATTTCCTAATATCCGCCTGGTTAGTTACCAGCCTCAACTTGGAAATCTGGCGCAGAGCTCCTAGGTGTGTTCCGGCAGCAGTACTTGAGACCTAGTCCCCCTACTACCGAATAGGCTGCTAGGGTATAACTATCTTGAGCAACATCGTCACTTAATATAAGATGAGAATATGGCCAAACGCTAAATTAATAATAAATAAAAAAGACCCTTTTACAGATTTCTTTTTTGTTAAGAATTAACAAATTATAAATGTTCCTTATTTATTCTTCATTACAGATGTTATTGATGCAGCTAGAGGTCCAATCCCGAAGTGTCGCATTCCACAAAGATTACCTCCGGGACGACAAAAGCAATTCGTTATCAGATCAAAACAAGGAACCAGTCCCGAGTCCATGGTAAATGGCCTAAATTTATATTATATTATTTAAACCCGTGCACACATTTATACTCTATTTTGATTGTCTTGTTGTTGAAGATGTACATGAAATAATATTAAAAATTACGAATATGTCCAACTGTATGGTACGTCCATCATGGAATAATTCTCACGGCAGATTTTCTTTTGGTTTGTCGTGTTTCTGGATTAACCAGTGTATATTCTCACACCGAAGGGCTTACAGGACAGCAGCGCATGACAGCAACGACTGACGATGGAGGACTGATCTCAACAGTAGCCGTTTTTTAAATTATACTGTGCATGGTAAAAAAGTGCCGTCAATTAGCCGTGCTACAATTAAAAAAAAATGAATATACCTACAAACGTACATACAGACCCGAGTTATTTAATTACTCATTTTTAACAGTTTCGTCCAAAATCAGCAAATAGAGGGAAAGATGAAATTCCGATATCAGGAAGGTTACCGAATACGCCAGTTACACGGATAACCCGTCCGGAACGCGAAAAATTACAACCTGCGCCGAAGGTGAGGTAAAATAATTATTAAGCCATATTGTAATGTTTAAATTTTTTCATTTTCTCAAGCTTTGAAAATTATATTTTATTTTTAAAAGTTATAAGGGGACGACATCCATATCAGTTATTACAAAAAAGGGCGTGTGTCTTTCTTGCTAACCAAAACATATTAATCATTTACATTGTACATAGATCGGACTATAGAGTGTATTTAGGATCTAAACTTCAGAGAAGGAACTAACATATTATAATAAAGAACTTTAAATGCATTCGTAAACAAATTGTTATTTCGACGTATCTTATTACTTTTTTAGTGTTACGAACTAATTAAATCTGTACAATTAAAGTACTCTGTTAGTTTTACATATTATTATAGGCAAATAAAATCTCGAATGTAGAATTATTATCATTCCGGAGTTTTAGAGAGATGTACCGTAATTTTAGATAAATATACTCTACCTTTCCGATCTATCATTATGTATCGTTAAAATTCATTATCCTTACAAGTATTTGCACAGAGACCATCGACAATACCAACGCGAGTGATGAACGAAGCGGTATCGTCACCGAACAAAACTGGTAGATCTGTCATAACCGTACCAGTAACACAGGTGAATCAGCAAAATCATATGTAGAATTAAATTTGTTGGAGTTTAATATCATACAGAATAATATTCATCATTAAAATATCTCTACAAATCTATTAATATATAGACAGTTCAATTCATTTGTGCGTGCGGTCCTGTGTTGCGGAAAGCGTGTATAGATACAGTGACTACGTGGGCGTGTCAAGAGGAACAACGAAGTACCTACACAAGATAATTCTATCGGTTATTTCACTTATATTATGTCGAAAATGTTTACATCTTATTTCTTCAAATTTAAAATAAATCAACAAGTCAATTATGTATATGCATGTTTATTGAACATAATATTATTATTTTGGATCACTACCACCAGAAATACTAAATAAAGAACTACCTATTTCCGTCACGTTCTGTTTATTGCTATGTAAAGAAATATACCTATATTTTTAAATTTCCCAAATATTATCTATAGGATGATAGGGTGGTAGACAAAGAACCTTTTATAACCATAGGTAACGCTGAGTATTTTTTCTGTTACCCATTGCTGAATATCTATGTGTTTATAATTAGAATTTAGCACTTTAATATTTTGATCATTGTGATATGATGAATTATAAATCAAAACTACTGGTTAGATGAAACATGTGTAATTTGATTATTTAATTATATGTTTCAAACTTTTTATTAATTTTTAACTAATGGTTTATTTATTTAGGTTTTTTTTTGTAGTTTCTTTTAGGTTTATGTTTAGTTTTTCTCTAGAATTAGGTAGTCTACACTATTTAATAAATAAAATAAAAACACCAACGTTACTTAGGATAAAATAATAAATAATATTTTATTTTTGTAAAACATTGAAAAACACTAGAAATTTTGAAAAGTGTATTTTTCTAAGAGAATTAGTTTTTACAATTGTTATTTAAACAGGAGAGCAGTTATTACGAATAGCTAAAACAATAAACGAGCAGTAGAATTCTTTTTTAACGATCGGTTAATTTATATTTTAGTAAAATAAGACAGTAATTTTAAATTAAAAATTTAAATATAACAAAAATCAAGCAATGGAAGTTGAGAATTAATACAAATTAAATTATGTGATTTTGTTTTTACAATTTTAAATTTGTTTTGACAACCTTATACTTCCAGTATACGAATTTTAATCAAAATCGGTTAAGAATTAATTAAATTTACAAATTTAAATTTACGAATATTATTAAGTACAAACCTTATTGAGTGTGAACATTAATGATTGCGAATATTATTTGAGTGCGAACATTATTGAGTGCAAACATGCTTGAATACGAACATTAATGAGTGTGAGTATTATTTGAGTGGGAACATTATTTGCGTGTGAACATTAATAAGGAGAACGCTATTTGCATGTGAACATTATTTGAGTGTGAACATTATTTGCTTGTGAACATTTCTAGTATTATCATAAATACGTAAGTTCTTCAGTTGTTACGTCTTTCTAGCAACAGTATCTAACATAATTCGCGGAATGCGTACATTTATTTACATAATGTTATAATGTTTTTACACTATTAAAAAATATAAGTCTGTAATAACTTCGTCATGTCGGACTTTCGTCACAACTGTCACTTGTTGCGCTATACTAAACGCGCCAAAAGAAGTATAATTTCAATAATGTTTTTATTATATTTATTACACTATTTACAATTATGTGTTTTATAATTATAGACTTTTCATATTTTAACTATGTAAATACATATCATATCACACAGTGCCCTAATTGTGGAAATTTGTTTTGTTTAACAGAAACAAACAGTACAGACACCTCCAATAAGAGCGTCAGGTCTTCCTACTCAGGTTACATATATTTCTATGTTTGTTAGTCATTTTCCTGTTCTTATATATAAATTCATAAGAATGCAAAACATTTTTTTCAATATGAATCGATTTCCATATAATTGCTTGGATTAACATTTATAAAAAGTTATTTCTCTATAAAAGAGATGCCGTCTGACCTAAACTGTTCTTCGATACTTCTATGTTGATATTTAGCAATAGTAATATGCTCAATATAAGTAGCAATAGTAGTGTTTGAGTAGGTATATTCAAAGGAAATTATTAATAAATAAATTACTATTTTTGTTTTTTGACAGGACAAAATAATGAAAAGCGAAGAACTAGAAATGCATCAGTGCGAGTTATCCCGGGCCACCCATATCCTGAATGATTTAAACAATAGAGGTACGTGCTGTAGGTATTTCTAGAGTACTTCGTGATTGGACCATTTCAGATGTATAATTTGGGGTGTTCAATCAATCGTTAATAGGGTTATTTGCATGAACATTTTTAATATTTTTAATTGACGCCTTAGATCTTTACATAATCGTAAAAAATATGACGCTAAATAAAAACCTCTATTTTAGTTTTTAGAAAAGGTTGAAAATATCAACCGAATTTGGGCAATTTAAACATCCGTCATTTTGGCGCGCTATCGTGACGTCATATTATATAGCACCAACAACACAAGTGATCATTGCTACGAGTATTGTGTACTGTATTTATCATATATTTATATTTTACGTCTTATTTTGTGTTATATGTTATAGGCATTGTATAGAATGCCAAATGCTATTTAGTTAAACTATGAAATACATCTCCGTTTCGTTTCGAATATCACTCGGGAATAATATTGTGATTGAGACAAACACATACATCTACAGGATTTAGCCCACGAGGGAATGAGATAGAATATACACGATTAATGCAAGTCCTGATTTCCACAATTATATTCGTCGTCGTATTGGCCTAGCGATGTGACAACCAGACTTGTGCGAACTGTTGTATTGAGGTATGCACGTCATTTATAACATACCTACATAACCTTACATACATTTATACGTTACAAAATACAGACGATGCTTGGTTAGGTTGGGTTGGACCTGCGAATAAGTACTAGTAGAAATGATAGTTCAGTCGGTAGCGTGTACGGACTCCGCATCGATCGACCTGAGTTCGAATCCCTGCAATGAGCATGGGATTTTGGTGAAAGTAATATCGTGATGTAACCATAGCATGGTGCTAGGGTTTTTTATAATGCCCTCCGGGTAGCTACCACCGTCAAGTTAAAAATCTGTCACCAAGCACCAATAGATGTGTTCGAGAAGGTTCACGTAATATATGCTGGGCCCTTAATTCAATAAATCTTGAATCAATCCCTCTCGAAGCTATTGCTGCGTTACACAGTAATTATTCTAATAACAAACAAAACAGACTCACCTCGTCAGGAGCGGGCGGTGACCTTGACCTTGCCCCGTCGACCTGGACTGCAGATTGTGAAGTATGTGTGTGTAGAGTGAACTGTGTGTATGACGTAGCACGTACAAAACAAACAAACGTGAGTTCTTGGCCAAAGCACGAAGTAGTCTGGCCTACGTGCCAGCACAGCCGTCTGATGAAGCTAGGGGGACGGGGCGGCGCAGCGCCTGCGCAGAACGATTGCCCCCGAGCATACAATACATTTGTAATAAGACTAATAAGGTTTGTTCTGGAAGCTGCACTTGAGGTCAGTCCTCCATTAAGCATAGCCTGCTGCCATCTTGGACAACATCCTCACTTAATATTATGTGAGATTGTTGCCACAACATTAGACTTATAACGCTAAAAAAAGACTAAAACCTATAAATGTATGTGTCTCAATCACATGACACTTTGAGATCCCGCCAAAATCTCTCAGGTGATATTCGAAGCAAATCGGAGATCTATTTCATACTTTGCCGGTTTCTCATTTGGCATTCTATACATTGCCTATAACATAATTATACCGCAGATATTATTGGCATCTAATCACTATTCACATACATTACTTTACTATAAATTATGTACTAATTAGAATTCTGATCTAAGCGTGATACGATGCCTCACATTTTTAGTGGAATGCGCACCTCTTTTCATTGTTTTATTTTACAAGTAATATGAGATCATCTGGTGTCCTCTTAAAATCAAAGAAACCTGGACATCCAGAACTGTATCAAAACTATACATTACTAGATATAATATAGATAAAATTACTTTCGATTCAAATGGAAAGTTGTAAAATTATGGTCGTGATTTCTGAATACATTCATAAAAAAACGAAAACTAATAAAATCACAAAAACATAACTGTTTATAAAATATGTTTTTTGTAGAATCAATAACGTCTCGGAGTGATAAAGTGATACAACTTAAAATCGGATGGCAAGATATGCTAATTCAGTTTGAAAAGATGAACACTGACCTCAAAGATCGACAGGTTCAATAAGTGTTTATTTTATTATACATATAACGGCATTAGCAATTATAGTAACAATTCAAACTTACTGTAAATTTGATTAATTGTATAGATAATAATAATCATACTAGGTCGCTTTAGTTTTGCCATTCTTTACAAAATGTTGTTGTAATCTTAGAAGTCAAATTTTCATGTTAAAATTTAAAAATATGTTTTCAACAGAACTTTCTCTGTATGGTGTTTGTTAGTTACATTACAAATAGTTAAATGTAATAACAAATGTAAATCCATGTACTACGACTACAAATGTATGTATTGGCTTTAACTATAAGTTTAAAAAAGAGCTTTCTATAATTGAAAATTTTTTTTTAGAATGGAAACAGTACTTTCAGAGGCACTCGCCTACAAACATATTCATAAATTTTACTTATTTATAATAGTAGTTTAGATAATTCATCATGAATTAAGCAAACTTGTTTTGTATTTCACATTTTTATCAACAACTTTTACAATAAAAACCAATCGTAACATTTCTTCTCAAATTTAAAATAATAATAATTGGGGCGTGGATTGGCATTAAATATCTGTGAAATCAAAACATCAGTGGACTAAACACGGTGTAACTGTTAAAAATTATTGTCTTTCAGAGAAATATAATGGAACTGTATGCAAATATGTGCAGCGTTCACCAGAAAATGAGGTCAATGGGACAAAAGGTAACTTTGCCTTCAGCAGAAGATTTGCGTATTATGAACGTAACCAAAATGACCCCAGAGCAATTACTCCAACTATGCGCAGGAGGTGACCCCAGGAATCATAATGAAAAAGGACAAGCGGGTAAAACTATCATATCTACTTAACAGTCTTACAAATTTGACCTTGTATCTAATTATTTCCTTGTGTTGTTTTTTGTTTGTTCCGTACCTCATAAGGAAACAAGGAACCCTTATATGGTGACTTTGTAGTCGGTCTGTCTGTTAAGACCTTTTTTTCTCAGGAGCACGTGGAGGTTTCAAGTGGAAATTTGATAATCAGATCTGCAATCCCTTGCAGCTTTGAAAAAATCAAACTTCTGAGTTAACTCAATTAAAAGATACGGCTGTTTATGTCGCATGTTTTTAACACTTGCAAAGGGATTATTTCCTTAAACTTATAGAGTACTTCCAGTTGACCTAGAATCATGATTTCATGATATTTAGCAAGAAGCAATGTTTTACACCGCAAGGAAAAATCCGAAAACCGTAAATTTGTAATTACATCACAAATGAAATGCGTTTAAAAACTTAATTGCAGTTGGTAAAGTGACTGCGGCATTTATCGATGTATGCGAACAACAGTTTTCCAAAGGGAAAATTCAGTTTGTCCCTCAATATAGTTTATTTTCTCGTTAGAATTATTCTGTACTTTTTTCTGTAATGTTACCCAATTATTTTAGTGAATGTGGCTGTAAAATTACGGAACCATCGGTGCGCGAATCCGACTCGTTTGTTCGTTTTATGTTAAATAATAAATTTCGTCTATTACAGATTTACAGTTTAAAGCACCTCTATCTTTAGATTTAAACAAATTATACAATATGCCTACTAAATTAGTAGCTACATGTCAACATACGCTAATAAAAAGGAAAGAAATCATAGACTGGTTTGAATCGTTAAAATCTGTAGAAAAGGTTTGTTGAATGGTTTGATTATTATTTTAAATAACCTATTGTGCACTTTTAATAATATTGCTCATTTAAGGGTATTACTATGAAAGCACTTTTGAAGAAAATTCATGAATTTAATGCCGAAAACGATATGCTTCAATGTTCTCTAGACCAAGTACAAGCTGAGTTTTTAAATGAACTGAAGGATATTGTTGATTATTTAAGGTAGGAAAAATTTGTTATTGGTATAATGTTTCATCAGAAGTTGTTTATTGACTAATTTACATACTTTAAATTATTGTTACCAGGAAAGGCGTAAACGATACAATAGCGCTCCAACTCCGTGCAGAAGAATTAACATATAAAGTATCCGAATTAAATTCTCAAAATGCTGATCTTAAGAAACAAATTCATAACACCTCTCAACTTAAATCGACCACAAATAAAGGCAGAATTGAGGTCAAGTTAAACAAATAGCCTTATTAATTTACTATAATATGTTACGGGCCTTCTCATACCAAGAAAATTGAGGATAATAATATAATACTATCCCTCTTCAAACTTATATACCATTTCCTCTTATTCCTCATAATAACAGACAATTTTTCTAGATCTTATGTTTCTACAATGAATCTGAGCTTTTTTGATAGAAAACATCGTAGTGAATCCATAGTATGGCGGAAGGACATTTTCTAATGCCCCTTGGTTATCTAACGTTCTCAAGTTTTCCTGTCGCCAATCACCTTTAGGCATGTTCCAGCACATGCACTTGAGAGCCAGTTCATCTAGATTTAGCGTGTTGATTTTCGGTCACATTATTATTTAACTTCTGGTGAGTTAAGAAAAAAAAACTTTCTCAGATTGCACCTTGTGACTTATTCTATAACTATATTAAAAAAAAACAGTCAAATAATAGTAATTATTTATAAACAGGAATTAGAAAAAGAATTAAAGGAAGAAAAATGCAAAAAAGTCGTTATTAGGGATCGGTTAACTCGTGCAGAAGGTCAAATAAAAATAGGGGCCGAACGTGCTGCCCAACTAGAAGCCGCCTTGGAACAAGCTCGATCTCAGACTTGGACTTTGGAGCGTACTGTCCAGCAACTCCATGAACAGGTGGTTTATTAAAGTTTTAATTGCTATACCTGTAAGGCATTGTTATAACTTTAAATAATGAACAAACTAATTCTGACTTACGCTCTTATGCTTCTTAAGTGTAGAATTCTTTTTATGCTACAGAGTAGCAAAATGACCTGCAGTTCAGGTGGAGGAGGTTAGGTAATCTCAAAAAACACTATTACCCTAACTAAGACCAGCCAGTAATAAGTTGCTGCTCCTGAAAATTAAGTTGTAAAGCCTTGTGTGCCAGTGCAGCAATGCGAATGGTGTTATTAATATGCCGGTGTTGCTTTCGCAGCCAAAACTTTTCAGTACACTCTTAAAAGTTACCTTGTTAAATCTTAAAGCATTTGTCAATGTTAATATTTGTATAACATTTCAGAATAAGAAATTACAATCTGATTTTGATAAAGAATTAAACAAATTAACAGAATCTATTAGAGAAAATACTTCTCATTTGGAAGAAATTGCAGATGCACGTGAGAAACTTCAAGCTGAGTAAGTTAATACTTTATTTTGCATAGCATTATTTTGATATGATACTAACAACTAGTCTTATGCATTTCATCACAAATAGAAAAGAAGATCTCGAAAAGCGACTTACTGAGCTCTCAGAGCATTATAACGAATCCCTCAAGAATGTTAAACACGAACTGAATGTTAATATATCCAAATTCATAGAAACTGAAAAAAAACACACGGAAGATCTAGAAGTTAAGAAGAAACTTGAAACGCAAACAGAAACTTTATGTGCACAACTTCTCGATTCTGAATTACGTTGTAAAGATTTATTTAAAAAACTCAAAGAAAAGGACACACAATTAAGTTGGTGCTACATTTAATTACTTATTCATTTGAGATATTGAATTATTTGATTTTCTCTGTGTGTAGACCGAATCATTATTAACTTCATTTGTTTAAAAAAAGTTAAGTGTAACTTACTAAAATACAATTAATGATTTTATTAAGTTGAAAATAAACATTTATTACAATATATTTTAGGTAAAGTTAATGAATGTCACAAAGAATTGGAGATCACTAAACAGGAATTAGAACTATTACGAGCTGAAAATGAAGATTATAGAAAGCAGTTGATAAAACAAAATAAAACTATAAAGGAGATAGAGGTAATAACTATTCCATAAAATTTATTGCAATTAAACTCATTTCTCAATATATTTATACCATATATTATTATTATTTATTTTTTCGAAAATTTTAGGGTAAATTCGAAGAAACAATAAATTTAGAAGAGACTCTGAAATCTGACTTATCCAACAAAGAAGAATATATTACAGAGTTAGAAAAACAACAATCATTACTAGAACAACAATTGCAAGAAAGGTTAATATGAAATGGAACTATTAGCATCATTAAACGGTTTGCATATTTAACTAAAATAACATATTTCAGTGAATCTAAGATGCAGTCATACGAGGAACAATTATCGTCTCTTAAACATCACATACAACAATTGCAAGAAGATTTCGGCGAATTTGAAAATCTAGATAGTTTACATGAAATGGCAAGTGTTAACATTAGTTTACTAAAGTCGTACAATCAGGGATTTTTATCAATGCGAATAAAATATAACATCTCTCATTGCTGCCATGAGGATATGCCGCAATATTTTACAATTTTCTTACATCTACTAAAGCTTCCCTACTCTTTTAGTTTTTCTTACTCTACTAAAGCTTCCCTTCTCTTTTCTTACGCTAACTTAACCGACAGACGTTGGCGGGGGCGAGGTACTATTACGATAACGGGGGCTGGTAATGTAGCGGGGAAGGGAAACGTGTGCAATTGCGTGACTTAGGAGCGCAGTCACAGTACCTATACTAAAGTAAACAGTATTACGTCTTCACACAAATGGCCGAAACAAAGTCTAGGTAAACTTCAGGTACTAGGTTCACAATACTCGCAAGTACGCAATTTATTACTAATGACGAAATATTATATTATTTACTTCGTACAATTTAAAATTGCTTTTGATTTATTAAACTTTTTGAAGTGAAAACTTCTTTGGTATCGTTGTGATTTGAAAGTCGATGAAACGAAAAAGCGAAAGTGACAGTAAAAAGAGGGCAATGGTAAAATAGTACAAAAGAGGTTTGTACAATGAATAGAACAATGAATTTTATTACCTCACAAAAAGGCACGAAACAATATCTTTCTAGACAACACTTATGACATTCTGTTACTGATTGATATTGTGAAAGGTTACCATGGATATTTCAAATAGTGCATTCATTGAAAATGATATTGTGAATAATGATTGTGTGTATTTGATCATTTTCTGAATTAAAAAAAAAAGATGTGAAGGTTTCACTTCTACCACGTGTGAATTGCACACATATTTTTTGGCTTTCTAGCTGTAGAGGCAACTTTACCAATTAAAATTTTTTTTTTATTAATGCGCATTCTCTTCTTACTAACTCACAATAACTTTTGAAACTAAAAATAAAACCTAAGTAGAAATCTATACAAATGAATAAATTAGAAGTGTCTGTTATTACATGTCAAAAATACCAGCATTTTTTACTAAATGCACGTGAAAGTACTGTACTGTACATTACTTATAACAAAAATACAATTTTTAAAATTTTTGACTGTCTGTCTTTTCCGGCTAATTTCCGAAACGGTTGGACCGATTTTTATGGAATTTTTACTGGTAGATAGCTGATTTTATATGGTTTAGGCTACTTTTATTATACAAAAAGAATTATGGGTCCGCGCAAATAAAATAATTAACATTTTTATCATTAAAATAACCGGCGGGCAACCGCTGTGAGTGGAAGCTAATAATTTATATTAAAATGTAACAAAATTTGCAGTAATATATCTTGGAGAAAAGATAATCATGATAATTTATAATAATACAGCAACGTGTACGTATACTTACGTATCCAATACGTAAGTAGGTAGCTCAAGAAACACAATCAGAGGGCAGCCCTTGTCGTATTTATCTACCGACTGGCTGCAGTTAATATTTCAGGAACACAGCCGAGATAAAATACTGTTTACTTTAGTGTACTGGCGTGCTACCTCGTCCCCGCCAAGGTCTATAACATAGGACGGTCGAGAACGAAATTGTATGACTATAACTTCAGTGCATTTCCTCTTGATAGCTCATTTATAATATAACACGTTTTTAAGATAAATCAGCAACAAAGAAAGTTGTCTGAGGCATCACGGCAAAATGGGGAATTGACTGAAGCTCTGCATAAACAAGAAAGAGATTTGGAGCGACACTTGCAAAACTTATCTGAACAGGATCAAATTTTAGAACAAAGGGAAGGTATCATAAAAATGCTTTCCGAGAAACAAGAGGAACATTCCAACATAATAAAATTATTGAGAAATAATTTGGAAATGCGATCACAAGCAGAAACAGAGGTTTGTACCTTATGATATTTTGTGTCGTATTTGATATAATTAATACTATTTTTTATAAAATTTATTTTTAGCTAAGTCAACAACTTGTAGAAAAGAATGCAGAAGTAAATTCCTTGATAGCCAATGTTGAAACGCGAAAGCAGCAAATATCGCAATTAGAAAAAATCATTTTGACTTTAGAAGAACAAATACAAAAATACAATTCACAAAAAATTAAAGATCAGGATAATATTACTTCTCTCGAGAAGAAAGTTGCACAGTTTGAAGCCTACCATTTTGAAAATAAACACACTATGGACGTACCAACTGAGAACTTGGATAACCTAATCAAAATCCTTGAGAACGAATTAGAAACTTCTTATGAATCGCCGCCCAATCCAAAAAATAATCAATATATTGTTCCCAAAAAGAAATACTCTGAGGAACAAAAGAGAGAAAAACTGAGTAAATTTGAATGTCACAAAGTAAACGACGGATCATTGTTGATACAAACAGAACATGAATCTATACCAACAAAAATCGTCATGGGTAACTATGTAAAGAAAACCTATATACCAACAAACAGCGAACAAATCAAGGGGGACAACCTTAATAGAAAAAAAGCTTTAACAAACCTTGAAACACAGTGGAAATCACTACCCGAGCCTGTTACAAATTTTTATGCTACTTCCACAAGAGCTATAGACAGTAATACCGGACTAAAAGAGAATGTACCAATGGGTTTACCTGATGATATAATAAAACGAAATTTACAATTTTTAAATTCGCAAAAACTACGCAATGATAAAAAATGTAAGATGTTTAAATTCGCCGGTCATAAGCTATAAAGAAATGTGAATTGTTTGTGTCATAAGCTGTAAATAAGTGCAACTTGTTTGTTTCGTAGTGAATCGTCAATTTTCAAATTTTCTGTGATTTTTCTGTAACCTTTATTTTGTCAGAATGTTTTTATTGTGATTAAAATAAAACTACAATGTTGCAATAATGTGTATTTATATCAAATAAATGTCAAATGCACTCTCTTCTATTTGTACCTGAAATGTCTTGAATCTGAAAAATTTAATACCGATAGCATCAATATAATAGAATAAATAAATAGCTACATACATGTTAACGAAAATACCATACTTGGACTCTTAGTAATTATTGTAGGTTCCGAAGAAGGGCAGTGTTGCGAACGTAGGACTTCCCTCTCTAAAATAGCCCTGCGTCGCTCGAGTTGTGTGCGTACTCGTCCTTCACGTTCTAATTGGATACTCTGAGACAATACTGCGCTCTCCAAGCGTAGAACGCGAGCTCGTTCTGCACGCAAAGCTGTCCAGGTGTCCGCTGCACTCGCACATACGGAAGATAAAGATCTTGATACCTGTACCAACTCGTTTCTTAGTGAGACCTTAGATTATTAAAAACTTACTTCAATTATTTTCAGCTTTTACCAATATTGTTTCCTAGGATTTTTGTTTTATCCTCATGAAGTTGTTGTTACAACCTACTCATGTCTTTAATTTTAGATTTTTAATTCTTTATTAGTTTAGCGTATGGCTACAATCTCACTTGATTTTAATATGTGCTTGTAAAGTGCAGATTTTTAACGACTGGCGACAGGTCTTTAACTAAAGGGTAACCAAGCAAGCATTAGGAAAAGCCCTACCACCGTGTTATAGTTTCATAGTCATGTTTTCCTTCGCCGAAAGTTAGGGATCATTGCCGGGATTTCAACCCACGTCGTATCATTGCTGTAAAAGGATATGAACACGTTTTATAAAAATGAATATTATACTACCTCTGCGTGAGCTGTTTCATCTATGGATGGTGGTTCTGTACGTCCGTCAAGTGAAGCTACTAGATCCCTTCGCGCCCGTATCATACGAGCAAAAAGATCAGCAGCACGTTCATGCCTCTCCAACATCAACGCTCGAGATGCGGCCGCAGTCACCAACGCGGTTCGCTCACGAGACAATGATTCAACTTGCATGTGAAGGTCCAATAACTGGAAGAATTCATTTATTTACTGCAATGTCTTAGCCATGAGCAAACTTTTGAAGAGACCAGTATTTGATTTATTATTATTCTGTAATTGTTTGAAGAAGATTTGATGACATAATGATTAAAAATAAAATTTTACGTCTATTTAAAGTATGTCAATTCACCACCGCACTATCTCATTACATTGGAAAATATAAAGTTAAAGAAATATATCAATAGTACATTATAATTAATTTTCTACTGCTGGGCCTACCCAATAAAGACACTACATAGTACACAATGTACGATTTTAAACTTTATGACCATACGAAAATAATATCTCGAGCGCCCGAGTTTTCCCATGAGATTTTATTTTACTACATGCCTTTTCTTTAAAATAATAATAATGGTCTGTGAATATAGGCTTATATGCAATAAATAATTATTAAGCATATGCGAATATTTAAAAAAATCTATCACTGGTCTAACCATTAAACCATCGCGATGAATAACATAAAATTTTTGTGATAAAATATCCCAAATGCTCTAAAAACGGCGATGCGTCCCGATATTACACAATTTGTGTAATGGATCAACATTTACAGCTTATTCTCCTTTCCTAATAATACTCCTTTAATATGTAGTAAGCACGAATATTTATAAATATTGTTATAAAATCAACAAGTTTAACAATTACTTCTGTTTGTAGTTCTTGATAGGTAACTTCTTTCGTGTAACAGTCATAATTTCGCAATCGTTTTACTTCGAGGCGTAATGCAGCAAGTTGATTCTCATACTGCGTCATGCTCTGTTCCCTAAAAAATAATAATAAAATCATACAGAGGCATGCCCAATGTCTATCATGTTCAGCGTGAGGTAAATGCTTATTTTCCGTAAGACCAGGAAGGAATTTATTTTATTAATTAGTAGTAGTATTATTCTCGGTGCAGTTATGAGTGTTCCGACCAATAGCGAAGCGTCCTAAGAAGCTAATTCTCTCTTTCCCTTTGGAAAATTGTAAACAATACCCTTAAAAATGTATAAGTACAGGGCCACCGAATTCATTTTGAAGGTGGGCTAAAATTGCTATTCCATGGCAGCCGGCGCGTCGGGCCACCTCGCTAGGAATAATATTATTCTGTGGAGCACCTACTAAATAATACTTATTTATACTCGCGATATAAATAGATATATATTTAAAACTAGCTGTACTCGTGGCTTCGCTCACGTGGACTACAAAAGGCACACTCAAATCTTCCTCCCCCGCTCCCGGCTATTTTAAAGACAAAAATGCTTATTGTGGGTGTTCCTTAGAAGATAGATATATACTCTCAGGGACTTTTATGTAGGTCTTTTTAATGCCTATTATTATGTAGTACATTAATTTGCTATGTCTATTATGGTTTACTCAACATAAGCCATTTAAGTGCCCGAATTTATTCACCATGACCAGTATTTTTTATTTGTGCGGAAGCCTAATTCTTTTTCTAAAATAAAAGTTGCCTAAGTTACTCCCTATATCATCAGCTATCTATCAGTGAAAATCCCGTCAAAATCGGTCCAAACGTTTCGGATATTACCCGGAACAGACAGACAGACAATATTTTTAAAAATGGGTTTTTTTTATTGTTATCGTATATATTTTCATATGCATTTAGTAAAAACTTTTTGACATTAAAAATATACACTTCAATTTTATTAATTGTATAGATTAACAAAGTTTTTAGTTATAACATAGATTAATTTTATTATAATAATAAATAGATAAAAAGCGACATCAACTGCACGGCAGTGGCTGATGTTAGCGGGCCACTTTATGGCCCGCGTGTCTGAGTTTAAGCAGCCATGGTTTATGTATTGGAAGTAAGTATTTAAATTTCTTTATACGGCACACGATATTACAATTTAACATAACGCACGTTTTTACCTAAACATATTAAATCATTAGTGCCTACAAGATATGATGAGAACGTAAAGATTCATTCGATTATACCTAAATAAAAAAATCTATCGCGACTATTCTCATGTAACTTTGTCAGGCAGGTTTGTCTCGTTGACTTGTAAAGTTTACCGTCAAGTAACTTACACTAAAAAAATATTATATAGACTTCACGTTTACAACGTGCGAGTAATCAGTAAAGCCACCTAAAGATAATACCAAATAGCAATGGTATTCCATTTCGCCCGCAGTGTTCGCGAGCCGAAACCGAAACAGTAATTATGCCGAAAGAGTGTAAAAACACTTCAGCCAATCTTAAAAAGAATACTAGACTATCATTTCATAGGTAAGTATTACAAATACAATACAATTCTTATTAATTTGTAATTTTTTTATTCTCCCACAATGGCGTCGTACTGTGTTGCTTTAGTAAACTTTCGAAGAAAAAATAAATTTATGATATATATTTTTAGAGAACCGCATTTAATTAGATATTTTTATTAATATTAATTTCTAAAATGAATCTCAATGTTGTTCCTAACAACATAATTTCGTATAAAATTTTCATAGAGGTTGTAATATGTTGGTAGTTTAATAATCTTTAAATGAAATATATATATATATATATATATTTTTTTTTTTTTTTTTTTTTTTTTTTTTAGAACTGACTACACTGTTAGCCTTAGGGGCCCTATCGTCAAACAGAGCCGCTGCGGCTTTTACAGCTTCACCGGACTTGGGGGCGAGCGCTTAGGGCACTCAGCCGCGAAAGTTTGTGACGACCCGCACGAGGGTGCCAGAGTGGCCGAACCTCGGCTCGGGCGGTCGTCGCGAATGCGCAAAAGTCGCGATCTAACTAATTCCCTAATCTTATGAGAATTCGAGCTAACTACTATATACTCATATGCACGTTCCCCTCCTCCTGGGAGGAAGGAGTGGACCATGCGTATGTGTATTTGTTAATCGGAATGGTTTTTCTACACTAACTAGCGCATTAGTCTAACTAGCGCAAAAAAGAAAAAAAAAAAAAGGTCCCTTACAGAACCTATGTACCTGTGTGGTGTGCACGTGTGTGTGTTCATACGTGTGTAATGTTGTGAGTGGGTAACTAAGTGTTGCACGTATAGTGTCACTTTGTATCGCGCGGGCGGCTGCCTGACCCAAGGGCTTCACACCGAGTAAATGAAATGCATTGCCGAGGCATTTTATAGAATTACAAGTGAGAAACCGACAAAGTATGAAATACATCTCCGATTTGTTTCAAATGTCACGTGAGAGTTTTTGTGGGATCTCTTAGTGTCATGTGATTGAGACAAACACATTCATCTATAGAATTTAGCTTGCAAGAGAATGAGATAGAATATACAAGACTAATGCAAGTCTTGATTTTCACGACTATATTCGTCGTCAAATTGGCCTGGTGGTGTGACGTCCAGACTTGTACGAACTTCCAAAATTTCCCAATAAGCACACTATATGAACGATACTGATCACATATATGCCAATAAAATATTTCTGTCTATCTGTTTGTATGTCCGGATTTAACTCAAAAACGGCTTGACTGATTATTATGAAATTTCGTACACGGGATGCTTATGTCACCGGTCAATTGATGGGCTATAAGAAATTTCAATATTACTTTTAGAAATTGTAAAAATAAATAATTTTCAAAAAAATTAAATTTCAATCATTCATAACCGATTTTGATGAAATTTTGTACACGGGAAGTCCAAGTATTTACATAATTAATGGACTATAAGAATTGTTAAAGTCTAGAAGTAAAATAATAGAAGTTTAAAAAATTACATTTTCGTAAATTATCAACTGATTCTGATCAAATTTTGTAGACAGGAAGTATTAATCATTCTATAATTGAGATTTTGATGAAAATTGTACCACTCCTCAATTGATGCGGCATATGAATTGTAAACAATATAAGTAAAAATAAATTTAGAGGATGTAAATAACTACTGCCTAGTAATAAACGCGTGGGGAGGCGCGGGCACACTGCTAGTTAATTACATAAGATATTGATATTTTGATAAAAAAATATTTTTTCTAGATTTTGCATATACTGGTAATACTGCGCACACAATCACAAACTTATACCTTATATTACAGCTACGCACACATAGCTTAACTCGGTTTCACCTGTTTCTAATGTGCGGTGTCTATTATTATTCTTTTAGTCTAGGTCAAATACATAATGATCATTTTAACAATATGTACAAACAAATTTTAAGTGTTAAAATTAACTTTTATTTTCTATTAATTTTCTCTTCTACAGGTATTTGGTAGATAATTTTCGGTTATATATGATTCAATTTTAATTTATATTTTATTTTGTAGTAGTATATATAGACTTAATATCTATTGTTGTAAATATAAATTTAACCACATAAACTGGGTTTGAAAAAGCTATTTCTTAAAATATAATTAGTATGTTTAATTGATGGTGAAAGTATGGCATAGCATTATTTTTACTTTTTTTTCTAATGGCTTTTCTTTTGAAAATTTTCACGTATCGCCACTGGCTCCTCCTACTAATATGCTAACTACTAAATATGAGTAAGATTGTTATTATCCTTTCTAATATTCGCTTTACACATTGCCAATTATTTGTCATTTGACTTTCATAGAATACCCAGACCAAGTAAAAAAATCATTATTTTATTTATTGTTAAACAATTTTTTTTTTTCGAAAGTGAAACTCTAGTAAGTAGAGGATCATATATATTGTATGTTATCACGCACATTAGCTTTTCATTCTCACGAAGTTCTTCAATAACGCGTTGTAGTTTCAAAATTTTTTGTTCCCTTTCCACTAATTCTGTTGCCATTTTATCTTGAACGCTGTCTACTCCTTCGCCTTGCTAAAATAACGAATATTATTAAAAAAAAATACTTTTACAAAAGCATACGTGTATCATCGACAACAATTTACCGCAATGCGAGATAAGGAATTCAAGAAATTATCTTTTTCGTTACGACTCTGACGAAGTTCGTCTTCTGCACGAGACAGTGCCATTCTTGTAACCTGTAGTTCCTTCCAAATTTCCGTCTCTCGATCTGAAGGTTCCGTTTCTGTCCGAATAACAAAAAATGAAAACATTAAACAACTAAAAGTTATGTCCTCTACTTATTATTTTTAACATATAACCATACCTTTGGATGGAACGTATTCGAGGCAACGTCTGCGTTCCATATCTACGAGTTTGACAGAGCGTTCGCGTAAAGACTGTAATTGTTCTTCCAATTCCTTTACTCTGCTTTCTAACTCGAAGATACGACCGTCAGCAGCTACCTTATTCTTCTCCTGAATAAAAGTCTATTTTAGAGTACTCATACAAATAGACTAACTACTACGTCATGGTATACTGTTGTCTGATACTTTAATAAGCGTCATGGTACCTGTTCTGCTACCTTTGCCTGGAGGAATTCGGTACGCGCCCGCTGCTCCTCCTCGCGAACCTTGGCTGCAAGCTCTGCTGCCTCAGCTTCTTCATGAAGCTCTTTTACTCTAATGTAAATATATTCTAATAATAATGAAATAATAATAATTCCAAAAAATTGATCAATACCATTTGAGAATGTCCTGTTAAATAAATTAAAGCAAGTCACTTATCATTCGGCAATGTCAGGTCGAGCAATAGATATCTTGGAATCATCCTAATAGAGCTCTGCCATAACACTATATTTATTGTAATATCTATAATTTGCTGGTCTAAATTCTGTTTTTTCTTTTGCAGTGCTTTGTTGGTTTTCATATACCGCATTGATATTTTGAAGCACAATTAGTTATATTTGCAAGGGAATATAATGTCAAACACCTGTGTTCCAGAGCGTCTCGTTGTCGCGATAACGTTTCTATTGTGATCTCTCCAGTTTTCGATACTTCAATTAACTTCCTCGATCTAGCGTCGTAACTGCTTTCCCGATGACGGTACTATAAAAGAAAATGTTTTATTCAAGCATATTTTATTATGTTCTCAAAGAACGGTTTAACTAAATAAAATATGAAATTGCAAACACTACTTGCACGATTCCAAATTATTGTAACAATGTATTCTTTTAAACATTTCTAACTTCTGTATTATGATAATATGGGGTAAAGTTTTACATACGAGTTATTTGACAATTTAGTTAGGAATCAAATAATCCTTTCGATTATCAAACACAAGCCCTAACTGATTGCTTTTAAACACAACAGAAAAATGTAAGAAGCATAAAAGATTGAATTCGATCCGGTCCTAATCGGATCGTAATGTATAGCACAACTTCACTGTCGTATGCGAATGTTCGATTGCGAGTCTGTTTACGAGTTGCTCGAGGTCTTTATGTTTTCTCCGGGCTGCGTCGAGTTCTGACTTAGACTCTTTCAGCTGTCTCTCAAGGGTTGCGATGCGTGCCCGCGCAACGCGTAACATACTCTCTGCCGTGGAGACCACCTCCTTGAGAGCTTCACGGGCGGCGCGTTCCTTAACTAGCTCATCGTTTATCGCCTGAAAACGACCATAAATATAAAACAGTCATTTTATTATTTATACTTTTGAAATAGTAATGACACTTGGAATCCACGTGAAGTTAAGTAAGCACTGCAGCACATAATAACAAAAAATACCAGAATTCTGGTGCCACTCAATAATAGAATACTACTCTTAAGGGCCCTACTGAGTAACAGTTGGCCAGCTGATATTACTGTCAGTTAATCATAATAGACCACACACTTAAAATATATTTTAAGGTTTTGGACTGACGGCTTAAGCAAACTGCGAGTATGTGGCCCTCGGCGACACGAGTCTCAGTCGACAGATATCAGCCGGACAGTCCGCAACCTCAAAGCCAAATCAAACACACACTTGCAGTTACCGGTACACTGTGTTAACTGACGATCTGCTGCAGTATTCATCTGCCGACTGCCGACTATCGCCTTCTGGCAGCCACCCACTATTGCGTGGTCATGGACGGTTAACGGAGCCGATTTTCGACCATTGCCGGTAGGCAAGAATTGCTTAATGAGTAGACTGTACTGTCCTTGGACGGAAGGCCGACTGATCAGATGAAAGACTGCAGGTAAATTGTAGGTCAGTGGGACCCTTAAGGAGTCAGCTAAAGAGCTTCATGTGCTATAGTCGTACAAGTTCGTGCGTAACCATCCTGTTTCCGACAGATGTTGGCGGGGGCGAGGTACTACAGACGATAACGGAGGCGGGTACTGTAGCGGGGAAAAGAAACGCATGCAATTGCGTGACTTAGGTGTGCAATCACAGTACACTAAACAGAAATTACGTCTTCATACAAACGGCCGAAACGAAATCTAGGTAAACATCAGTACACAATAGTCGCGAGTACGTAATTTATAACGAAATATCATATTACCTACTTCCTATAATTTAAAATTATTTTGATTTTATTAAATTAAACATAATCACTTTTGTTTGTAACTAAAAATAAAACGCAAATAGAAATATATACAAATAAATAAAATTGAAATGTCTGTTTGTAATGTCGAAATAATAGCATTTTACTAAATTATGAAAGTATAAAAGGTACTTATGGCAAATAACACTTTTTTTTCAATTTTGTCTGTCTGTTTGTTCTGGCTAATCTCCGAAATGGTTGGACCGATTTTGAGAGGCCTTTCACTGGCGGACAGCTGATTTTATAACACTTAGGCTACTTTTATTTTAGAAAGAGAATTAAGGTTCAGCGCAAATAAACATTATAATCATTAAAATAACCGGCCTGCGACTGTCGTAGATAAGCGGGATCACCACAATACCGAAGGCATTCTGTAGTCCACGCAAGCGGAGCCGCAGGTAATGCTAGTAATTTATATAAAAATTTATAAGTTTCCAGTAAGTAATATATTTTGGAAGCTCATAAGAAAGCTCAAGGTCACTCAAAGGGCAATGGAACAGGCTATGCTCGGAGTTTCTTTGTGTGAGCAAATCAGTAATCCACATAAGTACTAAAGTAACTGACATAGATCTTAGAATTGCTAGACCTCAGTGGCAGTGGGAGGGGGGTCATATTGCTCGTAGGACGGATTGGCGGATGGGGCTGAAAAGTTCTCGAGTGGCGGCCACGTTCCAGAAGACAGCGTGGGCAGACCAACCACAAGGTGGACCGACGACCTGGTATAGATTGCGGGAACCCGCTGGATACAAACAGCGCACGACTTCTCATTGTGGCAATTATTGGAGGAGGCCTATGTCCACAAGTGGATGTCTTTCGGCTGAGGTAATGATGACGATAATTAATATATTTTGATGAAAAGATAATCATTGAAAATTGAATACAGCATTATCTAATATGTAAGTAGGTAATTCAAGAAACACAGCCATAGGGCAGCCCTAGTATGTGTTTATCTACCGAGTGGCTAAAGGTAACTTTTTCAAGAGCACTGCCGAAATAACATAGTGTTTACATTACTTTAGTATCGTGCCACCTCGTCCCCGCCATCGTCTTTCACAAAGGACGGTCGCGCACGAACTTGTCGAACTGTAGTGTTAAGAACTATGCAAACAATGCTGGATTGCGTCAGAAGTAGGCGGTGTGATGGTACTTCTGCAATCGAATCTTGCACAGGTTTAGCTACCTACTACAAATGATGTGTTTTAACCAGACAAATTGAAATCAAGACAAGTATAATATATTTTAATAATAACAGAAAATCAACATAATAAACACTCATGCTTATCACTAGATATTGATAGCTCACATATAAGTACACGCGCCCAGTATATGTAAGTAAGTATGTAAGTGTGCACGTAGTTAATAAGAATATCGATCATGACCCAATAAAATGAATAAAAAATATAATAATCCTGCTCAACTTATCGATTACAATATGCAATGATACATGTTCTATGGCTTAATACCTTTCCAATCGAAAACACATTTTTTACAGCTTATCAAATTCATATTTAACTCAATGACCTGATTGTTTGTTGTTTCGCTTGACAGCTTTTCTTGCTCCTTGCACTCTTCAGTTTCCTTTTTTGCAAATTCCTCAACCTTTTGTTGTAGTACTAAGTTCTCTTTTTGTAAACGCTCTATTCTTTTGATAATTGTTTCGCGATCCAGCCAAGGTGTTCTATTAAAAAAACAAAATCTTTTTTTGTTAATTTTCTTATTATTAATATTATTAAGGATAGTGAATACTATTAATAATACTACATACTTTACGAGTTCAAGTGAAAAGTTTATTTTGGCTTGTAAATTCTCAGTAGTACCAGCCACCAGCCTATGCAATCGTTCCGTATCCTGATCAAACTCTGTATTCTTTGTTTTCCATTCAAGATTCTGAAAAAATATCATTTGCTTGATTGACATTTGATTACGTTCTACTACATTTTTCGATAAATAAAAAATTAATAGTTTTCATCTTGCGCTTCTTTGTTAAATATTTTAGTTTCCTTGATTCTTTCATAACCAACTAAGTAAGCCACAATCACAGACAAGTTCTGCAAAAATCATTTGTTTTCTAAACTTAAAAAATGCTATCATTCGTATAAATAATACTAATAAACTTAATAACAATTATCACAATTAGTAGTGTATAGTAATAGTGTTTAAATATAAATATGTAGATGCAAACCAAAAAAGAAAAAACTTCATACTACTAAACTACGCGGGATAAAAACTTATATTATGCATACCTAGTTGCAGCAGTGCCTCCTCTAGAAAAATATTTAATTTGAAACCCCATTAACAAAGTCTTTTCTTTGGGTTATACGTAAAAATACCAACACCAAAATTTTTGCATATAATGCTTTTGTATTTACATGCGAGACAAATTAGCTAAAATTCAGCTTACCCACACTCTGCTAGGGGAGGAGGGAGATATTTACCCTCTTGCCCATACCTAACTAAGCCCATGTACTTGAATTATCTCAAATTTTCTCAGCTATGTTCAATATACGAAATTCTCTTTGTACATGAATCTCCTCTCCTTTTTCTCTTAAATATAAAATTATTTGAATCACTTTGGCCATCTCAACCTACATTAATGATTTCAATTTTTTGCAGAATATCAATAATTAACTAGTATGTACGGTTCTACTATATACACTGTAGATTTTATAGAATACCAAGCAACTAACAGTGAGATACGTAGAACGATCAGTTCTATGTTTTCCGCGCAATAGGTTCAACAGTTCGATACGTCGTGCCATGATTTCAGCACCCATTCCCAACACCTCCTGTGGTATTTGGTTCAACTGAGCATGCAATTGTTTCAGCACCTGTGAACCTAGTCAATACAAATAACAATTATTTCCTAAGTAAGACAAATTATATACCTACTACACACAGATATTTCACAAAAAGGCAGTTTGAGCCTTCGGAATAACAACTAAGATTCCTGTATTTGCACTATATAAATTATACGTGAGACGATGTGTATGTGTAAGGTTGCCGGGTACTGAAAATAAGTTACACTATTTTTTTTTTGTGAATATTAGTATACCCTCCATCCAGTGGCGTACCTATATGGTCAGTATGGTCATGACCATAACCTTTTTGCTGGTTGTCACAATTTTTTTTATACAAGGTGTCCAGAAAGGGTATCGGGTATTTGTTTTCGCGCCATATTCGAAACGGGGCATCTAAAGGGTGCGGGGAGGGGTTCGTGGCGTCCGCCATTTTGTGGAGTTTTAGTCACGATGGAACAGTACTCGGGGACGCATCGCGCATTTTGCGTACGAGCGTATTATCGTAATGGTGATTCAATAGTGACTGCTCAACGTCTCTATCGTGCGGAATATCGTACACGCCACGCGCCAAGTGACGATAGCATTAGGAAATGGATCAGGATGTTCGAGAATACAGGTGCGACAGTTAAAATTCAAAACTCTGGTCGTCCTCGTTCAGTTCGCGATGAAGAAACAATTGAAGAAGTTGAGGCGTCGGTTCGTCAAAATCCGTCTTTATCCATCCGAAAGCGAAGCCAAGCGTTGAACATCAAAAAATCGTCTTTACATTCGATTTTAAAGAAAGACTTACATCTAAAAGCCTATAAAATTCAATTGGTTCAAGAATTGAAGGATACGGACTATGCTAATCGACTGAATTTTGCGAACGAAATGCTGCAGCGATTTAACAACTTTAACAACATACTCTTCAGTGACGAAGCAAATTTTCACCTGAATGGTCATGTTAATAAGCAGAATTGTCGGTACTGGGCAGTGGAGAATCCGAAACGAAAGCATGAACGACCCCTGCATAGCCCAAAGGTCGTTGTTTGGGCCGCTATGTCTGCTAAAGGCATAATTGGTCCTTATTTTCATGAATATCAACGAGGCCGAGCAATCAATGTGAATAGTGACCGTTATTGCGTTATGTTGCGAAATTTTTTGGTCCCAGAGTTGCAGGAGTTTGCAGGTTTCAACTCAAGAACGTGGTTCCAGCAAGATGGGGCCACTTGCCATACCTCAAATGACTCAATGGAAGTTGTTAACGAATTATTCCCTGATAAAGTCATTTCGCGAAGGGGTAACATCAACTGGCCTCCCAGAAGCCCCGACCTTAGCCCGCTTGACTATTTTGCATGGGGATACCTTAAAAGTAAGGTTTATCAAAACAATCCGACGAATGTAACCCAGTTAAAGCAAAACATCAGGTCAGAAATGGCAGCAATATCGATAGCTATGTGTTAACGTGTTATCGCCAATCTTCGTTTCCGTTTAGAAGAGTGCCAGCAACGTAACGGTCATCATTTGGATAACATCATCTTTTCCAAATAATTCTCCAATTCATATGCTAATAATAAACAATAAACTTTTTTATTGCATACAAATAATTTTTGTTTCATTGAACTTACAAATACCCGATACCCTTTCTGGACACCTTGTACTATAAAGGTGGCAAACCAGCATACAGCCCGCCTGATGGTAAGGGGCTATAGATGCTTGTAATACCATAGTATCACTAGCGCATTGCCGACCTCCAACCTAGGGAGGTTCCCAAAGACCTAGTTGTTGTTGTTAGTAGTAGTTGGGTTGCCCCAAGGAGCTCTGGAAACCCTATTCACCGCAGGAACACAACACAAAGTTGTTTGGATGCGATATTCTGTAGGGTGGAGGTATTCCAGTGGTTGGGTTGTCCCAAGTAGAGAGAAATATCCAAAGAATTTTATGTCCCCTGCCTGTCTGTAAAATATTTAATAAAAAAACTAGACTGAACACTGCGTCAGACTTTTTATCAAATCTGTGCCCACTAACCTAAATGTAATAGTTAGATTTCAACAGTGTGAAAGTATTACTTACTATACCTACTGCTATATATCATAAGTGGCTTTTTTTTCAAATATATTTATCAGTAATTAGACAGTCATATTATATATCTTTACATAATATGCATACTACTATAGTTTATAGAGTATGATTAATATATTAAGATTATCAATTTTAATATACGGTAATAGTCACTAAAGTGTACCTAACCTAAATACGATGATTGTTTAAGTGAACTCTCGCGCCGAACCTTTGATTACTTTACAATCACATTATACTTACTAATAAGTACATGTATATTAATTATGCCAGCGTAGGTATTACTAAATCGATGCGTTTTACTAAATTACACGAAATAATCAATTATAAGGCCGTGGATTATAAATCGCGAAAAAAAATTTCGCACGGCGAGAATTCGCTACGCGGTGTAAGCCTACTAGTGATATACCTCATAATGAGTTCTGTAAGCCAAAGCAACATAATTTAGGCCTCGATAACGATTTTCAAGTATAATATATTGAGATTACCGAAAAGGCTGCTTATCTCAGAGTGCAATGGCACTTCGAGGTCATCGCGCACTAGTAGTAGAAGGTCGTGCGCTGGCCAACCGCTCACGGACACCACTCTGATGTCGCCCAGGGACTCTTCAGCGTTCACACCCGCACGAGATTCAAGTTCCCTAACAGCAGCGAATAGTTCCAAAAATGTATTCTGAAATTAATTAACATTACAAAAATATCAACATAAGCATAAAATTCTCAATTAAAAAAAAATTGTTATCAACATCTAACAGCTGCCCGAATAATTTTGAAGGTGGGCTATAATTTCGTATTAACTGACGAGCCATCTAATGAATAAATATTTGATTACAGCCATAACAGATCTATATAAACCGTGATAGATAATTAAAAAGAATATACTTTTCCGTTAACGATAGTGTAATAATAGCTGACAAGCAACTTTAATTGCCTTGGAAGGCCTGAGTTTGAACAACCTTGCTATACCTTACCTATGTACCTTGCATATGGTAATTGTGCTAGTTTCCGACCATTTAGTGGAGTAGTCGAATTCAAAATTCGAAAAAAAAAAAACAAAAACAAAATTTGAAGAAAGGTAAAATATGGAATGTGTTCCTATTATATTCTACTATAATTTAATTATCAGTCATAGTTAATTTAGATTCTTGTTTATTAGTAATTTTATTAAAAACATACCATTACGCCTGTATTCCCCGAAGGGGACGCCCACAGTTCGCCGAGTATATTTTTAGGTCCCATGTAATAGAGGGCGAGCCTATTGCCATTAATCGGGCGCGAAACCAAACTCCGAGCTGCTACTGAGAATTTCATAGGTAAACCCCAATAACACTTTTCTCGACCTGGGATTCGAATCCAGGACCTCGCTCATAGCAGCAAATTAAAATAGAAAGTAGCAAATTGGCTTTATTTCCAATTTTCAACCTGGATTTTGGGTAGGCAGTCATGATAAAAAGTGGACGAGAACTGGCCCTTAAAATGTTTACTTATGTATATTAGATTCAAACTCATTCATTTTCAACAATTCACTTTCGACCACTTGATCGAGAATTAGCGATTTTAAGAAAACGACAATCCTGTTCTCGACCAATGTATTTCATAGTTATAATAGTAAAAATGAGAATAAAGATGCCTTTTCTCATATTTAATACATTTTGAATAATATTTTTTAAACAAAGAAACATACTAGGAAGCTTCAAATGCTTACCAGGAATGTTACATCGCGCACTATTTTTTTAGAGATAAAGACACATTTGGTAACGTTGACTCTGAACCGCCGAAAGATTCCTTTTTTCCATGGAAGTTGCACATAAACAACTTTATATTTTTGTGTAACCTACTGATTTGTCAAAATGACTGCGAAATTACAAATAATTGTTATAATGTCTAAGTGTTTCTATTTTCTTCATTATTTAAATAACGTTCCGTGAAAAGATCGAGAACTAGGGTTGGCCTAATCGACCTTATGGCAATTTATCATAGTTAAAGTGAGGCCTAAATAATAAAATCAACATGCAGCATTTGTACCGAGACAGCGTGTTGATCTACGATACCAATTCCTTTGGTCGGTGTGATATGGCTACTTAGTGTTATAATCGCATATCGTTAAAGAGACTTATCTAACGTTGATAAAGTAATAATGGATTTTGTCACATACCTAAAGTTCCACAATTTAGTATTATCAGGAAAAATACTTGCAATAATCTTCCATTTTTTAATGTACTTACGTAGTGTAGTAACATAACAACTCAATGTCTTACAACAATCTTTATTGTGATTTTATTTTGAGTGTTGTCGTTGCTTACAAATTAGGTCAAACATATAAAATAATTATTAATTTCATTATAATTTTATTGAGTTGGCATTTGTTATTATAATATCCTATTGCATTTCACTGCTATATAAGGACCTATCTTTCAGAAAAGCCTTTTCATGCAATTACACAGGCCTACAGCACATTTACCTACGAGTACATGCCAGTTGTGAAGGGCTGATATTGTAATGTACAGAAGAGAATTTGACTTAATAAGTAATGAAATTGTATTAAAGTTCTTTTACTTCTAAATGTAAAATTTTTAAAAACAATCCCGCGCGTTATGTATTAAAAATGAGATAAGTCAGGATGGAGCTTTTATATGCCAATTAAAAGAATTAATGATGTTGATGAAATCGGTATAAAGGCAACTGACAAAAAAAGAATAATCACACTCGATCTTAACTTCTAATATGATGTATCAATGTCATCTAGAAGTAAATTACAAATTTTAAAATACATTTTTTCCTTTCCTTTTGACGTGACAACGTCTTATAAATTGGTTTGCCGGGTGACACTTCAAGAAACTGCGTTACGCTCCGCTCACGTTATGCGCTCACAATGAGAGCGAGTGAGAGGCACGCGTCCCTTCCACTCGGGCATGGTTAGCCCGCCTAAGAGCGAGAGAGACAGACATAAAGTCGTTGTCACGTAAAACTTTCGCCCGTATACCGACTTTACAGGCAACCAATTTTTATTATTTTATTTATTTAAGATATAAATTTTTTGTAAATCAAATATCATTTTAATCACGTCAAAGAAGTATAACTTCTAACCCGCGTGCATAAATACACGGCATTGCTTTTTTTTGTCACGCTTTTCTTAAAAACGTAGTAAAGCTAAGAATTTCACCTGCTGGACGATCAAATTTTTTCGCATTTTGATGAATTCTCTTTTCTTCGTAGCCAAAGATCGCATCACTTTTGCTACTACACAGTGTGGCATAACTACATCTTTTTCTGTAATACAAACAATTATAATATAGATTAAATAGGTGTATGTTTTTAACTATCATCAAATAAATGCACGTTCTTATGACCTAATGAATAAGATCGGTCCTTAAAATAATAGATGAGTCACCGCAGTCGAATTACCAAACAATATCAAAACTCTGAACTAAAACTTCATCCATATTATTAAGCACAGAAAAAAGAGTATTATTAGTAGGTATCTGGCGTTCGCCGCCCATTGCCGCGGCTGCGGTCGTCTCTCGCTGTTCTTTAGCACAAGTCAAACCTAACCTAACCTAGCCACATCTTCCGTTAATTGATCATCTACCTAAGGTATTTCATCAAATCTTCGTTTTTATCATCTCCATTTGGAGACTGTTTACATTAATATGATGATTAAAATATTTATTGAAAATAGATATGTACTATAATTAAGGGATACATCAATATACAGGGTATTAGTAGACCGCTCCCGAAAATGAAGACAGACGATAGTACTAATGACACCTTTGATGATGGGATGGAAAAAATATTGATCCTGATAAAAAAAAATCATATTATTTAAACTTTTTATTAGCATTATTTACGCTCCATCGTGTTAGTACAGCTAAATTAAACGATAATTTCATAAAAAATACATTACTTTACTAAAAAAAAAAACCAGCAATGAAACACAAAATCAAAAACAGCTGATGCTCGGATCAACGAATGCCCGGGCGCAGCGTCAATCTTGCGCTGCACGCAACTAACAATCAAATAAATACTTATTTACAACATTTGTCTAAATAACTAACTTATCTACTTTGCCACTGTGCTAGTCTTTACCTAGCCACTTTCTTTCGAATTCACCGGTTGAATAAGCTAAGTACCGGGTTCGATTCCCCGCTTATGAAAAAAATACTTAAATGAAATTTTAAAAAGGATAGATTCATGCTTTTTAATCCGTCGTGTAATTATGTTTATTACTCTGATGTATTTAACCTCATAAATGAACAGTCGGATGACATTTTAGACGATTTATCATTAGCTGAATATCGCCGAAAATGGTTTCAGCATGATGATGCACCCCCACATCCTCAGATTCGTCCGTGAGCGCCTCACTGAGCTATTTGATGATTGCTGGATCGGCAGACTAGGACCATGCTCTTGGCCACCTCTGTCACCCGATCTGACCCCGTTAGTCTTCTTTCTGTAGGGGTATGTGAGAGAATGTGCTTTTAATCGTAAGTGTGTTAGTGCCAACGAAATGCACCAAAGGACCGTGTATGTTTTCGACAAACTACGTGCGGACTGGGTCGAGGACTCCACGATGATGGCTGCATGAGGATACGCAACGCCGAGCCCAAATCTGCCTCGAAATGAATGGGGCACAATTTGAGCCGCTTCTCATAAGACCACGGAAGCTTTAGATCGGTAAGCTGTTTCATACCTACATTTTTTATAAATAACTTAGTACTGGACATATATGAATAGGTACATAACTGAATACATCAGAATAATAAACATTCTTACACGATGGATTAAAAAACATGGCTCAATGCTTGTTAAAATTTTATTTAAGTATTTTTTTCATTCGCGGGGAATCGAACCCGTTACTTTTTTAATTCAACCGGAGAATTCGAATGAAAGTGGCCAGGTAGACACTAGCACAGTGGCAAAGTAGATAAGTTAGGTATTTAGACAATATTGTAAATAAGTATTTGTGCGATCGCCAGCTGGGGGCCGCGCGAGAATGGCACCGCGCCGCGCTCGCGCTGGACTGGCGCCGCGACGCGCCGCGTCTGCGCGTTATTTGACCCGAGCAATCAGCTGTATTTAATTTGGTGTTCATTGCTGGTTTTTTTTTTTAGTAAAGTATTGTATTTTTTTGTAAAATTCTCGTTTCATTAAGTTGTACTAACATGATGGAGCGTAAATAATGCTAATAAAAAGTTTAAATAATATGATTTTTTTTTAATCAGGATCAATTTTTTTTCCGTCCCATCATCAAAGGTGTCATTAGTACTATCGTCTGTCTTCATTTTCGGGAGCGGTCTACTAATACCCTGTATATGTATGTCACCAATGGTGACGATATAAATTTTAGTGACAGAAAATATTGTTACCATTAAATAAAGCATATTGTAAATCAAATATTAATAAAAACTACAAAATATAACAATCGTTTACAACTTTACATTGGCCAGTGAATATTTTTAAACCAAAAGTAGAAACAATATTGTTAGACAAATAATCTACAATGAAAAACGATGATCATACATCTTTATAACGAGCACGATACTGATTGTATACGCTTAAACGTATAAGGTAGGTTCTAATGCCCCGTTTACACAATGGCCAATAGTGGCCCACTACAGGCCATCGCCATTTTGTGAACGGGGGTTATGGCGTAGCATGGTGTATAATTGTCAATTTTAGTGGCAGACAATCCCATTGTTGTCGGTTTTTTGGGCACACTTCAAAGGAATCGTGGCGTAGTATGACCGGTGGTGTTCACACAGTCGCCCATTGTTCAGTTCACTACGCTAGGGTCCGCTGACGGGGTAGGTCAGTAGGTGGTGTTTATCGTGTCGTATTTGTCATTTTCTGATCGCCGTTAAGTCGCTATCGCTAATATGAGATTTTCAAGTTTATTTAATTAATTAAATTGCCGTAGCCGTGTTTTATTTGTTATTTTGCATGCATATTTAGTTCTTCTATGTTAGCTTATCCCTGCTAGCGTATGGTAAATAATTAAATTTCATTCCCAAACTATATTTCTAGGTTATAATTTACTTATATTAGTTTATTAATTAATTATTTATTTATACATATTATTTCGTTGTCATAATTTATCTTACATCATGTCAAGTATTTATTAATTTGTAGTATAATATACATATTAGTGTATATTAACTATAATACGTTAACATTTTTTTTGCATAACGAATAATACTTAATTAGTGTGCGTATGTACTATGTCTTTGATTACTTCGACGTTCGTCTTAAGTGGCTTGCCAGGAAGCAATGAGCAATGGGCTCATGCACCATTGTGTGAACACCTGTCGGACGACGGTCATGCTGGCCGATCGTGGCTTAATCATAGTGTTATTATCTATGGTGGCTTATGGCAGTGTATGCCCCACTATCGGCCATTGTGTAAACGGGGTATTAGCATTACACTTCTAATGAGTTTTATTAGTCTCCGTCATTATCTTTTCCGTGCTTGATTACGTTCATAATAAGCGCAATATATGATACTGTGCAATGTGCAGACCACACCAGGTGTGATTGGGGTCACATATTATATACAACGTGGCGCTATAATGGCGACATTAAATGAAAATACGTATCCGGTTACACAATTTCAGATTTTTGTTTTATTTTATTTAACTTTTCTCAACAATTCTCAAAATTATCTGTTTGAAGCAACCTGTACATAACTTTAGTACACAGGTCATTCGCCGGGGTCACGGATTCAAACAATGTATCAATAAAATAAAAACGAATGAAATGAAATGTTAGACTGAGACGCGTAATGCAGGAATGAAATAACCCTAATGTTGGCGACAGCGACGTCGCCTCATAAAAATAAAGTAAACATAAGGTATTATTATATAGATTTATAGAAATACGGAGTGTTAGAATTATAGAATAGAGTAGCAATGTAAATAATAGGTAAATAAAGTACATAGAGATATAGATATAGGATATTGATAACATATACATAGATTTACTATAAAATAGAACATAAGTAGCTTTAGGCGTATTGAAATAAATAGTGTACATTTTCGCCTTATTATTTACCCATAGATTTAAGACTAGAATAATAACTTATGTAAATACGCGCTCGGCCCGCGTCCCGAAACTATGTAACGAAAGTATTGATCTGTGTTCTGGACCGGGTATTTTGCTTATACGGGCGCGCAATATAGACTAAGCATAGAATAAGTAATATTTATCGATAGAAAATACAACAAAGAATACAGTCAAAATCTGTTATAACGACATCGAAGGGACTGCTCATATTCAGTCGTAAAAACCGATAGTCGTAACAACCGGTGATGTTTAATGTGTATCGTGCAAGTACAAACAAATCGATAGGGAATTATTGGAAAAATATATTTATTCAACTATGTACATTTTGTTTATTACACATAAGTACAATGTATATTATTTTTCTGTGAGCATAAAATCTGTAATTTTGGTCTGTTTGGAACACTTCTGTTGTGCATAGATATTTTGTAATTCATCGTTGGGTTTTTAATTAACGTATCGTCATAATTGCTGTGGATATGGAACTGTTCATTAAAAAGAGCAATCTTTCTTAATACACTTACACCATTGATACCATCATTCAAATTTGGTACAGTAAATTGTTCTTCAGAGTCTTCCTGTTCGTCATCTTCCTCTTGAACATCTCGTACAATATCATCTTCCGTAGCTCGTGCGAAAATTGCAATAGAGTTATCTACATCAATGAACTCTGCTGCTTCAGTAGTAGATAAAGCAGGTCGTAAATTTTGGGCTAATTGAGCAAGAGAAATATTGTCCTCTCCATCATCATCAGTCACATCATCTGAGGTTATTGTTAAGAGGTATTTAAACCCAGCATGTTTGAAGCAGTTTGCTATAGTGTTTTGTGAAACGTTTTTCCATGTTTCTGATATCATCAAGATGGCATCAAGAACCGTAAAACTTTTTTGGTCGCTACTGTCAAGGTTTTGTATTAACTTAAACACTTAGAGATTTGATGTGAGATGTGAGATTTTAAACACCTTATTACACCTTGGTCCATTGGTTGCAATACAGATGTAACATTAGGTGGTAAGAACACAAGATTAATGCATTTTAGATTAGTAACAGCCGGATGAGCAGGACAGTTATCAACCAAAAGTAGAATTTTCTGTTTGTTTCCTTTCAATTCAGCGTCCCAGTTTCTTAACCATCTCTCAAAAATGTCCGATGTCATTCATGACTTCACATTGTTTTCATACGTTACCGGCAGTGAGTGTATGTTTTTAAAGCATCTTGGTTTCTTAGATTTGCCAATAACTAAAAGCTTTCTTTTACAGGATTCCTGTCATATTTGCTGCAACCATGATCGTTAATCTTGTCTTAGACATTTTTCCTCCCGAACAATTCTCTCCTTTGAACTTTAAAGTCTTGTCTGGTTTCATATTGTAAAAAAGTCCAGTTTCGTCTGCGTTAAAAATTTCATCTGGTCCGTAGCCTTCGAATAATGTAGGCCACTTTTACGTTATCCATTCTTCTACAGTATCCTTATACACAACTAGCAGCTTCAACACTAATTTTCCCGCCGACAATACCGTACCGAGCCCGGAAACGTTGAATCCAACTAGACGAGCAAACAAAATCTTCGCCAAAACGTTGAGCAAAATCGTTAGCTTTTTGTTAAAGAATCAGTCCGTTCATTGGCACATTATTAGCCCTTTGATATTTAAACCACTTTATCAAAGTTTCCTCAATATCGTAAGCTTCGTTGTTCTGGCTCGTTTCATGTTCAAAAAATTATTGTCATAAAGCGTTTGAATATTTTCTCGCTCTTTCCAAATGGTTGAAATTGTCAAGTGTGATAGACCATATTCCTTTGCTAAGTCTTTGTTTGAAATTCCGCTTTCTAGCTTAGATATAATACGCGATTTTTCTTCAATATTAATTTGTTTTCTTTTTCTTTGCGACATTTTGAAAGTTTCACGAATAACTCCACAAAGTTTTGGTGCGTCTTGTGTATAGATAAGTAACAAACTAACTAAAGAGATATGAAGAAGCGGGCTTTGACTCTACTGCATGCACGTGTTTTGTTTCTAAGAATTAGAAAAGATCCTACACTAAACTAAATCCTATTGTTTTCTTTCCTGATTTTAATAGCCATTGAAGACAAATGTGGATACCTATTCAAATTGTTTACAATACAGCTTAGCCGGTCGTTCTAACAGGTCTAATTCTTTGAAATATTAGTTAAATGTGGTCGTTTTATGATGTATGTCGTATAAAGCAATGTTTTTAATAAGGCGGTCATATAGCATTCAGCCGGGACCTTTGTTCTAGGTTATTATAACCGGCATGTTGTTCTAAACGATGTCGCAGTAAACGGTTTCGACTTAGGTATAAGATACTTGTATATAGGTTTATTGAATAAATAAATATAACGAGAAAACCCAGCCAACCGTAGAGAAAATAACATCGACAAGAGCCGTATTTTGCCCGAGCGCAAGCGGCTCTCTTTACGGTAACGCCGCAGTCTACCTTATCGATCCTGCGACGTTGCCGAGCATCGGCCGACCGACCGCCGACCGCCGATACGCCGATCCGCCGAACATCACCGAAGCAAAGAATAGACATCAATGCCTCGACGGAATTTATTGAAAACACGCAACCTATAGACATCAGCGCCTCGACGGAATTTTATTGAAGACACCATCGGTTATATAGACAAGGTCGGTCGGCTCGGTTTACATTCAGCAGTAAAATGGTTTTGTTGCATTCCGAGTGAGCTTGTTCCATATCGCACACCTTAGAACACTGCATCGAGTACTTCGGATCGGCACGAATAATCGCCATGAGACGGGCATCCGGCGTCATATAGGATTTTCCAAGAAATCTTATAAGATCAACAAATCCGTCCAACCCGGGTTGACGTCACTCGCCTTATCGACGCGTGTGGCGTGCTGCGTACCCAACACATATGTCGGCGAGGTAAATAGCTTCATGAATGAATCGGTTGCATAGTGTGATACGAATTTGGTTGACATAATTTAGTATTTACATTGAAAAAAAAAAAAATTACGTACATACCATTTTTTATTTTCTTTTTAAGAATACTGACAACTAGACCAAGCCGTGTGTTTAATTAAATTGACATTATAGCGCTATATTGTATAAAAACGATAAATTTAGTACTTTTTCAAAGATTTTTCGCTATTTAAACGAATCTTTAACGTGATTAAAGGGGTTATTTCAAGGCACGATCTACCTTACCCGATTTCCTGGGGAAGGGTAGGGGGACTTTTGGCCGCAGGATCGAGCGTGACGCAAAGCGGACAGTGGCGGCACTCGTTCCAATAACGGATTGAAAAAAAAAGAACTTATTATGTTTTATTATGTTTATATTTTAATTACATTTTGAAAACTATCACTAATTTAAGATTCGGTAATCGGTTTTTGTGATTATTTTACTTTTTTGTATTGAACAGAAATCCACATTTCCACTAGTTCGTAGAGCTATTTTTTTCCTTCTGACTATACTTTTAGCCATATGGGCTCTGAAGCCTCAGATGGCTTTTACAGCTTCTCCGAGCTTGCAATCGTCTAGTTGGCTTGTTCATGCTATATATCAATATTTGGGCGACCGAGCCGTGCTCGGTGTCTTATAAACAAAAAAAAAAGAAAAATACCATCTAGGTAAACTTGGAATGTAAAACATTATTTAAATTCAAAGTTTCATCGAAACCGATTATATATATACAAGAATTGCTCACTTAATATACTAGATAACATGTCTTTAACCATGCCCTTGACATGTGTAAATTTCAATATTTCTGAGGAAAACGAATATAACGTACCCAGTTCTTGTTCTTGTTCTCGTAAGTAGTTTAAACACTGTGAATGGATGGTCTCTGGCGCCGAAGCACTAGGTTGTGTAAACGTTCGCTCAAGATGGTCTACTGATTTCTTCGCACCTTGCTGTTTGAAATAAACAATTAAGCTTAACACTTCTATTATTCCATATAATTACGTTCTACTGTTTGGAATACAAAATATTTCACTGTTTTCTTTAATTTATTTATCCATTAAAACAATATTCATTTTTAAACTTACGTTTAATGGTGACAAGCTTTTGCATCTTCTCTCATTACATTTTTTGGTTTGAATGGGACTCTGAAAATTAGATAAAAAAATATTTTACTTTGTTTTAATAAATAACACATCTACATTAGTGTTAACATAATTATTATTATAGGAAATCACAGGTATATTTGATAAAGCACTTCTTCTACACAGAACTCCCAAAACAATATATTAAGATAGAAGAACATCCAATGAGCCGTCCTGTGCTGCCCGTATACAGCGAATTCTCGCAACATTTACTATCGGCCATCCGCTTTACGAGCTACGTGGCCCGCTCACTGTCTCTTAAGTCTAGCTATCCTTAGGGTTATGTCGGTGATTTTGGTTCTCCTGGGGATCTCCTCATTTCTGATTCGATCACGCAGAGAAGCTCCGAGCATTCCCTCTCCATTGCCCTTTGTGCTTTCTTATGAGACCCATAGTTAACGATCACGTCTCAGCACCATATTATGTAATCACTGGCAACACATACTGGTCAAAAACTTTTGTCTTGAAACACTGCGGTATCTTAGAAGAAAAGATGTTACGTAGCTTCCCAAATGATGCCCAACAGTGCTAGATTCGACAATTGACCTCTTTCTCGAAATTGGATCTACCTAACCGAATAGTTAGTCACTGTTTGACTTCCCGCTGCAACAGGATAAGTTTCGAAGTATGATCCTGCAATCATATTGATATTGTGGTATTTTCATACAAATACTTCAACACTTCGATATGCCGCTAGTCAACTTGGCACCGTTGGATAGACTGCAGTACAGCCCAGGTTTCAATCGAACGGAAGGCTTAATCATAGTACACAAACGCTAAACAAAGGGGCAAGCTATATATACTCTTCGGTCTTCTGTATAACCTGCCGTGAGTGTTCAAGTAATCAAGGGTTCAAGTTCAAGTATTATGTAACGCAATTTTTGAAGATTTTTGAGCCTCGCTCCCTCCCATGTAACGCGCCGTAACACTGTTCTGTACCCCCTCGCCTTCCTTAAACGTTACGTAACACCCAAATCAGCAAGTCATCATGAGAGCTCTTATAGGCCAAGATCAGCTGATGATCCAAATCTCCCTGTTTTGAGGACATTACAGTATGAACTGAGTTTAACAACACTGACTACAGCAATACAGTCGAGGGATTCCCCGTAAACAAACGAAAAGGTTGTCAACTTGGGAGAACAAAATGAAAATGTTATGTAACGCATTGTTCGAACCCCCCTCCCGTCTTTGTAACGCATCGTAACGTTTTAACGTAAATCGTCGAACTTGCACGCGAGACGGTTCGTAATAACTCTCGAAAACCGCTAAACGGCACAAAAGTGAGATAGGCCTATAATTCTTCAGTAGGGTATTTTCGCCCTTTTGACGTGACAACGTCTTATAAATTGGTTTGCCGGGTGACACTTCAAGAAACTGCGTTACGCTCCGCTCACGTTATGCGCTCACAATGAGAGCGAGTGAGAGGCACGCGTCCCTTCCACTCGGGCATGGTTAGCCCGCCTAAGAGCGAGAGAGACAGACATAAAAAGTGAAAGGCACATTAAAATTATTTTACCACTCAAAGTCGTTGTCACGTAAAACTTTCGCCCGTATACCGACTTTACAGGCAACCAATTTTTTTTGAGTACCACCACACTTTCATTCCATGCCTGCGGCGTTTTACTCTTCGTGGATGACGCAATTGAACAAAGTCTGAAGGGCTCTAAGTATTGGTTTACCACTCGCCTTCAATAGTTCGGTTGTGATTCCGTCATCTCCGGGAGCTTTGTTGTTCTTAAGCTATTTGAGAGTCATACTAATCTCGTACACGCTTACGTCTGGGATGTTTTCATGTCATGATAATAATCAACATATATCTATAATTCCACATACTAAATAAGTTACAAAGATTCAATTTTGCCTTTAAATTTTAAATACACGGGTACTACATGCAGATAAGTCAAACGCTAATTCTCTGAATTCAATACATAATTATATTATGTAAGTATCACGATGAGGGTTTACATGGCATGTGTTTTGCATACCACTACGTCAAAAACGAAACAAAATTTTGATTTAGGTTTAAGAGAAGCACAATGGCTAAAGTTTGCTATGTTGTTTTAATTTATGTCTGAATATCTGAATCCGAATGACTCAAATATCTGAATCGTGGTTATCTTGGAAATGTTTTTTTTTTTTCGATCAATAATCAGTTTTGAAGTGAGCAAAATAACCTGGTGTATCAAGCTGAACCTAAAGCTATTTTAGGACAATCAACTTTCTTTTGTTCAGCCTAGTCCCATACATTTGTATGAAATTTTGTTAACAAACAGGATGCATTTCCGAAAAAAAAAAAACATATTTACTTATAAGTTAAGCAAATTATAGTTTTAATTTTTTTTAAAGATCGTTTTTATATAGTATCTCAGCAAATTGGTGGTACTCTCCCTGATGTTAAGAACAGTACAATCCAAATACAACGAGAGATCGGCAGTCGCTGCTGCCATGCCGGCCCCCTTAAATATCTCTTCATGTTACGTTGAAGGACACGATATAGTAAAGAGAGAATATATTGGTCGGGAGATGGTTCTACCCACAGTTTCATGGTACAACAGAGATAAAAGACATTGAGAACTTTTTGGGAATACTTTCATGCAACCGAAAACCATCAAAATTCAAGTAATACTCTATATGTTTTCATATAACTTTGTACAACCATAATCAGAGAAATTGCAAATTTTTGAAGTACCTAGACTTGAACAAAAAAGTTAACTCACCAATCTATGACTAATTTCGTAGAACTAGGGTAGCAATTGCAGTTTTGTGATATGGAAAAAGCCAGTTTTCAATAGTATTGTATTTATAAATACATTAAAAAAAATCTTATTCACAATAGCACACCGCATTTTCTATAAATTTGTGTTTGAAATCGTCGAACAGCTTAGTTTACGCGTTGACCTTTTTGTGGTGGTGTATGCACGTCCTCAAGACAACGAACATCTGTCTTCCAGTGGTCGACGTTGCCACTCTTAGTTGTATTTGCATTATAATAATTTCAGATAGCCAACAAAAAACAATACTATTAATAACTATACAAACTTAACTTACCCCATCCCTTTGTACTGGATTAACCGAATGTGACCTTTTACCCATGAGAGGTCGTTGCGGGCGTTTCTTTGCATTCTCGGTATCTTGAACAAATAATCACGTTGGGAATCTTTTCTCGAATTATGTTTGTTGTGGACATGAGTAAACTTAAATTACCTTTGTATAGATTGTGCATATAATGTACTCAAGTGGATTATAAATATAAAGCGAAAATCATGCATTATGGGATGATCTAAAAACTTTCTATATAGTTCTGACAAAAGAACCACCATCTTGTCAGAAGACGCCACTTTGTTTAAGGGAAAATTTTACGATGGCTTAAAAACATTGACACTGGCAAGAGTTTTTTGCGGCGCCAAAACAATATGAAGGAGAAGAAGAAAGACTTTCATTTGTTTTTTGACTATCTGATACTTTCTTTAATTACATGGTGTATGAAATTCTGCAGGTTTTTATTTTTTTTAACAAATTTAATATTTCTGGTTTTTTTTTTACAAAAAATTGTTATTATTGAGTGAAGAGTACTTCATTTGATAAGTTTGATTGATAATGCCGGCTGGATCCCAGCGTTGCTCAGGTGTCTAAAGCTGTAACTTTGATTGAAAATGGCTAAAACATTTAATTTGAAGTGGTTCAAACATTACGAGTGTCCAAGTCTGTGATTTTTCGCAATGTCGCAATACCGACAGACTGGAGAGCATACAAGACGTAAAGAACAAGGTCGTAAAATAACAGAACTAAGTCCGGTGAAGCCGTAAAAGCTGTCAGATGCTCCAGGGCCCCTAAGGCTAACAGTATAATCATTTGTAAAAAAAAAGTCGCCAAATTATAACAACAGAGAGGGACAACAGATATATTGTTAGCAGTCTCCTCAGAAACCGCACGTCGACTTCTTCAGAGGTACGAAAAAAGCTGTAAGAATTTCGACAAGTGACAGCACCAAAACGATTAGAAGAAGACTTAACGCGACTGGTATAGGAGCGTACTTGCCCGCTAGAGACCCTTTGCTCACCACAGGTCATTGAGTAGATCGGTCCAACTTTGCTTGTTCACACCGGACTTGGGATGATGACGCTTGGGAAAAAGTACTCTTTATTGATGAGTCCAGATTCTATCTTAAGTCAGAGTATGAAAGGGTAAAAGTACGGAGACGACCAGGAGAAAGATACGCTGAGTGTAATATTGTTGGAAGACAGCCTTATGGTTGAGGGTCAGTAATGGTATGGAGGGGTATTTGCTTAGGAGCACGTACGGAGCTACAGACCGTAGAAGACGGATTCCTAGCTGTAGCAAGATACGTAACAGACATTTTACAACATATTGTGATGCCTTTTGTCCCTTTCATCTATACTAATATAATAAAGCGGAAAAGTTTTTTGTTCGTTTGTTTAAACTCGCTAATCTCTGGAACTACCAGTCGGATTCGACAAATTCTTTTTGTATATGTTATTCAGACTCTCGAGAAATAGTATAGGCTATTTAAGATTAGGCTACAAATCTCAGATAGCTTTAAATATTGTTTTTTTTTTTACTTAAGTCAGAAGTCGAGGCTCTCTCCAACGGCTTTATCCGTGTGCGCTGGCGTCATCGTTAATGATACAGAAATACAATGTTCTAAAATAAATTTATTCCTTAGCATGTTTAAAAAAAAGTTAGCGATAGCATATGCCTTTCTCTTATACATAAGCCACAATAAGGTATTTTGTGACAAAGATTAGATTATTTTTAGACATGGCATATTAATCCTTACAAACAAAAGTCACTTCATCATAAAGGCAATTTTATGAAGTTAAATTTTGCTCTCTAGAGTATGCTACTTGGACACATAGTTTAGGAGATAATGAAAAATTAAAATAATTTATACTTGCGGGAAGAACAATTATGATACACAACATAGGTGTGTTGGCGGCGTAGTATTTGTCGGATAAAATTAAGACGGGTGAAACCATGGGGCACAGTTAGTTGAGAATAATTTTCTTTTAATACAAGATAATGCTCGTCCTCTCACTGCGGCGGTGGTATCGGAGTACCTTACTGAGGTCTGAATGCAAGTTTTGGTGTAGCCAACACACTTAGCAGAACTAAATCCAGTAGAACATGTTGGGGATAAGCTGGAAAAACAAAATAAATAAAGAAATCCAGACCTCAAAACTGCGTTGGTTGAACAAGGGAACCTAATACCACAAATTTTCATTATAAATTTAATAATAATAATAGGTACAATAGTAATAATAGGTACATGCCGAAACTCGAATCGATATTCCGCTGCTAGTCTAAACCGCTAGAACACCACAAACAAACGCCAAAAGGAACATGATTTGCGATCTAACCAAATTTATATACTTAGATATATAGACATCGGGAACATCTTTAGCTCCACCCTTAATTTTATAGGACAGCCAGCCGCTATGTTCCATATTTCAGGAAATACGCCAATAGCCAGACTGATGTTAAAGATTGTGGTGAATGTTTGAATAATAGCATTTCGTATAGCTTGTTATAGCTATACGGTACTTGAGCATTGATAACTCTACTGTAAATCTAGAAACTGATAATTATCGAGTAAATCATAAATACACAATGTGTAAGTATGTACCTACAAAAAAGTATTAAAATTATGCAATAAATTGTTCAAGCATAGGTTGACATCGTGGATAAGGGTTTAAAGGTGTAATGATTTTGTGAATGCATCATTTAATATAACTTGTGTCTAACTTGTGCTAGAAATATTGGTGAAGTACTTTACACTCATACTATACTATAATTTAATGCTATGTACCTTGGGAAACTGGTGCCGTCATAGATTTCAACATACTGCAATATTTTTGATATTTTTGAATTTTTTTAATAAAAATTAAGTGATACTTGTTTATTTTGTCACTTGGTCGAGAATTGACGCATTTAAGCATCACTATTCTAATTTTTTGGCATATATTTTGATATCTAAAGAGTTTTAATGGTAATGTAGTGAAAAAGAATATAATAATAATATTAAAAATAAGGCAAAAAAACGCAAGTTTTAATTTCATTAGCTACTAGCAACGTACCGCAGCTTTACACGGGAACAATTTGCAAAGTATATAGTGTATTTTATGTTTAATATATCCAGATTTAGAGTTTTTCTATTTAATATTGATAGTTCATGATATTACAACTGCCTCATTAGCTTAGTGGTCCAAAGGGCGACTGCTATGCTCGGGGCCTTAGTCGAGCAAAGTGTTATTGAATTTTTCTATGAAATTCTTAGTACATAGCAGCTGGGAATTTGACTTTGTGCTCGATTATGACAATAGACTCGCCCCCTATTGCATAGGACCTAAAAAATATTAGGCGATCCGTGGGTGTACGCCTCTTCCTAACACTTAGGGGATAGAGGCGTGATGTGGTATGTTATGTAACTTCATAGTTACGAAAAGTTCACTTAACTCGCGTCACGCAATTCATCACAGGTGCGGAGTGCCGGCCAACCGACCGCGACCGTTTTGCTGAGAGGGTTTTCTTTGGGTCACACGTAATTTTGAATTCATGATATCTTCTACGGTATTCATCTAAATGGAAAAATGTGAGGGACAATTTTAATCTACATTAAATACCTGTTAACTAACTGGGTAAAGATTAATACTGAACTGGAGAAAATAACTTCGAAAATAACATTATATTTTTAATTATTATGTTGAAGATAACAACGGTTACTGTGAGTCAACCTTAGGAGATAGACATATACCATCGCGAACTGTTCTCTGGGTTTTTTGAAGAACTATAATTCTTTCATATATATTATTAATGTATCTTATAAGGTTTACCCAGCATAAGCCATGTAAGCGCCCGAAAATCATTTTATTGTCGACTTTATTACAAATCATTAAATTTTCGTTACTATTACAAAAATTAATTGGTGTGTATCTGTACATAGTATAAAGTAAAGTTGCTTCCCGCTGTCTGACCCTATGTACGCTTAGATCTTTTAAACTACGCAACGGATTTTAATGCGGTTTTCACTACCATATAGATATTTTTTTATAATAATAAAATATATTAAGGTTTATATCTATTATTTAGGTTAATCTCTTAATTATAGTCAAAAACGCATTAAAATCTGTTGCGTAGTTTAAAAGATCTAAGCTTACAGATGTACAGACGGCAAGTAGCGACTTTACTTTATAGTACCTATTGTGAATAAAAAGACGTCCACAATATTTTAATGTGTGCTAAATTAATAGCTCTTGTTTTATTCTTGTTTCTTACAAAGTTACAGTAGTTCGTAGTAACAATGTGGTTTCTTAATAACGTTCTTGACTGTAGTTTGCTTGTAGATTCGCTGCTTGCTGTTGCTGGTGTTGTGGTGTTTCTCGAACTGATCCTAGTACTGCCGCCTTATATATTGATCCTTATATCCTTATAGCCTTATATCCTCTCCGTTATATTTAACCTCACCCTTTGCCTCGCAACCGGTCGTGCGATGGATTCCGTGCGGGGCGTCGCTCAGCCAATGAGCGCGCACGCCCTGTGTGTGGCAGTACCATGAGTCACCATGCCAGATGTTCCGAGTCTGGCATGGTTCATCCTTACAACTAGTGAAATTTATACATTTAAACTTACAACTAGCTATATTCTTATTCTAATCGTTTTAAAATACACATATTCACACATATTCAGTTCATATTATTATATCTATTCCTAACACGTATTATTTCATTTATTTGTTCATTCTATACTATTAGACTATCGTTATTCGCTCGCCCCGCTCGCTGTCCGCAACAGTTCTCTCCCCGGCGTAGCCTGCGCAGCCTCACTCTCCTCTCAGGACGGCGAGCTTCGTCGTCGGGCGCCGGAACACACCGCTCCTCGTCTTCACGTCGGCGCTCCGCACTCCTCCATCTGGTCCGGTGTAGGTTCTCGTGACGATTCCGCGCGGCCAGGTGTTGCGCGGCAAGGCGGAGTCGACAACCACGACCAAGTCTCCGACGTTCAGAGGGCGCGTGCTGTCGGCTGAGCTATTTCACTTAGACGGTGCGAGACATAGGGTGTATATCTGCGCTTGTCGTTCCGTATCCAGTGCACGACAGTTGTTGAATCGGTCCAGTATACTGTGCGGGCGATATCTATGCGATGTTCACGACGTATAGTGTCGCTCAGGCGTGCTCCGATGACGGCGGCTTGTAATTCGAGACGCGGTATTGTTTGTACGCGTCTCGGGGCTACTTTAGATTTTGCAGCTACAAGTGCTACGTCGATGTAGCCGTCACCGTATATCGTATATGCTTGTTCACTCGCGTCGCACAGTATATGCAATTCTGTTATCCCCGTCGGTGCCAAACTGTAGTATCGCGGCAAGCGCAGGTTTGCTACATGTTCTAACTGTTGTAGCCAGTCGTCGAATGAACTTGCGTCCTCTTCGGGTATCTCGTCGTCCCAGCCGATCTGTAAGCGCCACAGGTTCTGCAGGAATATTTTCGCGCGTATCGTGTAGTGGCTGAGTAAGCCGAGCGGGTCATAGATTGACATAACCGCACTCAGAGCTTCTCGCTTTGTAGGTGCCCGCTTGCGTGCGCGTACATCGGCTGGTACCCGATGCATGGACGTGTTAAACCCTAGTTCATCCGTAGCTGCATTCCAGTATAGGCCCAGGATCTTTTCTTGTTCATGCCCACCAAGTTGTGCGGGCGATCGTGCGCGTAGCTCATCCGGTGTTCCACTGAGTACACTCGCTCGGTTGCTGCTCCATCCGCGTAACGTAAAGCCGGCTACTGTGTGGACTTCTTGTATTTCCCTTATAGTGTGGATAGCTGTTTCTTCATCGTTGTAGCTATCCACCAGGTCATCCATGTAGTGGCTCTGCGTTATTGCCTTGAACGCGTCTGGATGCGTTCGTGCATGCTTTTCAGCGTTGCGGTCGCGTACACTGTGTGCTATGAACGGTGAGCTTGCTGCGCCGAATATCAACGATCTCATTTTATATTTCTGTGGCGGCTTGTTCCGGTCGTTGCCTCGCCACAGAAATTGTTGTGCCGGCTGGTCCGCTTCGCGTATTCGTATTCTCAGAAACATTTCCTCTATATCAGCAGTGACGGCGACGGGCTTCTCTCTGAACCGGAATAAAATCCCCTGCAGCGATCGTAGCAGGTCCGGTCCCTCTAATAACTCGTCGTTTAAACTCGTAGTTCCACTGCGTGCCGCGGCATCGAATACTACTCGTAGCTTGCCGGGTTTGTTCGGGTTGAATACAGCGAAGTGAGGTAAAAACCAGCTGATGTTGCTAGTCTGTTCGTGTCCCTCGCAGCGTACGGCGTAGCCCTTCTTAAACAAGTTTTTGATCTGACTTGTATACGCCGCCGCAAACTCTGTGGAACGATCCATTTTCTGTTCTATCGAGTGAAGTCGTCGTAGCGCCATATTGTAGCTATTAGGTAGTACTACGTCATCGCGGCGCCACGGTAGACCTACTTCGTAGCCTTCACTGCGTTGTTGGATCGTTCCGTCGAGTATTCGCGTCGCGCGCTTGTCGGCGTCGCTGATTCTCGGTTTGCGGGCTACGCCGAGCGCGTCTATTTTGAAGTGCCGTTCTACGAGCTCGTGTAGACTTTCGTTCCGGATCTCGCTGCCAGTGTTGCGTTCAGGTGCGTATATGTGTAGCAGGGCTTCGCTGTGGCCGATGATCACGTGTGGTGCGGTTCCGTGCACCACCCAACCCAGTTGAGTTTTCGACGCCGCCGGCTGGTTCGGTTTGCCGACGCGTAGCTCTCTGCATACGATCATCTCCCAGTGGTCCGTACCTATCAATATACGCGGCCTCGCCTTCTCATAGCACACCTGCTTCACTTTCAAATTGCGCAAGTGAGCGTGTTGGAGTGCTTTTATCGTTCGAGCTCGGAACTCGTGCTTCTTGTTGCCGCCCGGTTCGTACAACTTCGCTTGTACAATTTGGCTATTCGTGTACTCTTTGCCCATATTGACGCCTTTTAGTTGCAGTGGATGTGACGGTCCATGCGCTCCGATGTCCTTGGCCAAGTCCTCGTCGATTAGCGATATAGTCGAGCCCTCGTCCAACAGAGCGCAACGGATTTTAATGCGGTTTTCACTACCATATAGATATTTTTTTTATAATAATAAAATATATTAAGGTTTATATCTATTATTTAGGTTAATCTCTTAATTATAGTCAAAAACGCATTAAAATCTGTTGCGTAGTTTAAAAGATCTAAGCTTACAGATGTACAGACGGCAAGTAGCGACTTTACTTTATAGTACCTATTGTGAATAAAAAGACGTCCACAATATTTTAATGTGTGCTAAATTAATAGCTCTTGTTTTATTCTTGTTTCTTACAAAGTTACAGTAGTTCGTAGTAACAATGTGGTTTCTTAATAACGTTCTTGACTGTAGTTTGCTTGTAGATTCGCTGCTTGCTGTTGCTGGTGTTGTGGTGTTTCTCGAACTGATCCTAGTACTGCCGCCTTATATATTGATCCTTATATCCTTATAGCCTTATATCCTCTCCGTTATATTTAACCTCACCCTTTGCCTCGCAACCGGTCGTGCGATGGATTCCGTGCGGGGCGTCGCTCAGCCAATGAGCGCGCACGCCCTGTGTGTGGCAGTACCATGAGTCACCATGCCAGATGTTCCGAGTCTGGCATGGTTCATCCTTACAACTAGTGAAATTTATACATTTAAACTTACAACTAGCTATATTCTTATTCTAATCGTTTTAAAATACACATATTCACACATATTCAGTTCATATTATTATATCTATTCCTAACACGTATTATTTCATTTATTTGTTCATTCTATACTATTAGACTATCGTTATTCGCTCGCCCCGCTCGCTGTCCGCAACAGTTCTCTCCCCGGCGTAGCCTGCGCAGCCTCACTCTCCTCTCAGGACGGCGAGCTTCGTCGTCGGGCGCCGGAACACACCGCTCCTCGTCTTCACGTCGGCGCTCCGCACTCCTCCATCTGGTCCGGTGTAGGTTCTCGTGACGATTCCGCGCGGCCAGGTGTTGCGCGGCAAGGCGGAGTCGACAACCACGACCAAGTCTCCGACGTTCAGAGGGCGCGTGCTGTCGGCTGAGCTATTTCACTTAGACGGTGCGAGACATAGGGTGTATATCTGCGCTTGTCGTTCCGTATCCAGTGCACGACAGTTGTTGAATCGGTCCAGTATACTGTGCGGGCGATATCTATGCGATGTTCACGACGTATAGTGTCGCTCAGGCGTGCTCCGATGACGGCGGCTTGTAATTCGAGACGCGGTATTGTTTGTACGCGTCTCGGGGCTACTTTAGATTTTGCAGCTACAAGTGCTACGTCGATGTAGCCGTCACCGTATATCGTATATGCTTGTTCACTCGCGTCGCACAGTATATGCAATTCTGTTATCCCCGTCGGTGCCAAACTGTAGTATCGCGGCAAGCGCAGGTTTGCTACATGTTCTAACTGTTGTAGCCAGTCGTCGAATGAACTTGCGTCCTCTTCGGGTATCTCGTCGTCCCAGCCGATCTGTAAGCGCCACAGGTTCTGCAGGAATATTTTCGCGCGTATCGTGTAGTGGCTGAGTAAGCCGAGCGGGTCATAGATTGACATAACCGCACTCAGAGCTTCTCGCTTTGTAGGTGCCCGCTTGCGTGCGCGTACATCGGCTGGTACCCGATGCATGGACGTGTTAAACCCTAGTTCATCCGTAGCTGCATTCCAGTATAGGCCCAGGATCTTTTCTTGTTCATGCCCACCAAGTTGTGCGGGCGATCGTGCGCGTAGCTCATCCGGTGTTCCACTGAGTACACTCGCTCGGTTGCTGCTCCATCCGCGTAACGTAAAGCCGGCTACTGTGTGGACTTCTTGTATTTCCCTTATAGTGTGGATAGCTGTTTCTTCATCGTTGTAGCTATCCACCAGGTCATCCATGTAGTGGCTCTGCGTTATTGCCTTGAACGCGTCTGGATGCGTTCGTGCATGCTTTTCAGCGTTGCGGTCGCGTACACTGTGTGCTATGAACGGTGAGCTTGCTGCGCCGAATATCAACGATCTCATTTTATATTTCTGTGGCGGCTTGTTCCGGTCGTTGCCTCGCCACAGAAATTGTTGTGCCGGCTGGTCCGCTTCGCGTATTCGTATTCTCAGAAACATTTCCTCTATATCAGCAGTGACGGCGACGGGCTTCTCTCTGAACCGGAATAAAATCCCCTGCAGCGATCGTAGCAGGTCCGGTCCCTCTAATAACTCGTCGTTTAAACTCGTAGTTCCACTGCGTGCCGCGGCATCGAATACTACTCGTAGCTTGCCGGGTTTGTTCGGGTTGAATACAGCGAAGTGAGGTAAAAACCAGCTGATGTTGCTAGTCTGTTCGTGTCCCTCGCAGCGTACGGCGTAGCCCTTCTTAAACAAGTTTTTGATCTGACTTGTATACGCCGCCGCAAACTCTGTGGAACGATCCATTTTCTGTTCTATCGAGTGAAGTCGTCGTAGCGCCATATTGTAGCTATTAGGTAGTACTACGTCATCGCGGCGCCACGGTAGACCTACTTCGTAGCCTTCACTGCGTTGTTGGATCGTTCCGTCGAGTATTCGCGTCGCGCGCTTGTCGGCGTCGCTGATTCTCGGTTTGCGGGCTACGCCGAGCGCGTCTATTTTGAAGTGCCGTTCTACGAGCTCGTGTAGACTTTCGTTCCGGATCTCGCTGCCAGTGTTGCGTTCAGGTGCGTATATGTGTAGCAGGGCTTCGCTGTGGCCGATGATCACGTGTGGTGCGGTTCCGTGCACCACCCAACCCAGTTGAGTTTTCGACGCCGCCGGCTGGTTCGGTTTGCCGACGCGTAGCTCTCTGCATACGATCATCTCCCAGTGGTCCGTACCTATCAATATACGCGGCCTCGCCTTCTCATAGCACACCTGCTTCACTTTCAAATTGCGCAAGTGAGCGTGTTGGAGTGCTTTTATCGTTCGAGCTCGGAACTCGTGCTTCTTGTTGCCGCCCGGTTCGTACAACTTCGCTTGTACAATTTGGCTATTCGTGTACTCTTTGCCCATATTGACGCCTTTTAGTTGCAGTGGATGTGACGGTCCATGCGCTCCGATGTCCTTGGCCAAGTCCTCGTCGATTAGCGATATAGTCGAGCCCTCGTCCAACAGAGCGAGATTTTTAGTATAATCTGTCTCGGTTCTATAGTTGTTGCGACAGCCATTACCGTCTCGCTCGTTGACGGTGTCACGTTGTTTTGAGCTTGCTCTTCGCTATCGCTTGGTCTGTCGTTGTGAAGCGACGAGTGATGCGGACGACGACAGGAGTTAATACCGCACGGCTTTCCTTTGCAGTACACACGACGATGGCGTTTGTCAATACATTTGAAACAGACGCCTTTGCTCTTCACTAGTTCCCACCGTTGCTCGACGTTCAGTGCCTTGTATTGCGGGCACCGAGACAACGGATGGGGCTTATCGCAGCTAGGACACAGATGTTCGGTTTCTGTGTCCACCGTAGCAAAGACGTTCTGTCTCTTTCTGGCGGCGACCTGCGGTGCGGCAGGCTTCAATACTTCGCGTCTAGAGGTCGCTGTCGAAGCGGTGGCGGGCGCATATGTGTGTTTTAACGCACGGCTCGCTTCACGCATTAGGAAGCGTGATAATACAACGACCTCTGGATCCGTTGTTCCGTCGTTCTCTTCCGCATAGTCACACCACCGGGACTTCAGGTGTGGGCTAAGTTTTTCTAATACTTCCCGAGCCAGCATCGGGTTGTACAGGTAACTCCGCTTGTCGAGATTTAGTAAAACACAGACGATGTTCTGTAATTTTACTGCGAACGCGTTCAGTTCGCTTGCGGTCGCTCCCGGTCGTGGTAATTTCCGCATATCATCCAGCGCCTTGTCTATAATTACTTCCGGCCTGCCAAAACATTGTTCCAGTGTCCGCATGATTTCATCTGGATTGTTCGCGGTGTGTAGTAGCGCTGCCACTGCGTCGCGGGCGTCCCCACGCAGGCTGTTACGTAGGCGCGCTATGTTTTCTATCGGCGAGAAACGATACAGCTGCGTGGAGTCCCTCATAGCTGCTTTGAATGGCAGCCACTCGTTGATCGCTCCAGTGAATACAGGTAAGTCGGCGGCTTGGCGTGGCGGTGGATGAGTATGCGTCATCTTTTCTAGAAAAATATAAAAATATAAAAACTTTATATGATTATTTTTTGATTTCATAACAAAATATCAATTTTAAATAAATAATTTAAAGAGCTCGTCGCTATGAGAAAAAAAGTTATCGTTTTACCCATAAATAGTACACTAATACTCTGCGATAAAAGTGAGCACTCAAGGTCGCTCGATTTTGCTGTTTTCAGGGTATATGCCCACTGACTCATCGGAAAATAGTTTCCAATTTACCCAGTGTCTGAGAAAAATTACTGCTATAGTTGAAAATTGCAATATTGAATCTGTTTATATATTAGGAGATTTTAATGCTCATCCTTTAGAACCATTTAGTAATGAACTTATAGAATTTTGCAATGACAACAATTGACGTTGTGCTGATATAGAATCACTACCATCGGACACGTATACATATATAAGTGAGTCGCATGGTTGTAGAAGGTGGCTGGATCACTGTGTAGTTACTGAAGCTGCATGGCAATCAATTATTGAAATGAAAATTCTCTATAACACAGTTTGGTCTGACCATTTTCCTATAGTAATTACTTGTAATTTAGATATTATACAAATTAAAATAAGTCAAAAATGTCAGATGCATAAAGTTATATAGGGTGAAAGAGACTTGTGTCAAATTAAAAAATATTATAAAATATGTAATGAAAGGCTAATAAAACGTATTGATTTTCCCTTAGAATTAAGGGAGTGTTGAGATAATTTCTGTAATAATAAAACGCATTTTAGTATAATCGATAACATGTATAATGACGTTGTATGTATATTAAGGGAATTTGCAGCTTTATCAACATCCAAATGTATAAGAGGAAGGAGGACTGTTATTGGATGGAACAGGCATGTTACAGATGCTCACAGAAAGGCTCGACTTTCATTCATGCCTTGGATAGCATTTGGTAAACCCTCTGAGGGACCCATATTTATACAAATGACCAAAACTGAAGAGAGTTTAAATTAAGATTAAAATGGTGTCAGATCAATCAAGATCAAATAAAAATGAACATAATAGCTCCCCAGCATATTAATAAATACTTTAGTCAATTCTGGAAATCAACGGTTGTTGATTAGACGGTACGACAGTTAATAATATTAGTTATGCAGATTACATGGTGCTCTTGTGTCCATCAATCAGTGCAATCCGAAAGTTGTTAATTATTTGTGAGGACTATGCGGCGGCTCACGGCCTCGAGTACAATGCCAGTAAGAGTTAACTCTTTATATTTAAGTGCGTAGTAAACACATTGGCGAGATACCAGCAATAACTCTCAAACGTGTTTTTGCTTTTAAATACATACTTGGGGCATTGGGTTACCGCAGACCGAAGCAATATGTTAGCTCGCAGGTTTCCACGATATTCTTGACCAGTGAAAATTTATCTTTTTAAAGCTTACTGCCAGACACTGTATACATGCAGCCTGTGGGTCAACTATTCGCGGAAGGATATAAATACCTACAAGGTACAATATAATAACGCCTTCAGAGTGCTGTTGGGGCTGGCTCGGCACTGTAGTGCATCACAGATGTTTGTCGATAAGGTCATACAATTGCCGATGGCCAGTACCAGCAGCATCCCGCAGGTGATCGCAAAGAGAGTCGACTGTCCGATATTGCAGCACTGCATTCGCGTCCATTTTGCGGGATTTATTTAAAATGACAACTTTTTATTTTTATTAATTAAGAACTCTTAAAATTATTATTATTATTAAAATGGACATATTATTAACTGAATAAATAACTTATTATTATTAAACCCAAGCTTCTTGAGTTTGAATGTTAAACTGTGTGTTGGACAACAGTATATACTTAACAAACGCTTAACCATACAAAATACACGATGGCGCTACACGATTATATTGATAAGTTACAGTATGGTGTCCAGATTTTCGTGTGATTATAGACTACGGTGAAGCGAATAATTTAAATTAACTCTGGTTTTCCTTCAATACGTATAAATCTTTCGCCTTTTACTAAAGATTTCCGAGGAGGGGAACATTGAAATGAGTCAAATACGAATTTTTGATGCTCTGCTAGCGCGGAGCTTTTTATTTATTAAAATAAAGTAATTAACGATAACGATGGATACGTCTTGATCTTACGGCCGAACCCAATAACGAATCTACGATTTGAGTTTAAATTTAAACTAGTTAGTTGAAACCAATCTAAGATTGACTATGAAGTACGAAGTCGGAAGTACGTCCCAATAACGACGATCAACAAACAAGACCCAAGTTTCTCAACAGATTGCAGGTCTATCTCATATTCATACCTCCTTTTAGGGACGATTCGATACCGCCCTTTGATCGATACCAAATACTCATTAAGGTATCGATACATTCGATACCACTTCAAAGGTTCGATACTTGTGAGTACTCAAATCATTCTTTAATAATGGATCAAAGTAGCTTTTTTGTGATTACAAGGAAGATTTGCGGGAATGACCTTTTTTAGCTATATTCCTTTCAACTAGGCTGTGGTAGGTTTTGGTACCGGATTCGAGAAGTTTCGATACTTGTACAGGGCGAGGACGATATCGTGACGCGAATCGATTCAATACCACTGTTTTCATTCGATACCAGTACTCAGTATCGAATGAAAAGGTTCGATACTCAGTAGTATCGAATCGACCCTACTTCCCTCTCTTACATTCTTTTAAAAACACATCCCTAGGAAATGCGTTAAGTTTTACACATAAATACTAGAGATTTTTCTTTTTAATTAACGGCTATATTATGTTAACGAAAACTTTATGAATTACTAATACCTACAGAGATTTTATGCACCTAGGCGGTACTTACAGTTATTATACTATATTATTACCTACGTAAAACACCTTTAAAGTTACATATTCATATTTCATTAAAATTTGATATTTTCTATACCAATATTATAAAGAGGAAAGATTTGATTTTTTGTTTTTAATTAATACACTAAAAAACTACGGGACCGATTTTAAAAATTCTTTGTATCAGCGAGTAACATAGACTTTAATATAATTAGAAACGTCGGGGTCACCACTTTAGCGGAGGTGTGAGGAACAGAGAGTAAAGTTCCTCATCCGCCATAGAAAAGGGGAGGATCCTCCGGCCAGACGGGTGCTATGTCTGGCGGGCAGCTGCCCCGACTTTTGTAGTCGGGTTCTTGTATATATACTCAACGATAGAGTTAATTTCTATAGCGTAATGTAGGATAGTAGGATGCGTCCTATGTGACTCGATAGATGTCGCTATGTGTCGCTACGTAGTTGTGTCGATGCGTTGATGCGTCAGTTGTGGCGAGAGATGTCGCTACATCACTCCCCTCCGAGACCGGAGGTCGATAGCAGGTTGAGTCGTCCATACATCTTGATGCTTGTCGGGCCAGTGTGTATGTTCCAGTGAGTCGGAACCAGATGCCGCATAGTTCACGGTGAGTCGGAACTGTCTGCGGTGATTGCCCCAGTGAGTCGGGATGATGTCGCATAGTTCACGGTGAGTCAGAACTGTCTGCGGTGATTGGCTGCTGCGTCGACCAGGAGAGAAGTGCGTTTTCTGCTGCTTGCTGACCGGCCGAAGTGCAGCGTGCTGTGCCAAGGTCGCTAAGAAGGCTGTGGGGGCTGACCAGGAATGCGCATGCGCCATCCGCTGCATGCGTATGGTCAGGATACCCGTAGTAGCCGTGGATGCTGACTGGCTGTATTGACTCGCTGCTCGAAAGCTTGAGGAAGTGATGATGACGTAGCTTTGTGAAGAAGGTTGTGCTGACGTATCACGTCGGGGTCACCACTTTAGGGTCTACTGTGCCACTCTAAGATTAGGTAGTCTGTATAAATGAAACATACAATCAGAAGGTTGAATATAAAGTGTATTTGTTACTTTTTTTTTTTTTTTTAGAACTGACTACACTGTTAGCCTTAGGGGCCCTAAAGCCGCTGCGGCTTTTACAGCTTCACCGGACTTGGGGGCGAGCGCGGAGAGCACTCAGCCACGAAAGTTATAAGGACGACTCGCACGAGGGCGCCAGAGTGGCCGGACCTCGGCTCGGGCGGTCGTCGCGTGCGCAAATAAGTCGCGAACTAACTGAATCCCTACACCTACGATTCGAGCTAACTCAATTATACACATAGGCATGTTCCCTTCCTCCTGGGAGGAAGGAAGAAACCATGCGTATGTGTATTCAGTAATCAGAAATGTTTTCTACACTAACTAGCGTAAAAAAAGAAAAAAAAAGGTCCCTCACAGAACCTATGTACCTGTATGGTGTGCACGTGTGTTTGTTCATACGTGTGTAATGTTGTATGTGGGTAACTAAGTGCTGCACGTATAGTGTCACTTGTATCGCGCGGGCGGTTGCCTGACCCAAGGGTTTCATACCGAGGAACGGACCTAGGCTTGGGTCACCCGCTAAAGAGGGTGAACGTATGGAGTGTGCGGGAGCGAATTTGACCGCCCGTCCTCTGCGGAGAGAACGGTGGTTACGCGGGCGTGGGCGCTGTCACGCTCTATTTGGAGAGACGAGTCGATATATTTTATTGTACATACGAGTGTATTTGTTACTAAAATGTTCGGGTCTTTATAACCGAACATATGTGTCTGTCAGAGTGGGAGAATCCGGTCCCTTGTTCCTTGCTTGCGTGTGGTCAATGCAGTGTGGACAATGCAGTGTGGACAATAGATGTCGTAGCCCAAAAGATGCGGTAGCGGGTCGAGCGCCATGGTGCCGAGGAGCGTCCGCTTGGGGTATTGTTTTCGGCCGATCCCTTTCGTTATTTATTGCGTTATTAATGTTGCGCTATTGTGAAGACGGAGTATCGGCGCTAGTCTTCCGGGTGGCATCCTGTGGAGCGCTTCCTCAATGCGGTAGGTTCGCATGTGCTTAACGCAAGGATGAGATCGTATTTGTGATTGATAATATTTAGCTTGATAGCAGCTACAAATTCCTCATAAAAATGTCGATAGTTTTACACAAAGTATAAAAAATTACCTACACGGATGCGTTGCGAGGTTTGTTGTATAAAATTAACACGGATGAAATCGTGTAATATTTCTGTGTGATTTGTGTCTAATAAGTTATTATGTTGGGACTTTGGGAACTTTTTTTACTATAACGGCTGAGTGCCCTAAGCGCTCGCCCCCAAGTCCATTGAAGCTGTAAAGGCCGTCAGAAGCTTCAGGGCCCCTAAGGCTAACAGTATAGTCAGTCTCTACGAGACGGGCATTCGGCTAAATAAAATCGCTCGTCCAAACCGGGAAGTGTCACGCCCACCCCGCCCTCACGCAGAGTGGAAGTGACGCGAACCCAACAAAAATAAAGTAAAATAAAATGATAGTTTTATTGAATTACGCAAGCAATGTTCACATTACCATAACCACCCTTACATCACCGTATGCACAAAATTGTGATGGTTGTAAATACGGTACTCTAAACCATGGGTATGTGATTTTTATTGTTTTTTAATTATAACTTAACTATGAAACAAGTTTATAATATTCAAGTGGTTTTTATAACAGTAAGTCTAAGCTAAAATATTTAAAAAAAAAAAAACATAATTCGTCACCAACAATTTTTACAGGGCGAGGACGATATCGTGACGCGAATCGATTCAATACCACTGTTTTCGTTCGATACCAGTACTCAGTATCGAATGAAAAGGTTCGATACTCAGTAGTATCGAATCGACCCTACTTCCCTCTCTTACATTCTTTTAAAAACACATCCCTAGGAAATGCGTTAAGTTTTACACATAAATACTAGAGATTTTTCTTTTTAATTAACGGCTATATTATGTTAACGAAAACTTTATGAATTACTAATACCTACAGAGATTTTATGCACCTAGGCGGTACTTACAGTTATTATACTATATTATTACCTACGTAAAACACCTTTAAAGTTACATATTCATATTTCATTAAAATTTGATATTTTCTATAAGAATATTATAAAGAGGAAAGATTTGATTTTTTGTTTTTAATTAATACTCTAAAAAACTACGGGACCGATTTTAAAAATTCTTTGTATCAGCGAGTAACATAGACTTTAATATAATTAGAAACGTCGGGGTCACCACTTTAGCGGAGGTGTGAGGAACAGAGAGTAAAGTTCCTCATCCGCCATAGAAAAGGGGAGGATCCTCCGGCCAGACGGGTGCTATGTCTGGCGGGCAGCTGCCCCGACTTTTGTAGTCGGGTTCTTGTATATATACTCAACGATAGAGTTAATTTCTATAGCGTAATGTAGGATAGTAGGATGCGTCCTATGTGACTCGATAGATGTCGCTATGTATCGCTACGTAGTTGTGTCGATGCGTTGATGCGTCAGTTGTGGCGAGAGATGTCGCTACATCACTCCCCTCCGAGACCGGAGGTCGATAGCAGGTTGAGTCGTCCATACATCTTGATGCTTGCCGGGCCAGTGTGTATGTTCCAGTGAGTCGGAACCAGATGCCGCATAGTTCACGGTGAGTCGGAACTGTCTGCGGTGATTGCCCCAGTGAGTCGGGATGATGTCGCATAGTTCACGGTGAGTCAGAACTGTCTGCGGTGATTGGCTGCTGCGTCGACCAGGAGAGAAGTGCGTTTTCTGCTGCTTGCTGACCGGCTGAAGTGCAGTGTGCTGTGCCAAGGTCGCTAAGAAGGCTGTGGGGGCTGACCAGGAATGCGCATGCGTCATCCGCTGCATGCGTATGGTCAGAATACCCGTAGTAGCCGTGGATGCTGGCTGGCTGTATTGACTCGCTGCTCGAAAGCTTGAGGAAGTGATGATGACGTAGCTTTGTGAAGAAGGTTGTGCTGACGTATCACGTCGGGGTCACCACTTTAGGGTCTACTGTGCCACTCTAAGATTAGGTAGTCTGTATAAATGAAACATACAATCAGAAGGTTGAATATAAAGTGTATTTGTTACTTTTTTTTTTTTTTTTTAGAACTGACTACACTGTTAGCCTTAGGGGCCCTAAAGCCGCTGCGGCTTTTACAGCTTCACCGGACTTGGGGGCGAGCGCGGAGAGCACTCAGCCACGAAAGTTATAAGGACGACTCGCACGAGGGCGCCAGAGTGGCCGGACCTCGGCTCGGGCGGTCGTCGCGTGCGCAAATAAGTCGCGAACTAACTGAATTCCTACACCTACGATTCGAGCTAACTCAATTATACACATAGGCATGTTCCCTTCCTCCTGGGAGGAAGGAAGAAACCGTGCGTATGTGTATTCAGTAATCAGAAATGTTTTCTACACTAACTAGCGTAAAAAAAGAAAAAAAAAGGTCCCTCACAGAACCTATGTACCTGTATGGTGTGCACGTGTGTTTGTTCATACGTGTGTAATGTTGTATGTGGGTAACTAAGTGCTGCACGTATAGTGTCACTTGTATCGCGCGGGCGGTTGCCTGACCCAAGGGTTTCATACCGAGGAACGGACCTAGGCTTGGGTCACCCGCTAAAGAGGGTGAACGTATGGAGTGTGCGGGAGCGAATTTGACCGCCCGTCCTCTGCGGAGAGAACGGTTGTTACGCGGGCGTGGGCGCTGTCACGCTCTATTTGGAGAGACGAATCGATATATTTTATTGTACATACGAGTGTATTTGTTACTAAAATGTTCGGGTCTTTCTAACCGAACATATGTGTCTGTCAGAGTGGGAGAATCCGGTCCCTTGTTCCTTGCTTGCGTGTGGTCAATGCAGTGTGGACAATGCAGTGTGGACAATAGATGTCGTAGCCCAAAAGATGCGGTAGCGGGTCGAGCGCCATGGTGCCGAGGAGCGTCCGCTTGGGGTATTGTTCTCGGCCGATCCCTTTCGTTATTTATTGCGTTATTAATGTTGCGCTATTGTGAAGACGAAGTATCGGCGCTAGTCTTCCGGGTGGCATCCTGTGGAGCGCTTCCTCAATGCGGTAGGTTCGCATGTGCTTAACGCAAGGATGAGATCGTATTTGTGATTGATAATATTTAGCTTGGTAGCAGCTACAAATTCCTCATAAAAATGTCGATAGTTTTACACAAAGTATAAAAAATTACCTACACGGATGCGTTGCGAGGTTTGTTGTATAAAATTAACACGGATGAAATCGTGTAATATTTCTGTGTGATTTGTGTCTAATAAGTTATTATGTTGGGACTTTGGGAACTTTTTTTACTATAACGGCTGAGTGCCCTAAGCGCTCGCCCCCAAGTCCATTGAAGCTGTAAAGGCCGTCAGAAGCTTCAGGGCCCCTAAGGCTAACAGTATAGTCAGTCTCTACGAGACGGGCATTCGGCTAAATAAAATCGCTCGTCCAAACCGGGAAGTGTCACGCCCACCCCGCCCTCACGCAGAGTGGAAGTGACGCGAACCCAACAAAAATAAAGTAAAATAAAATGATAGTTTTATTGAATTACGCAAGCAATGTTCACATTACCATAACCACCCTTACATCACCGTATGCACAAAATTGTGATGGTTGTAAATACGGTACTCTAAACCATGGGTATGTGATTTTTATTGTTTTTTAATTATAACTTAACTATGAAACAAGTTTATAATATTCAAGTGGTTTTTATAACAGTAAGTCTAAGCTAAAATATTTAAAAAAAAAAAAACATAATTCGTCACCAACAATTTTTAATAGAAAAAAACACAAAAGTACATTATCTAGTTGTTTAATCAAATATTCCATCCACCCATTAAGTCGAAAGACGTTGACTAATAGACATATTATGCCTCCTCCAAAAGTCATTCACAATGACCGATCCTGAGCTACTCACATCCAAGGTATACCCGCAACCTTCACCAGGTTGTTGCTACACCTTGTACCGAGTCTCTCTACGCTGCATCTTCCGATATTTGCTCGCTACCTGAGAACTCTTCGGCCCTAAGTAGTCTAAGCTATGATTACTATGTCGTCGGCAAACCGTAGGTGAGTGATTTCTTCGCCGTTTATATTGATGCGTAACCCTTCCCTTTCCAGAACCTTGAAAACATCTTCCAATGCAGCGGTGAACACTTTTTGAGACATATCGCCCCCTTGTGTGACTCTTCACTGCAAAATGATAGGACTTTAAAAGTCGGGTCCCACAGTCAGACTGGCATATTGGCGTTTTAATACAAAGTTTCGACTGAATCGAAGGTTTTTTTATAGTCCACTAATGCTAAGCAAAGAGTTCAGTCTCCTGTTATAGCTTACCATAGCCGGCAGCTTTGATTTTTTTAACCTCTTTGAGCGTCATACTAATCTCGTACAAGGTTCAGTATGTCTTCGGTATAGTGCCTGGTCCTACACGGGTTAATCTAGATCTTCGATGTTTACCTTGATTCGTAACGGGATTCTGCGTTGACGTCCATAGATCACTGTCAAAAGTTCAGGTTTGGATGATAATATCATGCTGTCGCAGGACTTCAGCTTTGTTAGTTGGCTTTGTCCAATAAACAGATTTCTTGCTAACACTTTGTTTCGTTCCATTGCCTTAGAATCTACGGCTTAGATAGGATTAGATAAGGATACGTTTGACAGGATCGCTATTAAATTGGCGTACGTGACCATTAAATAGTTTGGAGATGCGCCTATTGAGCTTCTTATACGTACACACATCACCTGAAGAATGCAGAATCATTTCACGCCTTCCTCCATGAGTTTAAAAGTTGAGTTTTTGATCCTATTTGTACGTTAGATCTTAAAGAACTGAAGACCCGACCGTAAAATCACATTACCACATCGACCATCTCATTACCATATCACCATTTCACATAACCATGAATGTTAACATTACCGAATAGGAAATATCTTTCTGAAAACCGGGCCATCAGCAGTAAATAGGCTTCCGAAAAGTAGGGTAGTCCACCATTCGTAAATATGATTAAATATAAAATTGCTAAAAAAAATTTTGTTCTCCTCCAACTACAAATTTCGCCACAATTTTGGAGAATATGCTTTAATCATTTTTACCCAACTGCGAAAAAGAGGGTTATGTTTTTCGAGAGTATGTATTTTTGGCACGCTCTGTAGCTTATACGACTTAAGGATTTTATTTAGCATATTTAGTATAGCATAGTGTCGTTAGATTCCTGTTATTTGTAGGAGTGACATAGGCTATATAATTTTTAAGTACGACGTCTCTAAAAAAGTCGTGTTTTTGTTGTTGCAGTCGGGTTTTTGTTTTCTTTTCAATATTTTATTTAGTTTAATTCGATATACTTTGTTTTCTTTATACCTATAAGATGTAACACATATATATATATATATATATATAGCACTAAGAAATTTGTACCAGACAGTCGTGTAATAAAGTAGTTACTAGCAGGTATGTCTACAGAAAATGCGATGATAACTTATCTTCAACGTACGAAGGGAGGTCTAAAAGTTCGTGGAATGGAAAGGTTTTAAATAAAATGAAACAATAAATCTATTTTTCCTTTTCAATATAATCACCCTTAAGCTGAATACATTTATTAGATCTATGAATTCATTTTTGTATAACATCGTAAAAATGTTTTTTATCTTTTGACTCAAAATAAGCCAAAATTGCCTCCTTTACCCCATTGTCGTCGGAAAATTGCCTTCCACTTGCCTTTTTTTTAAATTGGGACAAAAATAAAAACCACTTGGGGCCAGATCTCGACTGTAGGGTGGGTGAATTAGTGATTCGAAGCCATGCGTGTGCAAAGCAGCCATGGCAACTCTGCTCTTGTGAACCGGCACGTTGTCTGGCAAGAGCAACACACCTTTGGTCAATTTTCCTCGACGTTTTTCCTTCATAACCTTCTTTAATTTTTCTAGTATCGTTTTGTAGTATTCTCCGGTTATGGTCTTTCTCTTTTCTTTGTAATCAATCAGTATTATCCCCTCACATTCCAAAACAATAGCCATCAACATTCAACCGACTCCGACACTTTGAATTTATTTGGCGGTGGTGTCCCCTTTTTATGCCATTGTATGAACTTTTGTTTGGTCTCATGCTCAAAGTGATGAACCCATGTTTCATCTCCGGTATCAATCCGCTCCAAAATCTGTGCTAGTTCGTCTACACACAACTCCAAAAATTGTTTTGACGCATCGACACGCTGCTGTTTCTGAAGCGGCGTGAGCTTTCTCGGTATCCGTCTTGCACTGACTTTTGTCATACCCAGGTGATCATGTAGGATTCGCAAAATGGTGGTATCTGATACTCCAATCAATGCAGATGACTGTTTTTTCTTCAAACGCGTGTCCTCCGGTACAATTGTTTCCACTTTTTCGACGATGTCTCATATGGTGGCCTCAACTGACCTTCCTGAGCGAGGGTCGTCTTCAATCGAATCTCGACCATGTTTAAAAAGACCATGCCACTTGTAAATTATTGATTTACTGAGGCACTGCTCCCCATATATGGTTCCCATTTCATTCAATATGGTCTGATGGTTCTTTCCTTACTTGGTAAGGAATTTTATCACAGCACGGTGTTTAATTTTCTCCATAGTTTCAGTTTTCTTCCGGATTAACTGGTTTAGCAGGCGAGTGTTCGTAAACGAATGACGTAATAGGTTAGTCTTAGAGGCCCTGAAGCCGCTGCACCTTTTACAGCTTCACCGAACTTGGAGGACGCTATAGGGCTGAAACTCAATTTATATGCTAATGATGAGTCCCCAATTAGTAAATAAAATCGCTCGTCCAAACCGGGAAGTGTCACGCCCACCCCGCCCTCACGCAGAGTGGAAGTGACGCGAACCCAACAAAAATAAAGTAAAATAAAATGATAGTTTTATTGAATTACGCAAGCAATGTTCACATTACCATAACCACCCTTACATCACCGTATGCACAAAATTGTGATGGTTGTAAATACGGTACTCTAAACCATGGGTATGTGATTTTTATTGTTTTTTAATTATAACTTAACTATGAAACAAGTTTATAATATTCAAGTGGTTTTTATAACAGTAAGTCTAAGCTAAAATATTTAAAAAAAAAAAAACATAATTCGTCACCAACAATTTTTAATAGAAAAAAACACAAAAGTACATTATCTAGTTGTTTAATCAAATATTCCATCCACCCATTAAGTCGAAAGACGTTGACTAATAGACATATTATGCCTCCTCCAAAAGTCATTCACAATGATCGATCCTGAGCTACTCACATCCAAGGTATACCCGCAACCTTCACCAGGTTGTTGCTACACCTTGTACCGAGTCTCTCTACGCTGCATCTTCCGATATTTGCTCGCTACCTGAGAACTCTTCGGCCCTAAGTAGTCTAAGCTATGATTACTATGTCGTCGGCAAACCGTAGGTGAGTGATTTCTTCGCCGTTTATATTGATGCGTAACCCTTCCCTTTCCAGAACCTTGAAAACATCTTCCAATGCAGCGGTGAACACTTTTTGAGACATATCGCCCCCTTGTGTGACTCTTCACTGCAAAATGATAGGACTTTAAAAGTCGGGTCCCACAGTCAGACTGGCATATTGGCGTTTTAATACAAAGTTTCGACTGAATCGAAGGTTTTTTTATAGTCCACTAATGCTAAGCAAAGAGTTCAGCCGGGCAGCTTTGATTTTTTTAACCTCTTTGAGCGTCATACTAATCTCGTACAAGGTTCAGTATGTCTTCGGTATAGTGCCTGGTCCTACACGGGTTAATCTAGATCTTCGATGTTTACCTTGATTCGTAACGGGATTCTGCGTTGACGTCCATAGATCACTGTCAAAAGTTCAGGTTTGGATGATAATATCATAATGTCGCAGGACTTCAGCTTTGTTAGTTGGCTTTGTCCAATAAACAGATTTCTTGCTAACACTTTGTTTCGTTCCATTGCCTTAGAATCTAAGGCTTAGATAGGATTAGATAAGGATACGTTTGACAGGATCGCTATTAAATTGGCGTACGTGACCATTAAATAGTTTGGAGATGCGCCTATTGAGCTTCTTATACGTACACACATCACCTGAAGAATGCAGAATCATTTCACGCCTCTCCTCCATGAGTTTAAAAGTTGAGTTTTTGATCCTATTTGTACGTTAGATCTTAAAGAACTGAAGACCCGACCGTAAAATCACATTACCACATCGACCATCTCATTACCATATCACCATTTCACATAACCATGAATGTTAACATTACCGAATAGGAAATATCTTTCTGAAAACCGGGCCAACAGCAGTAAATAGGCTTCCGAAAAGTAGGGTAGTCCACCATTCGTAAATATGATTAAATATAAAATTGCTAAAAAAAATTTTGTTCTCCTCCAACTACAAATTTCGCCACAATTTTGGAGAATATGCTTTAATCATTTTTACCCAACTGCGAAAAAGAGGGTTATGTTTTTCGAGAGTATGTATTTTTGGCACGCTCTGTAGCTTATACGACTTAAGGATTTTATTTAGCATATTTAGTATAGCATAGTGTCGTTAGATTCCTGTTATTTGTAGGAGTGACATAGGCTATATAATTTTTAAGTATGACGTCTCTAAAAAAGTCGTGTTTTTGTTGTTGCAGTCGGGTTTTTGTTTTCTTTTCAATATTTTATTTAGTTTAATTCGATATACTTTGTTTTCTTTATACCTATAAGATGTAACACATATATATATATATATATATATATATAGCACTAAGAAATTTGTACCAGACAGTCGTGTAATAAATTAGTTACTAGCAGGTATGTCTACAGAAAATGCGATGATAACTTATCTTCAACGTACGAAGGGAGGTCTAAAAGTTCGTGGAATGGAAAGGTTTTAAATAAAATGAAACAATAAATCTATTTTTCCTTTTCAATATAATCACCCTTAAGCTGAATACATTTATTAGATCTATGAATTAATTTTTGTATAACATCGTAAAAATGTTTTTTATCTTTTGACCTCAAAATAAGCCAAAATTGCCTCCTTTACCCCATTGTCGTCGGAAAATTGCCTTCCACTTGCCTTTTTTTTAAATTGGGACAAAAATAAAAACCACTTGGGGCCAGATCTCGACTGTAGGGTGGGTGAATTAGTGATTCGAAGCCATGCGTGTGCAAAGCAGCCATGGCAACTCTGCTCTTGTGAACCGGCACGTTGTCTGGCAAGAGCAACACACCTTTGGTCAATTTTCCTCGACGTTTTTCCTTCATAACCTTCTTTAATTTTTCTAGTATCGTTTTGTAGTATTCTCCGGTTATGGTCTTTCTCTTTTCTTTGTAATCAATCAGTATTATCCCCTCACATTCCAAAACAATAGCCATCAACATTCAACCGACTCCGACACTTTGAATTTATTTGGCGGTGGTGTCCCCTTTTTATGCCATTGTATGAACTTTTGTTTGGTCTCAGGCTCAAAGTGATGAACCCATGTTTCATCTCCGGTATCAATCCGCTCCAAAATCTGTGCTAGTTCGTCTACACACAACTCCAAAAATTGTTTTGACGCATCGACACGCTGCTGTTTCTGAAGCGGCGTGAGCATTCTCGGTATCCGTCTTGCACTGACTTTTGTCATACCCAGGTGATCATGTAGAATTCGCAAAATGGTGGTATCTGATACTCCAATCAATGCAGATGACTGTTTTTTCTTCAAACGCGTGTCCTCCGGTACAATTGTTTCCACTTTTTCGACGATGTCTCATATGGTGGCCTCAACTGACCTTCCTGAGCGAGGGTCGTCTTCAATCGACTCTCGACCATGTTTAAAAAGACCATGCCACTTGTAAATTATTGATTTACTGAGGCACTGCTCCCCATATATGGTTCCCATTTCATTCAATATGGTCTGATGGTTCTTTCCTTACTTGGTAAGGAATTTTATCACAGCACGGTGTTTAATTTTCTCCATAGTTTCAGTTTTCTTCCGGATTAACTGGTTTAGCAGGCGAGTGTTCGTAAACGAATGACGTAATAGGTTTTTTTTTAGTCTTAGAGGCCCTGAAGCCGCTGCACCTTTTACAGCTTCACCGAACTTGGAGGACGCTATAGGGCTGAAACTCAATTTATATGCTAATGATGAGTCCCCAATTAGTATGACATTAAGCAAGCGCCTCTATCCCCACTTCATCCCCTCCATTCCACGAACTTTTGGACCTCCCAGCGTAAATGGCTTATTTTAAACTTCTGAATATCTATTTGAGAAATATTATATTATCAAACTCGATAGACTAGATCTCAGTTATAAAAAATATATCCCAAACTGTAGATATTGTAAAATAATATTAAAAACTTAAAGGGAAATATTGATAAAGCTCGTATATCTTATATCTTGTTAATTAGTAATACTTCTTAGTCTTATCTATTGATACATAATAATTTTCATTTTTTGAAGAGCATTCTGAAATATTATAATTGGCGGATACGTACTATGAACGAGGGTGAAGTTTCACTCCCATGTAACTTCATAATTACTTTCATTTGCACAATTATATGTATAGTAATCATAATTGAAATGATACTTCAAATACTTCTACAATTATAATATTAATTACTTATATATGCCTGATTGTTTTTTTTAATACAATGTACACAAATTTTGCAACTGCAATATCTCCCTACTTTTTTACCCGATTCTGAACAGAAGGAGAGTTATTCCATTTTTTTAACTAGCTGTGCCTGCGACTCTGCACTCTTTAACTACAGAATTATTGTTTATAAAGACATCGTGATATTTTTTAATGACCAAATATCTAAGGAGTAAAACAATTTTTTTTTAATGAAAATCTATCCAGTAGTTTTGAGTAAAAAAACCATGAGCACGGGCAGCGTGCAGTGTTGATCGGCCACGCCCACTCTAAATCTTCGTTCGCTTTGTTCATCTCTGTCTGTACACTACTTGATGCGCGCACAACGGCAAATCTCTAACATTATATTTATATAGATAGATCGATAGACAGTACCTACTACTCAGTCTAAGTCTAATTTAAAATTTCTTCCTATACCACATTTTTTATCTGATTATTTTACCAAAGAAACCCTGTTTATTTGAGGGTCCCCATCAAATCATAATTCCCTTCAGTACCTACCTGTGAAAGTATATTTAAATAACATTTATAATCCATCACTTTGACTTGTTAAATACATATTCGAGAAACGAAATAACAAAGGATTAAATCGATATCTATGTCCCAATTACGAAAAACGTACTTGACTTATAATATAAGCTGGTAAACAAACTGAAGAATTATATTGCGTAAAACAACTATTATCTTAATATTATAGTGCGTTCTATAAAAACACTTTTTTTTAATGTAACTCAATGCTACTGGACTTTTTAGAATCCTCACAACCAGGAATCAGGTTAATGCTTGATGGATATTCTTATTTTTTGTTCAGCATGTAAGAAAACAGGTCTTAATCAGACCAGAGAAATTACAAAAGTTATCCCACAGACTGTTATCCCCATTGACAACCGAATCATACGTGAGATTTTCCACTAAGAGATGACAGCCAGGACACAGAGACTAACAATATAATAATATGACAAACCAAAGAAAGCCATGGAGAATTAAAAAGTTTTTTATAAAAAAAAAACGTGATAGCACTTTGCTCGAACTGGGAATCGAAACCAGGACCTCAATCTAGCAGTCGCGCTTACGTCCAAATGAGCAGATATAAGCAAAGTCGGGTTAGTCACACCATTTATAACTCAAGAACGGCTGGACCGATCTAAATGATCTCTGATTTGTTGTATTTGTCTCCACCCGAATAGCAGAATGACTATTAAAATATCGAAAAAATTTACTCATAAAATATCTCATCTTATCTATATCTATATTACATATAAGCGAAAACGCACTCACTCATCACGAGCAACTATGGTGCAATTGACTTGAAATTTAGCATTTACTTCGTTTCCGTTGAAGACGCTCGCTAAGAACTAATTTTGAGAAATTCAACTTCTAAGTGTTTAAAATAGGGGTTGAAAGTATATACTGGGCTGGGTGAAAAACATTGTTTTTTGACTTGAAATTTAGTACTTAGACTTTTTAATAAAACATTATATTAATACGTAAAGCAAGAACTTTCTACCCCTTTTTAAGCGTATTGCGTTCACGGAAGACTGTGATATTTGGTATGGTTAAAGTTTATATGGAGAAGGAGTGCAGAAAGCTAAAATGTATCTATAATATATGTTACTAATATATTAAATTATATTAATTAATTCTGCGATTTCTAACCTTATCAGTACCCTTATTAGACCCCCCCCCCTCAAATATTGACAAAATATTCATTTTTTAAATGTCAAACAGAAAATTGTCTATGATTAAAAAGTCACTGGTTGAATTTCGATAATTGGGCGACCGCTAGTATAATTAAATACGTGTATAAGCATTTGTGAAAATTCATCAATAATGGGTGTATAAACATGGGTTGAAAGCTGATTCCTAAATATATATTTTTTGAATTATATCTGAAACTCTATAGTTTCGACCTATGTCCAATTGACTTTAAATGACGCATTTAATCGAGAATTGGCACGAGAACGTGTATATGATCGACATGAATTAGACCTATCTGTTCACACGAATGTACCCCTGAAGAATCGTGTAGAAGTAATTCTATGATACATTAATGGAGGCAATTGATGATATAAATGGTGGCTTATTTTCCCTGGATGCCACCGGTAGAACTGCGAAGACATTCCACATGTCATTAATTTTGGCCACTGTTTGTGCGAGATCCGACATTTCGGTAGCAATTGCTTCTTCTACAATAGCGGCCATATTGTTAGAAAGATACCGTATGGCTAATTCAGCGTTAAAATTTCCATTAACTTTAACACTCCGCAACGGCCAAAGTTTAAGTAGCATTTAAAATCATCATCTGAGACGAATGCACAATGGTGTACAAACGCGCATTAGAAGCATTTGCATGAACAATGAAAGATATGATAATTACTGAGATGCTTTGAAGGCGGAATGATTTTACTGTCTGGCAATTTTCGCTAAACACTGCCAGTAATGCCAAGATCGACTGTTGCGAAAGAACGCTTGCCTCAAATCAACAAATCAGTGACGTTGTGTGAAGAAACTTCAGCTGGCAGCAAACATGACAGTTGCGCATTAATGAATGATCTATCTGCTGAAGATTTCTTCAACCAATTGCTGACTATCGGTAATGGCCGTGTTCTTTTCGACGAATCGAGCAGATTGATTTCAGTGCCTCCGAATTTGTGCAATTTCGTCTTATCGAAAGAGGAGTTCATCAACAAAGTATTCCCAAACATCATTGTTATCCACAAAAAATAACAAATGGTTGAGTGAGAGAGCAATTTTGGCGGCTAAGAACAAAGATGTGGATGACTTAAACTTAGTCATTCAGAATAAAATCGTTGGTACTCTGCTTTCATTCATAATATATAGACTGTGGAACAAATGAAGACGAAGCCACCAACTATTCAACTGAATTTTTCAACGTCTTGGATATGCCTGGCCTATCACCGCACCATTTAAAACTGAAGATTGGCTCGGTAGTCATCATGGGTCAAAATCTAAACCAACCAGAACTATGCAATGGAACGCGTTTGGTGATAGGAAACAAATCAATGTGATTCACGCGACGATACTCAAAGGAAAATTCAAAGATGAGAAAGATCTCATTCCGATTATCCCAACCGATATACCCTTTGACTTTAAACGAATTCAATTTCCGATTCTTCTTGCATTCGCCATGACGATTAACAAATCACAAGGATAATTCTTGAGTGTTTGTGGTCTGAATATAGAAAATGCATGTTTTTCTCAATTGTACGTGGCATGTTCACGTGTCAGCAAACCATCTGATTTAGTTATTCTTGCGCCTGATAACAAAACGAAAAATATCGTAAATAGCAAGGTGCTTCACTGAAAAGGATACCCGAGTGCAACCAATGCAGCAAAATACATACCTTCATTAAATCACATGTCTAGTTTACACGCCATTGAAATATTTGATTTTTGTACTTTCATTGAAATTTTTTTTATATTATATTTTATATTATCCTAATAAACGATTGCAATTAATAATTTTTTGTGTTCATTTTATTAGGTTATTAAAATCTCAAATTAAGTTTAGCTAAAAGTTAACACGACATTAATTGACTGTTAGGCGGCACGAAGTCCGGCGAATCAGCTAGTATATACTTAAAATATACTAGCGACCCGCCCCAGCTTCGCAGAGGTACAATTTACAAAGTGGTGTATTTTATGTTTAAAACGCTTAATTTATAGTTTATCGTTTTAGTATTGATAGTTCATAACTTCATCGTTACGAAACGTGCACTTAGCTAGCGACGCGCAATTCATCATAGTGCCAGTCAACTAACCGCGACTGTTTTGCTGAAAGGGATTTATTTGGTCGCGCGTAATTTTGACTTCGTGATATCTTCTACGGTATTCATTTAAATGGAAAACTGCAATGGTCAATTTTAATCTACATTACATGCTCAAGTTAACTAACAAATTTATCAGGATATATATTACTACTAAATTGACGAAAATATAATCGCAAATAACGTAATATTTTTAATTATTATATTGGAGATAAAATGGTTACTGCGAGTCAACCTTAGGAGATATACATATTATGCCATCGCGTGTTTATTTCTATGCTTTTTGAAGAACTAAAATTCTTTAGAACATTATTTTGATTTATCGTTTATGTATGTACGTGAAACTAAATAAATGAAGGTGACGAAAAAAATATATTTAATTTATCTAGTTACAACATGGATTTAAAAAAGGTAAATAAACGAAACATAATAATTAAGAAACCTTATATTTATAGAACACTAGATTCTGCCCGTGACTTCATCTTGCGCGGACTTTAGAATTGGGTCTTTACGGGAATAAAAAGTTAATCCAGTTTATAAACTATCTCTGTGCCAAATTTCAACAAAATCTGTTCAGCTATTTTTGCGTCATTAAGTATCAAACTTACAAACATCTAAACGTACAAACTTTTACATTTATAATATTAGTACGATAAATGTATAATCTGTTTTATGTGGGTACTAACTGTGCCCGCAGCATCGCTCACGTGGACTTCAGAATACCATCGATCGGACACAGAACGAATCTTGCGCCCCAGCTCTCGGTTATTTTAAAGAAAAAAATGCTTAATAAGGGAGTTACTTAGAAGATAGACATATACTCTCGCTGCCTTTTTTGTAGGTCTTTTTAACTTCTACAATTACGAAGTACATTACACTTTGATATATCTCTTAGGGTTTACTCAGCGTAAGCTTAGAGAAGATGACACCAACCCTAAACTGGAATCTGTAAAGAGCTAAAAAACGTCATTAAAGAAACAAAATTGTTAACAGATTGCCGCCGTGCCAAGATTTCGGATTCGAACCCACGACTTGGCGTTGGTTATACGAGAACCCTGAGAATTTGTTATTGGTGTACGTAGGTATAGTTATTTTTATCGAGAAGAGAACGTGGACAGTCTTTATGTTAAACTAGAGATGCCTCGCGGCTCCACACGTGTTTATTATGCTGATATCATTTTTGTCCTATAATTTTAGTTTTGCTTATATTATTGACTAGCTGTGCCCCACGGTTTCACCTGTGTTAATTTTATACAACAAACATCGCCAACGCACCCGTGTAGGCAATTTTTTTTACTTTGTGTAAATCTATTGACATTTTTATGAGGAATAAATTAATTTTTCAAGTTATATTATAGCCTATGTTACTCGCCGATACTATAGACTTACATTGATGAAAGAATTTTTAAAATCGTTCCAGTAGTTTTTGAGGTTATCCATTACAAGCAAAAAATCAAATCGTTCCCCTTTAATAATATTTTTATAGACACTATTATTCTATCAATATAGGAATGTCATACTTCCACTGTAATTTTTTTTTGTCATTATTGGTATCAATGTCCCAGAGTAGGACGTCTATCAGAAAATTACACAGAACTGCAGATTAATTAATAAAGATAAGTCGTGGTACAAATCAAACATTCAAGCATAAAACTTAGTGTCTATCAAATTATATTATGTAAATATACTAAATTAATGTAATTTATACAATATATTCCCATTAGCTCCTTCTTAGAATCTTTATAGTAAGAAAATATTTCAAACTGGTGGTAGAAGCCGGCTTTCACGAGTATCTATAAATATGATAAAAACAAATTCCTCCCACTGTAATGTATGCGGAAAATATATAATGTGCATCACTTACTGATGGAAGTGATGAAGTGCGCGAAGAATAACCTAACGGAAGTCACTGATGAATAGTTTGAAATTTAACTACAAAAGTATAGCATTTTGTATCAGCAACAGCATTTTGGCGCAGCCTTATTCGGATTATACCAAAATTTTGGATGACTTTTGAAGGTAGTACGCCTTACTATTGAGCCGAGAGGTCGCGGGTTCGATCTCCGCTCATGACTGACTTTTGTGTGATAAGTATAATAGCCAGTTGTGCTTGTGTATTTGGGTGTTATATAATAATATCATCTGTTCAGTTACCATAATACAAGCTTTGCTTAGTTTGGAATTAAATGGCCGTGTGTGAAATTGTGTCCTCATATTTATTTATTATACTTAAAAAAAAATCCGCCACGGAACGCCTGGCAGATGTGAAACATCGAAGGCGGGTCCCAAAGGGTGTCCCGTCAATTTCCCTATGGGGGTCCCGTGGAGAGTTAGTTGTGGGTGGTCAGGGGGTCCCAGAGGGTGTCCTGACAATTCTCCTGTGGGGGAAAGTACGGGATCAGTGAGGGTCAATGGGTTGCGGTGATTATTTTCATAATTGTATATTAATAAATTCATAATTCATAGTACATATATTCCGTCATGTAGCGTGGCGATGCGTCGCCACGGCCTGTAACGCCACGCCAACAATCAGGTTTACCTCTTGCCCATAGATGTTTCACATCAAAAGTATTTTATATTTGAAAACTGTAAATATAAAATGTAAGTAACTTATTCAGTAGTCTGTTGTCTATCGAGCTTATCATTAACTTACATCGAGGAAAGGAAATAAAACTTCTGAGCAGGCCGGCATGACAGCGACGACTGACATTGCGATGGATGAAGGATGTAGATCCATAGAGGTGGTCTCTGATGTTACTGGATTGCACTGTGCTTACCGTCTGGTACAATGCAGCCACTATGCCGTACCTATGAGAAAAAATTTCTTTATACATTTCATTACATTTTTTTCTCTATATACCTATTTATTTTTTACTTTATTATTTACTAGCTGTGCCCCACGGTTTCACCAGTGTTAATTTTATACGAAAAACATCGCCAACGCACCCGTGTAAGCAATTTTTTATACTTTGTGTAAAGCTATCGAAATTTTTATGAGGTATAAATTAATTTTTCAAATGATAATATATAGCCCAGTGGTCGGCAAATTGCGGCTCCAAAGCCGCATGTGGCTCTTTGGCCAAGGAGATGCAAGCACATTGTTCGCATTATTAAGTATGAAATTTAGTTTTATTTAAGGTACTACTTATTTAGTGTGATAAAAGTTTACTAAACAAGCAGATTTAGCTCCCATTTTTTTTTTATTGTTGTAATGTTCACATTTGGCTTTTTGGCTAATAAGTTTGCCGGCCACTGATATACACTATGTTACTCGCTGATACTGTAGCTTTATATTGGTGAAAGAATTTTTAAAATCGGTCCATTAGTTTTTGAGATTATCTATTACAAATAAAATAAAAACAAACTAAAAATCAAATCTTTCCTCTTTATAATATTGGTACAGATTAATTTATTATTTCCACTAAAGCAAATGTTCAAAAAGTTTGAAAATCGGCAGATTTCATACTCTTAAAATGGCAGGTATCTATTTTTTAGTATTTGACAAATTTTTAGTTATTATAATTAATGGACAAATTTTAGAAAAACATAGGGAAATACATTTTTCATCTAGCTGAGAAATTGATGTATGTAGGTAAGACATTGTACTCTGTATGTATTTGCGAATCACAACAAATTGTGCCGGTTGGTATGAATATATTTTTACCAATATTTGTAAGAGAGAATAGAGATATTTTAAGCAGCCGGCCGCAGCAGATCAGAAATATCGAGGCGACGCAGATCGCCCGGCCATGACCCCCTAATCTGTAATGTACTAATACTATGAAGAGAGCGTGTCTGTTTATTTGTAACCTGCGAAACAATTCTTTCTTCAAATTCAACTTATTTTAGGCAGATATGCGTAATTCAAACATTATATTAATGAACAAAATACAGCATCGATATATGTAGCGATGATATTTTATACCAATTTTAAGTTTGTTCGATATTTTTTCTATATTTCAGTGTTTAATACTGCCTCGTTACAGTTATTATTGAACCTTTAAACTTATAAACGTGCCTGAAGTTTAATTTATATATGTATTAGTTTTGTATTTACCCACTAAAGTGGTGAAATCTATAAGAATCACAAAGAGAACATATCTTGCATTATTAGATTTTTCCCGATCACGAAATACGAATTCAAAAATTATCATAGATGCAAACTCTCAGGTTCGAACTTAGAATATGACACTGATAATCCATCAGCGTAACTACTTATCTAAAGCGTTCTTGCTTTGGTCAACTCATTATTGATATTTATTTCATTTATCTTCGATGGTGACAAGCCGCGTTTCTTTAATCTATTGTCGGGAAACGGAGAGGCTAATTTGATAATCATCGACAACGGGACTATAGTTTGGGCCGTGCGCTTATCGGGCCCGAGAGGTTTATCAATAAGACGCGCGCGCAAGTAGTCAGTAGCAGTCAGTAGTGCGACCGAAGTTAGCGCATGGCATCGCGGCATGTTTGTCGGTCGACCATAACAATATAATATACCCATCCAAAAATCAAATTACAAGCGTGTTACCGAAATTATTATACAACTGATATGTGCCATAACAGCGACAGTAGTCAAGTGTTTACAAAACAAGAGTGTTGTGTCAGATATTGCTTTTACTTTAGCCTGTGTGGTTAAACCGATATAAAACGTATTGTGCTGTAATCGGTAAGTTTTCAATTCAAAGTTAAATTTCTGAACGAAGTTATAAACTTTACCACACTGACTTTATATGATTAGGCGCGATGTTGTTTAAATACTTCTGGGACTAGAATATATTTCTGAGTCTAACAGTGGATAAAATGGGTCATTAGATATTAAAATAAAAGGAGAGAATACAGATATCAGATAACATGAGATAGAAATAATAAGTAAGAGATGGAGTCTACATCGTTATGTTATTTAACTCTTATATTATTTTAAATAATAATTTCGGTGGTGCGGCAATATAACTTGATTTATGAGTATATTATAAAGGTGACGTCACATGCAAATGTTGTCAGATCAGAGGGGTAAACGGACGAAGCGACCATATCATAATTAACATTTTCTCTGACCTTTCTAATTTCACTCATCTGAATTACAATTAAAATAACTGAAGTAGAACTACAGGTTACGTTGCGATGGCTAATAAAAACAAATCATTTGAAATAGAGAATAAGTTTGATTGTTCATAATAAAAATTACAACAAAAGTATTATATTTTAAACTTTTAGTTTATAAAATATTCCCATTCAAATTTTAGATTAGAATTGGAAAGGAAACAAAACTTTTTGTGAATACAAGAAACATTTCCTTACGGGATCTTTGTTTATTATAAACAAAACTATTGTATCTACTTGTGAATTATATACGTTCCATTTTGTTATCATTACAAAATATTTTTTTTAAATTAAACCTCGTTCATCGATGGTTACAATGAAAAATAAATAAATTAATGGGATGCCTTTCGCCACACGATTTACTTATCTAAATACATAGTCTTTTTAGGATGTAAATTGAATAAAATTAATGCAGCAAAGCTACGATGGCTCAATGATAGCATGTACGGACTCTGCGTCGATCAACGTGAGTTCGAATCCCTGCAGTGAACCCGAGCTTTCGGTGAAGGAAAATATTGTGATGAAACCATAGCATGGTGGTAGCGCTCTTTCTAATGCTCGCCTGGCTAGCTACCACACTCAGGTTGGTTCAGTCACCTATAGGTGTGTTCCGGCAGCTGCTCTTCGGAACCAGTCCTCCCACTAGGTTTAGCGTACTATCCTGGACCACATCTTCACATAACATCAGGTGAAATTGTGACCAAACGTTAAACCTATAAAAAAATCCAATAAATATAGTATTTGATAACGTTTAGTGCCGAAGAGTATGTATATACGTATGAGTAAGTAATAAAATATTTACGGAAATTAAATATATTCGCAAATACAATGCAACGTGTTTTGCGTTTTTATGCTAATTCATACCAATAGTAGCCATGATTCTTTGATAACCTCTACACACACATAATTATCGGCCCAATAATTAGTGTAAAATAAATTACGATAACAATATTAAATGCAAAAAATCTGTTAATATTTTTTTTATATCAGACTAGTTATACCGCCAGACGTTGTTCTGCCCTTTCCGATAGTTAATGTCCCGAACAGACCGCCACCTATCGGATCCTAACGTATATATATTATGTAAACATGAGAACAATCAGTCAAGAAGTTCATGCTTCGTTCACAATACATTCCGACAACATTCCTTTGACAAGCAGCGTATTTTATTAAATAATCCAAAGAATGCCAGTATGCGTAGTGAAGCTAAGTACTTAAAAACAATACTAAAATAAATGAAAAACATGCTTGGAGCACATAGTAAGTTTTAGATAATGTTATAGTTTTAACGTAAAATAACATGAACCAAAACATATTAAATGGCAGCATTCAGTGTTACCGCGTATATGATGAGTTTCCCCATTATTAATATTTTATTGTTATGTTACTAATTATATTTTTATATATGAATTGACGATTATTATATTTTAATCAACTTTAGAAGAAAAGAACGATATTTCAGAACTAAAGGAGGATCTGTTAACCAATGCATATCTTTATAACATCGATCAAATTATCTAATGATATTAAATATTTATATGTATTGTTCTATTACGTATAAATAATATTAGTATGTATGTTACACAATGTGTATCTCGGGAACTAGGTACTGAACCGATTTTCATGAAACTTTTTCTGTCGATTACATATTATTTTCAGCTTTTTTAATGTTTATTATTACAGTATACTAGTTAACGCTTGCGACTACGCTAACGAGGAAAAGGTCGGATTACTTTTTCAAAGATATTTTTTTAAATTAATTTTCGGTAGGCTTGTTAGTTTTAGATGTACCTTCTACCTTATGTTATTTTTAAAGCTTCAAGCTACCACCATACAAATTTTATAAAATTCAGTTCAATAATTTAGCGTAGTCATTAATTACTATTGTTTTACTTGTTTTGTGCTTCCTGTAGATCCTGTTAATTTGAAAATTGGACTGCTATAGAACTAAAATACTGCGGAAAAGTAAATTGAATTTGTATCATCGTCAAACCTAGTTTATGTTTAAAGATGGAAACAAAATTAGCTGTCAAGGTTAAAATATAACTTGGTAGATGAGTATATAGTAGACTTTTTCCACTAACTGTTGCGCTGTATATTTGTGCGTTTAATAACATCATATTATATTATTGTCAAAGAAATACGGAAATGCGGTAAATTATTTGCCTTCTTACATAAAAACATAAAACATAATAATTTACGCACTAATACACGTATAAATAAAGCCAATATTTTTTTATATTTTATTAGTGATAAGATCATATTTTATATTAATAATTAAGTTTTTTATTTAATAACGAATGTACACATCATACACAGAATATATTGATACATTTATCAGTCATTTATGTATGTATATGTATTTTACATGTATGTATGTTTATGTATTTTTAAGTTACATTTATAACATTTATTTGATCATTGGTTTGTATGAAATATTTTTCCTATTAGAAGTCCAAGACACTTTTTTGTTCACGCACACTAACATAATTTCAAATAGACACACTACACACAACATATGAAGTTGGCGTATTCTGGGAGCTATTGTTTGCAGGTAGCACGGTATCTAGTTGAAGCAACGCGGAAACCAATAATTAATCTAAAGTTCTATATTTACTTATACTATAGTACTTAACTTCACGCAGGTGACACAATCTATATACAAGTTTGATCAAATACATCGTAAAAATAAATATGTCGTCCCTCCAGAATTGACCGCAATGGAACAATACTCGTAATTGATATCGCAGTAAGCCAATAAACAATATAAATATAATAACAAGGTTTATTAATACTTATTCAATATTTATCGATACATTTCACCGATAACTGATCGCCATTAGCTATCACAGGTATATTAGCTAAAAAGTTGGGTTTCATGAAAAGAGCTTAGGTACCACAAATGTTAGTTCGTAATTATGAAGAAACAATTTCACGAACGCAGCGTGCACTATACGAACATCCAATAACATATCCGGGGTAGGGCTGCCATGTCACCTTATGGGTTTCTGCTTTATCTACATTTTGTAGGGTACTTTTAAACAACAAATAGCTAACTTTTCAACTTTAGAAGGCTCTAGAAGTTGTGGGCTTCCAGCGATCCTGGTAATCGGTTTCTCAGTAATTTTTAGACATTATGAGAATATTAAGATTTTTAAAAGGATATTTTATGTTAAACATTTGGCAGCTACCAGCTTTCAAGATATTGGCTCTGCTTAGTTTGGAAGTCACTGTATATTTGTTTGTAAATCTTGTGTATAATAAATAAATTTTGTATTTGATCAATCAATGATCTATGAGTAGTAACCTGATGCCACAATAAAAAGAGTAAGGAAAAGTGAACCTTTAATCTTTACTATTAATTAACGAAGAATGGAAAAATAACGAATTTATTCAGTGAAAGATCTGCAAATATTTATGTTTACATACTAAAATATAAATTGTAAATTGTTCTAAAAACAAAATATTATCTAATTAGCATCTACGCAATGCAATATTTCAAGTATAAAAATTGTTAATAGGAAAATAGTTTTTAACGATGATACTAATGGTAAAAAAAAAAAAATTGAATGTACATGGTATTTCAAAGCATTGTGTTAGACTAAAATAACAAGATAATCTTCCATATACTTAGTGCATGTAAACATGTTTTTCCGTTGAGTATTTTTGGTGAAACTCATTTGGAAAAATAGGTCAATCTCTACAAAATTGTTTTTTCAGTTTTTTCTACATAGCGAATGAGACATCTCAAAACAGTAACACTACATACAAATCTACATTATAATTTAAGAACTGCTCACCTGCTTAAAGCAACTCACTTATATTACTTATCAATTTAAACAAAATGTTAAGAAAAAACGACACAAGTAACCTATTTATTGAGACCATTCCGATGAACCCAAACACGACATCTCTTCTGTATAAACTTGGTGAGGAGTTGAATATACTTCAGATTTCAGATGATGCTACAGCGATTGGTCATTGTTATCCTATTCTTACAAAATCATTGAAATACTGGTATTGAACACCAAACTTTAAACCTATCAGACTTGAGGAAGTCGTTCATATTCCTTCATCAACTGGAAAAGAACCTGATGATCTGCAAACGGCTTAACAGACTTTTTTAAATTATAGCCAAGAACATTCTCCATCAACAAACCTTTCAAACAAAATTGGTTCATCCGTTTGCGAAATACGATGAGACAGACAGATACACAGATAAAAGTGTTAAATTTATAACACCCCTCTGTTTGCGTCGGGTTTAAAAAGGAAGAAACATAATATACAATTTTCAAGAAAAAATATCATTGAAGCTTTTCTGGGGGCACGAGAGTGCCCTCCTAAGTTGAGCGCAAAGCACGGCCGTACTATCCTTTTCTCCAAGTGACTTACGGCAGTTTTGTACCCCCCTGTAACTTAATTGTGTATGAAGCAGGAATTTAAAATTTTTAGAGATCAAGAGAACATACAATAAATGGCTATATTGCCAATATACCTGATAATTATAACTTATAGTTTACGAATTATCGTTATGTAATCAAAGTACTTTAATTTTGTCACTAACACTCTCACCGATCATCCAAATTCTAAGGTACTTCTAGAAGTCTTACAAACTTCAGATTTTGAATTTTAGTTAGCGTTTAGCTTCGCTCACGTGCACTACAGAATGCCTGCGCGAATCTTGCTCCCCGCTCCCGGCTATTTTAAAGATAAAAATGCTTATTGTGGGTGTTCCTTAGAAGATAGATGTATACTCTCCCGGACTTTTTTAGGTCTTATAATGCCTATAATTATGTAGTACATTAATTTGCTATATATCTTATGGTTTAATCAGCATAAGCCATTTAAGCACCTGAATTGATTCACCATGACAAGTTTTTTTATTTGTGCGGAACCCTAATTCTTTTTCTAAAATAAATTGGCCTAAGTTAGTTCCTATATCATCAGCTATATATCAGTGAAAGTCCCGTCAAAATCGGTCCAACCGTTTCGGAGATTACTTGGAACAAACAGACAGACAAAAATTTAAAAAATGGGCTTTTTGTTATAGGTATCGTATATACTTTTATATGCGTTTAGTAAAAAACTGTTATTTGATATTACAAACAGACACTTCAATTTTATCAATTGTATAGATAATCTACTATTTGATTACTAAGTAAATCTAAACAGTGCACCTAAGTATAAAGTATTTTAATTAGTAGAATGTTACCGGTCAATTGTGAAGTAATTAAAATTATTATTATAGAAATTTTGTTGAATAGCTGCTTCCATATACACTAAGAAAAATAACTGATTTGGTTTTACCTGAGACCTTCACAACTTTTTGTAGTGAAAGAATTGCGTTGCGAGACTTGGCATATTTTACATTGTATGGTTTTTATGGGATAGATTTGACAGGAATTATTTAAATGTCGAAGTCATCACAAAAAGCTTACTATGATAAAGACTACTAAAAAAAATTACATTCAACTATTTCATCAAAGCGGAAATTCTCTATATCTATAAGAAGCGCAAGTAAAACAAAAAAAACTTCAACAGACAAAAATTGAAAAAATGGGGTTTTTGTTATAGGTATTGTCTATACTTTCATATGCGTTTAGTAAAAAACTGTTATTTTGATATTACAAACAGACACTTCAATTTTATTAATTGTATAGACATTTGAGCTTGTCTCGATGTCTCAAAAAAAAAAAAGAGAAAACACCAAATAAGTAAACTTGGAAAGTAATGTTGTGCCTAAAATGGGATCGGTCTAAAAAATACAAAAGTACATTCAAATTATAAGAGCTATTAACGAGAAACCAATTTACACACATAATACAAGTACATATATATATACAAGAATGATTAGGCATCAGCTTGTAAAAATTTAATGAGTTATTTTAAATTTCTTCAGTTTCTCTACGATATACCGACATAAATGTTATCTAGATGTGTTGTATTGATTAAACGGATCATTTTAAAATTCATGATGGTGAATGAATGCCCCTAAAACTGCTATCGTCCGACCGACTTCAATTGCCGGAGACAGCCCATTATAAAATTGAACGCGATCCTCCTTGTCTAAGATGACATACAATTCATGAAATTACCAGGAAGTCAAACAGTAATATTACCATACGAACAGTAGGTAGACCTTCACATCTTCAATTTTTATAAATTACTAGTTGTTCACCACTGTTTCACCCTAGTTCTATTTATATCACCAACCCTCCACTGTGCCGCCACGCTTCATTTTTGTAACTGACTATAGTGTTAGCCTTAAGGGCTCTGGAGCCATTAGATGCCTTGACAGCTTCATCAGGATTGTGGGCGAGCACGATAGGCACTCTGCCCTGAAAGCGAGGCAACAAGTTCAAAGGTGCCAAAGTAGCTCAACCTCGGCTTGCGTGTTGCCGTACATGCAAATAATTTGCGATCTAACTAATTCCCTATCCATAAAATTCAATCAATCTAACTATACATATATACGTGTTTCAACTATACATATAAACGTGTTTCTGCCTCCTGGGAGAAAGGAAGAAACATGCATTTAGTAATCTGGCAATTTGGTCTAAGTCTAACTAGCTAAAATAGAAAAAAAATAGGTTACAGAACTTATGTATCCATGTGTTGTGCACGTATGTGGTGGTGCAGTGTAATGATGTCTGTTGGAAGCTAGTGTCACTGTATCGCGCGAGCGGCTGCTAGGCTCAGGGTTCCATGGCGGAGGAACGGAGCTAGGATTGAGTAGCCGCTGGAGAGGGTGGTCGTGGTACACCCTTGTGTAGCCTATCTTTTTACTTTCCGTACTTGCTTATAGCTTGCCAGATTACTTGATGTTTATGGTTACTGCGTCGCTCCTTGAGGTCGCAGCGTGAAGTCATATAGGCCTACATTTAAAATCATTTATTCTGACTGGTAGTTCCAGAGATTAAGGGCGTTCAAAGAAACAAACAAAAACAATCCCCTTAGCTTTATAACATTAAGAAGTATAGATAAGTATCTATTGAATCTCAGGGATTATCATAATATCTAATTAACATAGACGTTTCATTGACATGGAAAATTTTATGTTTATGTCAGTTAATTCGTCATTAATAAATAGCGCGGAAAATCGAAATAAAGATCAGTAAGCGGACATACGCGACAGCTAAACCAATACGAGTGATTTATTGAGTGATGATTTATTAATATTTAATAAAAACCTTAAAACTTGAAGTAGAAAGAAAAAGCACCTAACCGCGAAGGCTGTGAAGCACTTTAAACGTAAAAATTACAAAAATTGTATGATCAAATACCGTAAATCAATAAAAAAAATTATGCGATAAGTGTTATTGCAGCTGAAGTCATTCGTTTCATTCGGTAAGTTACAAATATAATTGACTTATCTAGAAAGAGGTATAAATACATGATTAAAAAGACCATAATTCACGACTTATAGAGTACCTTTTTATACACGGTGTGACGGTGTCAATGAAATTATAGCTCCCTCCCACACGTATCACTGATCTGCTTTATATGAAAAACCGTTATATGGCTAGCATACCATATAGCAACTTTCATAAACTTATTATGAATTAAATCATAGAAGTCAAATGAATAATTGTGTACCGGTTTTATGACGATTTTTTTGCCTTAGTTTATTAGTAGCGTTTATTCGTGCAATGCTGTTTACATGAAAAGGCATATTTCTTATGTTATTTTAAATAAATTCATAAATATAGTTTATTTAGTACTACTTACTTTCCTCTCCAACCTGAACGAAGAGGGTTGTCTTAAAATTTGAACAGCAAAAGTTGAAGAAACTAGGATCGACCTTTGTACACGTGTAAATATTTACACGTCGATAAAATCAAAGGAATTGATATCAAAATTGACTTAACCCTAAAATGTATGACTTCTTTTCTAATTAAATCAAATTTAAAAGGAATTTCAAAAATGTGCAAAATAAAAAAAAACTTATGTATAAATACTTTCCTATGAATTGAGGTTATACCACTTTGGTAGAATTTTTTTTATTCGTTTGACCACAATCTCACCTGATGTTAAGTGACGATGGGATGCAAGATGGTAACAATTAAAACCTAGTGGGAGGACTGGCTCTCAAGTGCAACTGCTGGAACACACATCTATAGGTGTTTGGCACCAGATTTTTTACTTGAGGTTGGTAGCTAGCACGAGAAATTTTACATTACAAAAAACTCTAACACCTACTGATTCCTAAAAAAAAATCGGTTGTCTATAATGTCGGTTTACTGACGATAGTTGAACGTGACAACGTCATAAGAAAATACTGATGGAATGGTATCATTTTTCAAAAGAAAATTTTAATTTTATTTATAGCTTTGTCAATTATAGCATAACCTACAATCGCTGCACTAGCGGACCGATGCTATTTATTTTAATGATGAAAGCACGAATATTCGAAAATATATTTAATATCGAAAGAATCATTACCTTTATCGGTGCAATTATCGTTGCTATAAACAATTGACACCACATTCACTTTTCACTGCACTTTATACTTGACGAAAACATGTAAATGTATTTGTATAGCAGCTGTCGCTCACTCAAGTAGGAGAGAGACAGATGTCGAACGCTGCCGAACGCGGAGGCCGATTGTGCCTCTTTGTCGCTCGTTCCGCACTCTTGCTTGCACTTCAAGCCTTAAATGGAACGCCTCAGAGCGAGGTAACGCCGCATGAGTCATGTTTTTTCGTGCGTGCAGCCGGCTCCATCGAATTATAAGACGTTGTCACTTCAATAATACAATACGAACCAAATTTAAGATCATAATAAGTTTGCTACACAAGTATAGGTCCGTTCCTCGGTGTGAAGCCCTTGGGTCAGGCAGCCGCCCGCGCAATACAAGTGATACTATACGTGCAACACTTAGCTACCCACATACAACATTACACACGTATGAACACACACACGTGCACACCACACAGGTACATAGGTTCTGTAAGGGACCTTTTTTTTCTTTTTATGCGCTAGTTAGACTTATGCGCTAGTTAGTGTAGAAAATCATTCCGATTACTAAATACACATACGCATGGTTCCCTCCTTCCTCCCAGGAGGAGGGGAACATGCATATGAGTATATGTTAGTTAGTTCGAATTTTCTTAGGATTAGGGAATTAGATACATCGCGACCTTTTCGCATTTGCGACGACCGCCCGAGCCGATGTTCGGCCACTCTGGCACCCTCGTGCGGGTCGTCAAAAACTTTCGCGGCTGAGTGCCCTAAGTGCTCGCCCCCAAGTCCGGTGAAGCTGTAAAAGCCGCAGCGGCTCTGTTTTTGGATAGTGTCCCTAAGGCTAACAGTGTAGTCAGTTCAAAAAAATTGCTACACAAGTAACGCTGGCCCTACTCGGTACGGCTCGGTCAACAGGAGACGTCTAGCTACGCAGAAACACCTGCACAGACGTATATATTAGGATAGACTTGTTTACAGTTTTTTGAACATACGCAGGCGACCAGTGCAAAATCGAAAATATTTTTTTTTTTTGGGTCACTTTATGGTGAACACACATGTACACACGTACATGCCCACTGCCGACGACGTGCGGTCAACCTACACCGACTCAACTGCACAGGTACACCTCTTCGATAGACCGACCGTAGCGTGTATGACCGGCGAAGAAATTTTTTTTAATGGCATATTCTTGGCCAGTAGGCGTATGTTGTCTTGACCAGTATGATCAGTTGATATAGTTTGCCTAACGGGAAATTTTGGAAGAATATTAAAGTACAGACAGGACTACAGATTTATTAATATAGATATAATTAAAGAAACATATATAAAATTAAAAACGACATGAAAATGTAACTGTTTACTCCATAGTCTTCTCCTATTATTTTTATAATAAGTCTTTGATTATAATCAATGTAATACATACGTAACAAAATAGTATTTCAACTAACCTATCTCTGCTTACCACATCATGAATAAGGTTTTTTCTTTAATCTAGTTTTTATATCAACAATTATATTTTCGTAACAAACACGTGGTAGAGATAGGGTCATATTATATTGTTTGAAACCATTATCAAACCGCTCACCACAGTTTTCGCTACATAAGTTGATAGGGAACAACAACGTTCCAACCAGGACAACGTATTATTATTATTATCTTTCCTCGGTATAAGATACTTCAACCTTCTAATGACGGAAAATAAAATAAGTAAATAGATAAGGTTATACGGAAAGTTTGCGCTGTTATCGTCCTATGATATCGGGTCCTTCAAACGAGGCGTGAAGAGGCATTTTTGCAGGCTAGCATGACGCCGACAACTGCCGATAGAATTTGACGCTAGCTAACGATCGTTAATTTATTTGAGCACAACCCTACTTCTTTTCCTAAAAAAAAAATAGCCTAAAATACTCCTTACAACATCAGCTGTCTGCCATTGAAAGTCTCGTCAAAATCGGTTCAACCGTTTCGGAGATTAGCCGGGATAAACAGACATACAGACAAAATAAAAAAATTGGTTGCCTGTAAAGTCGGTATACGGGCGAAAGTTTTACGTGACAACGACTTTATGTCTGTCTCTCTCGCTCTTAGGCGGGCTAACCATGCCCGAGTGGAAGGGACGCGTGCCTCTCACTCGCTCTCATTGTGAGCGCATAACGTGAGCGGAGCGTAACGCAGTTTCTTGAAGTGTCACCCGGCAAACCAATTTATAAGACGTTGTCACGTCAAAAAAAGATTTTTAGTTAATATATAAGAACCCCACCCCACATACTTTCATATGCAATTTAGTAAAATCTGTTATTTTGATATTACAAACAGACACTTCAATTTTATTCATTTGTATAGATATCTATCTATTTATATATGTTTTTATCAAAACTGTTTATGCACTAGATGGACCACCAACTGATATTGAATCGAAATTTTAACTTATTTTCAAAATTAATGAATTGAGCATCCCAATTTTATATCATGTGTGTTGTAGTCGCACACCAGTCGAGCGCGAGTTACTTATCACCCCATTGCCTTCAATGACAAATTTATTATTATTACTCAACCCCTCCAGCATTATTTTATATGCTGTCTAGAGGCCCATTTGGTACACACTCATGGCATCCGTAAACAACAGAATATACAGCGCCGCCTATCCCTTAATCAAGGTAGAGGGAGATTGTCTTTCGTCGACGCTTTCACAATATGAATTGTATTTCAGTTTATGTTAAATAAATAATAATTACCTACCAACTTTATGAAAAATTAACTTTTCTTTCAAAAATCAACACCTATTGAAATAATAAATTATATTTATTTTTTAACATAAATATTTATTATTTGGAATTAACGAATGCCAGTTACTAAATAATAAAATCTGTTACCTATCTCGGTATTGTATTATTAGAATTAAAAGAAAACATGATTCCACGTTCGTTCTATTGATTTTAATATTCCGCTTATTTAGTAACATAATAAACATATTTTATTTTAGGTAGTTAGAGAGGTCGCAGCGATGGCTATGAAGGAATGGCTACAATGGCTACCGCCGCCGCGATCCTTGTTGGCTTTGTTCTTAGCCGTTGGTGGGTTCAGCGGCCGCCTGTTCGCCTCCTACTTCACACACTCACCGACGCTACTGGTCGACACTTGCCATTCATTATGCAGACTAGTCGGTCTAATCACTACAATAATTTCATATAAGGTAAAAAAAGATTTTTTTTTAATATATATTATTTATAGGGTTTAGCGTTTGTGTATAATAATAACACCTAATATTGTAGCTTACTTCAAAGACAGGATCTCAAGTGCAGCTATCGGAAGGTACCTATAGGTACTTGGCGACAGATTTCCAACTTGAGGGTTGTAGCTAGTCAATGATATTTTCCTTCACCGAAAGCTCAGGCTCATTGCGAGGGTTCGAAATCACGTCTATTGACGTGATGGGCGTACTCGCTACCACTTAGCTATCATTGCTCTAAAAATATATAAATTTCGTTTATAAAAAACACATAATATTATACTATCTGTGCGTAAGATATCTCATCCATGGATGGTGGTTCTACTAGATCCCTTCGCGCCCGTATCATACGAGTAAAGAGATCAGCAGCACGTTCATGCCTCTCCAACATCAACGCTCGAGATGCGGCTGCAGTCACGAAATGCGGTCTGCTCACGTAATAAGGATATATTAATGTAATAATGATAAATTATTAAAAAAGAAACAAAAAACCAGACTACAACAAAATAAAAACCAGACGTCATACTTAAATATTATATGGTATATAGCCTTAGACGAATCTAACGACACCTCGCAAGCTAAAAACCATCAAGCCGTTTAGGCTACAGAATGTGCCAAAGAAATAAACATACTTACATACGCTCAATTAAAATAGTCATCCCTTTTCGCAGCCGGGTAAAAACGAACGGGTAAATCTAAATGTCTTTGTGTATTATATGGATAAGATATGCGAATAATTCCTTACCAACAATTATTCTATAACAGTATGAGAGAGCTGATGAGGGAGCAGGCCGTGAGGGTCGCCTTCGCAATACGTTCGGCTGGGCCCGCATTGAAGTCGTAGGTCGGCTGTCAGTCCATGTGCTGTTCGCATCTTTCGCACTAGCACTGGTTGTAAACGCTCTCCAACTCGGTGTCCATTCGTCGCACGGTCAGCCCCCACGGTATCCAAGAGTCATCATTGGCAGTGCAGTTATAGGGTTACTGCTTAACGCCATTAACTACATGCTACTTGCAGGTAAGAACCGACCTAATTGTAGAGATAATTTTGAATCCATTTCAAACAGTAAATATATTTCAGTGCATCTACTACAGCTTACTTTTGACTTAGCATAATTGTGTTTATCTATTTTTTTATACTCAAAATCAAAATCAAAATAATCTTTATTCAATTTAGGCCCTAAGATGGCACTTATGAACGTCAAAACACTACTGCCGGTTCGGAAAATATCCCAGACATCGAGAAGTACCGGCAAGAAACTCGGTCGGGTTTATCTTTTCTTCAACTGTACAAGTGTTACTACAACAGGTACAATAATAATTATTTAGTGGATGCACTTCCAGACATCTATCATTCACATAAAGATCCACCCTATAATAACCCTTTGACAGTAAAACCCGCTTCACATGGTCTTTGAACTTGTTGTCCGGCAAATCAGTAATGTGCTTCGGAATCTCATTATAGAACCTAACACTATTACCTAAATAACTTTTATTAATCTTACACACTAAGTCTAAATCACGGTACAACTAATTTATCTCTATTTCTAGAATTAACATTATGCTGATCTTTGACAAAATCTAGCTTGACAAAATATTTGTGAATATACATTAAGTTATCAAGAATATATTGGGAGGGCAAAGTTAATATACCATATTCCTGGAATTTGTTCTTTAGAGATTCGCAAGGACTTATGCTGTATTGCTCGAATTGCCCGCTATTATACAACTAAGGTGGCAAACAAGCATGAGATAAAATCTTAAACAGCCCCACATGGATATTTTTGTGACGTTATAAAAATTATTGTATATAGTATTGGCTAGGGATATTTATAAGGTCACATGTTTCAAGTTTCATTCCAAATAATCCAGTTGTTTTCACGTAATATGTGCACGGATAGACAAATAGGTTTTTATAAAAATATTTTTATTAGAAATTAGAATACTCAATGTTTTACACTTATAACAATTATTATATCTATAATCTTCTATAATAAGGAATCTTCCTGGAAACTCAAAATAAACAGTATAACAGTTTAATATTTTGTAATTTTCGAACTAGGTACAATAATTAGAAATTACTTCAAGAGCCATTGTCTTTATGATAAGTACTTTTGATAATGAAACAAATGTACGAAGCTTGTATTAAGTGGATACTACGTCTTATCGGTCACTTCCATAGATTTTATAATACTATATGCGCTTTATGGAGTTTGTTATGAAAACATCAAATACCTAACACGTAATAACTACCTGTGACTAGCTAGTTTAATTTAACTGAGGCCGCATACTACGTTGTACCTACTTATGTTTATTATTGTGCGCTTCGATACAATTCGTTTGCTACTCCATGATATATTTCTCTAAGCCCAGTTAGGCAGCAATGCAAAACAAATTTTGTTTCACTTAGGGTCGTATTGTGCAAGATGAGATTGAACTCCTAAGTACATTATAACTATAAGGTAGACACTAGGTAGGCTCGGATCTTTATTATACACCCTGTCCCAGAATGAGACGATAAACGGGCATCAGAAAAAAAGCCTACTTATAATGGCCCAGTAAAAAAAAAATCAACGACCTATAAACATAGATAATATTATCATACCATGGTAGTAAATTTTAGTGACAATTAAAAAAATAGCTACCTTGATTTAGATTTTTCGCTAGTGTGATTATAGTTTACAATTATTTATATATTTTATTATTTTTCCGTAGTCGCAAATACCTAACCTAGTTATTTACAAATCAAAACAAAGTAAACAAACCATAAACAAGTATCTATATATGTATAAAAAATATAATGAAAGGTTTGCCCTTGTATGTACGCGCATCACGCAAAAATTACTGGATTTTTTTTGTGTAACTCCTTAGAAACTTAGTCCTTATCTAACAAAAATATCACGATATCTTTATAAACAATAATTCTGTAGTTAAAGAGTGCGGGGCTAGTTAGCAGCAGTACAGCTAGTTTTTTAAACAAAACAAAATCATCGATGCCCATGTCGACCGGTAGATAAATGTACTAGGTGTGTACAACCGTGCTAATCCAACTCTCGTGAATTTAGTTCACTCTTTTCTATTTACGTATGTACGTCGTACACTATAATCTAGATTCATATAAGTGGAACAGCACCCACACGAAACCGGCTTGGAACATAGTTTAATGTACTTTTTTTATCACATATTATTAATGTATAAAAGAAAATTGTATTTATTATTAACGCTGAACACGTCTAATATGGAACAACAATTGTAATATTTTTTACCTGCAATTATTTATTTAGTTTGCATACTTTTTTTTTTATTGTACATTTTTAAGATAAGGTCAAGCTTTATTGAACTGTTTCTTAATTGTTTTAGGTCGTGAGTTGAGCTACAGTCGTCGCTTGAGTGTAACTGAAAGCGGTGGAGTTGTACTGAAGAGTGGCTCAGGAGAACCAGTTTTAGTGCACGCACCAACCGATATTGCAAGTGAGTAACCATTTTGTATGAATACCAGTGCGCATGAGTAGACATGCGCGTTTCTTCTAATCATCATTATATTAATACGTGAGAAGCACGGAAGCATGTGAGATTTGACATGGTTAAAATTTATATGTAGAAGGAGTGCAGAAAGCTAAAATTTATCTATAATGTCTGTTACTAATATATTAAATAAAATAAATTAATACTGCGAACCCTAACCCGGTTAGTGCCATTGAACTTAGACTCCCCAAAATATTGACATTGTCACTCAATGAAAAATGACAGCAAGTGATATAATATTCAATCTTCTTTTTCTTCTTCTTCTTCCTAACTTTTCAATCGATCCTCTTTAATGAAGACCATTACTTCCATTATCGAGTGAATTATAGTGTCATTTGTTATGACGATTCTGTATCCTAACAAGATGTTGGCTCCCTTAACAGAACTTTCTAGGAAGATTTTCTGCTTATATTTATAATCCACTTCACTTTTGCCCAAAAACCAAACAATATCACGCAAAACGCCACCAATATTACATAATATAGGGTCAAAAACCTAAGTGAATGAATTAAAAATAAAAACCGCAACATGTCACTTCAAAATCCCGCCAAAAACTCATAGTATTTATTGTTTAGGTTCATACTGCAAATGTCAAACAGAAAATAGTCTATGAATCAAAAAGTCGTTGGTCGAATTTGGATCATTGTGCGATCGCAAGTTATTATTATTTAATAATTGCATGTGTTTCTACCAATGCCAAAAAAAACTGGATAGAAAGTGTCTCGGAAATTTTTGTGGCAACTTAAAACTCATGCTTTCAGTTATTATTTATAATACACTGAAGCATAATTACCAAACTACGTCAAGCAAAACGCCGCTAATATTACGTGAAAGAGAGCAATATAACGTAAGTTTATGAAATAAATTAATCCGCAACATGACAGATCAAGTTCCCGCCAAGAATTTTGCGCGTTTCCAAGAATCGGTGGTTTCCACGGTGACTTATTGTTTATCTGTCAATGTTCATAGCGCACAACACAAACAATAGCGTACCTATTAAACAATAGAGTAGGTATCTTCAAAAACCATGTTTGAGATCATCTCGTTTTGAAAGTTTGAAAATTAATTGCTGCATAACTAAATGTTCAAATGTCCTAAATTATACGTTTTAAGGAACGTTGATTAGCAAGATATAAAAACAGTCCTTAAAAAAGATATATTACCATCTACAATAACGTTCCAGATAATCTTAAAGAACAAAATGTGAATATATTTCAAAATAAATTTAAAATCCATCTAAAAAATTTACATAGGTACATGATTGCAAATAAATAAATAAATATATTAATGATTGTCTCTGCTGAAGCGCAGTAGAAACCAGCCAATAATTATTTATTAAGAGGTTAACCATTACTGGGTTGATAAGTATAAATTTAATAAAAAATATGCTTCGCTGAATTATTTCATAGAATATAAGTTTCAAAATTTGGTCCGTTATTCGTTATCAAAAGTAGACATCATCACAAAGCGATCCAAAGCTTTCTTCAATGAGTCATATTTACAAGCATTAATGCAAAAAGTTTGAACAAAATATAAACCTATTCCTTATTTAGGTAGCCTGTTCGTGATCGGAGCTGGGTTAACCAGTGAATGGGAGCCGGTGGCTGCCCGCATTGCTGATCCTGCACTCTCCGCTTGCGCCGCCATCTTTCTTGTTATATTCAATTATCCATTTTGTGAGTATGATTAACTACTTCACTACCTACCTTAGATTAATGATTGATCTCTGCTGCTCTTCAATAATAAATTTTATAGTTCACTACGTATTGATTGATATATTTCATATATTATGTTTATGTCCTTTTTGTAGTTTATTACCTTTATTATTCCGTACATACGAAACTTTTACTTTGTAATAATGCAAAATAATGAAATACGTAACCTAAAAACATATGTATCTTTCACATCTGTCAAAGATGTCTTTAGAATAACCGTTATATCTGGCCGTCGAAGGAACAGACAAGGTCGTTTCTCAGGTAGTCGAGTTATTCCTCTAATAAAGCCTATCTGACTATTGAACAATCCATTTCTCTGAAATCAGTCGAATAAAAGCTATCTGTCTGTTTATCTGAGTATTGAAAAATCGGCCCTAAGTATAACTGTGTAAAATATACTAACATATTTTAGTTTAAAATTATGATAACTTTTGTAAACTAAATCCAATGATTTGTCAACAGACATGTCGTTTCTCCCAGACAATGTATTGTTATATTCAACCTGTAAAAACCTATGTAGAAATAAACGATGCAATTACAGACAGTGGACAGTTACAGATTTACTGTTTATAACAATCTGGTGGAGCGGAACTAAGTGTAAAGCAACGCACCATTACGACGCAATCACACTGTTATGCAAACGAAAAAGAATTTCTATAATTTTATGGTTTAGAAAGAATATCCAGTCTATTTTTATTTGAAAATATATTCGTTCTATGGTTTTATGACGATATTTTTCATTATCGAACACTCAGGCTCATTGTAGGGATTCGAACTCACGTCGATTGACGCGGTGTCCATACACGCTATAACTGTGCTATCAATTACTCCCATAACTATAAATGTTCATTAGACTCTTAGTACAGCTGTCCACCGCGGCGAAAATCCAAGGTTTACTTTTTTCTCAAATTTCGGTGGCAGACTTTAGTTTTCAAGTTTTTATTGTTCGTAACCGTTACTAATGTATAAACTTGGTTAGTACACCGTCATACAGGAAATGTCCTTGCTTGGTTTATTTACAGGGTTTTTTCGAATTAAATGTAGATTGCGCCTTGGTAAATGTAGGACGCCATCGAGTTACATAAACGATGTTGAAGCTTAGTAGTTAGTACTATACAGTAGTTGTCGCTAACTTGCCGAAAGTACCTAACGAATTGTTTTGTAAATAAATTTAAGAACGTACATATGTTCCTAAAGAAAAATATGAAAGGAACAGCTACCTATGGAACTTGGCACACGTTAGAACTCACCTCTTTTATCGGTGATAACGAATACCCTGAAAGTCGTTTTTACCGAACTCGAGCCGCTTTTTCACTTTTGTTTTTGTTTTTAACCGATTTCAACAAAAAACTAGAGGTTTACTCTATTGGATTGTATATATTTTTTATGGATATTCAGCCATAACTTCATAAACTGTTTTAGATGATTCTTTTTGGATTCTTCTCGTTGGATAGGGGTAATTTCGTGGTCGTTGTGGGGGATAGGATGGATGGTCGGTCCTGTTTTAATTTCAATGTCATTCGATTTTCAACTTCAAAGATACACCGAGGAACTCTTCAAAATCATTCAAGTTGGTTTTCTTTTTTCTTAAAAATTGTCTTGTTTACTTTACTTTTATCTCTTACTTGAGGGATAAATCAACTCGATTGATTTAAAAAATATATGACACCTGCATTATTACACCTCCTAGGAAAGGTATTTGTCCAACGATTAATGCGGGCTTATGATATTGTGAAATAATATAAAGTTTGTATTCGTAGTGCGTTCAGCGGGATTAGTGCTACTACAAACAGTACCGGAGGGGCTCGGCGCGTGTGAGTTGCGAGCTGCCGCCCTACGGGTTCCCGGAGTCCTAGCTATTCACGAGTTGCATGTGTGGCAACTTCACAGAGATCGTGTTGTAGCGACTGCACATGTAGCTTATAGTTCACATGAGGTAGGTGCTCTTTTTAATAATAACCAAAATAATTATAATATTATAGCCTGTTATAGGCTTAATAATTTATTTCATTACTAGCTGTGGCCGCGGCTGCGCTCACGTGGTCTACAGAATGCCGTCGAATCATGCTATATGCTCCCGGTTATATATTAAAGACAAACATGCATAATGCATAGATAACTACAAATGTTAATATTGTGATATCTGAGTTCATTCTGTTTACTTTAAGAGTTAATTAACGATGACATAATTAATGTGTGTTTGAAGTTGTGCTTGTTTAGGCGTGATATGAAAAAATGATGAAAGTGAACTTTTACGATGCGTGCGCCCATTCACATCGTAACAAGAAGCCTACTTACTACACTGTGCAGTTGCTTCCTAAACATTCTGTTTTATTGTTGTGAAGATAATCTCTTAGTCAAACTAGATGTTATGCGACACGTAACATCGAGTGGAACTATTCAAAGAAGTATAAAATAAATAGCTACAAGCATCTATTTTTTTTGAGTTTTAACTATATTAGGTACCAGCTGTGCCCGCAGCTGCCCTCACGTGGACTACAGAATGCCGTCTCAATCGGGCACACGCGCAAATCGTACTACTCCGGCTCCCGGTAAAAATGCTTATTGCGGGTGATCCTTTGAAAACAGACATATTATGCTCTGCAAATAACTACAATTATGTAGTACATTAATTGATTCGTGATCTTTTTTTTATTAGCGTTGAACCCTAATTCTGTTTCAAAATAAAGGTAGCCTAAGTTACTTCTCAGAACATCAGCTATTTGCTAGTGAAAGTCCCGTAATAACGGTCCAACCGTTTCGGAGATTACCCGGAACAAACAGACAGACAAACAAAAATTTTAAACACTGATGTTTTGTTATAAGTGCCTTATATACTTTCATATGCATTGAGTAAAAAGCTTTTACTTTGACATTGCACACAGACACTTAAATTTTATTAATTGTATGGATATAGTTCACTAAACAAACTGAAATGGCATACCAGACAATTCAAAATGTAATTTAAATTTACTTATAGTCATTAAATTCCAGCAAAATACGTAAATGTTCATACTGTCTTCGATCATCTCCACAGCATTGGATGTAACAGTTTCATAAATGTATTCGTATTGTGTAATGTGTAACATACAGGTGTAACAAGCCGATAACGAGCAATAAAGTTATCGATACGAGTGCTGGCTCTGTAATCGGCAAACAATAAATGGTTTAGATTACAATTTTGTCGACTACGATAATATCATAAAATTAGATGTAGGTAGGTATTATAGAATACAAATCCGATTGTCTTTCGGATAAACTAATAATTCTAGTCGTAATATAATTGTGTACTATACAGGGTGGAAAAAACGAACGGTACATGTAATAATGTTAAATATTGAAGATATCAAATTATACTCAAAATACGTATTCTGTATGTAATATTGGTGGCATTTTGCGTGATATAGTTTGGTTATTGTGCATACGTGAAGTGGATGATAAATGTAAACTGGAACATGCATTTTAAGGTGTCACAAAAACTCCCTAGATAGTTCTGACAAGGGTGCCATCATTTCGTCAGTCCCCACTTTCAATATTAGATAATTCTACGAAGGCTTAAAAACACACTGGCAAGTGCTCTTTGCGCCGCCAAAATAAGAAGAAAAATAAGTCAAATCTCTGAATATTCTGTATCTAATTAACTGTTTCATATTTAACAGGAATACTTGAAGAGCTCATCCTTAGTTTGCGATGTCTTCAAACGTCACGGTATAGGATTAGTCACATTGCAGCCGGAGTTCGTGCTCAGTTCTATGTTAGGTAAGTTTTACCATCGTTTTTCAAAATAGCACTCGTACATAATGACAGAAGTGCATATTTTGAAAAATGAAAAAATTAATAAAATAAATATGTAAACATTATCATTGATAACTATTGTTGGCACGCGGGATACAATTTTCGAAGTGTTTTTTTTTTGTTACGCTAAAGTAGTATAACTTCATATACAGTGCACAGAAATTTTTTATTGTTAAATACAGGTACAGACGAAGAGAAGAAGGCGTTAATAGATTATAACAATTTGGCGTGCTCATGTCCATGTGCCAAGGAGTGTACCGCACCTCGCTGTTGTCAATCACCAAAAATACCTCCCGTTATACGGGTATAATGTACCAAATATCATCATGTCATGCCTATTTTAAGATATAAATAAATACACAAAACATGTTTCTGGTTAATACATGTCCGTATTGTTAACTAATAAATAGAATCACAAAGTTAATAAGAACTTAATATGAAATTAATAATAATTAATATGAACAGATAATGTATTTTCCCTACCAAAAAAAATCTCGTTTATAAAAAAAGGTCCAGCCAAAAAAGTTCGATGCCAATACCGCGGTCGTGACAAAGCGGCGAAATTTCTAATACACGCTTGGGGGCAAAAACCGCCTTCGCGAGTGAAAGTTTAATATGGATTTAATGAATATTGTGCCGCTCCACCTCAGAAGTACCTCAGTAAAAGTCGAAAGAATGTCATTTAGAATAATAAAAAAGTAATTGTTAGGTGTTTTTAACATTAACGTAAGTTAATTATTGACTTTGCTCATTAAGTATTATAATAATTTTAACTTTATGTTTTCATTCTCATCTTTAAAAAAATATAATCGATCGTATTTACATTTGCCATTTTGTCTTTTAAATACACTGCCAAGTATTTAAAATTCACACTAATGTACATTTAAGTAAATATTTGTAAATAAAACATTATTATTATTATTCGATTTTTAATAGTGTATCATGTTACGTACATACATTATGTTATGAATAATTGTTAGGTATTCAGATATAACAGGGTTCGATATTATAAGTTTGTATAAATACTAATTATTATAATAAGTAATAACCTTATTTTTAGAGGATTATTTTGAAAGGAGTGAGGTGTTCAGAAGCGACTGTGATGTTCCCTTACAGTATTAATAATAGGAAATGCTAGTTAAGTGATAATAATTATACGTTAATTATCGTATAATGATGTTGACAAATAATATTATGCCTTAAGTGTTTGTGTATAAAATATTTGTAACAATTTATTGTTTAAATTAAATAACGATATAAATTAAGTATGGGTGTTATCATTATTTTACATATTGTAAATTTATTAAAATTTATTTTAGTATGCACTCCTTAACACATTTAAAGCTACCTTGACCATCATTACGAATACTTCCACGTATTATAAATCTCGTTTATTGACGAGCTCTTGATCATTAACGACATTTACAATCATTTATGGAAATTAATTATCCAATGAAGTATCTACAATATTATATAATATTTATTGGTTTTTTTTTATATCTACATCGAAGTTATAACAGATAAAATTTTGTATACATAATCCACTTATAAGCCCTTGACATAGATGTATATATATATATATATATATATATATACGACTAGCGCTTTTTCCACGGCTTTGCTCGGATCATAGTTATGTCTCATCTTTTCTACTTTCTAAACCATTTCATAAATCATTCAAACTTTCATCCTCTTTTCACCACCTTAGGGGTCGAATTTCCAAAAATCCTTTCTTAGTGCTCACCTACAGTGTAAAGGGAACCTGCATGCAAATTTTCATGGTCCTAGCCCAGTAGTTTGGGTTTTGTGTTGACACGTCAGTCATCACGTCATCAGTCAGCTATTATGCTATTGCTAAATAGCTAATGATGTATAGCTTCAAACACTCTACTAACCATATTAGATTTGATTGCTCTTGTTTTACAGTATGTTCAAATAAAACCATGGAATTTTAAGCTACAATGATCCGTCTATCCATGTGAGTATATAAATAAATAGTACATAGTATCAAAACAAATATCTAACAGTATTAAATTTTAATACATTTATTTCAATTCATGTGTTCTATAAGAAACATGATTACTACATGAACGATAACTATCTACCATAGAAGGTACTGTTGAATATTAAAAAGGAATATCTTAAAATTTAGAACTACATTAAAAATTATAAGGAGATTTTAAACAAAAGATCACAAAAACAAATGAATCAAATTCCAAAACTTTTAAATCTCAAAAATATCATACTCCAACTATTTAAATACGATGTGTTAAGCTTTTGTTGGAAATAACAATTATAACTTTAATAAACTAAGTGTACATGATATTAAATTGATATACATTTATATCTACAAATAAGTTAATTCTTTTATTATGATAACCGTATTCCTTCATTGTTATTTTTTGTCAATTTAAGCAGATCTAAGTTACATAATTTATTTCAGTAGTATTGTTATGATAACCGGTAAAAATAAAGTGTGTTGTTGAAGACGTCTTGTGACATTCCACCGGTTTGCAGATTCGACTCTTTATTAGGTTGCTGCAAGTTTTACCAGAACCTATTGAGGATCGCTGGAAAACAAAATGTGTATCTTTTTTATACAACTAAGATGGCAAAAGTATATGGCCCGCCTGATGAGAAGTGTCTAAGGTAGATTATAAACGCTTGTAATACAATAGGTAACACACTAGCGCGTTGCCAATTTTGAAAGCCGCTACCCAAGGAACTCTGGAAACCTTACTCACCACAGAAACACAAGACGAGGTCCAAGGACCAGTCGAACTATCCCAAGTAGAGAGAAATCTAAAGAAATTTCTCTATGCCCAACCTCACTTTGAACAAACCTGAACACTTTTTTTTAATAATAGCTAGGCTCATACTCGGTACTGCTCTTGATGATAAGCACAGCACAATCCAAACACAACGGTGACCATCGAAAAATCTAAATCCGTCTACGGTCGCCGCTGTCATACCGGTCTGCATAAATATCTCTTCACGTTACTCCATGTAATAAGAAGGAGAGAACACACAGGTCGGGAGAAGGTTCCACAACTTCACAGTATGACAAAGATAAGTCATAGAGAACTTTTAAGTTCGTGCCGAGATGGAAGTTACCGTAAAACTGTGACTCCGAAGAGCAGCATGTGTGTTTCTGTTATAGAAGGGGTATTAAATGTTAGTAGTATCACCGTATGTGGGAAAAATAGAGAATTATGGACATTAATATGTGGGACGTTTACAGACCGGTATTATTATTAAATAATGTAGAGCTGTTCAACTTAACTCCCTCTTCTCCCTTTCATAACAGAACCACACGCGTTGAGCTCCGGAGCCACAACTTTACGGTAACCATCTCGGCACGAAAAAACAAGTTATGTACGTCATATCTTTGCCGTACTGTAAAGATGTAGAACTGTCTCCCGGTCAGTTTGTTCTCATCTTCTTATAAAAGATAGAGTCCTTCAAACATAACGTGAAGTGATATTTGAGCAAGCAGGCATAACAGCGACAACTGGAGGTGGATTGAAGATCACTCGGTGGTTATCAATGTTGTTGGATTACACTATGTTTACCATCAAGTAAATTCTGCTACTTTGCAGTGCTACCATAAAAAAAACTAGAAAAATAAACTCTTTCTGCAAAAAAACGGACACTTTAGATTTTTCTCTACTTCAATGAATATTACCAGAAAGAGGTTTTATTAATTTGACGATGTATTGGCATGTTGCTTGAAGAAGCCTGGAATGATTTTTAAATTAACAAGAGAGTAAAATAATGATTACTTTAAAATTGCGTTACTAATGGCGCGAATTGCTGAAACGTTTTTTGCTGATAACTAAAATTTTAAAAGTTTTTGGATATTTTCTGCAAATTAAACAATTTAACCTTTCTTTTTATATTAAATACCACTTCATGATATGACTGATAAAGCGATAAGGGCTGGTAAAACTATAGCCCTACTTGAAGAATGTTGTTCGCAAACTTATGTATCTCAGCGGCTAAGTGTGAGTCTTTCAACTGTCCAAAGGCAACAGTATCAAGAAACTGGTTCGGTCAAAATAAGACCAGGTTCGGGAAGAAAACGATGCATAGAACAACGAGATGACCGCTTAATTAAAAATATCGTGGAAAGCATGCCCAGAAAGATTCAAGCCTTGATTTTGGCAAAATAGGGTCACACTCGTTTATTAGGTTTCTATATTTGTAACTTTATTTAAATTAAAAAACTTAAAATATCTTCTGACCACTTCTAATTGCTTGGATGTGTTCATTGGTTTTATGGCATTCATCGAAAATTAATGAAAAAATTGCCAGAATTCACTTCGATTATAAGTATACAGACTATATGTCAAACAATTAACTTCAATTTCATTAACTGAAATCGACCTTAGAACGTAAATTTCCTTAGGGTCCCGTTTTTTTTTTTTTTGCAAAGTAGTGTACGACTGAACCATGACTAACCGTTACCAAGCGATAGTTGAGCTTGAAAGCGTGTCCGCAAACCCCGAAACAGTTGCTCCATCCCAACCACGAGCCCATCTCACAGTCCACTGACTCTATCGACAAGATTACATAATAACTTTGAACATTTAGTCAGTGAAAACAAAAGAGAAGAGCATTGAATCTAAAAATATCATATATTAAATAGAATAGAATTTTTTGACAAAATAAACATTTTTCTTAAATAATTCTTAAGAATTACAAATTCTCCGCGAGCCTAGCAATAGTTGGTATACGATTAAACGCCATTGCACCGTAATCGTTACGTATAATTAATAATTATGCGAAAATTAGCAGTTAATATTTGTTAAACATTTAGTTTTACACATAGGAAAAATATTATTAAGTTCACACTATTCTCTGTAGCTAGTTATATTTGTAAAACCTACTCGAAGGAGTCATTTTGAGAGAGGGAACAATTCGGAGTTTGTGGCGGGATATTATTTTTCATTCATTAACATGCGTTATTTGATTGGCCCTATATTGTGTTGTGTAATATTGGTGTGACTTTACATAACAATATAGTTTGTTTATTGTGCACATGTGTGGTGAATTAGAAATCACATGAAACATGAATTTTGAGATTTACCCACTAGGTAAACAAGCTTTAATAATAACGAATGGTTGACAAAGTAAAGAAGAAGAAGGGGGAAAATGTAGTATATGGCGAATCTATTCATGTTATAAGTGTACCGGCATTATATCTATGGCAGCATGTTATCTTATCCCAATCAAGAGGAAGGCCATATCAGATCTCTGTCAGATAGATAGGTAGAACAAAACAGATGAATAATGGTTGGTACGGAAATTATTAGCGCGGCTAAATACATAAATGTGGGAAATAATAATTACTCTTACTCCGTTCCAGATTAAGACAGTTCCGGCTCGCGTAGGTGGATTACGTATCACTATCAAATTATCATATTTATAAAGATTAAAATATTCAATGTAAATACTCGCCAAGTAAATAAGCGGTTGTGAAGTTTGCTGCAAGATACTTTGTAAGCCGTAAATTTATTTGAATGAACAAGGATTAGGTAGGAATGTAAACATATAACAATTTTCGATTCTGTGGTAAGGACCGCTTTAAAAAATGAAATTGATATAAGTTTTATTTCTATTGACAACTAGCTGGCTGGTTAGCTGTTGCTTTGCCCTGTCCATAACTCGACCACAGCGAAATCTATCTCCATGATTTTTTCCGAAAACTTTTCCAGGAACATGACGAACAAAACAAAATGAGAATTACGCATTATTAAACTGTGGATCCGTTTGAATGTGAGTAAAGGACTTTGAGTTCTTAAAAAACCCAGTAGAAAGAAAACAATTTGGTTTTTCGAAAAGTATCCAACTTTCTAGATAAATTTTAAAATTTTGGTTGCCCTAAAAACCTCTTTCATGCTGCTACTGACATTTGAAAAAGCATTAGTTAAATCGTCCAGCCTTTCTCAAGTGATGCACTTACCAACGAACAGCATTTCATTTCTATTTATCTTAAAGTAATCAATACATAATAAATACTATTAAGTGAGCAATTCTTGTATGTATGTATATAAATATATATGTATACTACCGGTGTGTTTTGGAAAAATATTAAATGTACCTACAGACAGAACTACAGATTTACTAATATATATATAAGTAATCGGTTTCTCGGAAACGGCTCCAACGATTTGGATGAAGTTTTGCTATCAATTTAATATTTTACATTCCAGGTTTACCTAGATAGGTGTTTTTTTTAAGATATCGAGGAAAACTCGGTCACCCATATATTATAGATTCAAGAACAGTGAAAGCATTCTAAAATTTTACTGCGGCAGCACAATGGCCATAGCTATTTCTCCTGCGAAGCAGCACAACTCGTTTTGCTGTGATACGATTTAAAATAGGTGTGTAGTAGGCAAAACGCTCAGTGGCTGGAGTAGCAGCTGTGAAAGGAGATTGAAGAGGTAAAATATGTTGTTCTTCCAGGTTGACCTTTTTATAGCTTTTTTTATTGTTTTTCTCTAAAACTCACTTCCTTATCGTACACAAAAAAAACTAGGTAATTTTGATGATTTGTAAATGTTTTTACTTTTCGTGGTCGGGGGTCAAACCCAGCACCAAGATCGGAATGGCCCTAACCCCCCCACTTCCTAGCTAAGGCACTGCACACACGCTGATACTCATTCCAACTCAGTGCTCACAAGTAGAAAGGTTTCATTAACTAGCTTATTAGAACAGCAATGCTGATGGTTGTGCGAGTTTTCAACCGTCCCGTGAGAGCTCGAACGTCTCCTTTCTGAAGCCCTAATAGCCTTCGAATTTTTGTGTGACTGTAATTCATGGCTATAATTGAAGGTTATAACTCTTGAGTATAATTTTTGGGTCTTGCTTGTTTAACGCCATTCCGCATTATAATTGCCGTACCAGTTAAAAATTTCATGAACCTACTTAGACTTCTAAGACTATCTAAATTCAACGATTTTATAAATATTAATTTACAAAAAAAAACTTTATACTATGCGAACAGAGAAACAGAGACTTTATATTCCGCAGAACATGTGATCGAAACACAAATACATTCAAAAAATATTAAACAGAAACAAAAAAGCTACAATTTACCAGGAGATATTGCCTTATCATTTTGCATAACTTCGTTTGCATCGGATGAAGGCGTTGCCTTCACTTTTTTTACAGCTGTTTCATTTGACACCGTTATCACTGTAAGAAAAAGTACAAAATAAAGAACGTTTGAATGAAATATAATTTTTAACATTTTTTATTACGATATTTTTGCGCAGATGATAGATATTCTTTATTATTATTTATTAGGTTTTTTATACAAAGAAGTTGGTAAACATGGATACGGCCCGCCTGATGGTAAACGGCTACCGTAGCCTAAGGACGTTTGTAATACCATAGGTATCACTAGCGTGCTGCCGACCTGAACCTCTCTGCCCGAAAGAACTCTGGAAACCCTACTCAACACAGAAACAACACTATTTTCTGTCTGTTTTGAGTCATTCTCAATTTATTAAACTGACTTGTATATAATATTGTATAATATTAAGTTCTATTTTTGAGTTGATTTTGACGAGTTCTCTGGGATATCGTTGAATTCGAAGGTCCAATTCTAATGAAATTAAAATGGGACCATTCTTGTGGTATCCCTTTTGCAACAAAAAAATTATTATTTCTATCGGTTCATTACAAAGAAGTTATGATTGAACAAAAACATGAAAAAAAGAAATATAAATTCGAATTGAGAACCTCATTCTTTTTTGAAGTCGGTAAAAATCTAGCACTAAAGTAATTTACCTTTGTCTTTTCTCTATTGTTTGAAATAGCCTGTATTAAAAAAAAGTTAAAAGTTAAGCGCATTTAGGAGTCTAAATACCTACATTTTCATTAATATCGCCTGTATGATTTTTTTCAGGTAGGTACTACAGAAAGTATTGCTTTATTTTAAAGTGGGCAAGTATACATGCAATGTATCGAGAGAATGCAAAATTTTATTATTTTCCAATTAATGTTAATTTTGTCTACACTGTCTATTCTAATGGGGCGAAAAATTATATCTTACACCCGGGCGCCAGACATCCTTGACTCGGTCCTCACCGTTAGGTACTTTGTTTAAAGAATTCACCTGTACAAATCTCACCTTTTTGAAGAGTATAGTTAGTCATGCAAGCTCGTACACAATCCTCCCTGAAGCGAAAGTTATTATCGTTGCCTCCACACCCAGAATAACCAAACGGTTCACAGGAATTCCGAGCAATGTCGAAGAACCAACGCTCCACGTAACTGCGGCAATGACCAACAGACATCGGCAATTTGCACACATCTGCAAGAAGTTCAACTTTATTAGACATTAAGTAGAATTACATGTAGATAAATTCTGCATTTTCTACTTTATAGTAAACCTTTTTATTACTAGCAATAATTGTAGAAACACTGCAAAGTGACGGTGCCGTATACAGAGAAGGAAATAGAAAGATAGATCGTGAGATTGGGTGTGAAATGTCTTAGGTTAGTGTTTCATTAATATTTATAATTATACGCACGAACAAAACACTTTTAAATGCCAGATGAACAATAAAATGTTAATTTATTTTATTTTCGTCTAAAAACCCAGCACCAAAGACTTGTGACGATTTTGTTTACGGTAATCGCACAAACCACCCAACCGATTTCAATGAAATTTTGTGAATGTGGAATTGGTATGTTGCCGCTTGAGAGATAGGATAGTTTTAGGTTCCAATACGTAAGTTATTACGGAATTTTATGTTCAATTCAGTTGATATTTGTTTTGGTAGTCAAAAGTATTATAGACAGAAGTTGTTTATTTATTTTAAGAGATTTAAGTTGAATTTTACTGAAGTTTAACTTTTTTGACTGATGATTATTTTATAACGATTAATTATTTTGTGAATTAAAAAAACAGATTTTACTGTAACTTTTCATTACTAGTCTACATTTAAAAAATCCCTACCACCATGCTATGGTTTCATCAAAAAGTTTTCCTTCACCGAAAGCTCAGGTTCATCGCAGGGATTCGAACTAACATCGATTGACGTGGTTTCCGTACACGCTACCAACTGAGCCATCATTGCTTTAAATATAGATTAATATGGTGATAGTACATCAAATACACTTGGTATACCTAAAAAAAATGAAGTATTGAAGCAATTAGTGTCTTCCCCGTCACATAGTGCTTCTTGCTGGGTTAACGTAAACTGACAACGATCAAGATGTTCTTGGACTAATTTCTCCACTTCAGGGTTATCAGCAGTATGGTTTTCAGATGGTAAATCCTGGAAACAAAATTTAATACAAATAACAGCGCTGAAACTACATCATTCTGGTGTATAATATATGATTTTGTTTACCATATAGAAATAGTATATTCTCACCATATAAAATAAGTTTACCGTTCAGAAAATAATAAAATTTTATTGAACAAATCTATACATATAAAATGCTTTGTCCTGAATGACTGACGGATCAACGTACAGCCTAAAAAGCTTATCGTATAGTTCATAATCTAATAAAATCATAGTGTTTGCATGCACTCTTGTTCATAACTAACGATAAGTACGACTTATTTGATTTTCTCTGTTTTATTCGTTTTATTCTCCCGGGATAGAAATAAATCAGTTTGATGTTTGATATTTTGGAAAATAAGATCTAGCTAAAAATCTGAGAATTACATTTCAGCTTAATTATAATAATATTACATTTGTATTTTCTTTTATGTTGTTTGGCGGTCTGTGTTATTTATACTGGGAACTAGTACTTTGATGAGATATCTAGTGTATACTTTAGGAAAACTGATGTTAATTTAATATGAGATTTATAAGCTCCAAACCGTTTGTAGAGTTTACTTATACATTTATTTGTTTTTTAATGAAGATGATTTATGCTACCCGCGAACGTGATAGGTGGCACTGTAGTCGGGTTATTGACTGCTGGAAAGGGCGGAACAACGCGACGTCCGTGGGGCCATCTAATTTTAAATAAATGTGTAAATTAAAAGGTTAAAAACGAAATACCGACTACGGAGAAAATAGCGCTGTGAATAGTTTTTTCAATACAGGAGTTTATGCCCTCTAGAGGGCGCTGTATTCAATTTAGTTTGACGTCCTCTATACAATTAATAAAACTGAAGTGTCTGTTTGTAATGTCAAAATAACAGTTTTTTACTAAATGCATATGAAAGTATATACGGTACATTTAACAAAAAGCCAATTTTTAAAATTTTTGTCTGTCTGTTTGTTTGTTCCGGGTAATCTCCGAAACGGTTGGACCGATTTTGACGGGACTTTCACTGATAGGTAGCTGATGATACAGGAAGTAACTTAGGCTACTTTTATTTTAGCAAAAGAATTAGGGTTCCGCACAAATAAAAAAAACTGGTCATGGTGAATCAATTTGGGCGCTTAAATGGCTTATACTGAGTAAACCGTAAGAGATATGGTAAATTAATATATTACAGAATTATAGGCATTAAAAAGACCTACAAAAAAGTCCGGGAGACTATACATCTATCTTCTAAGGAAAACCCACAATAAGCATTTTTGTCTTTAAAATAGCCGGGAGTAGGGGAGCAAGATTCGCGTGGGCATTCTGTAGTCCACGTGAGCGAAGCCACAGGCACAGCTAGTATAGTCTATAATCAGCTGACGATCATGACGCTTCTAACAATACTTTATCTGTCAAATTATGATAGGAAGTTTAAAAAAAAGATAAGAGGGAGCAGATGAACATACATACATAGTCTGCTGAAATCACATCGTTTTACGTTCGCCGTACATACATCACGCCTCTCTGCCAACGGGGTAGGCAGAGTTCACGTCCTTCCATTTGCTACAATCCTGTATGCCATATGTATCTTTCGCTTCTTCAACATTCATCAATCTTTTCACGCGCAATCGTCGAGTTAGAATACTCTTGATGTGACCATTCTTCAGAACGTCCTCGATTTGATCGAAGAACGTTCGTCTAGATATTCCTCTTCCAACGCTCCCATTCACACTCGTCTTATAAATTTGTTTAGTCATTCTTGTTTCATTTATCCTCTCTTCATCCCCAAACCATCTAAGCATCCCTTTCTCAACCCGTGTAACTACATCTTCTTTCACATCAAAAATTTCTCTTATCACACTATTTCTTTTCCTGACACTCAATTTCACTCCTAACATATCTCTGAGCGTTCTCATTTCTACTGCATTTATTTTACTTTCATGCTTATTCTCCCATACCCAGCTTTGACTTCCATACGTAAGTGTTAGCACCAACACTGCTCTCCGTACATCCAAACGAGCTATAAATATACCAGCATTTGAAGGGTGGCGTAATATCGATTCCACCGGGCAAGCAAATGGCGGGTCAAGTGTTGTTGAACACGTCCATCGTTAGCCACATAGAGACGAGTGCGCAAGCGACGTCCGCGGCCGCAACGAGCCGAGCAGGGGGACCAGCCGCCCCACGCAGTGACTGGACATTCCCCACGAGGATTGTCCTAAGAAGAATTGTTTCATAGGTAATTTGGTAAACATTACAACAGGCGAAAACTTATTACATAAATAAAGGCAAAAGAATAAATAATACACTTTTATATTATTATAAATAAGTTTTTTAGCTTGTTAGTAATATAAATAAATTTAAAAAAATAATTAATTAATTTAAATTTAATAAAGTTTCCATTTTTTTTTTTTTTATTAATCTTGTTACATGCTGAACGCCACTGTTTACTGTACGTTGTTGTTTATGTATCTTGTGAAAATAGATATAAAAGCATAGGCCATACATCATTTACAAAACATAGTGTTCTGGTTGTATACCTACCACGTAAAACCAATCGAAGTTAGTTGAATTCGCATGTGCACCAGTCGGCCTGAAATAAAATTCAAAATGTTCTCATTTATTCGATCTCATTGTTTTGATTATTCAATTTTCTCTTGAATACTACGGTGTTATACAGCTTTCACATAAAATTAATAAACCCGATACTATATCAGCATATACGACGCAAAATCATACCATACGCATCACTATAGTTCATACTTTTCATATTAGTTTATTTTACAATAATATTCCTATTATTATTCCCCGCCATCTACTTGGCTTAATGGTTCTAGTTTTATAATTCTAACTCTGCTAGTTAGTCATCTAGTCAGTGCTATCTTTAGTTTATATTACTTGTAATATCTGTTCTCTCAGCCTATTTGGCATACGACTATTCAGAGAAGACAGTTATCTTGCCGAGGTAATGCCAGTAGATAATTCTGTTTGGTGTTTGCAAATTTTTTTCACGAGCATACAATGTAATACAATTTTCTAACAGTTAATTATATCCAGAATGTTTAGAAAATATGCATAAAACCTATGTTCGTGTTTATAGTGAAGTATTTTAAAATGTAATTTATATAGACTTACTTTTCACAAGGTCCTGACTCGCATGGCATGGCTTGACTCATTATTGTATTAGCCCTGTAACCGACGTGGCATCGCTTATGTGCGCGTGGCACCAAATAATGCCGCGTACGGGCACGTACTCCACACCCTTCGCATGGAGACCATACTGACCATTGAGATACTGCGCAGGGACCGCTCGTCTCTGCGGGCTCCGGCTCGTATTCGGATGTAACTCTGTTAGATACAATAGAGTATACTAAAATTATACCTTAATACAATCAGAGTGGTATATCGTTCGCATTTAAATGACTGAAAATAACACTGTCTTCGCCCCACCCTCAATACAAAGTATCTTTTAGAAAAAAAATCCAACCTCTATCAAAAAGTCACCAATAATGCTATTACGTAAATGAATACATGTTCATCGCACAATCGGTATAAATCAGTCAGAAATCATTAAGAAAACAGTCGACTTTCAATGAGTTTTATGAGAGAAAAATCATATTATATACTTAATGATTGAACTTTGTACCTACTGACTGTTATCAGAATAATATATTGACCACTTATTACAGATTTAAACGGTATAAGACTTTATTGCAATAAAAGTACATTTATATGCCTAAATAACTCATGAACGCCATATATAGATAAATAAACAAACCTAAATAATAAATAACAGACCTGCAATGTCTAGCGGGGCCGTAACAACGCTTGTAGTCAGTCAGAGCAGTGCGACAAGCGTCTGAGTAGGCTCTAGCAGGCCAAACGTACTGACGCTGGCGTACTGCACTTCCGGGACCACAAGTCACACTGCAAGGACCCCACGGACCCCAAGAATGCGTTGTACACGCACCCCCCACATTACTTGGCTCTTTTATAAGTTCTCCAGTGGATTCTATGTAAATAACAAAATTAAATATCCTTTTACTTGAACGGTCGCCATAACTTTCAAATATTTATTTAAAATAGTAGCTCGGCAAATTGACGGTAATGCCCCTGATGGTAAGCACAGTACAATCTAACAATACAATACAGTTATAAGTATAATACACGTCGATGGTGCAATATTTATTCCTTTCATTTATCCCTTCCATTACCTTTTGTATGTACCGGTTCGGTTATACTTATCCCAATTTATACAGGATACTTCCTATATTGTAACTGTTTGTACTGTTTCATATAGTTGTTCTATATTTAATAATAATTCGTTATGAAGGGCTTGAAAATATGAACCTTATTATTTCTCCTTCTTTTCTGGTGACTTATAATATTGAGATTAACCGTAGGTGCGACTGCCGTTTTAGAAAAAACTTAACCTATTTGAACTTTCGTTCAATCCCGACGGTTAAACAAAACACAGATTAAATTTTTTATTAAATAAGTACGTGAATTAAATTTGATATAGCAATTTAAAAATATAGTCATACTAACCTACTGCATCACAGCTCTTTTCGTAAAGTCGCAAACGCGTCAAACGAAGTTGAGCAAAAGGACGCATCTCGCCAGTGGAACTGAAAAAAGGTGAACGCACATCGCGCGGCCAATCTGGTCTTAGAGCACGCACTGGAACTGCAGGAATCGTTGGCATACGACGTGACTAAAACGAATAACCCTAGTGAGTGGTCATACTTCTTATATATCTTAGTTTTCTTACATAACTTAGTTTTCCAATATATCAATGTGCCAATAAATTTTGTGTCCGTCTTATAAGTGATATATGTATATACATTTATACGCATGTATATCAGCTGTTTAGTTACCATAATACAACCTTTACTTAGTTTATAATTAAATTGCCGTATGAGACATTGTGTCACATATTTATAAAAACTCTTTAAGAAAATCTTGTGTGCGTCTGTTTGTCTGTTAGTGATTCTATAACTTCTGAACGACTTGACCGATTGAACTCATACTCACAAAATATAGGTATTTGTTTTACCGAGACGATGGTTCATAGCTATGTTAGGATCCTATAGACGGCGCTGTGATCGAGCCGTTGAATACCGGAAAGGGCAGAAGGACGTCTGCCAGCCCAGCTAGTAATTGTATAAACTTGTAATCAGGGATTTTTAACGTGAAAATCCCGCTAAAGATTGTCCTCAAAACTGTTCTGGATCTGTTTAAATGATTTTGTCTAAATTTTCGAAATAAAAACAACTGATATTGGTAGAAGTAAGATTCGAAATCTACTTTATCTATACTAATATTATAAAGGCCAAGAGTTTGTTTTCGATTTCTTCGTTTATTTGAACGCGCTAATCTCTGGAACTATATACCAGTCAGATTAGTAATATTCTTTTTAAATTGAATTGCCTATTTATTTTTACTCGACGACCCTAAGGAGCGAAGCAGTAACTATGAACGTAAATCAATATGACATACTGAAGACAAGTAAAGGTGAGAACAACAATACGTTACACGGCGACGACTCGGTAATGAGGTAGTTGAATAAATTTAACACGGGTGAAACCGTGGTGTACAGCTAGTATAATCATAAAATTAAAAAAACTTACAGTGTAACTAATCCCATTATCAGTACCAACATCGTAAGGAAACAAAGGAAGCATAGCAGATGTCCTCCAAGTGCAGTTAGCGTTGCACAACTCTAACGCAGAGACACCAACAATCCAATCTGGTGATGGAGCTAACTTCGCCGCCAAAGAGACCAAGTGGTGTTTTGCGTCTACACGAAACACTGCAAAAGTGCTTGGATTCGTCGAGCCAGCTACTTGCTGCCAAGATATACCGCGTGCTTTGATTATCGTCCGGATATGATCACTCTACAAATATATCAAAAATCTCAAGCAATGTAAAATATTAAAAAACTGAAAAAGACACGTTTACCTTCAAAATATTTTTATAAACTTTTCATAGATTAATAAAATTGTGTGAAAATTAAAGTTAACTATTTAATAAAATTGGTATTTTTATTAAAAAATCTAAAACAAAAAAATCCGGCAAAATTCTTGATAATTTAATATTTCCGTCGGAAAATGATGACATAAACCACATAATGCGGATAAACGAGGACTTGTAAATGGATGTGTATTTCCAGCTATTGATTACTTAAATTTGTTAAAGAATAGCTGTTACTCTTCCTAAAATAATTTAAAAAAAAAACTTTATTAATAATTACTTAACTTTTTGAATGATGACGTCAAGCCACGTTTTCAGGGCATATTTTTTTTATAGAAATTAAAAATACTCTTTTATTACTTTTAAATGTATAATAATAAAATATATATATTACGGGTATTACTTTCGACGCATATGGTATTTAAAACTTGTCCCGAATATATAACAATACAAATTAATTTTACTGGTTATTTAAAAATAACTGAACGGTGAATAAATAAACATTTTTTTTTAATCGAATCATATTACAATAATGTATATTAATACAACGTTAAGTTACTTATACACAATTATAACAAAAGTCAGTAGGTAAAATGAAATCACATTATTATCATTGATAACTATTTCACACTTACGTTGTACTTCCGTCACATGATATCATTACTTATAGTTACCTTCACCATGGCGTACATCCGTTGTGCTTCCGTCACAAAGAGCGCGCGAAACTCTCAGTTATATCCTCTAATAAACGCGCCAAAAAAGTGTAACTTAAAACAACTTTCAAATATTTGATTCGATAGTCGATACAAGTGCATTTCATAGCTCCAGTGAGTAATTTAAAAAAAATACAAATAAGTAGTTAGAATCCTGTACCTCAGCCTTAAGTTCTTTCTCTAGCGCAGTGGTGGAACCATCGTCTGCCAATCGCCGTACACCCGTGCTAGCCACTCTACCTTCCTGCCAGACTCTGTACTGAGCTGTGTGCGACGCGCCTATTAAATCCCCGAAGTGCGCGCGAGCACTTTCTGGTGGAAACTCTCGTGGATGAGTATTACGTGACCACAATCCCTCAAAAGTAACCTGAGAAAAAAATAACTTTCGATGTAGATTTGTCACTATAAATAATATATTCTACAGTTAACTGATTAGGACTGAGGACTGACCATTGTCTAAACTATGAATATAATTTATTGCTTTATTTAGGAGTTTTATAACGTAAGTTAATTAATGTGTATTAAAAATAATTTTAGTTAACCATTATAATTGAGGTTGACTGTCGATAAACTCTCAACTCTCAGCGAACACCTCTGTTCTTGAACCGTATTTATTTAACTACCCACTATAAGCTCCTGTATGTTTTTTTTTAATAACTATAAAAATATAATTTATTACCTCATATTTAGCCTCATCACAAGCACAGCACGGCTCCACAATTGGAGATGATCGAACATAATTGGGCGGTGTTGCGGATGTGGGACACATTTTTCTTGAAAGTAATGACTCTGTACTGGCGCCCACCGTGGGACCGACTCGAGCACATAATCGTATACAAGCATCTAATATATCCGAAGGGGCACTCCAAATGACCTACAACAGGTTTTTTTGCTAGTTTAAATTAAATATTATCTTTAAAATATACTTCGAAAAACAATTTATTCGTTGATCTAAGCCCTAGTTTATAAAATATTTTGTGTCTAGTGACTTGAGACAACGATGTATACCGTTTATAAATATTATAATCAGGGCCGCATTTAAAGACACCGAATAATTTTGAATATGAATTATAAAAATGTTTTGCGGTTCTTTCTTTACAATAAATTCAAGAACTCATATTGTGGAATCAAAATCAAAATATCTTTTATTAAATTTAGGCCCTAAGAAGGCACTTATGAATGTCAAAACACTACCACCGGTTCGGAAAACATCCCAGCCACCGAGAAGAACCGATAAGAAAACCGATCGGGTTTATCAACATCTTATTATATTCTTTTTTTATTGGTTTTACAGTATTAAGTTTTATACAATTATTATAAATTTCAGTAGATGTACAGAGAGGAGATCACATGCAGACATCACCATCATTCACGTAATCAGCCACCCTATAATACCCCTTCGACAATAAAACCAGCTTAACATGATTCTTGAACCTATTATCCGACAAATCGGTATTGTGCTTAGGAAGTTTATTATAGAACCTAACACAATTACCTAAAAAACTTTTATTTGTTTTACTAAGTCTAAAAGACGGAATGACTATTTTATATTTATTTCTAGTATTGAAATTGTGCGTGTTAGTTACAAGTTCAAAATTATCTTTATTTTTCCTAACATACATTATATTTTCCAAGATGTATTGGGAAGGCAAAGTTAAGAAACTAAATTCTTGAAATTTTTTCCTCAATGATTCGCGTGGTCCCATATCATAAATTGCTCGAACTGCCCGTTTTTGTAATACAAATATGGTATCTACCTCAGCTGCTGAATCCCACAGTAAAGTACCATAGGACATTAAACTGTGGAAGTAAGCTAAGTAGACCAGCCTAGCAGTAGCAATATCAGTTAACTGGCGAATCTTACGCACTGCGTATGCAGCGGAGCTTAATGTCCCTACCAAGGTTTTAATGTGAGGACCCCGTTGTAATTTTGCATCTAGTGTGTTGCCTAAGAACACAGTATTATCAACCACGCCTACTATGTTCTCTTCTATCTTAGTATTACTTTCAACACGTTGTACATTGGGTAAGGCAAATCTGATACACTTTGTTTTGTTTGCATTTAACAATACATTATTTAAAGCAAACCATTCTGATATTTTAAATAAAGTATTATTTACATGCCTAACCTCTAAATCTTTTCTTTTCACTTGAAATATAAGTGAAGTATACTTTCTCCTATTCCGACGCTGGAGCCCATGTTCGCCTAAATCCGAGCCTGATCGTAATAAAATATTATTTGATGACTATACTAACCTGGACTTCAGTTTTAGGGTGTGCAGTCGCGTTGTAGACAGCCGGAGCGCAGGACTCGTGCAGCTTGGTTTGAGCATCGTAAGCTTGAAAGGAGCCGATCGATTGATTGGTAAACTTTGTTTCAGGATCGTTATATTTACCCTCGTTCATGAAATCATTGTTTAGCTCAGCCCATATAATAAAGCCTGTAAACGGTGTAGGTCCCAGGCCACTGTCGACGCCTTGTAATGTGACTGCAAATTACGAAACATATCAGTTCTGGAAACATCGTCATCGTATAAAACAAAGTAACAGTTGCTGTAAACAATTATTGAGGCCTACAACTTTTTTATGCTATTTTTATTAGACCGGAACTCCAATTCTTTTTCTAAAATAAACGTAGCCTAAGTAACACCTTATAACATCAGGTATATGCCAGTGAAAGACCCATCAAAATCGATCCAACCGTTTCGAAGATTGCTCCGTCAATTATTTTTTTAATTTGTGTTAATAAAAATTGTTTTTTTGACATTACAAACAGACACTTCAATTTTAATAATCGAACACATTTATATTTTTATGGAAATATTGGTTTGCCCCAGAATGAATAACTTCCGGGCCATAGTTAAGTCTTTTATTTACCTAATAAAATAATAGTTCCTTCAATAAATAAAATATGACATATTATACTTATGACATACTTATCACAAAATGACTACCTACGTCTTTTTGTGTCTCGGTTAGTGTACAACCTTATACTTACCTCAAGAAACATTAATTCATCCAATTTACGTGGACGTGGTTTTAATAATCCATTGTTATATTCTCTGGCCTGGTTTCAGAATATATATTATTACGTCAGGTGACAGAGAAGTAAGAAAATCAGTCGGACGAATTTGCTGGTGGATCACTGTATTATAATTATTTGTGGGGTGTTAGGTCTGTAAAGCCCGACTGGGGCGCGCTGTAGGGCCCGTCATAGTGATACGCATGCACGTCGCGTTTCAAGATCAACCCGTGCATATGCAGTTTCTATTTACGCAGGCTGGCATGACAGCATCGAATCGCCATGGACTGTTGATCTCTTGATACTGGGCATTTCTTTTCGAATTGTACTGTGCTTTAAAAAAACGCTGCCAAAACTGTTCAGTATGAAACAATATTAACTAGTAAACATCCTAACATAATATCATATTACCAGTATAGAGTTCTCCAGGCAGAAAAAGGTCGGGCTCTCCTGTCACCCCTAAACGATAATATGCATCCGCAGGCTGAGCATGAGTAGGTGCTCTCTCACATTGCGGTAAGGATGCGGTCGACGCTACTGTTACCCACGCCGTCAATAACAAAACAATGGTTCCTGCTTTGTCTCGTATTTCTGGTAAATCCGCTATTACCTGTAAATTTCATTGTTTAAACAATATTTTAAATAAGTTATAAAAACAGTTTATGTAAATCTATACTTATAATAAAAGAGTAAACAGTCGAAATCTGTACATTGAAGATATTTCGTAGTCTTTATTAGTAATGGATATCTTTATTTTTAAACTCAGTTTAACTCATTTCCGGCCACAAAATAAAGACTTGTAACTAACTAATGTCTTCTCTTTAACCAAACTTATAAGCATTAATCATTAAAATATTACAGTAGTATTCACAGTTCCGTAGGTGAGACTAAACCATAATACATAGTATAGTCTGATAAATAAAACAAGGCGAACACAGTAAATAAATCTTAATAAATGTCTTCATGTATAGGTAGGTAGGTACGCATAACGCCTAACACACTAGACACTACACGTAACTTTATACATAGGTATCCAAAGGGTTGTCTGTGTAATAATTGCAATAATTGGTTGGCATTATATTATATTCCCATAATTTAAATACACATATAACTAAGTTAAAGATAGTGTTTAACAATATTACGTAAACTATTTATATCGATAATATGTCAACATTTTATTACCGCTTTATCCGGCATTTCAGACAGATTTTAGCAGGCGCTAGCAAGTAACACCCGGACGACGCGGCGCGGCGCAGCGACGGGAGCACACTGCCGGGAAACCCATTGTTTCCAATAGTAAAGCTTTTGCTACTATCAACATATTATAAAATGTATAAGAAAGTTCTCAGCTCTCAATATTTGAGAACTACAGCAGAAACTGGAAATAATCAGATAAATAGTGAAAGAATTCATTTGAATCAAAAAGATTGAAATAAATACAATTACCTATAACATTTATACAAGCTTATATTTAGTTTCACCTGTTCCGGTGTCTGTCTGTAATGAAATCTTGTAGTTAAATTTGAACCATTTCCTCTTATCCTACGGAGTTGAAACTGTAAATGTTGATTCAGTTCCGATGACAATGGATTTTTATACTAAGCGTGACTTGATCCCACACCCAGGATTGGCTCTAGATGAAAGAACTCCTTAACGGTCAACAGCTGAGACACGAAATTTTGTAAACAGGTTGAATCAAAATTGCGCCATAGCCTGGCTCCGAACTCCGCGTTGGTTCGGCGAGGAAACTTCTCAATGGTCAGCAGCACAGACACGATATTTTGTATGCGTATTTAATTATGATAACCCGTTTTAACGACAAAAGCTTGTTTCGAAAACTCATTTTTCAAATGAGGGCTTCTTTAATATAGTTTAGTAAACAAAGAATTCAAATGGTCATCGTCGCCGGAATCCATGTTCAACGTTATTTAAGACCCACTTCTATAGAGCGCCACGTAATTTGTTTTTATATACTTTTTTAATACTAGCTCGGCAAAATAATTGTACAGTACGGTATAATTATTTATTACTAGCTGACGCGCGCAACTTGGTCTGCATCTTTTAAGAGAGAGAGAGAGAGGGAAAGGGTTATAGAGTGGGTCATAGGCACTGTATTAATAAGTGCCGCTTGCCTCCCACATTATTCTGCTTAATAAAATTGCGCTCGCGGTACTTGCCCATTATTTTGCTGCAGTTATTTTAAAACTGTGATATCTAATAAGATATTCATTTAAATCAATTACTGTAAAGGGCAATTTTGTTCAAAATGAAATACTTGTGATGAATAACGTATTTATTTCGATAAGGATTAACACCATATATATAAAAACACCTTCGCAAATAATTCTTTCATTTTAGAACAAATTTTATTACCAAAAAAGGGTATATTGAGTAAACCTTAAAAGATAGCCATATGCTATCGCGGACTTTTTTTTAGAACTTTTTATGAGAAACAATTTTATCCCACACGATTTTTCCGTAACTTTAACCATTTACGCAGCGAGCGCAATGGAAGCTCTCAAAAGAAATAAAATTTGTCCGTTTTTCTAACGTTTTTCATTGATTCTCCGCTCCTATTGATCGTAGCGTGATGTTATATAGCTTATAGCCTTCCTCGATAAATGAACTATCCAATACTGAAACACTTTTTCCATTCGAACCAGTACTTCCTGAGATTAGCGTATTCAACCATACAAACAAACTCTTCAGCTTTATAATATTAGTAGATTCTTTTGGTCTGAGCGTACAAATCCATAGACAACAGTAAACCAGTTTTCATCGGCAGTCATCGATATCATGGTGGCCTGCTGAAACGCCTCTTCACACCTCGTTTCAATGACCCAATATCATATGAAAGAAGAAATACGTTAGCTAGTATACCATTCCATATACGCACGACGCACGACACGGCATAGGTAAGGTTTTGCTAACTTTTTCTTCGTGCTGTGCTGGTCGCATCCGTCTAACTCTGGTCTCAGTCTACTTGATTTTGTAGGAGTGAAACGACGGCATGAGATCAAACAACTCTTCAGAAAATTCACATGATACAGACGAAAAACCACGCTTAGCGAGGCAATGCTGAAAATTATGTTGTGGGTTTTAACAAAAGAAAAACAGATAATCTTTAAGACATTTAATCTATACGTACATAAATAATAGGTAGCATATCATGATTATGTAATAAAAATGTAAGATTATTTCACAAATGATATCGAGCGATTTTTTACTTAGTGAAATAGATACAGTTAAAACTATAAATTTTAAATATATAAAAATGAAAGTTTCTTTATTCAGTGGGTGTTCCTATATCATATACTAGCTATGCCCCACGGTTTTACCCGTGTTTTTATACGACAAACACCGCGCCGCCAACGCTCCCGTGTTGCCTATAATAATTGTTCTCACTTCCGGCAAGTACAAATTATTTTAATTTTTCAGTATCTCCGCGTCCAAATAAAACGCTCTAAAGGGCAAAATTTAACTTCATAAACTTGTCTCTATGATGAAGTAACTTTTGATAGTAAGGATTAGTATGCCATGCCAAAAAAAAGGTCATAAATCAATGTTTTAATCTACAACAAAAATAATTCACTAAATTTGTTATTTTGGCTTTTGTATAAGAGGTAAGCATTTATGCTATCGTGGATTTTTTTAGATATACTAAGGACAAAAATTTTGGTAGAACATTGTATTTATGTATCATTAATCATTGCGTCAGCGCACGCGGATAAAGCAGTTCGGGAGGGCTTCCAGTTCCGACCTACTTAACAAAAATCAATATTCAGGCTAACTGAAAGTTGTAAGTTAGATAGCCTATACTATTCCTTGTGAATCTGCCAATCATATACAAAAATAATTTTTCGAATCCGACGGGTAGTTCCAGAGATTAGCGTAACAAAAATCTTTTCCGCTTTATGTTAGTATAGATTAAATTGAAACGAAACTTTTGCGAGTTATTTTCTCACGACCGTCATTGTTTCTGAATATGTACAACCATTGTAGAATAGGTGACGCCCGAGTCGTTTCATTTAGAAGACAACGTTGACAAAGTTATGGGAAAGAGATATATAGTAACTTAATAAAATTTTAAATTAATTAATAAATAATTACTTTTAGATACCTACATACTACATCTTTCAAATTTACATAAATACTGCATACTAGGAATTATAAAAGTCTTGAAATAATAATATATTTCAAAATAACTTCTGAGAGCTTCGAGACTTTGAGAGATAGGGCACAGGAAAATTAATTTCCAATAAATATTCTCTTCCTGGGGCAGTCTGACTGATGGAATTGTGTTCCTGCGGTGAGTAGGGTTTCCAGAGATAGGGGGGTTCAAGGTAGGTACTATACGCGTCCATTGGCTACGGTAGCCACATCAAGCGGGCCGTGTGCTTGTTTACCACCTTTGTTACTTAACAAAATCTAATTTTAATAATTTAATTATATATAGAAGAGATTATACTTTTTTTTCGGTTCTGATTATAGAATAAACTAGAGTTTGATCTGATATTGTATTGGTATAGAGGTTATGGTTTGCGGAAGTATTGATTAAATAAGTTTAAAGGTAGAATTATACAGAAATGATCAAAGTTTTTCATGTCATGGATTACCAGTTATAGTCGACAGTTTCATACATGTAAAAAAGGAACGGAAGTCGAATATTTAAAAGGATACAAAGACACAGAGGTCATTATTTACGTATTCAGAAGGAATGGTAAGAATTAGATTTTTACTTATGAGTACGTCAAGAGGAATATTATAAAATATTACTAATGCTATTATTATTTTGTTTTTTAAAATTTAGGTGAAAGTGCATAAAAAATAATTTCATTCAACATATTATGAGTAATATTTGATATAATATATGGAGTAATATTATAGTAAATAATCACTAAAAGAAATTTACGTCTAATATAAAGCCGTCATATTTTTATTGAAAATTAGTTGATAAGATTTTCGATGTCAAAATTCCTATGCCTATCAAAGATTAGTCGAGCCAACAAATGTTGAGTAATAATTATATATCTACCTACGAATCTATATTCTAATTTTGTATTACGTAAACGCATTTTTTTTTCAATTTTTTTACGACATAGCTATTTCTTAGGACACCAATATGACATTAGATTTTGTTTGTCTGTTTGCAAGTATGGATTTAACTCAAAAACGCCTTGTCAGATTTTATGAATTTTTATACACAGGAAATATAATTTTGTCATTCTTCAACTGATATACTACAGTTATAAGGTACAAAAATTGTAAATAATAATATTAGACATCATTAAAAAAAACAAAAGCTTAATGTACCTACTTATTTTATTCTAAACCGATTTAAATAAAATTTTATATACAGAGAGTAGATGACATTCCATAAGTCATAAATAGGCTATAACAATTACCAATAATACTTTACCAAATCATAAAATAACAGTAAAAATATGATTAGAAACCCAAAACACTTATTGCGTAAAAACGCGTGCGAACCCGCGGGCACACCTAGGAACGCAAAAAGTACTGGATAGATTTTGAGTTGTTTTTTTTTTTGTTTTAGTCCTTGCCTAAAAATATAATATCTCGATGTATATTGTAAAGGTAGTTGACTCGTGTGAAGGAATTAATTAATCTTTCTCTCTCTCTTTATGAATTAGTAATAATTCTAAACAATAAAACTTAAAATAATTAAAATGTTAAACATACATTATTATCACTTAGATAAGCTACAAAAAATGTACCTCTCTATCTTGCAAACTGTCTTTGCTCAACTATTATGACTTTAAAAGTTCTGCGCAGTCTACATATACTCCTAAATGACGTTTTTGACAGAATCTGCATGTCATGTTCTGGTTTTTTAAACTTACGTTTTTTACCCTATGGCCTACTATTAATATTATAAATATGAAAGTTTGTATGTTTGTTACCACGTAAAAACGGCAGAGCGGATTTGGTTAAAATTTGGCACATAGATAATTTATAACCTGGATTAACACAACGGATACTTTTATCCAAGTAAACGACATTTTTTCATTTCTCTCTGGACCCAATTCTGAAGTCCACGTTGAGAAGTCGCGAACAGAAGCTAGTTATGCAATATTGATGGCATTTTACATGACATAGTTTGATTATTGTGCTCGCGTGAAGTAAATTATTAATACCTACAAGCATCAATTTTGAGTTGCCACAAAAACTCTCGACAGTTTTAACAAGAGAGCCACCATTTTATAAAAGCATTGTTTAAACTCTGAAGATTAGTATTGTATGATTGTGTATACGTCCCTATCTAGCGGGAGCGATTTCGCCACGAATCATCTCACTCAAATTCATACGCGCGACGGCGAGGTACTTGAGTTCTAAACATCGAGTCCTTATGCATCGCGCGAGTATAAAGTTCGCACGTAAATCGAACGCAGTACGCGACTCTCGATTCGCGCGCTTAACGCGAGCGTTTCGTGCGATCACGGATACCAGAGAACTGATAGTCTCTGTGGTTGCGTCCAGTTCACGCGCGAACTTTCATGGAGTGCACGTATTTAGAAAAATGTAGCAAAAAAATATCGATACAGGAACGTTTAGAGGTGAAATAGTAAAAAAGGCTGACAATACGGAATATGGACTCTTCTGCATACGGGAATAGAATTTTAAAACGAAGAGCTTGGAAAGAACTTGTTTTAATATTTTCATATAATCTTTATTTGACTCCAAAAAAAAAGGAAATTGTTGAGTAACTTTCTCATGCTGTCTTAAAATTGGATAAAAAGCTACAAACATGGATACTATTTGTCATTCTGTCGTAAATAATTCGATGTATTTTCTACTCTCCCTTCGTTTTCGCATTTTCCAGCGACGGTAAGCTAGCCAACAGCTCTACCGCTTCGCCCAACTCCCAAGTCAAATACTGCCTGAATCCATTCTCAAATGCTCAAGCGTTAAACATTCCTTCTGAACGTGACGTATGCGTGAATACGCGCGAGATCATTCGCCGTAAAATCGCTCCTTCTGAACGAGATCTAAACACTGGTTGCCATTAAATAAGAAGAAATTGACACAAGAACAATAGTGTTTATAATAGTAATATAGTAATCTTATAATAATAAAACACTGCATCGTTTTGGTGTTAAACAATCTATGAGTGTTGGTGGTTTGGGTTATCGTCTCTTAGTTGTAGCACGTGTTCGACAGCTTGAGGACGTCCATCGGGACCCACGCGAGCCGGCTTCACTACGCCCGCCGATACCATCTTGTCGAACAAATTCACCAGTCTCATTGCTTCATATTCTTTCTGTGAAATAAACACAATTTACTCAATAGTATACAATATTTATTGTATAAGTAGTTATTATAGATTAGTCATTGTGCTGACATTAGTAATATCTTAGTGACACAGTCATCAACGTCTCCCTATCTAAATATAAACTAACGATAATAAGGAAATTATAAATAAAACTTGCTGTGCCCCGTGTTCATTTTATAAGACAAACATCGACAACGCACCCGTGTAGGGAATTTTTTATACTTTGTGTAAAACTATCGACATTTTTATGAGGAATAAATTAATTTTCACATTATAATATAGCCTATGTTACTCGCTGATACTGTAGCTTTATATTGCTGAAAGAATTTTTAAAATCGGTCTAGTAGTTCTTGAGTTTATCCATTACAAACAAAAAATCAAATATTTCCTGCATATAATATTGGTATAGATGAAGAGACATTTAAAGAGTCTACGTGCGTGCAAACGTGCTTACTTGTATGCGAGTGCTTACGTTTATATGCGTGCGTACATGTTCATGAGTGCGTACGAGTTTGTGCATGCGTTCATGTTTCTATGTGCGTTTGTGTGAGTACGTACGTTTGGACGTGCGTACATGCATTCGTGTGTACATCCGAATTTGTGTGTAGAAGTAAGATCAGTAAATATGGTAGCAATTATTTAAATTATATTAGAATGTTGCAATAAAATTGATCAATCTGATATTAGGTACTTTTCGATTTTTTTTTGTTATATATCATGGTAAGGAATTAAAACTTGTATATTACTTATAAATAGCGAAATTCAACCAGCGACTTTTTGATCATAGACTATTTTCTGTTTGACATTTGCAGTATTCATGAACCTAAACAATGAGTATTATTTACATCACTTACTGTCACTTTTCGTTGATTGACAATGTCAATATTTTGGGGGGCCGAAGTTCAATGGCACTGGGCAGTTTAGGATTCACAGTATTAATTGATTTAATTTAAGATATTATTAGTAACAGATATTAAGATAAATTTAGCTTTCTGCTCTCCTTCTCCACATAAACTTTAACTATGTCAAATCTCAGTCTTCCGTGCACGCAATACGCTTAAAAAGGGGTAGAAAGTTTTTGCTTCACGTATTAATAAATATATATATATATATATATATATACACTAGCAGTGCCCGCGGCTCCGCATGCGTTTGTTACTACGCAATAATTATTTATATCCCTTTATTTTTACACATATTGTTGACAATTCATATGCCGTATCAATTAAGGAGTGGTATATATTTCCCGTGTACAATTTTTATCAAAATCGGTTGAAAACCATTATTCTAAAGTACAATTTCTAATACATTATTAATTCTTGTAGCCTCTCAATTATAGTAGGCATGATGTATGCTTCCCGTCTACAAAATTTGATCGATCAGAATCGGTTGAGAATTGATGAAAATTAAACTTTTTGAATTACTTTTTTTATTATTCTAGAAGTAGTATTGACAATTTTTATAGCCCATTAATTAAGTAAATAATTAGACAGACTTCCCGTGTATAATAACAAACAGACAGACTGACGGACAAAAAAAAAATTAATGGCATATTCGTTATCAGTATCGTTCATATAATGTCTATCGGGAAATTTTGGAAAAATATTAAAAGTACAGACAGGACTACACATTTATTATTAATATAATACCAAAAAAAAACATAGATGGGTTTATCACTATGTGTATTGTGGTCGCAATCCCAACCAACCCGCTATATTACTGCATATGCACCGGCTGATTTCGGAACACGACAAACCAAAAGAAAATCATAGATGGGATTATTACTGTTTGTATGGTATTGACATTATATGCCAATATGAATCCAACACATTAACCGTCACAATAAAACTTCCAAAATAATTAAAATCATACCTTATTGTACCGGCCTACGGGAAGGTTTTTTGAAAAACGTGAAACCCCTTTTATTCTTTTCTTACCAAAAGCATAAATATGAATGGGTTCTTCATACAAACTTTCACCCAAGTTTTATTTTCACCACATGTGGAATAACACAATGAAATAATTCACTTGTAGCAAAACTGTTTAATACAGATAATTTACAATAGGTTTTTTTTTTTTTTTGAACTGACTACACTGTTAGCCTTAGGGGCCCTATCCTAAAACAGAGCCGCTGCGGCTTTTACAGCTTCACCGGACTTGGGGGCGAGCGCTTAGGAGAGAACGGTGATTACGCGGGCGTGGGCGGTGGCACGCTCTGTTTGGAGAGACGGTGGCGTAGAACGCGTTAGCTTTTTCGGTTTGGTCGGGCGGGTCAGTGAATATATTACGCGGCCGGCGTTTTCTCCGGCAGGCGTTGGGGTCAGGCACATACGAAGCTGCCGCTTTTATTAAGGGATTCGCGTGGTTCGACGCGGTGTCGAAATAAGAGCGAGAAAGGTGTTTGGCATAGGCATGTATCGAAGGAATTTTACAATAGGTATATCGCTTAGGATATATAAACTCCCGCGAGCCGTGATTAACGGCGCACGTCATATTCCTATCATAAAATAAAACAGTAATTATGCCGTACTATGTAGTTAAACCGTTTAAATACACTTCAGCCAATCTTAAAAAGAATACTGGACTATCATTTAATAAGTAATTATTAGAAATACAATAAATTTCTTACGTACAATAATATAATTAATTAACAAACCAGATTGACAATCAACAAACTGGTTGGTATGGTAGCCGATGTCATTTCACCATTATCGCGCATGCGAATTTGGTGTTCCAATAATTTGTTCATAGAAACTTTCATCCCCTATTTTCTACCCTTAAAGTTTTATTTTTGCTACAAAAAGTACCCTATGTTCTTTCCCAAGGTCCAATCTATCTCTATACCAAATTTTATTAAAATAGTTTCAGCGGTTTAGGCGTGAAAACGTAACACAGACAGACAGAGTTACTTTCGCATTTATAATAATATTATTACTATGGATAAGCTCAAGAAATTTTTTAGGTTTATGTTTGTTTTAACGTGTTAATCTCTGGAACTACCTGTCAGATAAAAACTTTTTTCTGCATTTTATAGCCTATTTATTGAGGAAGGTGATAGGCTATATCTATGAAGTTATCTTCATGCTAGTACCCTAAGGAGCGGAGCAATAACCATGAACGTCAAGAAAACTGGCAAACTTTAGGCGAGTACGGGAAGTGAAAACAACGAAAGTCTACACAGATGTGTTGGCGGCGGCGCGATGGAGAGTTTGGCGCGAATAAATTTAACACGGACAAAACAGTGGGGCACAGCTAATATTACATAATAATCACTGACGAACATAAGCGAAGAGAATCTAAAATACCAACGGTTAACCGTCAAGACCTCCTAAGTCAATATATCATAAGTGTGTAGTATGTACAAAAACCTTCAAACAAGTATAAGTAAAACAAATATATAGTTGATTTAAAATATAATCATTTACAATATTATGATAAAATATATTTTTTACTTTGTCTAAAGAAATAAATATTTTTACGCACACACTGAAGTTAGCAGCAACTGCCGCCAAAGTTTGTGCTCGCATATTTACTAGGTATTAACCACAGTACCCGAATAGATTTTGCGATATTTCGACTGTGCGAAATAGAATGTTTATGTGGAGAATTAGTAAAAAAAAAGCAGTTTGTCAAAATATGTCAGTTAAACCTCACGGTCCTGGTAGTTAACCGTCGATAATATATGTTACAATGGAATTGGTTACCTGTTCTTCGGACATGCCTTGAAAGGGGTTGACGCGCGGCGGTCGCGTACACCCGACAACCGGATCGATGCGAGACGCTGCCTCCAAGTACTCCTCCGTGTCTGAATCGCTGCTCGACGAGTAAGGGTCCCCGCGGGTCGCATTCAGCAAACCCTTCTGGGCTAAATGACCGGCCGCGTTACCGAAACCCGTGTACTTCACCATTCTCCCCACTGCGTTATCATGAAAAATTGTTAATAATTACATATATGAAAAAAAAGGAATATAGAGGAAAATATGCTCATACAATTTTTCATTATCCTGAAGCGATGATCAATCGACGTGGGATCGAATAGCCAACCCAACAGTAATCACAAAAAATATAAAATGGAGTTGAAAGTAATCTTTCCCAATACTATAAACATTATTCAATAAAAAAAAAATTTGTGAAATAATATTTATTTATATTTTTAAATTAATATCTAAGATCGAAAATTTTGTCCTGTTCTTCATGTCAAATTAAACACCAATAACAGCGCGTGACGTCATTCGTGATTAAGTGAACGTTACCCAATTGGTACGTTGAGCTGGACATCTGTTGTCTCCTTCCTGCGTTTATTTAGTAGGTACTGACTTCAAGTATGACGTCGCGCGCTCTGCGATGTCGTTTGCGCGGCAATTTAAAAACGTATACATCTTATTTAAGTATGTACATACTTATAATGCTTTAGGTATGTGAAATTATATTTTACTAGCTTCCTAAATCCATAATGATTAATAATTAACGATTTTTGAACAGTCGTCCGTTTGCCTATTCTAGAATAATTTTGTAGAATAGCCTGAGCTTCCAATGGACACGTGATAAAACAAAGCACACTTCACACGCCAGTAAAGCGGGAGCTACTAGGAAGTCGGCATGATTTTTTCCGACATTTTCAACAATCGTCCTATCTCAGCCAATTTACACAAACCCGCAATGAATTATACACCTAAACCTTCCTCATATCTCCGACATCAGACTCCGTCTATTGATGAAAGAGATGAAAGGCGCATCAAAAAACGGAATATATCCGGAAATCCGGTAGTTTTTGAGTTTATCGCGTTCTGACAAGCAGACGCGACGGGGGCTTTTAATGTATACATAATATTTCCTCAATGTATAAAAAAACCAACTTATACAACTTTCATATATTATTTTATTTTAGGTAGCATAAGAAATACAAATTTAAACAGACAGAAATCAAAATAGAACGAAAGTTAAAATACTAAAACCGTGTCTCCTACGCATGTTTTGCTCTACACACTATACAAAAACCTCTACACAAAACATTGTTTCGCTACACATTTATGTTCATCAATGTTTGTTTTTTGTTGATGTCAACAATGTTTTTGCTTCCAGTGCCGTAAATATTTATCCACCGCGCGGGAGAAGGAGAGTGAAATACAATCATTTCTCAACAACTCTTGAAAGTGTCGCATCTATCGTATCGTATCGTATTGTTACACCCGTGGGTATTAAAAATGCCGATGTTTGACGTGAAGAAGATTTATTTCAATTTCACACAGTTACGAATTACATGAACTCACAACACTTATTTATTACACTGTGGTTTCGCTTCTTTTATCGCTCGTTGTTATCGCATTGTAATTCAAAACTGAACTGCCTTGGCGCCGCGCCTTAGTCGCTTAAATACGTACAATAAACGATCGCAGAAAAATCGTAAATCGTCACTAACTTTGTTGACGTTTAGTTTCTATGCATACTCGATGACGTAATCGAGGCGATAAGCCCTATACATGTGTGTAAATTGCGATGTTTACAAAACATGCGCCGCGGTTGTTTACGACGGGAACATTATTTCGAAGTCCTGAGAAGTTTGTAGTTGCTTCGAGATATTTCGGGAACAGGATTTTCTCTAGCTTTTTATCGGCTTGTAACAGGTCGTAACAGCATTTTGTTTTTCTTTTTTTATGCTTACCGCCAGTTTTTGTGACAGCACAGCTTCGCAGTTGTAGTAGATAAGGGTGCAAAAATCGTAAAGATTATCGATGTTTATCAGGTGAAGAACACCTGGGTATGATAAAGGATGGTGGTCGCAAATATACTCCAAACACTCATCATGCCCAGGGCACACCATAGACGCAGCAAATATCTCAATTAATGGAAAATTTATCAGCATGAATCTGTTTTATGTAACTTTTATTTTTATTTGTATACATCACTCTTTTATAAATATGTTTTTCTTACGAACACATACGGGCACACACATTGTCATATTTTGTTCACGACACATCACACAACACAATACTTCACATACACATACACTTGTTCCTATTTCACGAATCATTTTAATTACACTAACTTTTATTTTATGTTTTATTATATTATGGCAAATTTTAATACTAATATTATATGTATTCTACCATGGTTAATAACCTTTCAGTTTATTTTCAATATGCACGTAGTATACGTGGCAAGACACAACAGTTTCGGCTAGGCATGTTAAATCAAAATCATGTTGTTGTAGCTATTTGTGAGACTTGGCTGGTATCTAGTGTATACGATTCTGAGCTGTCTGATGCACGTTATGATATTCATCGGTGTGATCGCAGTTCTAGCAGTTCTAGCAACTCAGTAGGGAGACGCAAAGGGGGCGCTAGGAAACAGGTTGGCGGAGGAGTTATGATGTTGACGCGTCGCGAGCTAGGTGCAATTCGTATATATTCGGATGATATCCGAACTGCCAAAAACTGTGAACTACTTCATTTAAGAATCGAATCACACAATATAAGTACTAATAGAAATCTCCATATAATTTGTGTCTATTTACCTGGATCAGGATCTTCACACGACGAGTTGTTGGGATATCTCAATTCTTATCTGAATAATTGTCGTTCGTTAATTAATAATGATTACTTATTATTGCTAGGCGACTTCAACTTGCCTCATATCAGATGGAACGCTGACGATATTGATGGCTATTCCTTGGCATTAGGTAATTTTAGCGAAAATAAATTACTATTTACGGAACTATTATCAGAATGGGAATTGAGTCAATTTAACAGAATAATGAACGACAATAACCGTTTACTAGATTTGGTATTTTGCAATACGGACGTAGAGGTGCGACGTTCTGACTTATCTATATCCAAAGAAGATATGCCCCATCACCCTGCTTTGACATTGAAATTTACTAACATAAATATTAAACTGCAAAAAATGATACCAATAACTATTTACAAATATAAAAATGCTAATTAAGATGAAATTAATAATTACATAAACTCGTTTCACTGGAAACTCGATTTCAGCAAAGAAACAGTTGAAAGTTCAGTCACGATTCTTTACAATAGATTAGGTACGGTGATTAATACACATGTACCTAAATATAAAAGTTTCCCTAAAAAATTTCCACTATGGTATTCTAAGCCACTAATGAGTCAAAGAAAAGGAGAAATTTCATAAGAAATGGAAGAAGTTTGGTATACCAACGGATTATGATACATTTTCTCTGTTGAGAAGATTAAAGAAAAATGCAGATCGCCTGCTGGAATAGGTACGTCATGAAAAGTGAAGCAGCCATCCAAAATAACCCTAAAAGATTTTGGCAGTATGTAAAAAATTTGAAACATGCCCCATCTGTTCCTGCACATATTGAGTATGGCTCAAAAACAGCCACTGACGGTAAAGCAATATGTAACTTCCTACGATACACTGCACGCAAATATTGATAATGTCAATAATGTTAACAAATTGAATAACATAGGTCAATTGAGTACATCCGAAGCAGAGGTGGAAAAATATATTCGTAAAATTGACTGTAATAAAGGAGCTGGCTCAGATAAAATACCTCCATACTTCGTAAAAAAGTGCATCAAATCCTTAGTAGTCCCTTAACGGTTATATTTAATAAGTCACTAACAACAGGCGTATTTCCTAGTAAATGGAAAGAAGCATACGTTGTTCCTATACATAAAGCTGGATCCAAGAGTAATGTTGAGAATTACCGGCCAGTATCCCTATTGTCTGTTTTTAGTAAGTTGTTTGAAAAATTGGTGCACGATCAAATATACAGCTCAATTTCTTTGTCTATACCATTGGAACAGCATGGGTTTATGAAACGAAGATCGACACTATCCAATCTAGCAGTATTTTCAGATTACATAGCTACAGCTATGGATCAAGGTTATCAGGTGGATGTCATGTATACCGATTACTCTAAGTGTTTTGATCGTATTAATCATGATATCCTCTTACTGGAGCTTGACAGGATAGGTGTACACGGTGATCTCTTGAGGTGGTTTAAATCCTACATTCACAATAGAAATCAGGCGGTTCGAATTGGGGCATTTCTCTCTGGCTTTCAAACTATTCCTTCAGGTATACCGCAGGATTCACACCTAGGACCATTGCTTTTTAACATTTATATCTCCGATATATCCTCTTGCTTCATCTCCGACAGGTACCTTATGTATGCCGATGATACCAAAATTTTCAGCGCTATTCGTACTATTGATGACTGCCACATGTTACAGAAGGAACTTTTACGACTTTGTGATTATTGCAAGTTAAATAAGCTAAATTTAAATGTAAAGAAATGTAATGTAATATCATACACTAGAAAACATCAACCTATAAATTATATCTATATACTTGACATGTTGCCAGAGCAGCGGGTTTCTGTCGTTCGTGATTTGGGGGTGATGATGGATTCCAAAGTGTTTTACACGTATCACTATGATTACATACGTCAGAAAGCTTTAAAAATGTTTGGATTCATTTGCAGAGTTGCAAGGCCTTTTGTAAACTTAAACTCACTAAAACTATTATATTTTACATATATTAGGAGCTATCTCGATTATGCTTCGCCAATATGGTCACCAGATTATATCACACATAAGACTAGTCTAGACAACATCCAAAGTAAATTCCTGAGATATCTAAATTATAAATTTAATAACGAGCATAAGTCATACTTAATTGATTTAGACTTTTACAATTTAACTTCTTTAACAAAACGACGATCTATCTTCGACATGACATTATTATACGATATTTTGAACAACAATATTGATTGCCCCGAACTAGTGAATAGGATTAATTTCAAAACACATACAAAAATTATTCGAAATCCGCGCTTATTTGCACCACAGCCAGTTAAACACAATTATGCTAAGAACTCTGTTTTACATCCAGTCAAATAGGAATGTTTTCTTAAAAGAATTAAAATCAAAAACACATTGAAATAGTCATCATGGCTGTGAAACAGGAACACAGAAAGGACTCAGTTTTCTCTCTATTGCTTATAACATACATACATATACAATTCACATATGCTTTCACTCAGGAGGATATGATCCCACCACACCTATACACTCTCACGCACACGCACACTACACGCAGACTCACACTCCCACTCACATTGTGATATAGAAACACATAATAAATACTTCATAATGATATTTTTTATGTATATAAATATTTAACCGCTGCATAACAAACAAAATTTAATAATAATTGTTTCGTAATTGGCACCACATGATTGCAAAACATAACAAATGTATATTTTGTGTTAAATGTGCTGTGAAGCAATATGTACCAAACAAATAAATAAATAAAAGGTGGCATGACAGCTGCAGCAGCAAAATTGTACCATATAATGATTATCATTGAAGGATATTTACAGTGAAGATAAAGGTCGTCAAAATGGTGACTGTTGAATTGGTGACAGCAATATGTGGACTATCGATATACTTAGTCAAGATAGTGACCTTCAAAATCCATTTGTTGGCGGGTTTGGTGTGTAGTGTGCTAAGATATATTATGTATGTACAAATATTTATCAAAAACCAACCACAACTTCAACTTTGTTCCACTTGAGTTTGTATCGAAACCCGCTTTTCATTTGCATTTATGTCGGTACAAACGCATAAAATCTACTAATACGCGCAGAATACGCGCAGAGGACACATTCAAAAAACGCGCATCGTCAGCTCGTTTCAAAAATATCGTGTGCAAAGGCCCTTAGTTGTGAGCGCAGTATGTAAATTAGGTAATGACATTTCCATGTACAAACACCATTTCGAATTATTAAACCTACACAATCATACATAATGTTATTTTTATTTTTATTTATTTTTAAATCAATAACCATATTAGTAAAACTACGTATCGACGCATCCCTAGTTTTTAAGTTATGTTCAATTTTATAAAATATCTTTGAGACCGGGTTTTTATTTTAAAAAGTAACATTTGCGGTTATTCATACAGTAAATATTGAATATTATAAACAAAATAAATTTAGACGCAATATGAGACGGAACGATATATCCATGGGCTTTCTATTTTGTTTTATGTGACATTTTTGTGTAGAGATAGGGCAAAACAAGCGCAGGAAACACGGCTTTATAACTCACAATTCAAAACATATAAAACACAATTTACAATGAGGATTACTCACCATTCTCTTTACACAATATGAATAGGAACTCGGCTACCAAGTCTCTGACTGAAGTGACATGGGTAGTCAGAAGCCGACACAACTGGTTCCTTAACGTGTTTCCCTGCTCTGGTGGATTGGAGACATCTCGGAGAGGTGGAAGCACCACTTGCCGGAGATATTTACGTTGGTACCGGCATCCTCGCGCACTTTTGTTCAACACCGTTAGAATCGGTGACAAATTTTCATATAAACTCTTCACGTCCTATGAAATTAATAACAATAATAATACTACGGGCGATTATGATATATACTAATGAAATCTTTCGATTATGAAAATATCTCGATTATAATCATTATTAATTACTAATTTGATAGGATCAGTAACTAACATCAACCTTGGTGTTGGTAGTCGGGCTAGGGAGGCCTTTTTTAGCTTGTTCGTAAACAAGTTCTTATAAAGAACCAGTAATGCTAATTAGTAACGTTATATTCGATTATGAAAATTAGCAATAAGTAATAAATAAACGTAACGATATGTCAATCATTCATGATCGTCCACCACTAAACAATACCATCACCAAGCCAGCCCATGACGGATTAGCAATTTTATATGACGATGAAATCGCAGTTCTGTATTTTTCCGAAATATAATGGATAATTAAATAAATAAATAATTTAAGCATCTTTATTTATAATAAATAAAAATCTATAAACTGAAAAGCCTGTAAAGTATTGCAATATTTTAGAAAATAGAGGCGGCATTTTCTCTTTTTCGAACTCAAATATTTTAAGTCGAGACAAACACCAAAAGAGAACTAAATTGAACCAACCAACCGTTACCAACTAAATAATACAGTAGCGGCACGCTATGATATCCGATTAGACGTTTTGTCGAATTAATCATTATATTTGAAGGAGCATATTGCTGTTCTTTATTGTCAATAGTGACTTGCAACTAGTCAAACTATTTATACAATGTATAATTTTAAAACACAAAATTAATTTATTACACTGATTTGTGAACTATACATATTATGGTGTAACTATATAATATGGTTGCTCGAACAAATCTTTTCCCGTTTTTACTTTTTTTAAACACAACTCTTAATCTATATACAATTAATAAAATTGAAGTGTCTGTTTATAAAGACAAAATAACTGTTTTTTACTAAATGCATATGTAAGTATAAACGATACCTATAATAAAAAGCCCATTTTTTAAAATGTTGTCTGTCTGTTTGTTCCGGGTAATCTTCGAAACGGTTGGACTGATTTTGACGGGACTTTCACTGATAGATGATAGCTGATGATACAGGTGTAACTTAGGCTACTTTTATTTTAGAAAAAGAATTAGGGTTCCGCCCATATAAAAAAGAACTGGTCATGGTGAATCCATTCGGGCGCTTAAATGGCTTATGCTGAGTAAACCGTAAGAGATATAGCAAATTAATGTAGTACATAATTATAGGCATTGAAAAGACCTATAAAAAAGTTCGGGAGAGTATAGATTTATCTTCTGAGGAACATCCACAATAAGCATTTTTGTTTTTAAAATAGCCAGGAGTGAGGGAGAAAGATTCGCGTGGGCATTTATTGTTTTCGTTTTATTTAAACTAGTTATAAAGCCAATAACTTATAGATATGAGTCGAATTTGATTATATTTTTTTCGAAAATAACATTTCACATCACTATTGTAATGTGATGGCCATCATAGCATGCCTCTATTGTAGTAGTGTTGGTAAAATATTAATGAACAATTTTATTGATTAATCGGGGTGTTTTTATGATTAACAACCCTTTTTTTAGCTTGTCAAGTTACTAAAGTACGCAACCTTAGGAACGTGCGATGACCTTTTTTCGCTGTCATTCCTTCGATCACTACGCGCTGACGTATATTCTGTCCTAAAAACAATCGATACTCGATAGTAAAATGATCCCTTTTTTAAAACCATCGATTACTATCCATTGTCCAAAAAACCGTTGTTTCACTAACACTACTAAAAAATCGCAGACGCACGTCTGCCTCGCCCCCGTGTCCTGTGTGCCGCGAACCAAGCTGCTATTCGTCAATATGCCCTCTGGCTGGCCGGCTGGCCTGGGGCGGGAGTGACATTGTGATGCCAATCGATACTAAACTATTGTTGTCATTCATTACCAGTACTTCAATATTGTATGTTGGTGTTATCTACTACTAGTACTTGTATCAAATGAAAAGTATCGATACCATGTTTTCAATCAACAACTTACTGTGGGTAATGATAATTGATGCTGTAACAGATTAAGGAGAACATGTAACACATACATGTTTTTACCACTGTAGGCATATGGAGAAGATTCTTCTTTGATAAGTTCTGGTGTAAGATATGTATATACTGAGACAGGCACACTGTAAGTAAAATATTTCGGAAATAAGATTACTGTAGAATTTACAAGAAAAGTATAAACGATATTATGAGTCTTTCTCACCAACATGAGAACTTTCAAAACTGTTGTTGCTGATATAATTTTTTTTTATTTTATTATTTTGGCTTTCTGCCTATGTAGACAATTTTGCCAATGTCAAATGTAATATAAAGCTTAAGTAGGTACCTTTCTGGGATTTTATTATAAGTGATTCATTGGATTTAAATAATAATTTGAAATTGTATATTATATTGTATTCCAATAATACAACAGTTTTCTGACAAAAATTTGTTATTTATTTTTACAGTATAATTATTTCTTTTACTTGGTTTTAACAATTTGGTGTATACTATAAAATGTTAATTTTTTGTTTATCTACCTTGTCAAAAAATTTGCAACATTATTATGCAATTCCATAAGTTTCAGATTGCTGGTTGTTTGGGCATGCAGTATTGTGATAAGTGCAGGCATCATTTTTAAATACATTGCAGTTAAACTTTGATCAGTGACTTCCTCATGTCCCATGTCGGCATTCAAATTAAATTGACTTTTTAATATTTCACATGTTATTGCTAGTTTTTCATCCTAAAAATATGCACAATTCATACTAAATTTTATGTAACCTTAAAATATTACATGAAGATAAAAATGACCAAATAGACAAGAATAAATTACTCAAATTACAATACTTTTGTTTATGTATATAATTAAATTAATAACTAATATTTATTTAAAAGGAACAAAACAAAAAATTAGTACATTTACATTTAAAGATTTTCTTAAGTATCTACCTAAATTTGTACAATATAAAGAATTTGTCACTCTACTTACACATAAAAAACACTGGCTTCCTTCAAGAAGATCTCTTCCACTTCCTGCACAACCATCAATTGGATTTACACATTCAAGCAAAAGTTCATTCAAACATTGTGTCAATTGGTTTATGCCATCAAGCTCATTTATAATTTTGGATTTAATATCCTGTCTTAACGCTGTCAGTATAAATAATAATTTCATATCATAAAGCATGATATCATACTTGTAGGGAATGTCCTTGTAAACTCGGAATCTTGCAACCAAGCTCTGTGCAATCGAAGTGTTCGCGCAATGGGCCCGAGCAACTGGACTATTAAATGTTAGGTTACATAGACACTTTAACGCTTCAAGTGCAACCTCTTTTTCAGGTAGTTCTGTGAGTTCAACAGTCTCTGTTTCTGAGCTGACATAACTGTACAATCCTGCTCTTTCTATTAATGTTGTAATCCATTTTTCACAAAGCAACTCTTCCAGTGAAGTTTTATCACGACTGAAAAGTAAAGTTTAAAATTGTAATATCACCTTTTTCATGCAGTACTGGTCATAAGAGTAATAGGGCAATTATACAGTATGATCTACTGCAATTTTTGTCAATATTCAGTGCAGTATAATAAGGAATCGGGAATGCAGGATACTATCAAGGGTGAATTGTCAACCCGATGATCTGCAACAAATGATATAGCGTAGTTTTAACTACAGTCGCCACGCCACGAGAACGGAGAGCAGTCCTATGCATAATGTTAGTTCATATAGTCAACCCCACTATTGACCCGAAACGTCGCAGGTTCAATCCTCACACATAATTTTTTTATTGATATAGTTTTTAAACTAGTAAGAATACCAATTCTAAACATGGATTATTTTATCATTTTTAACATGTGCTTTATTATTATTTTTACAATGGTTCCTATTATATTACAATTTTATATGATCATAATGTATTAAAATAATGTAAAATATTACCTATACAAAAAAAACTGTTGTAGCTAAAGTATACCATTTCCATTTCTTTATTTTCTTGATGACAGCTCCTGTGAAAACTTGGAGGAGTGTCTTTTTTACATAATATATACATTATTTTATAAAAATATGATGTTTACACACATACAAGTTTATACCAGAATCAGAGAAACTGATAGGGATGGAGCTATATTGATAAATGTAACAAGATATCAGACCCGAATTTTATTTACAAAATGTAAGAAACTAAACTACTTGGATACTTTTGTACAAATTTATTAACTAATATTACATTTCATTACAAGATGTTACACATATTAATTCTTGATTGATAATGCCAACTTCTTCAAAATTTTTGCAGCTGTTGTAAAATAAGTAGGTATAGGTAGGTACTGGACAATGAAAGGAAATAATTATAAGGACAGGTAATCTTTATTTATTTTAATCAAAATATGTTTCTTCAAAATATAATAAATATATGTGATCAATATCATTACTTATTTGGTCACAACACTACAACTATCAAATTAGAACTGTCATCGAGTAAATAAATAAATGGAAATAGTATAATAATTACTTTTTGTAGTTTTGTCAGTGTCCGATCCATGATAACATATGTAAGCATCTGTCAAGGTTTGTTTATTAAGTGAGATAGCTGTGCAGTGTAATTGCGAGGCACTATCCTGCAGCCAAATGCACCCTCGAAAATTGGTTGTGGAAGATTGTACAATGTAACATGGGCTTTAGCAAGTTAAAGCAAACAAACATGGAGCCAACAAGTCTGTACAAGTAGACAGGACCTAAATCATCACCATAAATAAGTAAAATATATGATTGTATATATCGATTATATCCCAATTACAGGCCTCGTGGTACAGTGGTAGTAAGCGCTAATATTGAGCAGAGAGGTCACAGGTTCAATACCCGCCCATGACTAACTTTGTGTGATGAGCATAAAGGTCAGTTCTGTGTATCTGGGCGTTAATATTTATATATGTATGTATATCAGCTGTTTAGTCACCATATTACAAGCTTTGCTTAGTTTGGAATTAAATGGCCATGTGTGAAATTACATACACACAAGCTTGTATAAATAGTTTATTTTTTGGTTTTATTAAATACAGTTCATCAACCAGTCAATAATATACATATTTTTTAAATATTACTTTTTTTTGTTTTAATTTTATTGGTTGCTGTTGTTTGTGGACTGTACTATAATTACCACCAGGTAAATAAGATACTTTAAAAAAAAATTAAACAATCTTGTTTTTGTATACATACCTAAGAATTCTTATTGTAGCTAAGCATAAAGGATGCACTGAAGATAATTGTTTGTTATGGAGATGTTGGAATAAAGTAGTCCACAATATGACTCTTCTATTCTCACATGAAAGACTTGGAAAATTAAATTTATTTTCATTCTGCTTAAAACAAAAAAATAATTATAATCCAAACTCTGTTGCCATATAATTTGATCAATATTGCAATGAATCACTTAAACTAAAAAGATTTTCAAAAATATATATGAGATAGCTGTTATTCATACAAGTATATAAATTAGTGTTTGACATCATCTTACATTCGCCAGGAATCGCTGTAATATTTCAGATACTTCCGTTGTTTTAGAGCTTTTACTAAGAACTTCTATTTCGTTTTCCTCCATTTTAATTTTTAGTGAACAGGATTATATGTAAAACAAAGAACGTTCTAAGTATTTCAGGTTTACGAAAACGAACATCACAGCCACGAACACTTATACACTACGATAATCTCATATTTATCAGTTATATCACACAATATTCTTACTTAATATATACATTAATGAAATTCATTCTATGACGAACCCAGAACCCAGAACCATGCCAAGTAATCTTCACACAAAAAATAATAACGCTACGTAATGTCAATTGACACACTAGACTTCGTCGTCTCTATCTCTTTGTCATCTATCCTTGTCGTTCAAAATTGAATTGTCTGAAATCAGTAACAGAGAACATAAGTTCATTTCAAACTTTTGTACAAGTATAATTTTGTTAATTAAAAGTTTACAGGGTTTACTTTGTAGTGAAAATAGAGTGAATTGTGTTTATTTTTAACATACAACTTATTGTTTGTAATCGTATCGGATAAGTGTTGCGTTTACAACTGCATCAGCTCTAAGCCTGTAGTTTATCTTCACCTTTTCCAAGAAGTGAGAAAAGATTTCAAACATGGTTGAAATCTATAAATGACCCTGCTTTAGTGAACCTTAATAAGAGCGAGATCATATCACGGCGAAGAGTTTGCCGAAAACATTTTGAAGCAAAGTTTATTCGACAAAAACTGACTAAAGGAATTCGGTTTGTTCTGACTCCTGATGCCTATCCTTCTTTATTTCCTGAACAGGAAATCGAAAGTGGCATACCTAATAGAAACGAAATCGGTAAGTTAACAATATAATTGTTTAAAGTTAGGTTATGTTGATATTTATATTGAAATAGTGCTGAGACATATTAGAGAATTACTGTGACTATCGATAATGAAAATTTATTAATTTGTTTGCTCTTTTCATAAATGGAAATGGACCATGTTTAAAAGTATAACAGAAGCAGAATTATTGTTAATAAAGTATCTTCTGTACATGATAGTTTATTTTACGAGGGTCATGTGGTATATATTGTGTAAGTTTATGTTGCTTTTTGTTGGTCTCTCGATGTTATTGAAAGTATTTTTTTATGAATGCCTTAATATTCTAGTTTTAATAGTTATAAAAAAAAAGTTAATTTTAATTTGTGCTCAATTACAAACACTCCCTTTTTATTTTATTTTTAAAAATCATACGGCTGTATGGCTGCGTAGTAAAAATTATGATTGTTTAAAAAAGGTTTTGTTTCGTATAGCATTCTTAGTAAGTTCTTATTCAAAGTAACATGGTTTTAGGCTGAAAATAAGGAACTCAATCACGTTGATAGTTCATTAATAACATATTTAATATACATTCACGCCTTAAATAAATAAAACAGTGCATCTCATTTCAGGAAGTAATATTAATTATAGTGATGATTCATGTGTGCCCGTTCATCTCCATGATCATACATATAACTTAGATTCGAGTTTGGAAATATCAAAACCTATAGGAGCGCAGTCTGAAGAACTTAATAACTCTTCCTCAAGTAAATAGCAAATCATACATTTAATTCTATCGCATATGTTATGCATTACTAAATAATATGAACTTTGAATAAAGAGTTTCGTTTCATCTCATTTTGATATCTTATTAATTATACATTATATATAGCTTTTTCCCAAGTAATAAATTAGAAATAAAAATTTAAAGCTTACAGGACATTGCATATAATACAAATTGATATTAAGATTCTTAATAAATAAAAACAATAATATTAGGGGACACTGATTAAAGTACATTGTATATTTCAGAAATACCAGAACTTGGTAAAGACAAAGAACAGAGCAATATCTATACTAACTTGACAAATTTGGTAATAGGTCCATCGACTTCTCACCAGGATGATACACAGCCTCAGGTACAATTCGAGGTGATTAATTTAAAATATTTACAACTGATACTAGTATTTATACAAATGTATTAAAAATTGTATGTCACTGTTCTCTTTTTTTTTACATATTTACTTTTTTAGAAATTCCAACGAAAATAGAGAAATTCGCAAGAGTTACACAAAATATTACGACTTTGACACCAAAATGTAAGAAAATATATACTAAATGTTTAAAATTGATGAACTTCAGGAGACAGCTTAATTTTCAAAGAAGGCTGCCAACCACTATATTATTTACTTTATAGGGGTATTTCAGGAGATCGTTATGTAGTTATGTGATTAAGAGACGTTTCATGTATTTAAGTTATATTTTTTTAATACTCCTTAATTATAGTCGATTAATGGTTATCGTGAAGTACTATACAATCGTCGCTGGTGTTATTTTCAAGTCATGATTTTTGTTAATTTTATGTGGTGATTTATGTGTTTAAATAACATTAAATATTACTATATAAATAGCTGATTATTATTTCGCTTATAGCCGGTATATATTTCCTGACAAAAATTCAAATGTTTTAGTGTAACTTAACTTTTAAACAGAGTCTGGCCGTGCTATAACATTGCAGCAATAAAAAACTGGTCAATTATACACTTGGACACGGACAAAAAAAAATTTAAGTGTAAAGATTATCTTTTTGTATCATAAAATATGTTAATGTATTGTAAATATGTCAAATGTTATTGCTCAGAGATATCATAGTCAGATTCATTTCTTTTATCGATAAATATTTATATAAGTGACCCTATCTCTACATCCGTTTAATAATGTTGCTAGTTTATAAAACTTAGGTCGGAAGTATATTTTCGAATGGTATCATTTAACAATGGCGTTGGCTAGTGTATCAGTCCTGCCCCCCGTACCTCATTCCTACCGTTTTACCCCTCGCCATCAAGTTTCCTGTCAGTACTTGTACATTTATTAGTCTGTGCCCAGAACATTTAAATGAATACGAATAGGGATAGGGACGATTCAATACTAGAGTACTCATTGGAATTGAACCTTTTCAATCAATACTGAAACAAGTATCGAACCATACCACCATTCGATTCTGAGTACTGTTAAAACTGAAAACAGTGATATTGAATCAATTGGCGTCACGATATGGCCCCGCCCTAGGCCCTTGGCTGGTTGGCGGGCGTGATAATGAATAGCGGTGCGGGACTGGTGAGCAGATAAGCGGTGATATTTGATTGATAATTTTTGTTTTGTGGATAAGCAATAGTAATCGTTATTATCGCTATATCATATAAAGGTGTTATATAAGGCTGATATTTTGGTATTACTAATATGGAATAAATTAGTTAACTCGTATTAGGTTCCCGTACCTATTATTTGGTATTAGTGAAATATTAGTACCCGATCAAATATTCGCTATTCATACCTACTAGAATCTAATACTGATATTAAGCGAATCTATTCTCAGTATTCTTTATACATAAAGAAGGTGTGTATGAAATAAAAGATTGTTTTGAATATTTATTATTATTATCCGTATGCTTATTATATAACATAAATGAAAAAGTGGTTAAATTTTCTTTCGTATTAATAAACTAGCTGTGCCCGCGGCTTCGCTCACGTGGACTACAGAATGCCCAAGCAAATCTTGCTCCCCCGCTCCCGGCTATTTTAAAGACAATAATGCTTATTGTGGGTGTTCCTTAGAAGATAGACGTATACTCTCGCTTACTTTTTTGTAGTTATTTTTAATGTCTATAATTATTTAGTATGTTCATTTGCTGTATCTCTATAGTTTACTCAGTGTAAGCCATTTTAAGGGCCCAAATTGATTCGCTATGACCAGTTGTTTTTTTATTAATGCGGAACCCTAATTCTTTTTCTAAAATAAAGGTAGCATAAGTTACTTCCTATAAAATCAGCTATCTAGCAGTGAAAGTCCTGTCGAAATTGGTTCAACCGTTTCGGAGATTACCCGGAACAAACAGACAGACAAGAATTTTAAAAATCGTTTTTTTTATTATAGATATCTTACCTACATACTTTCATATGCATTTAGTAAAAAAAAAAACTGTTATTTTGACATTACAACAGACACTTCAATTTTATTTGTTATAGATTACGGACCCTCGTTAACGTCAAAATCTTTGTTATATTAAAATATATTATGTTAAAAAATATCACTATGTCATGTACTACAATTATAGATTTTTATATATGTCCATTAAAAAAGTCAAACGATTGATTTTTTTATTGATTCTAAACAAAAAATAATAAATATTTACATTTAAAATTCTCCAAAATAAATAGATACGATAACATGTGTGCAATCGCAGCTAGTTACAAGGAACTGAAGAAATCGCTAATATAATACGAAATACCAATAGATACCTAATACAAAAATTACAAACTAATCTATGAATCTAACTAATATCCGTATTAGCTATTACACAAATATTCGTTAAAAACGGTGCCTAATATAATGATTCTTTAATACGAAATACCAATAGATTCCTAATACAAATATTACAAACTAATTTGTGAACCTAACTAATATCCGTATTAGCTAATACGCTGATAATCGTTAAAAACGGTGATTAATATTGTGATCCGGTTCTCAATGCTTGCTTACTGTGTTAACAACGCTGCAGTTTTCATAAGAAGCCCGACGTGTTTAAGGATGTCTTTACTATACATACCTATACATACCGATCAGCTAGCAGCCAGCGGTTGTTTCTATACGAAGTTTCAAGTCATGTAGTTATCTCGCTTACTCGCAAGATGCGCCACCCTATAACGGACAAAGAGAGAGGTACTTGCGGTGACTTGCCGCGCGGGTCGTGAATCGCGTGCCTATTATTAGACTAATATTTGGTAACCTATTATTCAGTATACGTGGATCATAATATATTAGTCCGTGGCGCGTATTATAATCCCTGTACCTAATACGAATATATTAGTTACACCTCTAATATCATACAACAAAATCACCCATCGCGTCTCTCAGTCTCTCTGAAATGTGAACGAATTAAGCAACAAAATTGAACGGATTTACATACGATTTTAATTAATGATTGGAGTAATTCATGAGGAAGGAATAAATGTTTCAACCATTCAAAATGATAAACAAGGAGTAGGTGCTGCTTTTTATCAAATTTCGTCTGGATATTTTAAGCTTTTTAAATACTCTTCTCTAATATCTAACTTTTCTGGGGAATGCTTAGCTATTTTGGAATGTATCAGCTATATCATAACGGAAAAAATTACCAGGGCTGTGATCTTTACGGATTCTTTAAGTTGTTTACAATCTCTTTTACAAAATCCTTTAAAAAAAAAAATTGGTCACCGATTTCTCTTGTAATTAAAAATAAACTGAAATACTGTGTGCAACTAGGTTTACAAGTTTCCTTGATATGGATTCCTGGTCATTCAGGTATCCATGGTAATGAAAATGCTGATGGTTTGGCTAAATTGGCAGCTTTTCAAGGTGCTCCTGATAATTATTTATATAGCCAGGATTTACTTTCTTTTCTACCTCGTCAAGACTTGGTTGAAAGGTGGAATATGCACTGGGGTCATTCAAGCAAAGGTAAATTTTATAAAAGATTTCAATCTTCAATTGCTCTAAAACCGTGGTTCTCCAAATGGAGATTTAGTAAGAAAATTACAACTATTATTTCGAGGCTAAGGTTTGGCCACTGTTGTTCGCCAGTCCACCTGAACAAATTAAGGATTAGAGATACATCTATCTGTGAGTGTGGTCTGGAAGAGGGTAACATTATGCATATTCTCGTCAATTGTTCTCTTTATAACTCTTTACCACTGTATGATATTTTGTGTAATTAAAAGGCTATTCTTCCAAAAATTTCTTAATCATCATAAATTGTCATTGTAGGTTTCTAATATTATTTTTAATTGTATTTATTTATTGCCACTTCTTCATTTACCCGCCTATTCCCTCCATCCGCCTAAAGTATCGAATTCGCATAACTTGAAAATGGCAGTATTAGTCTCTAAAGTTGACTGGGTTGCCAAGATTGAAAACAGAAGAAGATATTGACGTTGTCAACGTTACTTATTGTCAAAATCAAAGTCGACTAGGACTAGATTCTTGGGAATAATAGTTGTGTTTTCTTCCACACAGTGTACATTGCCTGGTAATAAATATAAAATTTTCTAAATTTAGCCTGAAAATGGCGAAAGTAGCACTATCAGGCTACCTGGGAACTAAAGCTCTGAGTAAGTATTTAGTATTCTTTTTGAATTTCGTATTCATCTCGTCTCTTACATAATTGGTCAGAATCGATTCCACATTTAAATAATACAAACATTATTATGATAAACAATACTAAATTGATAATTAGGAAAGGCTGACCCTTTAATATTAAACAATACTATATTGATAATTAGGGAAGGCTGACCCTTTAATATTAAAAATAATCTTATGAATTTCAGCTTCCAATGGGTCTATGAGCGTTGTTTATATTAAGTCTGTCCGGTATAGTTCTGATGGCACGCCTAACTTGGCTGCTTACAAACGAGGTACCGGTGGGCGTAGCAGCTTCAATGGAATTGTAGCAACTGTCTTTGGTTGTACAGGTTTTGTAGGGAGGTATGTGTGCAATAAGCTGGGAAAAATTGGTACACAGGTAAGAGCAATAGAATTAAAGAAATACCAACGTTTTTATATACAAAAAGTGGTAGTTTTCAAACAGTATGTTTTAATAAATTTGCCATTAACTAGGAGACATTATTTATTTACAATACAATATACTGTGTTTATTAAAAAAATTGTTACAACTTGTTAAGCTAATTTTTAAAGGGTACTACAAAGTATTGGGATTTTAAATAAATAGAAGCACAGAAGCCATATTTTCTATAACACCAGTATATTTTTTTTTTAAATTAGACATTAACAAGTCATTCTTACATTATCAAAAAAATCTAATTCTTCAGAAGGGAGGAACAGAGTGTAAAGTTCCTCATCTGCCATAGAAAAGGGAGGATCCTCCGACCAGATGGGTCTTATGTCTGGCGGGCAGCTGCCCAACGGTTGTTGGCGGGATCTTGTATATATACTCAATTGTTGAGTTAATTTATATAATGCGTCGTATGTGGCTCGATAGATGTCTCTGATGTCGCTATGTAGGATGCGTCAGTTGTGGCGAGAGATGTCGCCACATCATTCCCCTCCGAGACCGGAGGTCGATAGCAGGTTGAGTCGTCCATACATCTTGTGATGCTTGAGGGGCCAGTGGCATGTTCCAGTGAGTTGGAACCAGATGTTGCATAGTTCACGGTGAGTCGGAACTGTCTGCAGTGATTGCCCCAGTGAGTTGGGGTGATGCTGCAAGAATGCTCCAGTGAGTCGGAGTGTTGCAGTGCTGTGTGATGACTGGCTGCTGCTTTGACCAGGAGAGAAGTGCGTCTCTGCTTGCTGACCGGCCGAAGTGCAGTGTGCTGTGCCAAGGTCGCTGAGTAGGCTGTGGGTGATGACTAGGAATGTGTGTCCGCTGCATGCTGATGGTCAGGATACCCATAGTGCCGTGGATGCTGGCTGGCTGTATGAATCGCTGCTCGAAAGCTTGAGGAAGTGATAATGACGTCGCGATGACGTAGCTTTTTGTGAAGAAGGTTGCGCTGACGTTCATGCTCGGGGTCACCAGTTTTAGCGGAAGGGAGGAACAGAGTGTAAAGTTCCTCATCCGTCATAGAAAAGGGAGTATCCTCCGACCAGACGGGTGTTATGCCTGGCGGGCAGCTGCCCAACGGTTGTTGTCGGGTTCTTGTATATATACTCAATTATTGAGTTAATTTCTTTAACGCGATGTAGGATGTGTCGTATGTGGCTCGATAGATGTCGCTATGTAGGATGCGTCAGTTGTGGCGAGAGATGTCGCCACATACATATTATATTCAGTGAAGGTGATGCTAATACAAATCTTAATTGTGTAAAGTATCAATTAAATTTTTTTATTTCTAGATGATTTTGCCATACAGATGTGATTTTTATGATGCCCAAAGGTTAAAGGTTTGTGGAGACTTGGGTCAGGTTTTATTTACCCCATTTGATATTCGTGATGAGGAGTCAATAGCGAAAGCAGTGAAGTACTCTAATGTTGTGATCAATTTGATCGGTCGAGACTATGAAACAAAGAACTTCAAGTATATGGATGTTCATGTGGAGGGTGCTAGGCGCATTGCTAGGTAAATATCATAAGAACTTATGTATTTTATATATTGTAAACTTTAAGCTAAATATTAAGTAAATAGAATTCTGAAAATAGTTTTCGACATTATCCAGACAATCTTCAAAGAACTTGATACCAATACTATGTGCTTATAGTCCACACATAAACAAAATATGTTCATTTGTGAAAATCAAGCCCATGAAACATAATCAAATGTCACACATTATGAATATAAGACTTTTGTAAAGTAAATCTGTAAAATCATAATATTTTTAATTACAGAATTTGTCGAGAGATGGGTGTGGAAAGATTTATTCATCTTTCTTACCTGAACGCAGAAGAACATCCCAAGCCATTGGTACTAAGAAAACCCTCTATGTATAAAATCAGCAAATACCTTGGTGAATGTGCCGTGAAGGAAGAATTTCCTACTGCTACTATCATCAAAGCTTCAGACATATATGGTTCTGAGGACAGATTCCTAAGGTAATTTTTTGGATTATGAACTATAACATAATTTTAACATATATCAAATCTATATTTTATTGAAAAATGAAACATTATAATGTTTTTATCAAGCTGTGATTTTTATGAAGTCTTCAACCAACTTCAATCTGATTCATTCACCCTTTTATACTGGCTCACATTCATTTTAGTTATAAATAAAATATCTTTTTATGAGTGGTTAACATTTTTTTATGTAAAAAAGCAGGATAATACTGCCAAAAGATTGTTGTTCCAATTCAGTTTAAAATCCATTCATCATCATCATCATTTCAGCCGCAGGACGTCCACTGCTGAACATAGGCCTCCCCCATAGATCTCCAGAGCGAGCGTTCTTGTGCGGCCTGCACCCAACGGCTCCCAGCGACCTTTATTATGTCGTCTTTCCATCTAGTGGGGGGCCGTCCTACGCTGCGCTTTCCGGTGCGTGGTCTCCACTTGAGAACCTTTCTGCTCCAACGGCCGTCAGTTCTCCGAACTATGTGCCCCGCCCACTGCCACTTCAACTTGCTAATCCTTTTGGCTATGTCGGTTACCTTAGTTTGTCTACGGATCTCCTCATTTCTGATTCGATCTCGTAGAGAAACACCAAGCATAGCCCTCTCCATAGCTCGCTGAGCGACCTTGAGCTTTCTTATGAGGCCCACAGTGAGCGACCACGTCTCTGTGCCGTATGTCATCACTGGCAACAGACACTGGTCAAAGACTTTCGTCTTGAGGCACTGAGGTATTTTGGACGAGAAGACGTCGCGCAGTTTCCCGAACGCTGCCCAGCCGAGTTGGATTCGTCGACTGACCTTTTTTTCAAAGTTGGACCTACCTAACTGGACTGTTTGTCCCAGGTAGACATATTCTTCAACAACTTCTAGACAAGAGTTCCCAACTGATAACATCCATTAGGCCCTCATAGTTAATAATTATTGAAATAAGAATTTATTTTTTACTAGCTGTACACTCCTTGACTACTGAATGGTGTCGATCTGGCAAATCCGTTAAAGCAAATTGTGCTAGCCCCGCCCCCAGTTATTTTAAAGATAAAAATGCTTAGATCACCTCCTTATAAGATAGACATTTTTTCTACGTTTTTTTTAATATTTACAATTATGTAGTACATTAATTTGATATCTCTTATGGTTTACTCAGCATAAGCTCTTGAATTGATTCACCATAACCTGTTCTTTTTTATTTGCTTGGGGTCCTATTATTTTCTAAAATATAAGTAGCCTTTTTTTTTTTTATGGGTACACACCCGCCCGAGGGTACGAGTGGTTATGTGAGACTCCTACTCACTGAAACTCGCCATACAGGGGCGTCACGGGAACTGCGGTGGCATACAGCCGCGTCGCCCCGGCGGCCGGCCCGGCAGTGCCGGGCCCCGGCCTAAGTAGGAGACAGCTCCGTACACCCTAGCCGTCTCCTCCGTCCGCCGAACCTGTGCAATGAAGAGACGGGCCCCCCGACCCGTCTCCTCTGGTTCGGCTAGGGTGGCGCGAGTTGGCGGATAAACCGCCTCCTCCTGCCACCCGTTCGTCTTTGGCGGAGAGGGCCGCGTAAGGGATCCCCCTCGCGAACCCTCTCCGCGGCCTCCTTCTGCAAGATGACGTCCTCACAGAAGGAGGCCATCGCCGTCCATGCCCTCTCGCTGCCGAGCATGGCTTTCACCACACTCGGCAGCGAGAGGTCCGCTCCAACAGCTACGGCCAGAGTGCGGCGCTGTTCCTCCCACGCAGCACACTCAGAGAGAGTGTGCTGCGCCGTGTCCTCTACAGCCCCGCACTCATGGCATGTAGTGTTGGGCTCCCTCCTGGCTATCTTGTGCAGGTACCATCCGAAACAACCGTGTCCGGACAGTACCTGCACAAGTCTGAATGTCAGGGAGCCACGCTCCCTGCTATACCACTCTCGGAGGACTGGGCGGATGGCGTCTATGGTATAACGTCCATAGCGCGCATCCGGCAGATCCTCCTCCCAACGCCGGAGCACCTCTTCCTGCGCTCTCTGCCTGATAAGGCTAATCTCTGTGGGAGCCGGAGGCTCCCCACTTTCCTTCCTCGCCGCCGTAGACCGATATACGGCGGCGAGCACTTCCGCCTCCAGCTCCCACGGCGGGGAGTCGGCAAGAACAAAAGCCGCCCCCGCAGACACCGTCCGGTATCCGCGGACCACCCTTAGCGCCACGACACGCTGCGCAGCGCGCAGGACGCGTTTATTGTGGGCACTGAGGGCGGTCACCCAAATCGGTGCCCCGTAGACGGCCATGCTCTTGACGACCCCCGCATACAAACAGCGGCAGCTCGAGCCTGGCCCTCCCGAATTCGGGAGGAGCCTGCCAAGAGCCGCTGCAGCCCCAACTATACGCGGTCCGAGTCCCTTAAAATGGGACTCGAACCGCCATCTTCCTTCCAAGGTGAGACCCAGATATTTCATCTGGGCCCCAACCCGGACCCTAAAAATATAAGTAGCCTAAGTTACTCCATAAAACATCAGCTATCTGTCAGTGAAAGTCCTGTCAAAATCGGTCCAACTGTTTCGGAGATTAGCTGGAACAAACTAATAAACAAACAAAAATTTTAAAAATTGTTTTTTTTTGTTATAAGTGCTGTAAATATATACTTTATATGCATTTAGGAAAAAGATGTTATTTAGATATTACAAACAGAAATTTCAAATTTATTATTTGTATAGATATATAACACGTTTTTGAAATACTCAATTATTTCAATATTACTAATAACATGGGGTGCATGCATTAGGTACTTAATGCATGAATAGTTCACCTAACGCGCTAATAATTTTATTGTACTCAAATTGTTTGTACTGTTGTGTGAGTTTTCTCAACAGCTACTTCCTACACCCCTTAATAAGACCTATGGTATATGTTTCACGTTTTGTATTGTTTTATATTAAATGGTTTAATACTTTTTAGTTTGTTTTAAAAAGTTGTTATATTAAAGATTTTTTTTTTTAACTATTTTCTATTTTTTAGTTTTAGGTGTTTCAAAATGTTTAGAATTTTGGAACACCTTGATGAGATTATGACAGAGTCAATTGATAATTTAAAATCAATTTTCAAAATTTATACTAAACAGACAAGAAAGTGAATTAATATTACATTGTCATGAAATCCTGAGCTATGTTCAAAATATCAAGTCTCTATTTCATCAGGGAGCTAGTTAAAATGATTTACAAATTTCCACCTAAACAAGCATACAAGAAAGCGACTTCATAAAAACATGGAAACAACAACTGACCTAAAGAAATATTAATTACTCAAATTTTTGGAATGAAGTTTCTTATCGCAAGGGTATTATAGACTTGGTGGATGGGGGCTAAGCGAAAAAAAAGTGTAAGAGTTTTCCGTCACGACCCTTTTCTATCCATAGCGCGTATGTCATAGGTGCGTGCTTATTGGTTCAAGACTACGAACTTCGTTCCAGCCGAGTATTTCATGACACTCACGCATTTTTTTAAATACCTTAATTATTACAGAGCATTTGCATCAAACTGGCGAATTCATAGTAACTTAGTGCCTCTGTACAAAAATGGCATGGCTACTGTAAAGCAACCAGTTTTTGTGTCAGATGTGGCACAAGCTATCGTTAACGCAGCTCGCGACCCAGATACGAAATGCCAGTTATATCAAGCTCTTGGGTATGTATATATTATAATGTTAAGGAAGTATGAATATTTTCAGGAAGAAAATAGGTCCAATAATAATAACATTAAAAACTAATACTGAGACAGGACAGACTAGATGTAATAAAACAAGAACTAGATAGAGTAAAATTTAACAATAGTGTCCATGGAATTATAGATATTATTATGTATACATTTATAATGCCAGCCAGGGTTGTACTATCAGTAAGGGTGACTATTATATCTTACTTAACAATAAGCACTAAAGAAGTACTTTTTCTGTACAAGGTTATTCATGCTTCCTTTTTACACTTTGTCATTGAAATAAACCTATTCAGCTTTGTTTATTTTATGTGCAACTTTAATTCTTGTTTCGCATAAAACACATTCCCTAAACTGATTTTATGCTGACTGACTTTATTTGAAAACCGAAACACCTGTATTGCATACATTATGATTTGGTGAGATGTTCCTGAATTTTGCCGCCTCTTAAATTAACGAAAAGAGATAGGTAGCTATAATAAAATGTAGCAATTGTTATTAAGGTCCCTAGGTTTTTAACATGATAGTAAAAGAAGCAGGCAAGTTTAGATTAAATACAAAATAAAACAGTACATAATTATTTGTTTTCAGAAAATACAAAGACCCTAAATTATTAAAAAGGAAACAAATAACCCAACTGCAACAAAAACACTACTTAATAAATATATTTTTATATTTTTGCTTTATTTACTCTTTGTACTAAAATATTATAGCCCGTGTCACTCCTACAATTAAGACTAATCAAAGTAATCAAACAACACCTCATATGCTAAAATCCGTAAAGCCATTTAGGCTACAGTTTGTGCCAAAGAAATAGACATAAATATATATTAGGTTGGGGAAAAAGTGTTTTCGCATAACATGGTATAAACTTGTTATAAAATTTCTTTGGCTTTGGCAAAAAGTTGTTTCCCTGCTGTTTTTTCTTTCTGTAAAAATGAAAATCGGCATATCAGTAGTTATGATGTAGCTGAAGAACAGTTTTAACTCATTTGAAGAAAGCTGGCTATATCAAATAGCTCGATATTTGGTTGCCACACGAGCTCACTGAAAGAAACCTAATGAACCATGTACTAATTTGCGATTCATTATTGAGACGTAATGAAACCGAGCCGTTTTTGAAGAGATTGATAACTGGCGATGAAAAGTGGATCACGTACGACAAGAACGTGTGAAAACGGTCGTGGTCTAAGGTCGGCCAGGCTTCACAGACTGTGGCTAAACCTGTGCTAATTCGAAATAAGGTGATGCTGTATGTGTGTGTGGACTGGAAGGGCATTGTTCATTATGAGCTTTTACCGCGAGCCAAAACTATTGATTCGAATCTCTACTGCCAACTAGTGATAAGATTAAAGGAAGCAGTTGAGAGAAAGCGGCCGGAATTTATCAACAGGAAGGGTGTGGTTTTTCATCACGATAACGCTAGACCACACAACTTTAGCCACTCAGCAAAAATAAAGAGAGTTTGGCTGGGAGGTGTTAGTGCATCCACAATATAGCTCTGACCTTGCACCTTCAGATTTTCACCTGTTTCGGTCTCTGCAGAATTCTTTAGGTTCTGTAAGGTTAACATCAAGAGAGGACTGCCAAAACTATCTGTCGCAAGTTTCTACAGTAACGGGATCATGTCTCTACCTACAAAATGGCAGAACGTCATCGAACAAAACGGCACATTTATACTGTAAATAAATATAAATCTTGAGTTTTCATATAAAAATACGAAGAAACTATTTCACCGACCTATTTCAAACATACGCTCGTAAAACATAACCCTCTTTTTACGGAGTCTGGTAAAAACAATTCATTGTCTGCTATAGGAGTGCTCAAATATGGCTACTGTTTACTTACAAATGTTTAATAAATTATATTAACTAAATAAATTAGAGGGAATAATCAGTACATCACCAGCTACCTACAACTCCTACAAGGTAATAAATAGTAAATAAGTTTGATATTGAAAAATACTTTCAGGCCAAAACGCTACTTGTTGGCTGATTTAGTTGACTGGTTTTACAAACTGATGCGCAAGGACGATAAATGGGGATATATCCGCTACGATATGAAGTATGATCCAGTATTTCCGATCAAGGTGGCTTTAGTTAACCTTATTTCACCAGCTTATCCATTCGGTAGTCTTCATTGGGAGTCAATCGAAAAGGTATGATCATAATATTCTTATTTTGGTTTATTATTTATTGTGTGACAGGAAGACATTTTGTTTACACGTCGGTGACTAATAAACGCCTGCAGTACCAGAAGCATCACATGGGCGTTGCCGACTCGAAGCAAGAAGACGACTATTACTCCACAGACAATTGAGGCCACGAGAACCAGAGTGACATATGTAATTTTTTCGATAAATTCACCTATTAACATATTCATAATCTAAAAATTGCTTTACGTGATACTAACATAGATTACAGCATGAATTTAATAACTTTCACTATTGTGGTTATGTAAAAGCACATTTTTAGATTATGAATATGATATAATGGGTGAATTTATTGAAAAAAGCAATTAGGCCATTCTGGTTCTCGTGGCGTCAATTATATTTCCGTACCAGGCGTGAATATATTGAGAAGTGGACTTGCATTTTATTTCAAAATGCCCAATTTATATGGTAAATAAATGAGTAGGTAAGTCGATAGGTTTACCTATTATTGGTGTACCTACCGCATTTATAATTTCCACTCTGAAAAGTATGCATTTTCGACTTGACAACGTGTTCACGCTTGGTACGGATTGGGATTTATATTATTAAGAATTTAGTATAGTACAATTGCCATGTTAGAAATTAAAATGTAATGATTTATTGCGGAATATCTTTCATTACCACTTGTTTATTATATGAATTATATTGATTGTGCCTTCCAACTCTACTCAGTTAACTGTAAAGGATAACTTTTCCTTGTTATTTCAAGGAATCTACTACTGACGTGGTATTACCTCAAGTACCTGGTTTAGAAGACTTGGGAGTAACCTTGACGCACATGGAAGATCAAGTACCATGGGAGTTGAAACCCTTCCGTGCGTACCAGTACTACTTCGATCAACTGGGAGAGTTTGTTAAACCAGATCCACCTCCAGTACAAAAAACTCAGTAACTTAATAGAAAATATCAGAAACCCCCAGAATGCAATCACATAGATGTAAATTGTTTCGATTGATTACATAAATATTATTAAAAATTGTTTTTTTATTTTGTATGATTGATTAGCATTTAAAAAACAATTTCACCTGATTTTAACTGACTATTAAGATTGATATATTAAGCTAGAAATGTGAATAGATCTAAATTCAAATATCGAAACATACAAGTATATACTTGTATGCTTGGTGACATTAATTTTAGAGCCAGACTAACATTTTGTCCGATCAGAATGGTCACCTCAGAGTCATAATTCTAAATTCACTACTACAAGGATACTATTATTTTTTTTACTAATTTTAAGGCGCACTTTTTGAAGTGAAACATCTAATGTGGCGGATGAGACCGATTGTTGAACCCGATGTTGGTGAGTGTTAGCGTGACGACGCTTTGGCCAACGTTGGTTGTGTGAAGCAAAGTTCCTTTTTATAATAGTCATACTGGATCATTTCAAAGTTTCATGTTAACATGGATAGATTAAAAACTGTTGGTTGTGATCGCGACCCATACTTAAAGTAATAAAATATACATCTTCACAGTTTTGGGTACCGTTTCAGTCAGTCAGTTCGCACACAAACTTTTTTTATTGTATAAGCGTGGAAAAAACGAACGGGTAATGGGGGAAAAGTATATTAAATATTGAAGATATCAAATTTTACTTAATGGAAATTTTTTATTTTTTGAAGTAATAACTGCATTTACAGTTTTTTTTAAAGAGCTTAGCTGTACCGTGAATCGAACCAACTAAAAATGAAAAAAGTACATGCACTATGTTATTACACCAATCGATACAGTCTATGATAAATTGATAACTAAATCATTTCTTCATAAAGTAATTGGCAAGATTATAGTTACTTAACTACCTTTGAACATTTCTTTTTTGGACGAGATTTTATAAAGTAATTGGCAAGATTATAGTTACTTAACTACCTTTGAACATTTTTGGACGAGATTTTATAACAATTTTTTTTTAATTTAGAGACCTTATTTGACTGTAGTGATGTATTTTTGAAAATAGATCGAAAATCTCGATAATCTGTTATTTTTCAAGTGAAAATTCTTTTGGGACAGTGTGAATTGGATTTTATGAAACGAAAATGAGATAACTAATGTATTGTTAAAACTTGTGGGTCTTGTGGAATAATAGTCCAATAGTTTAATATTTCGTGGTTTATTCAGACAGAGTATCGTTGTCTAAGAGGTTACTTTCACGAATGCATCCTTCAAGGCTTGACGTACCCGCTTTTATATCAAAATAATCGCAGTCCTACCCGCTTTATATAAAATTAATCATTGTCCTACCCGCTTTATACCAAATTAATCGTAAGTCAGATTATGTAGTAATAAGTTTCCAATATCAATTTATATGATGATTAACTAAATTATTAATTATGAATTATATGTATAATGGTAAATAACTAGGATAACACTGCGAGTAATTATTATAAATCACAATCTCTGGACGCTTATGTGTTACTTGCTAACATATTTGTATACCACCCACATTCATTCTGCAAAACGGAAGGTAGTCACGTTTTTTCAAAGAAATGTTTTTGAGTAACCTTACAGTATATATATAGGTTTTAGGCTGTGAGAGAATGAGACAGAATGCGTTTGAAAGTTTCCCTATCCTTTGTCTATTCTTAATGTAGGTACTCGAAATATATCAAAGAGAGAGAGCGAGAAGTTTCACTTCTACGGCGGCGTGTGAACTCGCCCAATTTTTTTAATGTTCATTTTTACTACTATTTCATAGTCATAAATATAAAGTAACATATGAGGAATAGTTTGATGACTTGGAACCACAAGCCTTGCATTTAAAACCACAAATTCTCAAATTATTAATGAGGTATCCAAATAGACCAATGCTGCCTTTTTTTTTAATGCAAGGGTAGCCAACAAGCATACGATCCGCTTGACACTCGTAATACTATGGTAGCTTGGGTTATTGTGTAGGTTGGAGGTATTCGACGAGTCAGACTGCCTCAAGGAGAGATACATTGTCAAATAAACCCTGTGCACTAACTTTCTTTAATGTTGTTGACAATGATAGAAAATTTGGTAAGCGTTGGAGTTTTAAGAGACGCGCACAACGTTCACGGCAAGTAAATTTAGACAACTGAACTTTTAGTTAAATATATATACCTACATAGACCTACGTGTGTGTTGTTGCTGCTGAGCTGCTGAAGAGTTAGCACCAGTCATACTCGTGTACAATGAAATACAATGCAGTCATAATCTGTGCAAGATAATGGATCTCATTCCGAGCAATTTATCAGATAATTTGTTAAAGCGTATGAAAATCATATTTTTTTATTTAATATCTTTTTAGGTACAAATTGCTTTCATGTTAGTTTGACAAGCCCAAATTGTTAAATTAAATGGTATTCGAGAGATTTTATCCCTATCATAGACTTTATCGATTAGTGCAATAACTTATGCATGTGTATTTTTTTTATTTTTAGTTGTATCGATATCCAGTACAGGTAAACTTTAAAAAAAAACTATGAATAGTTATTATTTCAAAAAATTAAAGAATGTTTACTAAGAGTAAAATTTGATATCTTCAATAGTTAAACTTTTCCTCCATATCCCGTTTGTTTTTTCCATCCTGTCTAATAGGTATTAGTTCCTTACATAATATGAATTTGGGGTTTTGTTGAAGTGGTCACTTTGATCTCAAATATCTGGGGTTTGTTTAGGAATTCTAATTTAAATTTAGGATTGTGTATTTAATTTAGTGATTCATTTGTTTTCGTACCATTTGGTTTTTCTTTGACATAGTTCTTTTCAAAAAATGGAAAACTTAAAATATCGCGTTATTTACAAATACGAGTTCCACCGTGGCATAACCGCTGCGAAAACAGCTCGAAGGATTAATGATCTCTGTGGGGAAGCTACTGTAAAAGAAAGCACGGTACGTTTTTGATTCCAACGTCTTCGTCTGGAAATTTTTACCTACGAAACAATCCCTGTGGACGGCCGGAGACCCTAGTTGATAATGAAGAATTAAAGGTGATCGTGGAAGCGGATCCATCGCAAACCACGTTAAGAGTTACCGGCAGGCTACCCACTGAGTGCTGCGTTACATTACTCAACCGTCACAATAACGAGGGAATTTTTAATAGTATTACTTGACAAAAAATGGATCCTTTAAGTCAATCGGAAACGCTGATCACAGTGGTTGAACCGGCCAAATGTTGTCCAAAGCAAAACTTGACTCGAAAAATGGTACTGGAGAGGGTTTGTTAGCCCAGTTCTGGTGTCATACACTACAGCTTCCTAAGATCTGGCCAGACGATAACGGCAGATCGTTATTGTCCACAAATGCAAACCATGATGGAAAAGCTAGCCGTTAAAACAACAGAGACTGGTCAATCTCTCTAGTCCACTGCTGCTTCAGGACAACGCTAGAACCCATACTTCACGACAGACGGTCGCTAAATTAGAGGAACTGCGGTTGGAATGTCGCCGACACCCACCATACTCCCCGGACCTTGCTCAAACAGATTACCACTTTTTTCGGAATTTGGACAATTTCTTGCAAAGAAAAAAATTCAATGGTAATATGATTGTCCAAACCGCCTACAAAGATTTTATTGATTCTCGCTCCGACAATTTTTTCAGCAAAGGAATTACTGAACTAAGTACCTATAAAATTGCGAAAATGCAAAGATAATAATTCTACATATTGCGATTGATTAAATGTATAATTTCATATGTAAGGGGACCTATTACTAAAATGTTTCACATCTGTTGGGCGGGGTGTCCCGTGACTGCCAATTTTTTTTCTATTTAAAACCACGATGCTAATGTTATTTCCTCTCTTTAAAACTGTTATCAATGGGTTAAAATCGGCAAATAAAACAAAACGTGACTATTTTTTGTTTTTTATTAAAACTTAGGGTGCAGACCGACCTCTTCCATAACCACCTCTCTGTAAAAAAAAATAAATAAATTTAAGTAAACCAATAAAATTAATTTTTCTAATAAAACCAAACCTAACAAGATATTCAATATAACATTTCAAATAGTAGACCCAGATATTCAAACTATCCATGAGCTGCATTTTTTTAGTCAATTTTTTTAGTTAAGTATTAACAACTATGGTCATACTATATTAAAAAACAAAGTTCCCTGCTGTGTCTAACTGTCTGAATGTGATAAACACAATAACTATGGATCGGATTTTCATCAATGGATGGTGTGATTCATGAGGAAGGTTTAGGTGTGTAATTCATTGAAGTTTTGTTGTGTAAATTGGCTGAAATATGATGATGAATGTTGAAGATATGGGAAAAAAAGACATGCCGTCTGGGAGCTTTACTGGCGTGCGCAGCGTAAACCAATAGATTAGTTACACGTACTACTCTGCTGTTCGTGCGCAGCCAGGGCGAGCTGCTAGTAATATATAAAGCTAACCTCACACAGGAATTCGTGAAATGTATGGTTACAAGACTAGCTGGTGACAGCAATGATATTCGAAAATAAATGTTCAAAAATCTTTTCTTATTTTTGCTCTAGACTGTATTAAGGGAACTACTGTGCAAAATTTAATGCTCCCCCGTTTTAAACTAGCTGTGCTCCACGGTTTGTGCCACACTGTGTTAATTTTAATCGACAAACACCATACCACAAACGCACCCTTTGTAGTCTGTTATAATTGTTATTTTCGAAAGTAAAAATGATTTTAGTTTTTCATTACTTCCCAAACGATGTGTCCAAAGAACATACTACTATAAAGAGCAAAATTTTACTTCATAAAATTGTCTTTATGATGAAGTAACTTTTGTTCGTAAGGATTAATATGCCACGTCTAAAAATAACGCTTATAAATAACTTTTTAATTTTCAAGAAATCTTTGCCTTTGCCTTGAGATAGGCATATGCTATCATTGATTTTTTTTTTGGTTATACTAATGACCAATATTTTTATAGAAAAATGTATATTTCCGTATCATTAACAACTACACCAACACATGTGGATAAAACAGTTATGGAGGGCTTCGATTTACGTAACAAAAACCCAATATTTAAGGCAGCTGAGACTTGTAACCTAATGTTGTGGCCTATACTATTCCTAGTGAGTCTGGCTATCATATACAAAAAGAATTTTTCGAATCCGACTGGTAGTTTCAGAGATTAGCGGGTTTAAACAAAGAAACAAAAAACTTTTCCGTTTTATTATATTAGTATAGATTAGATCAGAAGATATGCTTTATATATGTTAAGTAATAAATTACAATTACTTACGAATTCAACATCAGCTGAGCCAGGACCAACATCAGCCTTCTTATCATGAGGAGCACCAGTTGGTGGTGCGCGGCGGTAAGCTGATCTGTCTTCAGCTGTTCGTGCTGGGGCATCGGGCCTGCCGACTGCACCACGGCGTACAGTCTCCGTGCGCACAGAGCGTTTGAGGGTTGCTGGTACTATTTCGGGGGGTAAATGCAGGAAGATTCTTAGGTATTCAATACCCTCGTTTGTCAAATACCTAAAAACAATATTTCATTATGGTTTACTTATGAATTCTTTAATTTAATATTATCATAATTTGCAAATTAATTTATAAAAAATATTGGTAAACCATTTTGATTTTTCTCAATGACTGAGATATTTTCCAAACAGGTGGTATTAATTTTTAAGTTCATATGTGCTTTCATAGATCCTAAATTCATTAAAGTATTTTTGATTTTGATTTTGTTCAGCCATGTAAAATAAAACATAAAAGATCTACAATCATACATATGATCTTAACTTATCAAAAAGCATAACCACAACTCTGTCATTAGACCTGTTCAAATATGTAGTAGTTCTTGCTACTATAAATTAAAATATGTGCCTAATTACATCTAGAAAAATGTTTGTAAGTGTTATGTATGACAATAGCTATGTGAGGAAAGCGTCATTCGTTAAACGTCAGTGCGCTTATGACCGTCTTTGATTTCACACGTCCCAATATAAAAGTAAGTTTCAAACTGGCATTTAAACATCTAAGAAACTATAAAAAGGTCTAGTTTTATTGCAATTTACTCACAAATTATTGTCACAGCAATTTAAATTATGTTAATTGTGGGAGCGACAATCAATAAAATCTTTGAAGGCAGTTTGGACAGCCTCATCGGAATTGATTTTTTTTCCTTGCAAAAAATTGGCCAAATTCCTAAAAAAAGTGGTAATATGTTTGAGCACGACCCCCAGTATGGTAGGTGTCCGAGAAATTCCAATACCATAGTTCCTCTAATTTAGCAACCGTCTGTCGTGATGTATAAAGTCTAGTAGTGTCCTGAAGCAGCAGTGGGTTAGAGAGATTGACCAGTCTGGATTTTTAACAGCTAGCATTTTCATCATGGTTTGCAATTGTTGACAATACAGATCTGCTATTATTGTCTGGCGAAATTTTAGGAAACTGTAGTGTAGGACACCAGCACTAGTCCACCAAACATTCACCAGTACCTTTTTCTGAATCATCTTTCACTAGAGACAGGATTTCGCCGGTTCTCCTGAGTTTAACACTGTGATGAGCGTTTCCGAATGTCATAAAGGATCCATTATTCGTAACAAGTAACAACACGATTCAAAATTCCCTGGTTATTGTGGCGGTTGAGTAATGCAAAGCAGCACTTAATATGTCTTTGTTGGTGTGCTTCAGTCAATACATGCGGTACCCATTTCTCGAGCTTTTTCGCTTTTCAAATTTATTTGAAGTAAATTAACATTATTTTGTCACTCAGAAGGAAGCCTGCCGCTATCTCTGATGTGGTTAGAGATGGATCCACTTCCATGATCACCTTTAGTTTTTCATTATCAACTATGGTAACATTGGAACCAAGAATGTACTGTGCTTTGTTTTGCAGTAGCTTCCCCATACACATCATTAATCCTCTGAGCTGTTGATGCAGCGCTGCTGCCACGGAGGAACTCATATTCGTAAATAAAGCAATATTCTAAGTTTTCATTTTGTGAAAAGAATGATATCAAAGAATAATCAAATGGTGTGAAAATAAATTATACTACAGTCAAAATCTGTTATAACGACATTGAAGGGACTGCTCATATTCAGTCGTAAAAACCGATAGTCATAACAACTGGTGATGTTTAATGTGTATCTGCAAGTACAAACAAATCGATAGGGAATTATTGGAAAAATATATTTATTCAACTATGTACATTTTGTTTATTACACATAAGTACAATGCATATTATTTTTCTGTGAGCATAAAATCTGTAATTTTGGTCTGTTTGGAACACTTCTGTTGTGCATAGATATTTTGTAATTCACATTGGATTTTAATTAATGTATTGTCATAATTGCTGTGGATATGGAACTGTTCATTAAAAATAACTATCTTTCTTAATACACTAACAGCATTGATACCATCATTCAAAGTTAGTACAGTAAATTGTTATTCAGAGTCTTCCTGTTCGTCATCTTCCTCTTGAACATCTCGTACAATATCATCTTCCGTAGCTCGTGCGCAAATTGCAATAGAGTTATCTACACCAATGAACTCTGCTGCTTCAGTAATAGATAAAGCAGGTCGTAAATTTTGGGCTAATTGAGCAAGAGAAATATTGTCTTCTCCATCATCATCAGTCACATCATCTAAGGTTATTGTTAAGAAGTCTTTAAAACCAGCATGTTTAAAGCAGTTAGCTTGAGTGTTTTGTGAAACGTTTTTCCATGCTTCTGATATCATCAAGATGGCATCAAGAACCGTAAAGCTTTTTTGGTCGCTACTGTCAAGGTTTTGTATTAACTTACAACACTTGCAGTCTTCTATAGTGAGATTTTAAACATCTTATTACACCTTGGTCCATTGGTTGCATGTTTCCTTTCAATTCAGCATCCCAGTTTCTTAACCATCTCTCAAAAATGTCCGACGTCATCCATGATTTCACATTGTTTTCATACGTTACCGGCAGTGAGTGTATGTTTTTAAAGCATCTTGGTTTTTTAGATTTACCAATAACTAAAAGCTTTCTTTTACAGGATCCTGTCATATTTGCTGCAACCATGATCGTTAATTTTGTCTTAGATATTTTTTCTCCCGAACAATTCTCTCCTTTGAACTTTAAAGTCTTGTCTGGTTTTATATTGTAAAAAAGTCCAGTTTCGTCTGCATTAAAAATTTCATCTGGTCCGTAGCCTTCGAATAATGTCTTGACTCTACTGCATGCACGTGTTTTGTTTCTAAGAATTAGAAAAGACCCTACACTAAACTAAATCCTATTGTTTTCTTTCCTGATTTTAATAGCCATTGAAGACAAATGTGGATACCTATTGAAATTGTTTACAATACAGCTTAGCCGGTCTTCTAACAGATCTAATTCTCCGAAATATTAGTTAAATGTGGTCGTTTTATGAGGTATGTCATTATTAGCAATGTTGTATAAAGCAATGTTTTTAATAAGGCGGTCATATAGCATTCAGTAGTAGCATTTAGTAAACGGTTTTGACTGTATTTCCATTTCTTTATTTTCTCAATGACAGTTATAATTTGATAGTTTAGTGTTTTGACCAAATAAGTAATGATATCGATAACTCATCAGTGACATTGATGATTCATCAGATTTTGATTAAAATAAATAAATAAAGATTACCTGTGAGATTTCACGTGAGTTTGGCTATCATAGAAAAAAATAATTTTTCAAATTCGACTGGTAGTTCCTGAGATTAGCATGTTTAAACAAAGAAACAAAATCTTTTCCACTTTATAATATTATAATAAGCATAGATGAAGGATACTACTATAATTCCATCGCTATATACATATGTAGAATGAAAGCAAGAAAGACAGAAAACAATATCTATTGCCATACATTACAATTCCGCAATGCCTATGCCTATATATTGCCTGCCTCATGTCTACTTAACAATACTATACCTACACATTTTACACATGGGTATTTAACAAAAAACTGTAAACTTGCATTGTTATTATATTGAGAACTAAAAGGTGCACATAAAATAGACATGTGAAAATGACACAGGTACTTTTTGTCTACAATGAAAGGATAATTTGCTTTAGAATAGAAGATTCCAGATTGTATAAAAAATAAAAAATAAATATAAAAAATAAACAATTATAAGCTTAGCTTTAGAATTGCTACCAATGAGTTCAGTTCAATCTTTTTTTACAGTTCTTTCTATAATTCGGCTAAATAAATATATTTTCACACTACAGAAATAAATTGTTTTTGATAAATTGAATAATTACATTTTTTGAATGACATGTAAAAATTTCAAAGATCCTTAATTCTTTGTATATACTTTCTTGTTAGTTTTTGAACGATTATTGTGTTATTGTCAAATACCACCTACTTTAACATTTTGTGCCGTTTTTTTGTATTGAGAGAGATATTTTCGTTTTACCATTGTGGTGATTTAATTGGTTACATTAAGCTGTGATCATAATGCACGAGCCCAGCGAGCCATGTCAGCGGCCGGCGAATGCAGATACAAATAATTATTTATTGAAAATTCATATACAATTCCTAGATAGACATAACCTCAAAACTAAAAAAAATAATTTCTCTAAAGCTATTTGTTTCTACCCTTTTTCCTTCACACGGGGGATTTCCTCAAACCCTCCCCTGCCCTTTCACTGTTTCAAATTCAGCGGTAGCGACTCTAAAGTCCAACCCAAATAAGAAAATGGGAAACAAAACATTACAACTCACTCATTCCACAAACTGTTTTTAATTGCTGATTTCATGTACCCAAATAGTAACACTCCACTTACCAGTAAAAATGCCTCCATGCGAACTGTTCCTTAACAAATCCTCTAGATTTAAGTGACTGCATAGCTTTGATCACTTGGAGGTTAGGGATCTTCTCGAGATCTGGATGTTTGGGTGCATGGTAATCTTTCTTAGCTACCATAACTCCCTCCTTAAATAGGTACTCATAGATAGAGACACGGTTTTGTTTTGGCATCAACATCTTGAACCACTACCTAAAAACAAGACAACTTGTTCAAAGAGAGGTTATCGCTGAACTTTTATGGACACTAAAAATACAAAATGTATACAACAACGAAATTAATTTATTTACAGGAAAGGCCTTAAAAACGAATTTTGTGAGGAGATTACTGAATTTTAAAAAGATTGAATTTATTTTAATACCTTCCCATCAACTTGACAAAAGAAAAAGAAATAGGGACGTTCGGTATTAATCGATGCAATCGAAACATCGATGCTAAACTTGTTGTTAGATTGGATTAGGTTTTAAATAACAAACAAAAACATCATAGGTTGATATTTCCTCATATTCCTGATAATCCGTACACAAGCAATTTATGTGACAATTTTTGCTTAAAAAAAAGGTCGTATACATACTTAGATAGCACGATAAATCGATGCTAAGAAAAATTAATATTTTTATTTAGATGCCATTATTATGAGGGCATCAATGTCAACATCACAAAATTAACATCGATGATTTTCTATAATGTTTCTATATATTGATTTTCCGTGTTTTCTTGTCTCATTTGATGTACTATAATCTGAATTAAGTAAAAAACAAAAAAGTATACATAACAGTAATAATAAAAATATCGTAGTAATCTTATTCTTTACGCAAGAGTTCGCAGTAAAACGCTCCGGTTCGTGACAAAGGAAAACATTTAATAAAATTATAAATATAAGATTTTATTTTAGTATAATATTTTTAATTATTAAACAATCCTTAAAACTTTCAAAAAAAGATGTTTTAAATATGTAAATCACTCAAATCATAGCTTATCGAATACTTTTCTTTCAGAATCGTCACAGTATGCATTTTTCGTCTTACAAGAGTTACTTTTTACTGCTACTTACAGATATTGAACTTAAAAGATCATAAATAACATAAATAAAACACATAATCATCAATGTTAGTAAAATCTAATTCAAAACTAATGATTATTTAAATATTTTGTGAATAAAATTAATTTTCTTCTCAGATAAAACGTGGGACAGTGACTATTTGGAATTCTTTGTCACTAACTGAAAAACATTAAACAAAATTTTCACTGTAGGTACTTTTATTAACATTTATCACTCATACATTTGGTAAGGTGGATATAATATAACTTAAGTATTATTTGTGGGACCGAATGAACCGCGACCATCATACACTAGGTGTAACACCCGCGTCATAGTGACACGCTTAGGCGTGTCGAGTTTCGGGATCAACCGGGGTATATCCAGTAATATTATTTTATGCTATAATTCATATTTCATAATGGACAAAAACATCAAACAAAGAGTTTGTCTTAAATATTGCATCGCCAATGAAATTTCGTGTATGGAGTCACGGCAAATGTTACAGAAGGCTTACGGTGCAACAACTATATCAAAACACGTGCAAAACGTTCAAAAACGGTCGAGATATGCCGGAAGATTTATCTCGCCTTGGTAGGTCATCAACACATTAAATTGAAGTTAACACCGCGAAAGTTATGGAAATAGTGACTGAAAATTCTCATTGAAGTTTGAGAGAGATAGCCTTAACTTTAGCATAACTTTGTGTGTCTCATGAGTCGATCCGTATCATTCTTCTGTTCTTCTTCTGTTTTCAATCTTGGCAACCCAGAATCCGTATCATTTTAAGAATCAGCCACACAGCCTAGGAACAGCCTAGTAATTAGTAACATTTTTTTCTGATATTAGATAACAGTTCCAAACTGTTACTTGTAAATGCCTGTTATTTTAATCTGTTCCGATATAAACGCCTCACTCCTAGTGTGCAGTGTTCAATACTTTACTCTAAGATAGGGTCTCCAGAATGCGGTGTTTTTCCTGATTTTGTGGAAAAATAATGTCGCTGGGGAAATGAAAATAATGAGGAAGAATATTTCGGCACCGGGGAATATGGAGAAGAACTACTAACTACTATTTCTATTCAGGGTTGACGGCCTAAAGCGTGGCAATTATCGTACCAGTAACTTCGAAATTATCATATGTCCCTATAATGAACCAATATTATTGTACTTCAGTAATTTCTGCTCCAGAAGTCCAATTTTTTTAATCATTATTTAGTTAAAATTTGTCGTATTTATATATTATAATTTATATATCATTATTTATATATTATTATTATATATTATTTATCGTATTTTAGTACGATTTGAAAATCAGCTATCGTACGAAGGGATGCAATTGTCATAAATGTACGATACGTACGTACGTATGTGTACGTACGGTTGTAAACCCTGCTTCCGCTAATGCCATCTCTGATATTTTAATTCAAACAACACATACTCGTTTTTGAAAATAATTACTGGCTATTTTTGTTAGTATTGCCGATGTAGCAATCTAGTGTGTTTGTTCACACCATATGCAGAGTCTTATATGAAAAACACAGTTTTAGCAAGGTATCGTATGAATCTTTTATTTCATTATTTGTATTTTTAACAAATAATATACACTTTGGAATAGGTAACAATATTAATTAATTATATCACGTTAAGTTAGAAAATAAATTTGTTTCTCAAAACAATTTAGTGTATTTTCTCACTTGACATTCTCAGTTGTCAACATTTAAAAAACATTATTTTTATAAAGAGAAATCAACAACATTCTTAACAAGCTCTTAATGCTAAAGCACTTAGAGAACAAGCTTAAGTGCTCAAGCACTTAGAGAACAAGCTTAAGTGCTCAAGCACTTAGAGAACAAGCTCTTAGTCTAGCGGTCATAAGCGTGACTGCTATAGCCGAAGTCCTAGGTTCAAATCCTCTCCGGCTTCCCTTTCTCTCTTTCGTTTGGCCTTTTTTTATTAGTTTAAGTTATCACTTCTGTCGAGCGTCCCGAGACGCACATTTTCTTTTTATTTTCGAACTGACTATACTGTTAGATCTAAGGGCCCTGAAGCCTTATACGGCTTTCACAGCTTCACCATGACTTGCCTTGACTTGGAGGCGAGCACTTAAGGCTATCAGCCGCTGAAAAAAATATTTAAAGGAATAGGCAGATTAAAGTTGTTTTGAGAAAAGTTGCTGAAATCGTACCATTCTGGGGAAATTTTATATCTGTCATGTGGAAATTTCGAAAATTCAATCTGGAGTGTGGATTAAAAATGGAGACATTGCTCCTGTTAGAGGTGAGCTATAACAGGTAAAATAAGATACCTAGAAACCAGAACCAGAGAAAATAAATAACAGTTCCAGTAACCTGTTCAAAATAACAGCCTGTTACGCTTTAGTAGGCATACTTGTGACCATAGTTAAGTATCGAAACATACTCGATACTCGAAAACGTGTGTACTATGTACCTAATGTATAACAAAATAACTTATAACTCAATATATCAACCAATAAATCGTTCATTCAATTTATCCATCAATCAACACACAATTAATTCGTCAAGCAGTCCATATATCAATCAATCCATCAACAAGTCCATCAATCAAAACATAAATAAATCCACCAATTCATCAATCAATCAACCAGTGCATTAATCAAACGATCAATCAAATTTAATCAATCAATAATAATTTATAACAAACATCCTTACCCTGGAACACAGAAAAGCATGTTCCAAACTGAAACAGTAACAGTCTCTGGAACAGGTATGTAAGAACAACCTGTTCGTTTTAGAGGTAACAGTTACGAGCTGTTACTCAAAAACACCTGTTTTTTTTAATCTGTTCCGATAAATACGCCTCATTAGTATGTTTTTTTTTTTTAGATCTGACTAAACTGTTAGCCTTAGGGGCCCTAAAGCCGCTGCGGCTTTTACAGCTTCACCGGACTTGGGGGTGAGCGCAGAGGACACTCAGCCGCGAACATAATTAATTAATTAGTATGTGGAACAGCCTAGTATTTATTAACAGCTTGTTTAGATATTAGATAACAGTTCCAAACTGTTACTCGTAAATACCCGTTATTTTTACTTGTTCCGATACATACGCCTCATCCCTAGCTCCTGTGCCTTGCTCATAGACCGCCCTGCTCATCAACGCCAGTGTGACCGTTTTTAGTACTTTCAGTACTAAATTGGTATAATTAGGAGTCTGTTAAATTTATTCAGTTTTTTTTAGTTTAAAACCTATTGTTGGTATTTTTTGGTACAATTTAAAACATAATGGTAAATTTTTGGTCTTTTTTAGGATTACTATCTGGCAACAGTATAGACTACATTTTAAAGAGGTACTATTTTCAGGATTAAAAGTTATTGGCCCACAAATAGCTATTTACAAAAGTTTTTCGTCTTTGATAAATGTTATAGATAAGTTTCTGAACATAGATGATTCTACCAAACAAGCTATTGAAGAAAAATATCATCAAATGAAGTTCGATCAAGAAGTACAAAATCTTTTGTATTGTTGTAGTAATACAGATAATAATGTAGAGCAGTTTTGGGCCATGTTGAGTAATATTGTTGATACCAAAAAGGACCCAAAGTATTAAAATATCACTAATTTTATAAAGTACTTAATGTGTGTTTCCATTTCCAATGCGGAATGTGAAATAATTTTTTCGCAAGTTAATCATTATGACTAAATACAGAAATAGGTTTTTAACTAAGAACATTCCTTGCATATTACACGTAAAGCAAGCTTTGACTGAAGGTTGTACTTCTTTTGGCCCCTCACCAGATATGATTAATATTGTAATAAAATTTGTAATAATGATTATAGCATCGATTTAGTGAAACAGTTTCAACATTACAATGTTTTTAATTTTTATTTTATAATACCAAAAAGTAGGTATAACACTAATGTAACAGCTGGATTGTTGAAGGGACGAAAAAAGTCTTTTATAGCATATAATACACTAAATTTTATTTTGAAAAATAACTTAACATAATGACCCTAAAATGTTATTTGATTTTTAGTAGAATTATATTTTTAAGTTGGTATATTTTAGTACTGGCCAGACAATTTGTTAGTATATTACATAATTTTGAAACGGTCACACTCATAGATAAATAACAATTGTCACACTGCTCTAGCTCATTGCACATTGCCCAGCTCTATGGATGTATGGACTATGGTTACAAGGAATGTTTTCCTACTAATTTTTGTAAATGTACATATCGATATGTTAATTGCAATTAAATAATTATCTAAGTGGTAGTGATACAAGTTAGTAGTTACTGTTTAAGTGTAAATAACTACCAAGTAAAATGGATTTCCAAAACCGTCCAGGCGGTAAAACTGGTGGAGGAGGTGTAGCGTCATGGTCTGAAAGCAACAGAGACCGGCGCGAAAGGTTACGACAACTAGCGCTGGAAACGATCGACTTGAATAAAGACCCGTATTTTATGAAAAACCATTTAGGTAAGAAATTACTGACTCGAAAAAAGAGGTTACTTGCCGTTATCTTACACTTGAAACCGAATCCAGGTCAAATCTGTTTTGCAGGTTTTTTCACACAACAAAACTTTTTATAACCCTTACAGGTGCACCTTACACAGGCTTATTTTCAGCAAATCGACGTCCATATGCGTATATTTTGCGTGACGCTGGCCGATCTCAATCGTGCCAGCCCAATTCCTTCAGGAAGTCCACCAGTGGAAGAGTCCTTGGCCTGCCAAGGTGTTAGACCTGGTATTGGGCTAACACTCTTGGCACAGGGTGCTTTCGGCATCACCAAGATTAAATGGTGTTTGTTATAGTACTCATGTCCTGTTAAGGCCCAGGTAAATCATTTGTGCTTCACATCTGTTCAAGTGTAAGAAGGCTTTTGAGATCAAAGGATTAGCCAGGGCAGTGATTCCTTAGTCTTACTGTTTATTGTACATTATATAATTTTCAGGTTCTTATGAATGTAAATTATGTCTTACATTGCACAACAATGAGGGAAGCTATTTAGCTCATACTCAAGGAAAGAAACATCAGGCCAATTTAGCCCGCAGAGCTGCTAAAGAAGCCAAAGAATCACCTCAGCAACTTGCACCAGAAAAACCTAGGATTGAACCTAAAAAGTTTGTTAAAATTGGAAGGCCTGGTTATAGAGTAACTAAGCAAAAAGATCCTGAGAATGGACAGCAAAGTTTGCTTTTCCAAGTTGATTATCCAGGTTAGTGTCTATGGTTTTTAAGAGAGCTAGGGCACAAAGAAATCTCTTATTGGAGCAGCATGACTGGTGAAATACCTCCATAATACTGAAGATCACAGCTATGAGCCAAACAATCTTGTGTTGTGTTCCTGTCATGAGTAGGCTACCTGAGCTCCTTGGGGTAGAGGGGTTAAAGGTTGGCAACATTCAAATGATTTTTTAAATTGATTTCATTGATTCAACATTCTGGTATTTCAAGCCTCCATACCCTGTGATAACCACTTACCAACAGGCGGGCCATAAGCCTGTTGGCCACCATACTCCTTTTCATTTCTATAGATTTAAATATTTTGGTGCAGTTTTCTGCTTTATTTTTTATAGTTCTTAGAGGAACTATGATATCAGATCATGTGTAAGACCAAATGGCGCATCATACTGTATGTAGACTTTATGACTAAGCAATTTCGATTAAAAGTGTAATTGTCTAATTCTCCCTCTACTGCATTGTTTAATCTATGAGTTATTTGAAAAAAATTTAGGATTTCTACAAACCTATTCTACCTAATAACTGCTTTGAAAGAGGTCATCATTTGTCTCTAAATTTTTTTTTACAGAAATTGCAGAGGGTGTGCAACCAAGGCATCGTTTTATGTCAGCGTATGAACAAAAAATAGAACCACCAGATCGCAGATGGCAGTATCTATTATTTGCAGCTGAACCCTATGAAACAATTGCTTTTAAAGTTCCAAGTAGAGAAGTGGAAAAACATGATACTAAGTTTTGGACTCATTGGAATAAAGACACTAAACAGTTCTTCTTGCAATTTGCATTTAAGATTGAGCCATTGAGATTGCCTCCTCCACCAAAGATGTGGGAGAATCATGGTATGAGGTTACCTCCACCACCTGGAGCACCAATGATGGGTGTGCCACCACCACCTCGTCTGTTACCTGTGCCACCGCCTCCACCATCTATGTAATAATTAAATATGTATTTTACATACTACAAGTGATGTTTTTCTTATAAATTGATAATTTCATAAAACATGGGTGACCAAGGTCCATTTAATTTAAAAAAAATACAGCTATCTGGGTAAATTTGAAAAGTAAAACATTATTGTGAGCCACCTTCGTTATGTCTCATATGTTGTATAACTATGCTGATTCCGATAAGCGATTCACTGTAGGGTTCGAATGAAAAACAATGTTTGTTATTTAGATGCGGAGGGTACTTGCTGCGTATTTCTCGAGTGATTTCTTAGACAGAACTGATTTCGCCACCCCGCTTCGGATCTATCCGCCCACACTGCCCTTAACAGTGTGTACCGTGACTGAGCGAAACTCACTACTATCAGAGCGGGATGGTGAGACTATAGGGCGCGCGTACTCTCCACTTTCTCTTTATTATTAATATATTTACAAAGGATTACAACTTATTCTATTTTACCTAATTACTATGTCTTGAGTACAATAGTAGTGTAGTGTAAGTAGTGAATGTGAGGGAAGGCTGACTGCTAACCGTGAGTACCACGCTACGTGTCAGGTATACGAGTCTCGCAAAGCACGAAACACGGTTAAAGATGTTGCATTTACACGAAATTTTACACGACTGTTGTCGCAGACACAGCTAGCATTATGCATATGCTCCTTAGGATGGATTTCATCAAAATCCATGTTTTATTGGGAGCTTTAGGCTTACTGCAAAAATCGATAGAACTCAAATTTCTTGCATAGTAATATCCATAAAAGTGAAAAAGTATAAAAGTTAGGAATATCAAGGACATTGACAAAGTTTGCTTTGGGAGTCAACAGCAATGATGACTCGGTGGTAGTGAGTACAGACACTGTCGATCGACGTGAGTTCGGACCCCTGTAATAAGCCTGAGCTTTCGGTGAAGGAAAACATCATGATGAAACCGTAGTTACTTGGTAGGACTTTTTCTACTACCCTCCTGGTTAGGTATCACCCTCAAGTTGAAAATCTATCACAAAGCACCAATAGGTGTGTTCTGGCAGCTGCACTTGAGAGCAGTCTTCCATTATTAGCATGCTACCATCTTGTGCCACATCGTCACTTAAAAATCAGATGAGATTATGGTTATAAGTTTCAAGAAGTAAGTCGGAAAATGTTTGCGTCTGCCAAGTCTCTAAGGAGATTAGAAGACTAAGGAATTTTCTTACTATTGACATTAAAACTGCACTTCCACAAGTCATACTGTCCTCGATTATCTATACTTTCTACACAACTTCATAACCTTGGCTTTTTTAAAATTTATGTATTAGGTTCATATTTTGGGTACCTACGCAAATATGACCATGTCTCCGAATTTCATACCAAGCTTTAATGCATTGAGGTTTAATTATATTTTAATGTATAATAGCCATTATAAAATTATTATAATAACGCCTTTTACATATGAAAATAGGCAAGAATAAGTTTCATTTAGAAGATTTAACTAAAAGAAACGAATAATCCAAAGAGAATACATTACTACGGAGGACAATCCTTTAACTTATATTGCTCCGAATACAGCGCACATTGGACTGAAATCGGAGCCTCCCTTTTATAGGATTTTAGAAAAATTAAATATGTTATTTCATAGTTTTAAGTATACAGATTTGTCAAAACAGTAATATCATTATATAATTTAGCAATTTCTAGCTTTATTTTCAATTTCTACACCATATAATATGGACTTGTAAATTTCAAATGTATGAAAATGGATTTTCTTTTCGTCATAACTTTTTTGTGTTTTGAGTTGTAAAGCTGAAACTTATACATATCGTTACTGGGGTGGTAATGAACCCTTAGGACCTTTCACCTTGACCCCGGGCGTCCCCGTTCAACAGATATTTGTTGATGAAAATTTCATACTTTGATGACATTGTATTGAGGTGAAATCATCAATCTGTAGGTTTATTTTCGACCTGAATGCTACAGGTATCGATTAATAAAGTTACCCCTGATTTACTCTACCGCTTCGTTTTCATTATCTTTCAAAAATACGATTCAGAATTAGTTTTAAAACTTCAATATACTTATTTTTCTTTATTAAAATTTGTACATTACCTATAAATTTGGACTATCTACTATATTAACACCAATTATCATTAATAAATTACCAAATTAGCAACTTCAAGCTTTATTTTTACCTTATATACCAAATAATATTGACTTGTAAATTGTAACTTTTTTTGTTTTCAATTATAAAGCTGAAACTTATATGTAACGTTACCGAGGTGGTAACGAACCCTTAGGCCCTTTGACATTGAGCCCAGGCGTCTCCGTTCAAAAGATATAAATTAATTGTTGAAAGGGGAATTGCTGCATTGCAGCCAACTGCTGTCAATGATACAAATGTGAAACACAGACTTCATATGACCATGATAGATGGTAAGATAACTTCATATCTTTCAGATACCTCAACAGCAGTATGTGATATTTGTAAAGCGAAGCCGAAAGATATGAATGCCATCGACTTGATATCGCGAAGAACTCATTCTGAGGATATTTTTAAGTATGGCTTGGCCTATCTTCCCTCCACGCCTGGATAAATGCATGGAATGCTTATTGCATATTGCGTATCGCCTAGATTTCAAAAAATGGCAAGCCAAAGGAGACGATTTAAAGCAACTAGTAGATAACAAGAAAAATATTATACAAGAAAAGTTTCAAGATGAAATGGGACTGCTTGTAGATATAGTTAAACAAGTTGCAGGAACGACCAATGATGGGAACACCGCAAGAAGGTTTTTTGCAAATCCTCAAGTAACTGCACAGATCACTGATGTTGATGAAGAACTCATCAGGAGATTTACGGTGATTCTTCAGGTAGTCTCATGTGGAAAGTTTGTTGATGTGGAAAAGTTCCGGCAATATTGTTCTAAAACAGCTCATAAATATGTCGAATAATATCAGTGATATTATATGCCTTCTAGCGTGCATAAAATACTCATTCATGATGCAGACATAATTGAGCATAATAACTGTATCCCAATTGGCAAACTTTCTGAAGCACGCAATAAAGATTTTAAAAATTTTAGAGTATACCACTCGAGAAAAATTAGTAGAATTGCAACAAATGAGGATATTAAACATAGTTTGTTAATAACTTCTGACCCATACCTGTCCAGCATCAGACCTAAGATAAGTCAACTTAGCCATAAACCGCTATCAGATGAAGCTAAATTGTTATTGGTAAATTCTACATCAGATAAAGAAAATATAGAGTTTGTAGATGTAAGAAATTTGTGTGACTCTGAGTAATGTATGAGTGTAATTAAGTAGATATCATCGGAACTATATGTATATCATAATTTATAATATCATAATTTTGATATAAAATATTTTTATATATTTGGAATTTACATTTAGATCATCTATTTAGAGGTACTGTTGAAATCGATAAGTTAAAATGAATATAAAATCTCATGTTATTTACACTGCTTTCATTTAGAATCCTAATCTAGCCCCAGAAATAACGGTTTAATCTTTTATGACAAACATCAATATCAACGAAACAAATAAACTAATTACCCTAATTAGCAAAATCAAGACATTTTGGTACAAATGTGGAACAAAAACAATCAAGAATAGCAGCAGGTAATGAATAATTGGTGTTAATTTAAGTTTATAGTGCAAATTTATAGGTAATTTACAACTTTTAATAAAGAAAAATGGGTATATTGAAATTTTAAAACGAATTCTGAATCGTATTTTTGGAAACGAAGCGGTAGGGTAAATCAAGGGTAACTTTATTAATCGATACCTGTAGCATTCAGGTCGAAAATAAACCTACAGATTGATGATTTCACCTTAATACAATGTCATCAAAGTATGAAATTTTCATCAACAGATATCTGTGGAACGGGGACGCCCGGGGTCAAACTGAAAGGTCCTAAGAGTTCATTATCACCCCAGTAACAATATGTATAAGTTTCAGCTTTACAACTCAAAACACAAAAAAGTTATGACGAAAAGAAAATCCATTTTCATACATTTGAAATTTACAAGTCCATATTATATGGTGTAGAAATTAAAAATAAAGCTAGAAATAGCTAAATTATACAATGATATTACTGTTTTGACAAAACTGTATACTTAAAACTATGAAATAACATATTTAATTTTTGTAAAATCCTATGAAAGGGAGGCGCCGTTTTCAGTCCAATGTGCAGCGCGGCAGCGCCTATACTTATTGGACTGTAGGTGCAATTCGAGTGAATTAACTTGACGCGTCCGTCGCGTCGTCACTGCAAACGAGGTGACAAGTTATCTCGCTCGACGTAGACCTTTTTTTCGCGTATTAGTCGGTTTAAAAATCTTCAAAACTCTTTTATAAAGTTAGAGCGATATTTCTTTCTAAAACATATTTTTCCAAAGGTCGTCTGGAAACTATTGTTATCAACAATTAAAAGGCCACTCTTCGTATTCATCACATTAATTAAAATGTTCTTAAATATATCTGTTATTAACGGCGTAAAATAAACTTTAAATAAATTAATAAATATTTTCTTCTTCCTAACTTGGCAACCGGTCCTCTATAATGAAGACCATTACTCTCATTATGGAGTGAATTATAATGTCATATGTTATGACGACTTAGAATCCTAACAAGATGGTGGCTCCCATGTTAGAACTTTCTAGGAATATTTTGTGCAGAATGAATGCTTTCAGCTTATATTTATAATCCACTTCACTTATGCACAAAAACCAAACTATATCATGCAAAACTCCACCAATATTACGTAATATAGGGTCAAAAACCTAAGTTATTAAAAACTACATGTCACTTCAAGAACCCGCCAATAACTCCCAATAAATATTTTATTTACATGGTTCGGCTTGTCTCGTCTTTGGTTATTACATTTTTTAAATGGCGTTAAATAAATAATTAAATTTGAAAGCAGTATGTAATATGTCAAAAATATTTTCAAAGAATTCTATTGATTGGACTCATAAAATGAATATAATATGAATATCATGCCTAAAAATATTGAACGAAATAAAACGTTATTTTAACGGTTCTGAAATAGGTATGTACCATAAACAAATAACGTATCTAGCAAACCAAGTAACAATGTTGACAAACCTGCAATCCTATGATTTTACGTGCAATTGGAACATTAATATGCAATGAGCAAAAGCAAAAATACACACATCAAAAAAGTCTAAGCAACATGCGTGATATTACAAATTTTTCCATTTATATTAATTAATTTCTAAATATTTACTCAAACAAAGTGCGTAGGTAAGTAAACTTTTTTGTTATTGATGATATACTGGCTGGTTGTAAAAAAAATATTTGATTATGTTTTGTTTTTTCATAAAATTCAAATGACTGCGAATTTGTTTGAATTTAATTGCGTTTTAATTGCTACGTTTAGTCTTCATTTTATAATTTTACCAACCATTTAAATAAAGTTAGCGACAAAATTGAATTGTTAGATATTCTTTACGTCATGAAGCGACGTCACTTGATGGCAGATGAAATGCAAAGAGCTGTAGGGATGTTGCAAGCGGGAAGTAATCACTCTCAGGTATCTCGACATTTTGGCATTCATAGAAGTGTTATTTGTCGTCTTTGGCAGCGCTACAATAATACAGGAGAACCCGCTGAACAGCATCCAGGCCGTAAAAGGAGTACAACCACTCGGCAAGACCGGTACATACAACTGACTGCAAGACGCCAGCCGATGTTAACCGCTCGAGAGATAAGTTTGAGGCTACAAATTTCAAGTGGTGTTGATGTAAGTCCTCAAACTATGCGAAATCGACAGCATGAGTACGGCCTACGAGCTCGCCGCCCAATCAGGTGCCCACCGATACGTCACGGGAATCGCGCTCGTCGATATGAATGGTGTAGAGAACGCATAACATGGACCCAGGAACAATAGGATAAAATTATGTTTTCCGATGAGTCGCGATTCGGGTTTAAACCTGATACAAGAAGGGTGCGAGTGTATCGTCGGCCCGGAAATACTGAAAGGCTCAGGTGCGTTCAGGAAGTTCATCCATACAGCGGCTCAACTGTTATGTTATGGGCGGGTATTATGAAGAACAGGCGAACTGAGCTCGTTTTTGTAAATGGAAACATGAATGCTGAAAATTACATTGAGGATATTCTCAGACCTTATGTCTACCCATTTGCACAAACCTTTGGCTCCGATTTTAGGTTAATGCATGACAATGCGCGTTCACATACAGCTCGGCGAACCAGTGAATACTTTGCAACGGAGAACATTCGGGTATTGCCCTAGCCTGCACAATCGCCAGATCTCAACCCCATCGAGCACGCATGGGACATGCTCCAGAGACGTGTTTTGAAGGACTTGGACGGAGCGACAACAACAAGTTTGTTTTAACCCTTTGTTTTAACCGACACAAAAATGTACGTAAAATTGGCATAATGTAATGTCCTCCCCGGAAGCAAATATATTTTTTTTTTTAATTAATTATATAATAAAGATTAGTTGTAACCTACCTACTACTTACTAATTACCTACCTCCTAAATCCACATCAAATTTTCTTAAAAAATAAAAAATATAGTACCATCTCAGCTTTACGAAAATGCAGTTGGATATGAATGCTGGGGCAAGTTTATAAAACGTCATTGAGGGCAAGGCAACACTTGTTATTAAAGGTGGGCGATTAAGAATGATTTACATAATGGAGTTATTTCGATGGTGAGTGATAGTTCATAATTGAATTACGAAAATGAATGATCAATCATAATTGAGCCTTTGATGTTAATACATGGTACATGGTACATTAATTTGATGGTAATACCCAGAAGCGGGTGATTATGAGTGATGAGTGGTACTTATTAAAAAATAAAAGTAGAAAGCTAAAAAAAAAAGAGTCGTGTGTCGTAATAATTATTAATTTTATGAAATTAGTAACCTGGCAGTAGTAATTAAACTAATGGTACTTCGATTATGAATGATCACTCTTCATCGTATTACTAATATTAGTAATTACTAATGGCTATAATCGAGACATCTTCATAATCGAATGATTAGATTAGTACTATTAGTTTATCTCTTAATCGCCCACCGCTACTTGTCGTTTTGTCATGCTTTATTCGTTTCGCGCCTTCTAGATAAATATACTCGATTCTGTGAAACTGCTAAAAGTTTTTCTGCCTCCAAGCGTTACAACAATCTAATAAAGGAACACCATTGATAAATGATTTTAAATATACTTCTGCGTCTGTTATCATTATAAATTATGTTTTCCAAATCAAAACGTTTTGAAACACTAGGTAAGTTAGCAGTTGACAGTTACAGTTTAAATTTTGTAAATAGAACTTACAATATCTTTATTTTTTAATTAATATGGTAATAAAAAACGAACAATAGATCATCTAATTCATGGATGTGAGATATAATATTAATTTTTAACAGTTTAAAATATATACTACCTACGTACACAGAAACATAACAAAGACAAATATTTTTAGCACATAAGAAGAACCAAAATAATGTGAATCAACCAAAACTGTCTAACGACAAACCTAAAAAAATACCACTGAGTATAGGAGTTCAAAAATCCACTTCACCAGCATGTAGCAAGTCTAATGCTGATGCCCAATCACAATGCAGCTCTATCAAAAGCACAAGTTCTTTTAACACTGTGAGTATTTAAAAAAAATTGTATCTCGCTTTTTATAAGTAGCTTTTAATAATTATTAGTACTTATTTATGTGCATAAATAAATGGTTGTAATAAAAAATATAATTTAAATTGGATGTAAAGAATGGAAAACCTCTATTCAAGTTTTTGATAACAATGAAGATATTAGTAATAATAAATAACGTCATGCTACAACTACTAGGAGCGGAACGTCAATGAAAAATGTTGCAAAAATGGGGAAATACATTCTTTTCAAAGCTTCCACTGCATGTGCTGTATGAATGTTTAAAGTAACGTAACAATTGTATATGATGGAATTGTATTTCTTAAAAAGTTCAAAAAAAAAATTCACAACAGCATATGACTATCTATTAAGGTTTACTCAATATAACCTTTTTATGGTAATAAAATTTGTTCTAAAATAATAAATTATTTGCAAAGGTGTTTTTATATACATGGTATTAATTCTTATCGCAATAAATATTTTTTGTTCATCACAAGTATTTAATTTTGAACAAAATTGCCCTTAACAGTAATTGATTTAAATTAATATCTTAAGAGATATCACAGTTTTAAAGTAACTGTTCCCTCTGTCTGCTACATGATGGACCCGGCACCCACATGGTGAGTACATGGAATACTAAGAAGTTTGTCTCTCGTGAGAGCATTTTTATTATGCAGAATAATGTGGGAGGCGAGCGGTACTTATAATACAGTGCCTACGACTCACTCTCTCTAACCCTTTCTCTCTTTCTCTTACATGATGTAGACTAAGTTGCGTGGGTTAGCTAGTGTATAATATTTCATTAACTTTATAGTATTTATATAATTTTCTCTTTTGTTCATGAAGCAAATATTCTGAAGACTTTAAATCCAATCTAATATGATTCCAGCCAAGACCTGTCAAAATTATAAGTATGAAACATCACAGTACCATCAAGAAGCTAACACCATGCTTGAAGACGAAAACTAAAATGGACACTCAAAACGAACAGATAAAAGCTCAAGAGATTGAAATAAAGTAAGTAAATAATAAATTCTTGTGTACATATGGTATGTATTCTATGTACCTATTCTATGTATGTATGTCTATTCTATGTACCTAATGATCCAAACTGTACTTATAAATATGCAATGAACAAATCAGACAGATCTTTAAAATTCATTTTCTATTACTGTGTATAAATAAGGATGGAACTCTCCAGTTGGCTTATATAATCATAAGGAAGTCTCTTCATGTTTCTGGTTAAACCTTTTTCATAAATGTATAGGCCAATGATGTCTATATTATATCAAAATCTAACCAACATACCCAATCTACCAACTTGATTGGGACTTATTTGGTACATAAATTAACAGTTCTTGTCACACTTTAGATTTATGGACAATTAGCAGTGTGCAGTGGTTTTAATTCTAATACCTATTGATCATGGAATAATGTATGCTTCACATGTACAAAAAAATTAGATAAGAATTAATAAAAATTATTATTTTTATCAATTTATTTTAAATGTAAAAAAACCTTGTGTACACAATTATAGTTTCACAAAGAGTCATTGGCATAAAATGTGTAGATGTTCATAATTATGTGTGAATGTCTGAAAATTAAGAAAATCTGAGTGTATGGCATGGAGTGTTTAGTATAGTGGGGTAATAACTGGATGCTAATGTTAGAACACTGATAAAATATGTTCTATGATCATTATAACAATTGTTAAAATTGCAGAAAAAGCACTAATGTTGTTAAACTCTTCCGTTTAAGTTTTTATAATATGAAGTAACTTTTATTGGACTTTCTGGTTAAACATCGGTGAGCATAATGCCACAAGAAATTTTCTTTCAACTAATCTGCAGTAAGAGGTGGAAAAATGAAAACCGTAGGTAGTGCTAATAGGCAAATTTATAACGCACTAAAATTATTAAAATACATAAATAAGATATACCTAAATGTTTGGAATAAATGAAATTTTTATTTATTATAGTATTTCCTAATCATTGTAGACTGTTATTTTTAAACGGATAGGTTTATTTATGCTTATTTGCGGAAATGTTTAAATTATTATTCTCAGTATAAAAAAATATATTTCAGGAACAAAGACCACACAATATCAGAATACAACAAGCAGATTGAAGAGTTCAAAAATAAAATACGAACTCTTCAAAATCAAGTAAATGAAATATCAAAAAATAAAAATAAAGTACAATATTTAGAAACTAAGTTTTCAAAAATATCTTTGTTAGATAATAGACAGGAAATTCCCAATGTACAAAATAATAAAACTGAATCAAACAACTTTGTTAATGCTAAAGTAGTTTGTGAACTAGAATCGAAAATATCTGAACTTGAGAAGCAATGCGAAAAATTAGAGAATGAAGTTCGTATGAAACAATTAGACATTTCATCACTTGAAGAAGTTATTACTATAAGAGATACACTTTGCAAAGACTTACAAGAAAAATTGACCACTGTGGAAGGTAAACTGAATGAAATTGAACAACGCTTAGAGATGGTCAAATGTCATCACGAATTAGCATTAGAAGCAAATGAAAGTATTAGGAGAGAATACAAAGCAGATCTAGAAACCTTAAAATCCAAGTTTGAAGAAGAAAAGCAAATAATTATAAGCAAATGTAAGATAGATGAAGAAAAACTAAGATCTAACTGCAATGAATTAATAGATTCAATCAAAATTCAAATTACCAAAGAAAAATTTGAAGAGATACAGTACCTACAACAACAATTGGCAACTAAGGATCAAGAAATGAAAGCTAAGTTGGAGCAAATAGATGAAGCTACTTGTGAGAAATTAAGGCTTTGTGAAATTCAGTTTGAAGAGCGTTGTCAAAGCATTCAAGAACATTATTTAAAGCAGCAACAAAAATTGTTATATTTAGAGAAAGAAGAAAAAGAATTAAAACGCAATCTCTCTTCAATAGAAGATCAAAAAATTGCATTACTAAAAGAAATTACTGATTTAAAAAATTATAATAAGTTACTGAAAAATGAAAAGTTAGATCTAATTAAAGAAATAGACGAACTTAAAGAAGATTCGAAGAAAAAAATAATAGATTTCGAAGATCAGATAAATAAGTTAATGGTGGAAGTGGACAAAGCTACAAAGGAAAAGAACATGTTTGAAATGTCCTTAGCTGTGACAAGAGACATAGTACAAGTTTTGACTGTCCGTTTAAGAGAATCAGACAATGAGCTTGAGTATTTGGAAGGGAAAGTTCAAAGTTTAATAAATTCAAAAGAAATGTTGGAAAATGAATTAATTACATACAAGAATTCGATTAATAACACTGTTATGGAATGTAATGAGTATAAAGAGGCTCTTGTAAATATACTGAAGTCAAAAGCTGCACTTGCCAAAGAACACACGCGTATTATGGAACACAATGTAACTCTTATAGAAAGTTTGCAGAATGTTGAGAAAGAAGCATATCGTGAACTAGGTTCCATAAAACATGATCTTATTGAAGATGTAGAATTATTGAGGAAGGAGTCTGATTCACAAATCAAACAACTGCGTGAAGAGGTCAGTGACACTGTTTTATGTGTGTTCTTTTTCTGCTTTATACTAAATATCCCTTAGAAAATACTAATAAAACACACATGTAGTTTCTTATACATAGCTTCAGAGTCAACACATCTTGAAATCAAACAATTTTGAGATTATATATACTATATGCATTTTTTTTACATTTGATCACAGTTTCAATTGATATTAAGTAATGATGTGCATGAATTACGCACATTACTATTAAAAAGAAACAACTTGGAGACAACTCGAATGTGGTAGCTAGTTAACTGAAGACTAGATAAAACCTTGCAATTTTTTTAAACTTTATAAGGTTAATGGACATTAATCTCATCAGACATTAAGTGACTATATAGGTTAAGGCATACTGAGCCTAGAAGACACTGGCTCTAAAGTACTATTGCCAGAACACACCTTCTAGATAGGTTTTTGGTGACAGATTTTCACCTTAAAAGTGCTAGCTAGCCAGTAGGGAATTGGAAAAGGCCATAGCACTATGCTGTTAGTTTGATCGCGATGGTTTCTTGCGCCGATAGCTCGAACCTACGTCGATAGAAGCAGTTCAAAACAACCTAAACCTCATTTTTTTTTAAATTTCTAGCTAGGCATTAGCATTCTAGCTAACATTGTTTCGAAGTTAAGTTTGCAAGGATGTATACCTAACAATTTTGTTTCAGATGGAGCAGAAACGAATGTTATGCGAATTAGCTACAGAACATGCAGGTCAAGCGACAGTTGCGGCAGAGCAGTCGCGCGTACTTCTAGCACAGGCAGCTTCAGAAATTAATCGTTTAGAAGGCGAAAATCAATGTTTACAGCAACAGGTAACAAACAATTATCCTCAGACGTTTTTTGTACTCTACTATACCATTTCCATTTCTTTATTTTCTCGATGACAGCTCCTGTGAAAACTTGAACGAGCGTCTTTTTTAAATTATGTATGCATTATTTTATAAAAATATGACGTTTACAGACGTACAAGGTTATACCTGAATCGGAGAAACTGATAGGGATGGAGCTATATCGATAAACGTAACACGATAACAGACCCGATATTTTTTTACAAAATGTAAAAAACTAAACTACTGCCGAATACTTTTGTACAAATTTATTAACTAATATTATATTTCATTACAAGATGTTACAAGTATTATTTCTTGATTGATAATAACTTCTTCAAAGTTTTCGAAGCTTTTGTAAAATAAGTAGGTATAAGTAAGTACTCGACAATGAAACGAAATAATTATAACGACAGGTAATCTTTATTTATTTATTTTAATCAAAATCTGATGAATCGTCACTGTCACAAAATATAATAAATATATGCCATCGATATCATTACTTACAACTATCAAACTATAAAATTAATAACTATTAATTATTATTATAATATTATATATATATATATATATATATATATAATATATATTATTATTATTATAATTATTAACTATTAAACTATCAAATTAGAACTGTCATCGAAAAAATAAAGAAATGGAAATATTATAATGGATATGTCACACTGTATCTCATAATTGCAGGTCTTACCCACCGTGATATTAAATTGCGTGCTTTATATTATTAAATCTATATTTTTTGTATAGCATGCAGATTTTACAAAAGCCAAATACATCTTTTTATGAAGGGTTTTTTCAAAGAGATAATGCCACCCTTATCCATTCAACACATCACAATAAGAAAATAGTTGAATCAAAAATTATAAGAGAAATAAGTTAGGTATATAATCAACTAGCTGACCCGCGCAACTTCATCTACGTCATATAAGAGAGAGAGAGAGAGAAAGAGAAAGGATTAGAGAGAATGAGTCGTAGGCACTTTACTATAGGTACCGCCCGCCTCCCACATTATTCTGCATAATATAAATGCGCTCGCGATTCTTGATCATTATTTTGCTGCTGAGTTATTTTAAAACTGTGATATCTCCTAAGATATTCATTTAAATCAATTATTGTTAAGTGCAATTTTGTTCAAAATTAAATACTTGTGATGAATAACGCATTTATTTCGATAAGGATTAATACCATGTATATAAAAACACCTTCGCAAATAATTCTTTATTTTAGTAAAAGGTTATTACCATTATATACAGGGATGGAAAGTGTGAGAATGATATAGGAAGGAGAGTAAATGCCGGTAATATGGTGAATGGGGCGTTACACTCCTTTATGAGCAGCCAGAGGATTTCTATGAAAGCTCGTTTGACTGTGTATAGAGGAGTGTTGGTTCCAACGCTCATGTACGGTAGTGAAAGCTGGATGTGGCAGAAAAATCATGAAAGTAAAATAAATGCAGTAGAAATGAGAGCGTTAAGAGGTATGTTGGGAGTGAAATTGAGTGACAGGATAATAAATAGTGTGATAAGATGTAATGTGAAAGAAGATATAGTCACACGGATTGAGAAAGGGATGCTTAGATGGTTTGGGCATGTTCAGAGGATGAATGAAAGAAGAATGACTAAACAAATTTATGATGCGAGTGTGAAAGAAATCGTTGGAAGAGGAAGGCCTAGTCGAACATTTATAGATCAAATCGGAGACGTTCTGAAGTAAGGTAAGGTCAAGAGTACTTTAAACCGACAAGCATGCATGAAAAGATTAATGAATGTCGAAGAAGCGAAAGAGGTATGCCATGATCGTGGCAGGTGGAAGGACGTGGTCTCTGCCTACCCCGTTGGGAAATAGTCGTGATTCATGTATGTATGTATGTTATTACCATAAAGAAGGGTTATATTGAATTAACTTTAAAAGATAGTCATATGCTGTCGCCGCCTTTTTTTTAGTACTTTTTAAGAAAAACAATTCCGTCACACACTATTGTTGCGTAACTTAACCATTGACGCAGCGCACGCAGTGGAAGCTTTCAAAAGAAATAAATTTCCCCCGTTTTTGCAACATTTATCATTGATGCTCTGTTCCTGTTGGTCGTAGTGTGATGTTATGTAGCCTTCCTGAATAAATGGGCTATGCAACACTAAAACATTTTTTCCATTCGTACCAGTAGTTATGAGATTAGCGTGGTCAACCAAACAAACAAACTCTTCAAATTTATACTATTATAGTCGACGAATTTTAAACTGAGTCGTTCGGTCATAAATCATATTCATCTGTTTGTCTCGCTCGCACTTACAGGTCTTATGGAGAGGTGTAGTGATGTGCGTAAGAATTGTAGAGGTGCATATCGATAACGAGATAGGTACGATCGATATGCTAAATTATGTTAAGTATTAAAAGGAATAATTTTTCGCTATCTAAAAATAAAAGTTTTTAATTTGCAGAGATAAAATGTTTGTTTCGACGTAATCATAGAGAAACTGTCATAACAAAAAATCTTATATTTATAGAAAAACAACAACCCTTACTCGTAACGACCAATCAGGAGTGCTAATGAAGGTTACGATGACATATCGACCCCGCTTGCGCAGGTAGCTAAGAATCGATAACGGGTTGCATTGCGTGCACATTCCTGTCAGTGACATTTATTGCCCGACGACTCAGTTTAAAATGCGTCTACTATAGTATAGATTTCTCGGCCTAACACCAACGTCTACCAATTCATATAAATTAATTTGGCTTCTTCCGATCTTGTGTGAGAAAACATTTCGTTGCAAACACCTACTTTGATTTTTTTAAATATTGGTCACCTTTGAGACTCGTTACGGACACATTCCATTAAAAATAATATGATAAACGTCTTCTTCTAAATCACAAATCTTACATCTTGGTGTTACAGTTTGCATTAATTATAATATTGTGATGTATGGTCATAAAAAGATAATAAGAAGTCTATGATTCTCCTAACTCTATATTATCTATGTCCATTAAATTTAAGATGTTTACTTTTAAGCTTCCTTTGAATATTTCATGCTACTAATATAATAAATGTGAAAGTGTATATGTTTGGATGTTTAGATGTTTGTTACTCAATCACACAAAAACGGCTGAACAGATTTGAATTAAATTTAGCACACAGATAGTCTATGACCTGGAATAACACATAGGGTACTTTTATCCTGGTAGAATCATAACTTAACCACTGTTATCCTAAAAATGTAATACCCATCCATGATTTTCTTTTGGTTTGTCGTGTTCCGAGATCAGCCTGCGTATATCCAATAACACGCAAACAAGTCGCGGGTACCAACTAGTTTTTAATAAAATAAAGTTTATTTTCATTTCAAAGTCTATTAAATTATTACAAAACTATACCAGGGCAGGTATATATGAAATATAAAATTAATTAATAACAATAAAATTTAGCCTGCCTTATACCACTTGGAGAGAATGTAGCTTTGCATCAGTGAAAGAATTTCCAGAATTGGATCATAACCCTCACAACCTCCATTACTTTTTAGTGCCCTGTTTACAAATAAAATTAAAAGTCTGTTGTTTATATAGCTATGATATCTAATTCTAATATTATATACATCTGTCCCAGGTTTCTTAAAACAATATTCACAATAATAACATTCTCTGTAAAAAGAACTGTTTTGTAAAATTGGTGCAACTACTTTAGATTCCAAAACAGTTAAAAGTTAGTGAAAAATCGAATTGTTGATATTCTAATTCTTAGAATTTAGATTGAAATGGCCTTTTAAGTAATTATTTAGTTATATTATTATTTTTACTTGGAAACTAAGTATATGTCTTGAAATTCATGCAACTATTAATATAAATACGATATTGTGCTATTTAGAGCCCAACCGCTGCGACTCTTCTCCCCTGCCTCTCAAGTCCACCACTGGTATATCTGAGCCTCTCAGTAGACTTGTTCTTGCGTTAATACGCATACGCATGTTTCCCTCCTTCCTAACAGGAAGAGGGGAACATGCATATGAGTATATGTTACTTAGCCCGAATTTGTAGGAGTAGGGAAATTAGCCAGATCGCGACCTATTCGCATGCGCGACGACCGCCCGAGCCAAGGTTCGGCCACTCTGGCACCCTCGTGCGAGTCGTCCAAAACTTTCGCGGCTTAGTGCCCTCTGCACTCGCCCCCAAATTCGGTGACGCTGTAAAAGCCGCAGCGGATTCAGGGCCCCTAACGCTAACAGTATAGTCAGTTCTTAAAAACAAAACTTGTTCTTGCTCGGACATTAAAAGGAGCGCTCCGTACTAGTACAATAATTCAATTGTACTAGTACACATTTCTAGTACTATTAGTACAGTAGTACAATATACCGTACACATACACGGACGAATATTAGGAATATTTTGATTCTCCTTAATTCTTTCCAGGCTTAGGACTGTCATAAAGACCCGTTTTTTAAACCAAACTACACTTGCACTTGCAGAAAAATACTACTAACTAATAAAAAAACTATTCAAATCAAATTTTGAAACAAATTCTTTAATTTGAAACAAAGACAACCTCGCCAAAATGTCTAAAAACAATAATAGTTCTTACTCTCTCGTCATAAAGTTCAGAATAGCTTAATGAATCGGAACCTACTAGGTCAATACCATGTATTTCGCTCTCTTTCGGCTGATCTTGCTCGGCTCGTCTTTGGTCTCGTGAATCACATAGGTACTAAGTACTAATTGTACTAAATACAGCGCGCCGGCCTGCCGCGAACGAAGTACTATTAAGCGTACGGAATAGTTCGTTCTAGTTCAATGTCAGGAATTAATTCTTATTAGTACTTAGTACATGAACTACACAAGCCTACCTCTCAGTATCTCACAATCGCATGATTCAAAATGACTGATCAGGACAGGCAAGTTACGAGTAAGCAGTTCCAATGAATATAAAATACTATATGGCTTGTTACAGACTCTAAAGTATACCCTTATTATCAATCTAACTTACGTTTATTTCTCCTGGTGCACTTAAAGAAATTTAGAAGATAAACTGTAGATATTATGAAAACATGACAAATTTTACTCTTATTGTACAGTACAGAATAAAATCTACTAAAGTTTAATAAATCTGTGCAAGTGAATAATAATAATATCAATATATATTCAGATTCAAGATCAACAGTCACTCGTAGTGGAATTATCTTTACTTCGTCAAGAAAATGAAGAACTGACTATGACAGTCGCGACGCAGTCATCTGTAATCGACAAAATGAAAATGGAAATGGATCAACCCCAGTATAAACCAAAATCGCCATCCGTATTACGTAAAACTCATAAATCTGGCAAAGAAAATTTAGCCACGGCTTTATCTCCATTGAGAGAACGTAACTATTAATTTGTTTATCCTGTGTCATTAAGTCATTATTAATATTAACGAGTCCTCGCTCGTTTGAATGCCCTGAAAATTTAATATTAAATTATAGATCTCAAATTTTAATAAGTTAAACTAATATGCCGTATTTCATCAATGCAAAGATTTGTAGTTGAATAATGAATATAATAACCAAAATGTTTGTAGGTAAATTAGTTATCTCATTCTAATGTACCTACCTTTGTATTGTGGATGTTACGTTTAAGTGATTTCTGATCTGGTTATCTAAATAATGTTAAATCGGTTTCGGTTATAGATATAATTATTTCATTTATGTATTAGTTTCAGATAATTTCAAACATAGAAATTACATATTTCAAAAACATTACATTATGAAGGCAAATATGTATTATTACTGGAAATTTATAGTTGAACAATATTACTATCTTTATTTTGAATACCTACCTAATTATTTTAAGTAATTTTTGATATTCTACTGTCTCCCTATTCGAATTATTTATATTGAATACGGTTACCGAGTTCCATAACACCTCTGTTCTATATCCATTGATTGTATTCTATAGCCATTATATTATGTTTGATACTTGACCAAAGAATCCATACAATGGGCTATTATACTCTGTAATAGATCAGGTAAGCCACCAAGTATTTTTATTTTATCGATGACGCTAAAGGTAGCTAACTAAGTTAAGACATCACCTTTGAAATGATTCTCGATTAAATATTCTGAGAAAATTACGTATGAATGAAAAATCCTTCTAATTCAAATTCAAAAAACGCTTTGATCTGTTAAATGAATTTAAAGTTATTATATTTTGTGAACTCTCTAAAGATATATAGTTCACTGTAAGGTAAGCATGGATATTGTTATGCGCAACAATGTTTCTTATCCAACCAATTTTAGTACTTATGTTACTATATATTATAAAGATTTTTATTATCTACATGACACATTCAGTGCCTCTTAATGAAATTGGTTTATATAATGTTTTATCTTTGGGTTTTGATTTATTCTTGCCATAAATTTTATGACCAAATTGTTAAGGTAATATTAATTTTTGAAGTGTGTTTTTTTTTAATTTTTAAAATCATGTTCTGTGTTTTGTTTATTTATTATAGTTATTACTTACGACTCTTATAGGTTTACGATCATGCTCAGTACATGATATTAGCATGAATTATGAATTATTTTGGTGTGCAAATAAATTATTGACACAAATCGCTGATTTTTGTTTTACATTTTTTACCTGAGAGTTGACAATATGTTAAAAAATTAATGTTAAATATTGTGTGGCTGTTTTAATAAAATTAAAGTACTTACTACTCGTGCGCGATAAATTGAGGACCTGAGCGCGGTGACGTCATTGTCAGGTCCTGGTGCAGTGAACAAAAAAAGAACACAACTAGCTTAATATATATAGTAAGAGACTAAAAAAACTATATTAAATAATGGCGTTGCGCGCTGTACAACGCGAGTGTCATCGGGGAAGCGGGTAGGGAGTCTCATTCCGCGCGGGTCTCAACTTATCGCGCACGAGTTATAATATATAATAAAATCGTTTATCTTCTTTATTATTTAACAAACAACGTTTTTTCAATACATAGCTCTCAACCCATTTTTTAAATATCATTTCTATTTTCAAATTATACCTATAGACTATATATAACCTATATAGTACTGTCTTTGCGGTAATGTAATCGAAAACGTAAAGAATCGAACAATGCATATTAAAACCTTTACTGCTGTATAAATATGAATACAAATTACATATACCTATATAGTAGTTCGACAAATACGTGCCTTGTTACACTCAACAATTTAAGTTAAATTTGGTTTAATGATAACCTTAAAATCTATACTAATATAACAAAGTGGAAGTTTTTTTGATTGTTTATTTCTTTAAACACGCTAATCTCTGGAACTACCAGTTAGATTAGAAAAAATATTTTTGTATATGATAACCAGTTTAAAATTGGGCTACAACTGTCAGATAGCTTTAAATATTGATTTTTGTTACGTAAGTCGGAAGTCGAGGCCCTTCCGAACTGTTTGAACCGCGTGCGCTGGCGTAATCGTTAATGATAGGGAAATATATTGTTCTACAATAATATTGGTCCTTTGTATATCTAAAAAAAGTAACAGATAGCATATGCCTATCTCTTATACATAAGCCACAATAAGATATTTTGTGACGTTTTGTTTAAAATTAAAAAGCGATTTATAAGAATCATTTTTAGACATGGCATATTAATCCTTACAAACAAAAGTTACTTCATCATAAAGACAATTTTATGAAGTAAAATTTTGCTCTTTACGGTATGCTAATGGACACATAGTTTAGGAGATAATTAAAAATAATTTGTACTTGCGGAAAAAACAGTGATTAAAACTACATGGGTGCCTTGACGGCGCGGTATTTGTCGGATATAATTAACACGGGTGAAACCGTGGGGTACAGGTAGTATATATATAATGCTAGAAAAATAATTGTTTATTTACTTAATTTTCTCTTGGGAAAATTATTTATCGTCTACTAGTCACTTGATTGGAAACGCCAATCAGAAAACGTGTCGTCATTTTACAATATTTATATTCGCAGTTGAGTCATTCCATGTTATTCTTATGAGGTTATATTGTAAAATTATTACTTAGTGTGGAAATAGTCACTTTCAAATTATACAGGCGCTGTAGAAATTTCATAAGTTTCAGCATAAAATATAGTAAACTTTAGTAAACCATAGTTTTATTCATTGAATGAATACGTCACGCGCGATCACATGAACATAATGCCACGTTTTTGTGGTATATTTTTTTTATTTAAATTAAAATATTTGGGCGACCGAGCTACGCTCAGTATTAATAAAACACTTGTATACTTAAACTTGGAATGTAAAACATTATCTAAATAGGTACGAAATTTCATCCAAGTCGTTGAAGTTGTTTCCGAGAAACCAATTTCATAGGTACTTATATATATACCTATATACAAGAATTGCTCACTTAATGTAAGATAAAGGTGCAATAATGAATAAATATTAATTCACGGGTATTATTTTCAACATTGTCGATTATTTGAAGAAATTATTAATTTTAGTTAGATAAGTTAAAGATCAACCATACTTGTAACCACACTGTAGATAAAGAGTACAGACCAATCGCACTATACAGTTTAAACAGAACGAATTCAGGAACACGGCATTTGTCTTGTCAATCAGTTCTTGTAGTCAGTAAATCTAGAAATCATACTTTTAATGTGACCAAATTTAGGAATAACACAAAAAGCGTCACTCATTTAGAACCGACAAACGGTCTGCATTCGTGCTAACTGCTACATAATTGCAGTTTGGATGGGGTTCCAGGACCACATCTAAACTAAAATTATGCAAACCCTCTGTAGATGCCTCTAAATTTTTTCACATGAATTCTCTAATAAGTGTTACTTGTTTTAATCATAGAAGTTTTAGGGTCAGAGGGCCTCGCAAAATTTATCATAACCATGTATAATTTAGGTGTACCTACCCAGTAACTGAATCTAAAAAGTTATACAAACTCGTATGGGTCAGAAAGAAAGTAGGTACCTAAATAGTTCTGAATGATTCTGCGGTGGCAAATTTGGCAACCCTCGATAATCTTCATATTTTGTCGCTCGACGCAGTTCTTTAGGCTACGGCCAAATTCCAAGGAGCTTCTCTATGTGCTTAAAACTAAAGTAGGAACTAGGCGACTGATTCTAGTGAACAGACACATTAAAAACTATGGAGACGCCCACACAGAGAGAGACGTGTTTCTCTGGGTGCCAGGTCAGTCTCGTAGAAAACCAATGCGTCTGAAAGGTTAATTTTATGTATCCAACAGCTCCGAACCCGATATGTATTAAATTTCAATCTTGAATTCTTATATAATAATTTTCTTCTCAGTTGTGATAGCGTCATGATTTCCACGTTCGCACCGACAAAGTGACGAGTCACCTAACTAGTGACTCACTTTATATGTGGCCAGTATGTAGCTTAGGACATGCTTAAAATTCAGCGAGACTCCTTGTAATGTGGCCTTAGCCTATGTTGTACAATACCACTTATCAGGCAAGTGCAAACATTTCGTTTAGACAGTATAAAATGTTATAACAAAAGCTGCATTTTTAACAAGCGATGCAGCGGTTGTTAAAAAATTGGAACTTTTATGTATTTCTTAGTAAAAGAGCTGACAAAATTATATGTATGTATTTAGAAACATTCTGATGTGGAAATATTCGTGAAATAATTCACGATATCTTATTATATTAAGTGAGCAATTCTTGTGTATATATATATATATGTAATTAGTTTCTCGGAAACGGCTCCAACGATTTGGATGAAACTTTGCATTTAGATAATGATTACATTCTAAGTTTACCTAGATAGATAGGTATTTTTCTCTTTGTGTTTAAAAGACACCGAGCAAAGCTCGGTCGCCCAGATATTGATATTAAAATGAAACAAATTTTGTTTTATCAGTCTTATATAAATGTATTTTAATCCATTTACAAAATTACACAAAACGATTACCTATACTTAATACATATTATCTATCAGTGCAATAACTTAAATCACATGAAGCATTTTGGCAAAATATGAGTATAGTACGTGCTAGCATTACTAACATTATAGGTACTTATAATTAACAAATATGCTGACTAAAATTATACGATACTTACATTTCTTTGGATGAATCAGACTTAAAAAATCACAATTATTTTGAGACTGCCACAAACTTGAGGTAAAATAAGTACGTTATATTTAAAAAATCTTACAAAATATTTTCAGTGTGATACCCTAAACTACAAGATATACCTATCATCAGCATCGATGTCATACAACTAGACTGTTTATATCAAGCAAATAATTTTAAACAAAAACATCACAATTTTTTAAAACATAAAACCTTACCCATCAATGTTATGTCAGTGAAAATCATATCTATGATACGTGTAACTTAACGAACATTTAAATCGATCGAATAAATATCAAATAAAATAGGTTGTTTTCGATTACGTAAGATTTGCATGACTTCCGAATACCATTAAAGTTACCAAAAATATAAAAAAAAAATGGTATATATTTTGATCTTTTTAATTAGGTAGGTACTAGACCGATTGTTTTCAAATTGAATATCTAAAGAGGAAACTCATCGCCACGAAATGAGAATACAATGTCAAAATTAATAAAATTCATCGAAAGTAATTTTTTTCAGCAAATAAGTAAACAGTATTTAAAGCTTATCCTATAATTAATCGAATATTTACAACGCCAAGAAATTTAAAACTTTCCACGTAGTCAATAGTTTCAGTGCAACAAATAAAATGTTGTAGCGTCCAGTTGTATTAGGTCGATGTTAATAATTAATACCTAAATTATACAAGCGGTACGCTATGATGGCCGTTTTGACGTTTTTCCGTTCATGAAGTTTCGTATAAATGAAAAAAGGAGCATATTGCTGTTCTTCTGATCTAACTATATATTAAGGTCCCGCGAACAAATCTTTTCACGTTTACCTATACTTAAAAAAACAGCGCCATTTCACAGAGTCCCAAATGGATTATAATTATTAGTGTACTTATTTATCATACAACTCCGCATTTGTTTTAAAAAACTCGAATAAAAAAGAAATCTAATACGATCTTCACATATATTATTATTATCGCTGGCCAGCACAACTACTACCCCCGGCAAACTTGCGTCAACGTTCAATGCAAAACAAAGTGTTTCGGCTTGACGTTGCTTCGAACAGAACAAACTGTGAGTACATTGCGATTGTGATATAGTTTTAACCTGACTTTGTATTTCGGATGTTAATATTGCATTACCTTGATCCTTGCTCGTTAATTTGGACTCTACGCCTTTTATTGTGGATTTCAGCAATTTCATATGGCCGAACGTACGCAGTACGTCACGTCACTATTGTAATATGTCAAAACGGCCATCATAGCGTGCCGCTATTATAGTCATGGAAAATAGTAAAATGAAAACTTTAAAATGTGATTACAACACGTATTTTCACACAATAACATAAAAACAGTGTAAAAGTTTTACAAAAAACACCTTATTTTACTATTACAGCTTAAATATTACGTTACAGGCCAATTACTACAATAATCATAGTAGAATAGCGAGTATTCTGTATAAATTAAGGTAACTTACATTAAAAAAACCGGCCAGATCATGAGATCAGACATTCTAAAATTCAATTTCGTCAGTCTTAATAGAAAACGAGAAGCAGTTCACACAATAGTTATTTAAAGGGAACATTTCTGTACTTATAATATAAAGTATGACTTTTTCTATTTATAAATAATTTCATTATGATTAATACAATGCGTTGAAATGCAGGTTTAAAACAAACGCAGATGTGCTGTGTAATTATTATCGAATGATCAAAGTGTAAAAGACCGCGTTATTATCATGTATAATTGGTAAAAATATTTAAATTACGTCCTTACTCTTTAATGGGGTAATCTTCTATCCTACTTTTTCAGTAATAATAACTCTAAATTCATAAACCTAAATGTCACACGAACTCTTGAAAAAAGCTAATCTACATGTGCATATCTTGGGACAATATCTTCATGTATGAGTAAGTCACAGGCAGGCAGTCCGTGTAAAGGAAGCAGGTCTTGTCCCACAGCTATTAAACCAGATTCTGGACCAGTCAAAATACCATGACACACATAATGATAAAACAGCTGTTGCATAGCTGCCATGAATCGTCTCTGTTCAGGCATTTCAGAGTCAAAAGTTCCCAAAATAGCCTCAATGTCTGAATTAACTCCGGCCATATTAGAGCCTCCAGCTCCGCCACCTGCACCGGCTCCAAGAACGACATACATCGGTACAGCTAAACGAAGCCGTGCGAGGCTCACCAAAGGACACAATGTACGAATCGCAGAAATCAATTCCACTAAACCTTCATAGGTTTTGTTGAAATGCGAAAATACGGACGACGTTAAATTCTTTTCCCCGAGAACACTTTCATTCACAATTTTCTCAACTATTTCTGAGGTCCACTTTAAATGTTTATTTCTCAATAAATCAGAATGACTAGAATGTTGTGTTGTTCCAAATACCATTGGCCTGAAAACTTTTTTTGTTCCTACCTTTGTTTCCTTTTGTGCATCCCAACTCTCATAGGCATGAGTTTTCAATAAATCTCCATCTAACACCAACCAGGAACGTTGAAATTCATCAGATAATGGCAAGGACCCAATATTGCTACCTAACCAAATATCAGGTGTATAGGACAGTAATTCTGTTGTAGAAATTTTCCTCAAACAATCAGCATCACTGCATTTACTCATTTGTTTGAACTGTTCATTATTCTTTTGCGACTTTGCTAATGGCTCACCAGGAAATATTACAGATGTTGAAGAGAGCCAAACTCGAGAGTATAACTTCTGAGCATGACTGACAGTTGTCAAAGCAGCTGTCAAAGTTGCACCGGCTCTATGACCTAACAAAGTGACAGATTTAGGATCTCCACCAAAGTTTTTAATATTCAAGTTTATCCACTTCAATGCTACTAACAAATCGCTTAATGCATAATTTCCTGAAGTTGGTGGATATTTGGAATTTGAAAGAATATCAAGGGCCAGGAATCCTAAAGGTCCTAATCTGAAATTAGGACGAACAAAGATAACTTCCTTAGTACGAGCATACAAGGCAGAAGGTTGTGCTGAACTTATTCCTCCAGCAAATGTATTAGCTCCAATCAAAACAACAACCGGTATCGGTGTATCATATCTAACGTGAGGGGTAACAATATCCAATGTCAAGCAATCTTCATTTCCAACTATAGTTCCGTTTTCAAGAAATTGTAAACAAAGTGGACCATGCTCATGAACCTTCAATGTTCCATTCCAGCAGAGTGATATATTGTTCAAAGGTTGTGCATACGTAAATCTCTTTTCGTTTACCGGAGGGACAGCATATGGTATGCTATAGAAATTGTAGACGCCGTCCTTTAAAATTCTGGAAAATACTTTCATTTAACTTATCTAATCACGTTGTTTATATAAAATATATAATCACAAAATAACATTTAATTTAATGTTTTTACTAAAATTTATTTTATCTTAATTTTTGTCCTAATTATTTTATCAAATAACTATAATAAATAAAAAAAACTAACATGGAATATTATAAACTTTTAAAACACTCACCCTTCAACAGCCCCACAGCTTGTAGACGCAGTTATATATCGGCCTAGACGCAAAGGACGTTCAACGGGTGGTCCTGCTTGGGCACCAATGATGATCCCCAATATTACTACCAGAAGAACTAGCAGAACCACGATGCATACAATAATATCATCTAAAAATTTCAATAAACATTTGATTCCCAAATATTGTAAAAACTGTTACATAAGAAAAAAAATATAAAGGTATATTAGTTTATAGACATACGATTACTCTACCTCTTGAAGAAAACAAACAAATAAGAAAAAGGTTAAAAAAGGTCATTCCGACAACACTGTCACGTTGACAAGCAGCGTATTACATTATGTAATCCAAAGATAATGCCAGTATGCATAGTAATTCTATGTAAAAACAATACTAGAATCTATACTAATATCATAAAGCTAAGAGTTTGTTTGGTTGAAAGCGCTAATTTCAGGAACTACTTGTTCGAATTGAAAAATTATGTTAGTGTTGGATGGCCTATTTATCTAGGAAGGCTATATATCTATACCTATACCTATACAACTTCACGGTATGATCAATAGGAGCGGACCATCAATGAAAAATGTTGCAAAAACGAGTAAAATTTATTCCTTTTGATAGCATCCAATGCGTGCACTGCGTAAATAGTTAAAGTTAGGCAACAACCATGTGTGACAAAATTGTTTATCTTAAAAAGTTCTAAAAAAAAGTCACCAATAGCATATAATGTCTATCTTTTAAGGTTGACTTAATTAATATAACCATTTTTTATGAAAAATTTGTTCTAAAATAATAAATTCTTTGCGAAGTGTTTTTATAAACATGGTATTAATCCTTATCAAAATAAATACGTTATTCATCACAGGTATTTAATTTTGGGCAAAATTGCCCTTTACATCAATTGATTTCAATGAATATCTTAGGAGATATCACAGTTTAAAACTAACTCTTTAGCAAAATAATGATCAAGCACAGCGCGGGTATTTTTATTATGTGGAATGATGTGGGAGGCCGGCGGTCATTGCGAAAGATTTTCAAATGGTTTGTAGATAAAACAAAGAAAGTTTCAGCTTCTTTACAATTGTATTTAACCATCTCTCTGTCTCTCTCTTATATGACGCAGACGAAGTTTCGCGGGTCAGCTAGTAAATAATAAAGATGCTGGGATCACATACTATCAGTAAGTATTAAATAATGTTTAGTTTAACGTAAAATAACATGAACCAAAAAAAAAAATTGCGGCATTCAGTGTTATGCACATTATATATCAAGTTTCCAAATGATTAACATTTTACTATTATGTCACTAATTATATTTTAATCAACTTCAGAACAAAAGGTGGATCTATATAAACAATGTGTACACCACCTCTGTAATATCTATCAAATTACCTAAATCTATTATTTATATGTATTAAATATAAATATTATTAGTATGTAATGTCTAATGTGACAATATGCATCTCAGGAACTAGGTACTGAACCGATTTTGATGAATCTTTTTCGGTCGACTAAATATTATTTCAGCGTTTTATTAAATAAAAGTTTATTATTACTGTGACTTGCGACTTCGCTCACGAGGAAAGGATCGGCGTAGTTTTTCAAAAATATTTTATTTTATTAATTTTCGGTAGGCTTGTTAGTTTTCGATGTACCTTATGTTATTTAAAGCTTCAAGCTACCACCATACAAATTTTATAAAATAGGGTTCAAAGGTTTAACATAGTCATCTATACAATTAATACAATTAAAGTATTTGTTTGTAACGTCGAAATAACAGCTTTTTACTAGATGCATATGAAAGAGTATACATACGACACTAACAAAAAACAATTTCTTAAATTTTTGTCTGTCTTTTTGTTTCGGGTAATCTCCGAAACGGTTGGACCGATTTTGACGGGACTTTCACTGATAGATACCTGATGTTATAGGGAGTAACTTACGCTACATTTATTTTAGAAAAATAATTAGGATTCTGCATAAATAAAAAAAACTGGTCATGGTGAATCAATTCGGGCGCTTAAATACTTACGCTGAGTAAACCATAAGAGATATAATAAATTAATGTACTACATAATTGTAGACATTAAAAGGACATACAAAAAAGTAAAGGAGAGTATACGTCTATCTTCTAAGGAACACCCACAATAGGCGCCTTTTTGTGTTTAAAATAGCCAGGAGCGATTTGCGCAGACATTCTGTAGTCTACGTGAGCGAATCCACGGGCACAGCTTGTTATTAATATTATTTGTCTTGTTTTTTGTTTCCTGTTGATCCTGTTAATTTGATAGTTGGATTTCTAAAGTACTAAAACGCAGCGGAATACTATAGCACATACACGGCTTGCCCTTGGTCAGTTTTTTCTATTAGTATTCAACGTTATTTCTGTCAGGATTAATAATACATGTTAAAGATCATTGAATTTGTATCATCTTAAAACCTACTTTATGTTTAAATAAGAACTAATAAAGAAATTAGCTGTCAATGTTAAAATATGACTTGGTAGATTAATATATTTTCTACCCACCTTTTTGCTGTACATTTGTGCATTGAATAGCATCAAATTATGTTATTGTGAAAGTCAAAGGTGCTGAATAAATTATTATATTATTTTAAGTTGTGATCTTTTTTTCTCTCAAAATTTAATAATTCACACACTAAAACACATAAATAAATCCAATATTTTTGATATTTTATGAACAATAACTGCATATTTTATATCAATAATGAAGTTTTTTATATTGATACATTTTTCATTAATTTATTATTCTTCATTTATGTATTTTTAAGCTACATTCCTAACATTTATTTGATCATTGATTTGTATATAATATTTTTTCATATTAATAGTGTAAAGTCAGCAACTTTTTAGTTCACACACAATAGCATCATTTCAATAGTCACTACGTACATCAATATGAATTTGGCGTATTATAAGAGCTATTGTTTGTAGATAGCGCGGATTTAATCTATGAGTAATAAATTGGACAATTAAAAACATGATGACACAAAGAAGTATAAGAAAAATATGAAACCATATATTATTTAATATTGCAGGAATTAACATTAGAACAATAGCTTATTAGAGCTTTTCATTCAATGAATATTCTGGAAAAAGTAAAGCATAGGTGGTATATTTTCATAAAAGAATAATTTTATATGACCTTGTAGGCCTATGAGTACCATAACACAGTCAGTGTAGTTGCTGCAGCATACATCAAATGTTTTTTTGACATTTATACTTTAGAGATTTAACTATTTTTAAAAATGTTCCTGACCATGAAACTTACCAATGATAAATTTCTTTTGACGGATTCTCTCTTTTAATGGTAATTTAGTAGCAACTTTTCCTTCCTCAAGCTCCTGTTAAAACATTATATATTTACATTACAATGAAATATTGCTTTTTAAATACTAATTTATTATATAAAAAACATTGCATTCAATGTTTTCTAATATTTATAGCACCACCACCAGGTGGCAACCCTACCTGTATATAAATAACAATAATGAATGTAATACAATAATTCATACATACCATAGGTTCTAATTTAACATTTTCCATACCATCATTTGGGGTATCAAGTTTATCATCCAATGTCTCCATAGAGGCAAGAGCAGCTTCAGTATTACTTGCAGAGTACTTTTGAAAAACTCTTGGATATTTGATATTAAATATACCTTTTTTGTGTTCTTTAGAGCCATCTGTTATAAATAAATAATATATTATGCATAAATAAATCCACTATCCCGCAATATTATTTTATTAATTGTAGGCATCTGTTAAATATATTTAATTATATCAAGTATTTAAAATTAAACTTAAAAAATGAGTAGATATTGCCTCACAGCAAGATGTTTATAAGTTGCGAGTCTAAGTTGTCATCTTTGTTTTTTTTTACGTATAACAAATCAATGTACTTTATTTCGTGTTTTATGGTAGATTATTTACAATATCTTTTAAACGAAGTCTTGTTATAAACACTTGTTATTTTGTAGCTGTATGGTATATAAATGGTTTTGTCTTAAATCGTGTGTTTATGTGCTGTTGTAATGTGCGTAGACAATTTATATGTGTTAGAATGTCTTAGTAATTAAAATTACGTGTATTTTTATGTTAGGGTAAAGATTACCTATCTTATAACGTTTTTGTCTGGCTATTTACTTGTTAAGAACTAAGTTTTATGTATTGAATGTGAATATGTCTTTTATACTGCCATGTTGGTTACAATAAATTGTTTGTTTGTTTGTGTTTTATTTGTATGGTATCCCCTAATGTGAAGACTATTTGAAGTCTTCTTAAGTAACTGGTCTTATGTAAAAACTACATTACGTAACTCGGATGAGTCATTGTTTTTGTGCCACTACTATTGTTACTAGCCTGTAATTATTATTATTACTGTATAATTTAAAGACCTGTAATAGGTAATTCATCGTTCTAAGTATATAGCACATAATGTACTAGTTGTAGGTATTTAAATGGTTTAAGTATGATGCAAAATATTTCAACGGCACGGCTCGATAGTTTAGTATAGAATCAGACTAAGGTCCATGATTCTCGTAGTGCCTTGCCTGAAATAAATGAAGAGTTTTGATAAAACTCAACAGCTACATACCACTTTCATTCCTTGGATGATGCAAAAACTTGGTTAATGGACATGAATGTAAAAACTGTAAACGGTGTGCTTTTGGTTTTGGGGTTTCTTCAGTCTTTTGAATTTCAGCAGCATTTTCAATTACTTCGTCTTCCTGAAATGACATCTATTTATCTTAAAAGTGGCATCAAAAAATTATATAAGCTAAAAGTAATAGTATTAAGAAATTAAAATATTATAGTTTAAGTACATAGATACATACTACACATGCTACTCCTGTAAGATTGCTCAGTCTATTGTTAGAAGAAAGAATGCATGAGATACTTACAATGGATACATAAAATCTATAAAATATGTAAGGAAACAAAAGTTTAATATTTACACTAGTAGATGTCTTCAATTAACTGTATTGGGGTCTCTATGGAAAACTGTTGAATTGTATTCTTAAGGCCCGCGCACATTAAGGCGCGCCACACTGCACCGCACTGCATAATAAAAATCCTCCTAGATAACTTTCGTATATTTTATATGAACCATCGCACACTACAGGCGCGGCGCGTCTCCTAGTTTGCTTTGGCGCAATTTTGCAATGCCACGCGCTGCAGCCCTAGTGTGCGCGAGCGTTAACCACACAAAAGTATCTTCTTTAATTTTGTGAGTCATTGTAAGTACAGTATAGCTATATAATATTGGTCAAGAAAAAATTAACGTATCAAAAAGCAACATTAAAAGAACAACCCTTTTGTACAGTCAGAATCATAATGCATGCAAAAGTATTTGTAAACAAAACAACAAAGGAATGAGAAACAGGAAATGGAGTTTATACATCAAATGTTTTATGACATGTGCAAGCTATATCATAACATCTGTTCTCCCTATGAAATGTATGAACATATTTCAATATTTACATGATAATCTCATGGTAGTAATCAGGTTTTATTATATTATAATATAACACACTCAACAGAATAGTAGTTCAATTCAGTCTTTTATTGTGTTATAAATTATTATAAAACTCAAAACAAAGATTTGAGAAAAAGGCAGATGGAGCCTTCAGAACAACAATTGTGAAACATACATTTAGCTCTGTATTCTTGTCAACCATATAATGACATGTGCGATCAGGTGAATAATGTTACCAAGGCAGTTAAAATAACATTTACTGATTTTTTATCACTCCAACAGTATAATTGTTAATCCCTGTTAATAATAATAATTAATCTGTTGTTAATCTGTTATCAAACAACTGATCTTGTATTTGGCCCTTCATTTCAAAAGAACCTTTACTTAACAATTATCAACTACAATATCATCCATCTGCCATCTTGATTTATTCTTTATTAATGAATATTTTTTGGATCTCTCTATGTCTTTTGTTTTAACTTACCATATCAATCTTTAATGGTTCCAATGTCATAAGCATTAGAAATTTTTGACAGCTAGGTTGGATTTTAGATTTTTGCCCGAGACACTAAATTGCCTAGGGTACTCTATTATTATTTTTTTGAAACAATATCACTCTCTTTCAGTATTGTTATTAAACAAACAAAGAAACTATTACGTAACAAATATTACCCTCCTTTTGGTTTTGTGGTATTCAGGTTGCAAATAAAATGATTTTTCAATGGACTGGAGATAGACTTTAGAGAATGAAAACCAGCCAAGCACTCAACAATGCTTGACCATATACAAAAGTGCTATTTACTTATTTTAATTATTTAGAGAATGAAAACCAGCCAATCGCTCAACAATGCTTGACGATATACAAAAGTGCTATTTACTCATTTTAATTATTAAAGTATGAATAGCCCTTGTAGGTACCTAATGAAAATATATTTGGCTTACTCAGTTCTATGGACAAAACAAACAGTGTGTAACAATTTTATCTATGTTCATACAAAAGCACAGTCCAAGTACAATAGAAAACTCATATACCTAGATACAAATTAAAATTTATATATATATATGCAAAATATCTAAATAGTATAAATCGGGCTTTCATCCTTTTGGCACCACATCATAATAAGTGTTCACTTTCAGGATTAAAATTAGGTTATTTAACAAACATCAAAATGATATATTTAGAAAATGAGGTTACCCCATACAAAGTAATTTAATGTTTTGCATAAAATCTGACTTATAATAATGAATGACTATATTACCTTGGACTTTACCTTTTCAGAATTCCTAGTGAAAAATCCTGGCATTTTTATTGCTCCAATTGGAATGTATCTTGGCTTTACTTCGCGACCTTGTTCAGTCACATCGCCCGATAGCGCAGCCTTCACGGGTCCCTCGTTTTCAGTTTTCTGTTCTGCATCTGCCTCTATTGTCTCACTCTCAGGATCGGTTTTTAACATAATTTCCATTTCCTCTGCCTCGATTTGTTTCTTATCGAGCGTTTTATCGTCATCCTCATAATCAACTCTGCTTGTATCCATTGCAGTTATCTAAAACAAAAATAATAACGTTCACTTTCTTGGATTTGCACGAAAGAACACGACCTATTTCCAGTCCCGCCTACATAGAGAAAAGTAATATAATTCAAAGAACAATACTGAGATTTATCTCTGGTACTGAGTACAGTAAACCACTTAGCTATGCATATTCCGGCCATATAAATTTTCTACAGAAGGTTGTATTGTATAAACCTTTGGTATAAAGTGTATAAACTTGAAATATAGCCACCTTTTGTAAGTTGTAACTATTGTAAACGTATGATACTCATTAGACTCGTTACGCGTATTAACACTGTATACTCGTTGCACATGAAGTAGGTAAAATGAAAAATATAACTAGCTATTATAATAGATATATTATTCCATAAAATATTTACTCTTCAAAACAACGAGCACATCGGAGCAAATCCACAACAAACGAATAAAACGATGCGCCTTCGAAAATCGGCATTCGGTTTTACCATAGATAATACACTAATACCAAAGAGAATACAATACTACGCAGAGATAAATAATACTACGTATGTAATACGAGATATTACTCTACTAACTAAACTCATTCTACTCTTAGAAACGATCGATAATACCGATTACTCATGGGTTGTTATTTATCTCTGCTCATAGGTATCATACCTTTTTATTCGATATTGAGAACTGAAATCATACATACCAAACCACCATTCAATTCAGACTACTGGTATTGATTGAAAACAGTGGTCTCGTATCTATCGCTCCCACCCCGGGCCGGGCTTCTTGCCTTGGCCAGTTGGCGGGCGTTGATGAACAGAATAGAGGGAAGTTTTTGCGGGTTTTTAAAGTGACATGTTGTGGTTTTTATAATTAATTCATTAACTTAGGTGGGTGACCCTGTATTATGTAATAATGGTGGCATTTTGCGTGAAGTTTGGTTTTTGTGCATAAGTGAAGTGGATTATAAATATAAACTGAAACTGCTGAAAGCATTCATTCTGAAGTCCAACAAAATCTTCCTAGAAAGTTTTAACAAGAGAGCAACCATCTTGTTAGGATACTGAATCGTCATACATAACACATGACACTATAATTCACTCGATAATGGCAGTAATGGTCTTCATTAGAGAAGGACCGGTTGTCAAGTTAGGGAGAAGAAGAAGAAGAAGAACAGAAAAGCGGTGCGGGGCGGGTGAGCAGGCGGTGATATTTGATTGATAATTATCGTTTTGTGGACAATCGATAGCAATTGTTATTATTGCTATATCATAAAACAATACTCCTTATCGCGTCTGTCAGTCTCTCTGAAATCTGAATGTAATAAACAATAAAATTGAACGGATTTTCAGACGATTTTGATTAATGAATGGAGTAATTCATAAAGAAGGTTTGGCGTGTTCAATAATAATGCTAGTCAGTAGGGCTATAGCACATTTACTTTGTAATAAAATAATACAGGTTTTAGTACATAACGTGACGTGAAACCAACCACCTGAATTTCATATTTCTATCTGATATGTCATCACTTAAGTACTTTTTAATATTAACGATTAGAAACAACCAGTATAAAAATAGGGGTGAATGAGGCGCCACATCACCAAAGTTAATCATCAAAAATTTTGAATTTAACTCGTCTGCCTGATCGTGTTGTATATGGCTGAGGTTGATATGTAGGTACAGCAACAGGCAGTGGGACAGCAGTCGATTGCAGAGGAGACGTAGGTACAGCCACAGTCGGTGTGATAGTTGTAGGTTGCAGGTAAGACGTTGGCGACAACTGAGGTATCCTCGCTGTTGTAGAAACGGAACTTGAATTTGATTCCTCAATGAAAGCAGGTTTCACACGGTCTACGCTTACAACCACATGTTTCCCTATGTAATCAATAGTTAGGGTCTTTCCATCACTTGCCCTCTGAATGACCTGGTATGGACCAGAATAGGGAGGCTGCAAAGGACGCTGGACTGCGTCATCCCGCAAGAACACATGAAAACGTATTTAAATCTTTGTAAATAAAAGAACCTGTCTTCGTATGACGTGACGCTGGTACTGGTCGAATTTTCGACATATGTTGACGTAGTTTCACAACAAAATCAAACACTTCTCCAGAAGTACCCACTCCAGGAAAATCAGCTAACAACTCACCAGGAAGCCGAAGAGTTTCTCTATAAAGCATTTCTGCACAAGTAGCTTTAATATATTCTTTAAAAGCTGAACGCATTCCCAAAAGTACAAATGGAAGAGCTTTTGTCCAAGAACTCCCATGACACATTAATGATGCTTTAAGTTGACGATGGATGCGTTCAATCATTCCGTTCGCTGCTGGGTGGTAAGCTGTAGTTCTATTTCTTTTAGTGGCGAAACTGCACATAAGTCTTCGAAAAAGGTCGGATTCAAATTGTGTACCGCGGTCGGTCGTAATAATAGAGGGAACACCAAATCGTGGTATCCATTCTCTCGTGAAAGTATCTGCTAGTTCCTCGGCGGTGGTGGTGCGCATCGGCCAAACTTCTGGCCATCTGGTGACTCTATCAATGGCTGTGAGACAATAGCGGAAGTCGTCACAGACAGGTAAGGGTTCTAGTATATCTATATGGACGTGAAGAGAACGACAAGATGGTGTGTCAAAAGTTCCAAGTGGAGCATAATTGTGTCTTGAAACTTTACTCTTCGGACAAGCCTCACACGTACGAGACCACTGACGGCAATCTTTATTTATTGAAGGCCAAACGTACCGTTCCGCAACTATACGTAAAGTAGCATTCGGACTAGGATGGCTAAGACTGTGTAACTTATTAAAAATAACACGACGTAACTTAGGAGGGACATATGGACGTGGTTTGTCAGTAGTAGTATCACGTATTAAGGAAATACTAGTGCCAGGAACTGCAATCGTGATTAGCTTCAAACTAGACGAGCCAGATCTTATAAGTTCTGCTAGCTGTTCGTCAGATTCCTGCAACTTGGCAAGGGTTTCGTACTCTTGCTCAAGAGAAATGGCACTGATTCGTGACATAGCGTCGGCTACGACATTGTCTTCTCCTCCGATATGTTGTATATCAGTAGTAAACTGGCTTATAAAAGACAATTGGTTCAGTTGGGATGGAGGTAATTTATCTCTCCGTTGTACAAAAGCATACAACAGTGGCTTATGATCAGTAAAAATCGTACAATGCTGATCTCCAAAATATGTCGAAAGTGTTGTACACTTTCGTACACCGCTAAAAGTTCCCTGTAATAGGCCGGCCATTGAGACTGTTTTGGGGTAAGCTTCTTACTGAAGAAAGCAAGCGGGACCCATTCTCCCTTACTTCGCTGCTGCAAACAAGAACCAATGTGAACGCTAGAGGCATCGGTAAAAAGGCCTAGTTCAGCACCGTATATTGGGTGTTGAAGAAGCGTGGCATCACTAAGGCTCCTCTTGCAGGCTTCAAATTATTGTTCCAGCAGCTTAAGTGTCCAGGGGTATGGTTTAGCACCCTTGATGTGCGTGGAAACAAGAACTTCAATCAATGGCGCTTGAAACTGTGCAGCTTTGGGTATGAAACGGCGATAAAAATTTATCATCCCCAAAAACTTTCTCATCCTTTGCACGGTTTCAGGTGGAGGGAAATCTAGGAGATTTTGGACACGATCCTTAGGAGGACTTGTACCTTCAGCATTGATCAGGTAACCTAGAAATTTTACTTCGCTAACACCAAGAATACACTTAGATGGATTGAGAACAACACCATATTCTTGAAAACGCTTAAAAAGGGTGCGTAAATGTCTTGCGTGACTGGCTTGGCTTGGCGTCTGGAGAAAAGACGAGTACATCATCTATGTATGGAAAACAAAAATCGAGACCCCGTGTGACCTCATCGATAAAGCGCTGGAACGTTTGGCCAGCATTGCGAAGACCAAAGGTCATGAAGGGAAATTCGAAGAGGCCAAACGGAGTAACAATGGCGGTCTTCAAAATATCCTCATCAAAAACGGGAATCTGATGGTATGCTTTTACCAGATCACACGTACTAAACACGGTAGCACCAGCGAGACTATTAGCAAAGTCATGAATGTGACGAACAGGGTATCGGTCAGGTACTGTTCTGGCGTTCAAAGCGCGATAATCGCCACATGGACGCCAGGTGTTATCTTTTTTGGTGGTCATATGTAACGGAGATGACCAAGCACTTTTAGATGGTCGGGCTGTTCCGCAACGCACCATGGCTTCAAACTCCTGCTTGGCTGCATGGAGTTTCTGAGGAGCCAACCGACGGGGCCGGCATGAAACCGGGGGTCCGTCAGTGGTTTTTATAAAATGCACCGTGTTGTGTTTTACAATCCTAGGCACACCAGGAGGTCGAGTTATGTCTGGAAACTCTGCTAAAATATTAGCTAAACTTGAACTACCAGAAAACACAGCTTTGACACTATCTTGTTGGGATTGTGCAATTGAAGCACAGACAGACAACTTGGTAAGGCCGTCAATTAGACACTTGTGTCGGCAATCTGGTAATAAGTTATAAAAACTAAGAAAATCAGAGCCTATTATAGCTGTACTAACATCTGCGATGACAAAATTCCAATCAAAAATCCTTCTTAAACCTAGATCTAAACGAAGTTGAATGCAACCATAAGTTTTAATTGAACTACCATTGGCAGCGCCAAGATGGTAGTCATCTGGTTGCACATGATTTCTTAAATATTTTTTAGGAAAACAACATAAGTCTGAGCCGGTGTCAATTAAATACTGCCGCTTGGAAACCCGATCAGTAACAAATAAACGGCGGCCGGGAGATAAACAATCAGTTGCCGCCTCTACTAATTGTTTATCCGGTTTTCCGGAGGAATCCAATTGCATGGTTTGGTACACTTAGTTGCTTTAGTGTTGAATTTTTGGTGATACCAACAAATCTTATTCTGCACAGAGTTAGCCCTACGCAACCGCTGTTTTTCTATAAATCGGCTACGAGAACGACTACGCAAGCGAGTTGAGAGACTAGCAACTTGTTGAGTAAGCTCATCAAGTCTTCGTTCCATTGTTTCATTGAAAGAAGGGCTGGACGATGTCGGAGCTGAACAAGCCATTACATTATAATTATATGTTTCTAAAATGTTATCTGCTATATCGGTCATCTTGTCAATTGGCAGATCAGCATGTGATGCCAAAATAGCCTGAACATGTTGTGGGAGACGGCGCAACCATAACTGACGAAGAAAGTTTTCATCTAAAGGTGATGATCCTGTCAGAGAACGGAGATGTCTCCAAATCTGTGAAGGTTTTCGGTCAGCAATTTCTTCACCATCTAATAATTTACGCATACGTGTCTCCTCAGATACCGATAATCGTTTAATCAACTCATGCTTAAGCTTACTGTACCGTTGTCCAGTAGGTGGACGATGAATCACAACATCTTCAATTTCTTGAGCATATTTTTCATCAAGATGAGCGACTATATAGTTAAATTTAGTACAATCAGTGGTTATACCTGCTATATCGAATTGAGCCTCCGCTACAGCAAACCAATACTCAGGTCGATGAGGCCAAAATGGAGGTATTTTCGCTGAAATTTTAAAAATTTGAGATTCATTTTCCCTGGAAAGACGCGCTTGTAAAATAGCTTTCTCCTCTTTAAGCTTATCAATTTCCATTTTAAACTTCTCATCAGCCATATCACGTGATTAAACCAAAATGACCAAAAATATTAAGTTTCTCGTGGGGGAGAATGTGACACCTCAACCGCTTTACAGCAAAAATATAAAAGAAAGATAAAAAAAAATGAATATTAGACACAAAAATTAAGCTATTATGTCTTATTCTATTTGTAACAATGTTAAATACAAAGTACAGTATTTAATTTAAAATTGAACGACCTATTAAAATATTAATTTAAAAATAATAATTCCAAAATTGTCGTATACAAATGGAAACGCACTCCCTTAAAATTATAGTTATTGGTGTTATTGTTGACATGGAAACCATTATACAGTCATGACAAAATATTTTTTTGATTAAACTGACGTTCAATATTATTTATAAAAACATATTAATTGGTAGTAGAATAATGGAAACACGCACCAATGCACTTACACTGCACTATGATATACCAAAGCGATGCCAGGTGGAGGTCCTGTCCTCCGCAAATTTGGCCGCTGTTGTCACGGCCAGCCCTTGACGATTAGTTGCGACTGTGACAGTTCGACAATATATATTATTTTGAATATAATTATGTTTTTATTGTATTCGAGCATCGGTCACAAACGTCGGTGGTCACCAGTTTGGCGTGTTCAATAATAATGCTAGTCAGTAGGGCTCTAGCACATTTACTTTGTAATAAAATAATACAGGTTTTAAAACTTAACGTGACGTGAAACCAATAACCTGAATTTCATATGTCTTCTTCTTCTTCTTCCTCTTCCTAACTTGGCAACCGGTCCTCTTTAATGAAGACCATTACTGCCATTGTCGAGTGAATTATATTGTCAAGTGTTATGACGACTCAGTAGCCTAACAAGATGGTGGTTCCCTTGTTAGAACTTTCTAGGAAATTTTTGTGGGATCTCGGAATGAATGCTTTCAGCTTATATTTATAATCCACCTCACTTATGCACAAAACCAAACTATATCACGCAAAACGCCACCAATATTACATAATATAGTGTCAAAAACCTAAGTAAATGAATTAAAAATTACAACCACAACATGTCACTTCAAGATCCCGCCAAAAACTCTTCATATGTCTATCTGATATGTCATCACATGTACTTTTTAATATTAACGATTAGAAACAGCCAGTACAAAAATAGTGGCGAATGAGGCGCCACAAAAGAATAAATCAATAAAGTTGATTGTTGGTGATTGTTAAAGATGTCGGCACAAATAATACTGACAAAGTTCGTGTTTGCTTTATTTCAGTATATAACGTATGTACTTCAAAATTTCGATAACGGTCAGTACTCATAAATTTTTTAATGAAATTGTTAAATTCGGAAATACGCTTGTATTTTGTTCTCCTTTTATTGGGTAATGATCATAGACTTATAATATAAATACGGCATTTCAGCGTGGCCACTTGAGATAAAAGATGTCTTTTTAGCCTTTATCTTTAACCAGAGATAAATAACAATTAATATAACGTGTAATGAGATGACATACACAGAATTCAGTGTTACCTACCATGACAAAAGTTAAATACCAAAATCACGAATAATTTCAATTATAAATACGATACAAAGAATATTCCATTTCTTTATTTTTCGATGACAGTTCTAATTTGATAGTTGTTGTGTTGTGACCAAATAATTAATGATATCGATCGCATATATCGTGGCAGTGACGATTCATCAGATTTTGATTAAAATAAATAAATAAAGATTACCTGTCGTTATAATTATTTCGTTTCATTGTCAAGTACCTACCTATACTTACTTATTTTACAACAGCTTCGAAAATTTTGAAGAAGTTGGCATTATCAATCAAGAATTAATACGTGTAACATCTTGTAATGAAATATAATATTAGTTAATAAATTTGTACAAAAGTATCCGGAAGTAGTTTAGTGTCTTACATTTTGTAAAAAAATATCGGGTCTGTTATAGTGATGTAACATGAAAAAAAACGACTTTGATCTTTTTCACTATGTTGAAAAAAAAACATAGTACCGTTGTTGTACACATATTACAAAAGACAACATCTCTTTACCTGCTTGTCTGTCTGTTATCGTGCTTACACTAGAAAACTACTTAACCGATTAACCTGTATTTTTTTTTTTAATAGTAGCTTGGTAAACTGATAGCACTATCTCTAATGTTACGCACAGTACAAACCAAAAACAACGATGGATCGGTGGTTGAAACGAATATTCTTTCTCTTTGAATCATTCGAAAAATTGTTACTAGAGAATCTTTTGGCAAAAATTATGTCACTTTGTCTTAAATATACCCATGATAAATTGACTCACAACACAGAAACAAACTTCCCCAATTGAAGATGTTAAATTTCAGCAAACCACACTGTTGGCAGAGTGTAAAGAAATAATTTGGGGGCCTCATAGATCATAATGCTTAACATATACGAAGCTCTGGAAACCTTACTTCATCCATGTATTCAAATTATCCATGTAAAATGTATGTGGACCGGCCACAAAAATTAAAAGCAAAAATGAGAAAGGTTGTAAAGAAGATGTCTCTGCTTCAACCACAAGTGATTTTAAAAAAAGCAGGTTCTACAATCTCATCTTCTAAAACCGTTATAAGGAGAAGTAAAAGTTATTGTTTTTTGGAAAAGCAGACGTTTCACGAATATATCGGACTTTTTTCCTTAAATTGTGAAGTGAAACATAAAACTAATGAAAGTATTGTTGGTTTAACTGGTCTTTAAATCATAGAAAAACAGGTATTATGCGGAAACCCTAATTCTTTTAAAAAGATGTGAGTGTGTACCAGAGTACACAGGTAAGAAGTGAAACTTTTTTACGACATATCATTTTTCTACTATTTGCAACTTCACGAAAATGGGGTAGATAAGGCTTAAGCCTTAAGAAAAACAATTTTTTCCGTATTAAATTAAAGCTATTTTATTATTATAGACATGCATACAATTAATGAGTAATTTATTTTATCATTGTTCTTATTATAATATCATTGCTATTTATTTATTGTATTATATTTACAAGTTATGAATAAATAATTGGAATTATCTTTTCAAAGTAATACAATTATATGATGACAGTTAATCTTGTAGAAATGCAACGATTTTATAAAATTAAAAATGAATAAATAAATAATTAAAAACGAATAATTAAAAAAGATGTACGTATACATATTTTTATTTTCTAATCGTGTTTTGTTTTATTTTTAATTTATATTTTTTATTGTTTTTATAATTAATAACGTTCACTAGATTTACAGTCATATTTATTAATACTTGCTAATTTTAACAGATTTATATACATTCACTGATACTTACAATCAAAAAGTGAGGTTAAACTCAAATAAATATTAAAATCATGCTCATACGTGTTGAATTTATAAAACGAAATATATAATCACTCTCACTTTTCTTGTAAATTCACTTAAATTTGAATAAGTCTTTTTATTTTATCACTTTCAAATTAATATATTGTTATTCTTATTTCAAACCAAACTTCAAAACGAATATATTGTTGTTATTATTATAATATATTACATTATATTCTTTACGTCACTATACGAAACTTTGATAAAAAAAGCAACATGGCGCGTAACCGAAAAACGTGACGATTACTACAAAATTTCTTCCATACGTCGATAAAGAAGTTTCACTTCAATAAAAGTAGCCTAAGTTACTTTCTATAAAATCAGCTATTTACCAGTGAAAGTCCTGTCGAAATCGGTCCAACCGTTTCGGCGATTACCGGGAACAAACAGACAGACAAGAATTTTAAAAATAGTTTTTTTTTTGTTATAGGTATCGTTTATACTTTCATATGCAATTAGTAAAAATAACTGTTATTTTGACATTACAAACAGACACCTCAATTTTAATAATTGTATAGATTACGGACTGTCGTTAACGTAAAATCTTTGGTGGGTTTATTAAATTATATTATGTTAAAAAATGCCACTATGATATAAATATAAATAGATATAGATTTTTATAATTATGTCCATTAAAAACGTGATTTTATTTTTTAGTTGATTCTAAACACAAAATAATAAATATTTACATTTGAAATTCTCTAAAATATATAGATACGATAACATGTATGCAATCGCGGCTAGTTACAAGGAACTGAAGGAATCGCTAATATAATACGAAATACCAATAGATACCTAATACAAAAATTACAAACTAATCTATGAATATAACTAATAACAGCATCAGCTAATACACTGATATTCATTAAAAACGGTGTCTAATACAGTGATTCTATAATACGAAATACCAATAGATACCTAATACAAAAATTACAAACTAATCTATGAATCTAACTAATATCCATATTAGCTAATACACTGATATTCGTTAAAAATGGTGCCTAATATAATGGTTCTGTTCTCATTGCTTGCTTACTTGTTACCAACCCATGCAGTTTTCATACGAAGCCCGACGTGTATAATGAAGTCTTTACTATACATACCTAGCTGTGCATACATAAGCCAGCAGCCAGCGGTCGTTTCTATACAAAGTTTCAAATCATGTAGTTATCTCGCTTACTTGCAAGATGCGCGCCCCTATAACGGACAAAGTGAGGTACTTTGCGGTGACTCTCCGCGCGAATCGCGTGCCTATTATTTGGTAACCTATTAATCTGTATTCGTTTATCATAATATATTAGTTCGTGGCGCGTATTATAATCCCTGTACCTATTACGAATATATTCGTTACACCTCTAGATTCTACTGACTAGACATGGGTAACTTAGTAAAATTTCTTGCGCCAACTCTAGCGAGGCGTTTTGAAGTCTGGGAACTAGAAACGGAGCATTTTGGTAGAAAACGCGTACACCTGAGTATTCTTGGCTATTGGCATTGAACTCAATCAAATTACTTACTCCCTATCAGGGTATGCATTCCGAAAGAAATTTTGCAATATTAAAAACAGAAAACAGTAATATCGTAATTCCGATATTCATAAATTTTACTCATTGAGAATTCATGGAAGTTTCACTACGCATATTGGCATTATCATTGGATTATTTTAAAATAACCTGCATGTCAACGTGAGTTTATCGGAATGACACTGACACAAGTACGCCGATTTGGTCGTGATTTTGATAACCGATTTCTAGTACGCCGACGGCATCTAGTTGTAGTGCGAGCTACGACCAATAATTAACCCATGGTTATACCCTTATTTCACTATAAATAAAGAATCGGTTTGCAGTTAAAAATAATTTAATAAATCAAATTAAAATCAATGTTTTTCTAACGCCTTCACTAAAAGAGTATTAATATGAGTTATCAGGTTTCTAGGATCCATTATAAGTCCGGCTGTCACCATAGCATTGGAGAATAGTTGCTGGGCTACTAAGTTAGCCAATTCTTGGTCAGTTGAAACAAGTTTGTGCAGCTTCTTGACTATAGGATGTCTGTAAAATATTATGTACGTAAGAAAGGATGGATAATAAATATCTAATTATTTGATTAACATTAAATTTCGAAGCAATGATGGCTCAGTGGTAGCGTGTATGGACTCCGCGTCGATTGACGAAGTTCCAATCCCTGCAATGAGTGAGCTTTCGGTGAACGAAAAGATCTTGATGAAATCGTAGCATGGTGGTAGGGTATCTTCTAATGCCAGCCTGGCTCCAATCTAAGTTGAAAATCTGTCGCCAAGCAACTATAAGCCAGCTGCATTTAGTTTTACCACTAGGCTTAGCGTGTCCACCATCATGGGCCGCATCGTCACTTAATATTAGGTGAGATTGTAGCCATAACGTTAAACCAACAATATATTTGAACAATAAAATCGATTGTTCATGTTTGTTGGAACGAATTGGTTTAAGGACTACAACTAAACATGTCCGTAAACCCCAGACTTTTCACGTACGTATAACCAAGACCAATTAAGGCCGTAATTCAGTGTTGATAAGGTGTACACAGTCATATAATGCAAAAGCTGAAAATTTGGACATATTTTTTGACAGTAATGCAGCGTTTTGAAGAAAAGCTAGAAATAAATATTCAGAGTTTGATAAATATATGTAATTATTACATACATATATACACACACATACACATAAGTATACACATACACATTCACACCAGAAGCACTACATCGTTCTTTTTGATGCAAATAATATTTAATTAAATAATTTCGTTGGGGTATAGAATGTTATATCTTTATTGTAATACGATTGAAATCATTTTGGCTAAGCCAATATATTAACTTAATTATGTATGTAAGTTAGAATTTAAGAGCAGTAGATTTCCTGAATTAAATGAATAAATATTTTTAAAAATTCAATACGTAGAAATCTACTGCGGTTTGAATTAAGTTCGTTTTTGTATGATTACTAATTGTTAAAACATTCCCATCATCAGCTGCACGCAATCACGGCCTAGTGGCACCTTATTCAAGAAGAGCGTAGGTTCATTACAGTTCAGTAATTTGTATAATAATTGCCCTGCAAAAGGGCTTCAGTAATGTCATGTAAATTGGTCTAAACACCAAAGTAGATACATTTAGGTTGGTCGATGTGCAACGTAGACAGTTGTTGAAACTATCTATCGGTGCAGTAACGATTATTTTATCGTGGCGAAACTATCTATTTCTTAGTAGCCGGTTTTAATGTTTTTCAAACATTAAACGCTCGTGCGACGATAAAACGTCGCTATTTTCGCTATCGAGTCGATGTTCGTAGTACGCGGTTAGCGAAAGGAAAGATAAAAACCATTGTTGTCCCACACATTACGAGTTTATTAAGCCTTTAACTCATAATGGAAATGTGCGCTTGAACTAGACGAGTGCAATTATAAATATTTATTTGTAAAATATGCAGTATACATTAAAGGGTTTCGAGTTCATGTATTGTGTTCAGATTTAAATTGTGAATGTAAAGTAACTGTGAATAATATAAACTATTTAATAGTGATTTTTACATCTTTACTGATAACTAGCTGTGCCCGCGGCTTCGCTCACGTGGACTACAGAATGCCCGTGCGAATGTTGCTCTCCCGCTGCCAGCTATTTTAAAGAGAAAAATGCTTATTGTGGGTGTTCCTTAGTAGATAGATGTATACTTTCCCGGACTTTTTTGTAGGTCTTTTTAATGCCTATGATTATGTAGTACATTAATTTGCTATGCAAAATCTCTTATGGTTTACTCAGCATTAAGCCATTTAAGCGCCCGAATTGATTCGCCATGACAAGTTTTTTTTTATTTGTGCGAAACCCTAATTCTTTTTCTAAAATAAAAGTAGCCTAAGTTACTGACTATATCATCAGCTATCTATCAGTAAAAGTTCCGCCAAAATCGGTCCAACCGTTTATATGCATTTAGTAAAAAAACTGTTATTTTGACATTACAAACAGACACTTCAATTTTACTAATTGTATAGATTTATTTTGGTGTACAAATATAAGTTGATTTCAAGTAGGTATAGGGTATATTGTAGGTTATGTTTTCAAGTGTAACATGTAACAGTTACTTCCGAAACAAAAATAACTTTGAAACACAATATTATATTGTCAATGATAGCTTTGTATTTTTAACGTATAAAATTGTATCAAAATACCCTCAACTACAATAAACTCGTGCCGACAAACCAGCTACTAAAATAGACAGTATCGGAAACCAATACCAGCGTTGTAGTTTCGCTTCGTTGCCAAAATAGTCATTATTACCCACCGCTATGTATGATACGTTGAGTTCTCATTATTACAAATGATAATAATTATTATGATAGTAAATATTTTTACAATATCTAAATACAAAACGAGAAGAGTTAACACTAGACGGATGAATGATACTTTTATTAAAGGTTGATCGCCGAAGATAGGCCCTCCTAAAGGCCTACGGGACATGAATAAAACCGACCAATAAGCTATCCACTAGCGATAATATTGCCAGCCAAGGCAGCCACAGACCTTTGCCATTGTCAAGTCCGGTGAAGCTGTAAAAGCCGCAGCGGCTCTGTTTGACGATAGGGCCCCTAAGGCTAACAGTGTAGTCAGTTAAAAAAAAAAAAAAAAAAAAAAAAAAAAAACCTTTGCCGTAATGACTTGTATCAGTTTTATTTTTGTAATTGTTACACATCAAATTATTTTACCAAGATGGTTTTATCGAAAACGCCTTTGAAACTATATACCTAGTCAATTAAAAACATTCTATAACGTGTTTTAAGTAAATTATATTATTATAGTCATAAAAGTTCATGCCCGACCGTCGTATGTTTCTGACAGACGTAGGCGGGGACGAGGTATTTCAGACGATAATAGGAGCGGTTAATGTATCGAGGAAAAGAAAAGCGTGCAATTACGTGACGTAGGCACGCAGTCACAGTTCACTAAAGTAAGCAGTATTACATTTTCATACAAACGGCCTAAAGAAATCTAAGTAAATTTCAGTACACAATAGTCCTGAGTTTATAACAAGGACATTTATACACTTAAGAGGAATAATTACGTAATATATGTATAAGTATATTACTCTATTGGTCCACGCGGCGCATGCCAATAAAGCTCTCACTCGGCATGAATTTTTTTCCGCAATCTTCAACAATCATCGTTATATTTCAGACAATTTACATAAAACCTTAATTATTTATACACCTAACTGTTTTATAATATAGTATAAAAAGCATGATTTAAAGTTTATCGCTTTAGTATTGATAGTTCATAACTTCACACTAGCAGTAAAACAAAATGAAGGTTTACTTCAACTATCTTCTTTTCATACTACTTTTTTTAATTACCGTTTAACAACAGTAGAATTCCTTACAGATGTGAACTGGCTAAAAAAACGTTTTTTTTTAAACCGATAACACCGATTTTATTTAGCTAAAGATCGGTTTTAACCTAAGCATGTGTCGTTCGCAACTGAATGAATCAAATAATCTCTTAACCACCAAAACCAAAATCACTTTGTAATAATACTATGATTATTTATCATTATAAATATGGTCACGATTATCACAAACAACCTCGTCCAATCGAACCTCTTTAAGCTTGAGATCTGTATTGAACTCGATGCAGATGTAGCGTATTATCTAAATACTGAATATATCTGTGCACACCTGTTGCCCCCGTCCAGGAAACCATTAGGAGGGTCGCGCTAACATCGGTCGACCTGTAATATAATCACACAAAGTCAACTACTATTACATACTTTGGGTTAATTTCTAATTGAGGCCTCAGAAGAGCAAACTTGTTCTCCTCGCTAAGGCTTTGTGCTTGAGTCCGTATGAAATGCCTTGCCGCTGCCATTTCTGGTACAACAATAACACACGGATGTGAATCTAACTTCTGTGTTGTGCGAACATCAAACACCTTCCCGTGTAGATTCGTCTTCAGGAATGACACTAAGTCATCAATCTGAGACTTTTGAAGATCATCACTACCTGTAAAAATTACATTTAGTTATAGTAGTACATATTAGTATGTAGTAAACTTTTGTGAAGTAAATAACGTTTATTATTTTTATACTTATTTACTTATTTTTTTACTCTACAAAGATGGCAAACGGCCCGCCTGATGGTAAGCGGCGAGGCTAGCCTATGGATGCTTGAAATACCATAGCTATCAGTAGCGTGTAGATCTTGAACCCTCCTACTCTAAGGAGCTCTGGAAACCCTACTCACTACAGGAAACAACACAAAGTCATGTGGCTGCGATCTTCTCTGTAGGGTGGAGGTATGCCACCAATGGACAGCTCTAAGTAGAGAGAAATCTCCAAAGATACTGTAATTACTGAAAGTATTTATTTTTACCCTACATTTATGATAAGCTTTGTGGATAATTTTCATATATGCACATCGAGGAAAATTAATAAACTCTACAATTAATAAAATTGAAGTGTATGTTTGTAATGTCAAAATAACAGCTTTTTATTAGATGCATATGAAAGTATAATAATATACGATACCTATAACAAAACACCAATTTTTAAAAAAAATTTGTCTGTTTGTTCTCGGGGTAAACTCCGAAACGGCTGGACCGATTTTGACGGGACTTTCACTGGTAGATAGCTGATTTTATGAGAAATAACTTAAGCTACTTTTATTTTAGAAAAAGAATTAGGTTTCCACACAAATAAATAAAAACTGGTCATGGTGAATCAATTCGGGCGCTTAAATGGCTTACGCTGAGTAAACCATAAGAGATAATATAACGAATTAATGTACTAAATAATTGTAGACATTAAAAAGACCTACAAAAAAGTCAAAGAGAGTATATTTCTATCTTCTAAAGAACACCCACAATAAGAATTTTTGTATTTAAAATAGCCGGGAGTGGGAAGCAAGATTTGCGCGGGAATTCTGTAGTCCAAGTGAGCGAAGCCGCGGGCACAGCTAGTACCGCATAAATACACTAATGGTTTACGTTTGCAGTGTGATTGTCCTAGTAATATGATCAAAGACTAACCAATTATTGCATCAGATTTATCCACTGGGTCTTTGTGCATATCATTTTCTACGGAAACTAATGCTCTTCCTCCGAACTCTTTCAATTCTAATAGCACCAATTCATCATACATTTCATAACAAAAGAGGACTTCGAGGTCACGTTTCTTCAGAGATTCATAGTATGGTGACGTCTGTGCTAATTCGCGACTGAAACAAAATTAAAGTTTTATAACCAATGTAAAATATTAACCGTAAAATGTCTGTCACATCACCTAATTGTAAGTATGGTCGAAAAACAACAGCGACCGCGACAGCGAATTTAAATTAGTAACACTGTTGGTTGACGTTAAAAAAAACATTTTGAGGAAACCGGAATACTTCAGAAATGATCTTGTAGTATTTTTATCTTCAACATAACAATTAAAAATTTTAGATTATGTGTGAATCCCTTTTTATCCTATTTAGTTTATCCAGAAAAATATGTTAGTTACATTGGTCCTTTACTGTAGGTAGATTAATATTGTCCTTTAAATTATTTAATTTAAATATATTATACTTTGGAAGATATCATAGATTCAAAATTACGCGAAACCAAAGAAATCACTCGCAGCGAAACGGTGGACAGGCACTCCGCAACTATGATGAATTGGGCGTCGCGAACTAAACGCACGTAACTATGAAGTTATGAACTATCAATACTAAAGCGATAAACTTACTATGTGAGAAAAATACAAATGTTGAATTCTCGGCGTTTCAAATGGCCAATATGTCATGGGCTACTATTGTAATTAAGCTCGTACCTTCCCTATGGAAGAAGCCTTTTTGCCCAGCAGTGGGACACTTATAGACAGGTATTATTATTATATGCCGCCTTATAAACTTCTCAGGAAGAAAGCCTCTAGATATATAGTAGATTATTTATATATAAGCATGAGACATCACCTATAAAGTGTTTGATCACAGTTATAATTTACTAAAGTACTTACCTAGGTGCCGCTAAGTAATAAATTGACTTCTGATCATCTTTTTGCCGTGCACTGTAGTCTGCAAGGGAAGTTCTATGTCCACTTTCTAATTTCGATGATTCGAATCTAAGTAGTTTGGCAATATCCTCCTGTAATAATAGAATTATCATGCTTTATCCCTTACGAAATAAGAAAACATGCTTGTATACTCATTTACCTCCGATCGGAGCTACGCTATCATTTGAGGAGTCATCACTGATCTGAGGATACCTCGTAAAAGGACGAATATGGCGCTTAGCCAAGCTGGATTGACTCGATTCAAACGCAAATACTCCAGCATAGTGTGTAGGGTTAATAAATAATAAAAAAGAATATCAGGAGAAAAATCCTGACATTTTCTTTAAGAATTTCAAATAAAGAGGAAAATAGATTTGTAGCGTAAAGTGAAGCATGGAAAGAGAGATAGAGAGAGAGATTCCTTAAACACATAATATAAATAAATCAACGTGATAGATAATTAAATAAATATCAATGATTTGTTACATAGTGTACTCTATCGACTTATTGTATCAATATTTTAATTTAAGAATTAGAATTGTTGAAACTTTATTCGATTTAATTATAAACATTTATTTTTATTTGGTTTATCATTATTCTTCCTTCATTTATGTGAAATTTTCCGACATTTTTGATTTCCCCCGCATTCCGGACAAATAACCAATTTTCTAGAAAAGTCCAGAAATTTCCGGACGTATGGTAACCCCTAATTATGTGTTATATTCTGCGTGGAAAAATATATATTGTTACTATTAAACAATTTGAAGACATTGTCAATGGAGTTTCAAATATTTCTAAACAAGGCAATGCTGTAGTGAGACTTGCATAAGGTTACTTTTTCCTTGCCTGCCTGAACAAAATCCTGGCTGGTAATGTGTGTAATCGATTTTGGTTGTTATTTATTTAAGCGCCAACAAAGTAACAGCATATCATACATGTTTATATTTTAGTTAAAGACATTTCAATAAGTATGTAGTACACCACATTAGGCGAGCACAGCATGCAATAATTTTCGAGCGTTAATATTAACTAAGTGTTAACCATATATTGTATGTTATTATACAATGAGTGTAATTCTTAACTAAAGACACATCAGTTGTCAATCAGTTCCAATTTCCAAGCAGAAATAGCAAAGCTACATTAAATAAACACACAAAGTTTTTTACAATTGAGAAATTAAGTAAGAAGTATTTATAACTTGACGATGCTACTAGTCTTTATATGAAGACTAGCGGTGTGACCGGGATTTCTAATGTGTTATTAACGATTCTTATAGCCTATCAATTATACTTAGGATGATGTATGCTTTCCGTCTACAAAATTCGTTCAGAATCGGTTAAGAATTGATGAAATTTGAATTTTTTGTACATGTTTTTTTTTTTTTTTTTACGATTTCTTGAAGTATTATTTAAATTGATATAAACCATCAATTCCCGTGTAAAAAATTTCATTAAAATCGGTTAAATTTTTTGGTTATTCTTTTTTTTTACGTTTCCGAAAAGTGTTATTGAAAATTTTCATAACTTATCATTCATGACATAACTTGTACTTCCCGTGTACACAATTTCATCAATATCGGCCAAGAATTAAAGAAAATAGTTTTTTTTTACGATTTCTAAAAGTAATTTTGAAATTTCTTATACCCTATCAATTGATCCATGACATAAGCATCCCGTGTACAAAATTTCATAAGAATCGGTCAAGCGCTTATTGAGATAAATCTGGACATACAAACAGACAGACAGAGAAAAAAAAATTAATGACATATTCATGATCAGTATTCTTCATATAGTGTGCCTATCGGGAAATTTTAGAATAATATTAAAAGTACAGATAGGACTACAGATTTATTAATATAGATACCAAGATGAAACATACCTTCTCCAAAGGACTTTGACTGGTAACAATACCTTCTTTGAGAAATATTGAATAATCTTTGTAAAACGCATCATATGACAATGGGTCCTTTTGTGACATATCGACCATAAATTTAAGGAAGCGGTTTGACAATACAGTACGTAATTTACTGCAAAAATAAAAACACATATAGAATATATTTAAAAAAACGACATAATATAGTACTTATAATTGAACATTTACAAAAAAAAAATGTGTGTGTGTGTACCAGAGTACACAGGTAAGAAGTGAAACTTCTTTACGACATATCATTTTTCTACTATTTGCAACTTCACGAAAATGGGGTAGATAAGGCTTAAGCCTTAAGAAAAACAATTTTTTTGAATAAATAAATCATTAAAAACGAATAATTAAAAAAGATGTACGTATACATATTTTTATTTTCTAATCGTGTTTTGTTTTATTTTTAATTTATATTTTTTATTGTTTTTATAATTAATAACGTTCACTAGATTTACAGTCATATTTATTAATACTTGCTAATTTTAACAGATTTATATACATTCACTGATACTTACAATCAAAAAGTGAGGTTAACCTCAAATAAATATTAAAATCATGCTCATACGTGTTGAATTTATAAAACGAAATATATAATCAATCTCACTTTTCTTGTAAATTCACTTAAATTTGAATAAGTCTTTTTATTTTATCACTTTCAAAAAACATTTTACTTTTTTTATATAGATACCACCACTTCTCATTAATTCTTTCTTAATTTTCTTTAATTCCCAGAGCTAGAAATAACGCTAAAAACCCATCCAGGTGGGCATTTCACACATAAATTACCTTTTCATTATGTTTTTATTTTAAAATTGTTAAGTTTGGGGGAAGTGAGGCGATGATCTGGCAACATTGCGTAAGGCTGTATATAATTTTCCGGCCCAGGCTTCAGTCGGGATTAGTCTGCCACTGATTTAGAAATTGGTATTATTATTTTTATTGATGAAATTTAAGAACCTAAGAATGGAATTAATTTTCATATGCTCTTTCACACGATTTTGAATAAGGTTGCTACGGATATGGATACGGTTATCATAAGAGTATTTATTCGGTTTCGTTTATGGACACTGATGTCCAAGTTCGGTGAAACTGTAAAAGTCGCAGCGGCTTCAGGGCCTCTAAGGCTAACAGTCAGTTCTAAAAAAAAAGAAAAATAATGGATACTGATATGAAATTATTTCGAATGCCCCTTAGTTAAATTTTTTTATAGTGCACAAACCACACACGTTCATTTTACCACGATTACTCGCCATAACGTTAATTTTCGCCCACGATTTTTTTTTTACCGTGGGAATTAATAACAAAAGCATGGAGATAAATTTGGGCTGTACAGAGGATGGGGTAACATTTGTATGCCCGAAGTATTCAAATAGTCCATAGCTGTATGAGCGGGCGCATTATCTTGGTGAAAAAGAATGCCACGGACACCGCTTTTTGGTCGCTCGCTAAACAGCTCCCCGAAAGTTTGAGGCAGACAAATTTGTGAATGTTCTACGATCTACTAACGGAATTACTAATACTGGTTCACTGAGTCGAAAAAAGCCGCTATCATGTTTTTATTAATGCTCCGACCGCGAACATCTTTTATGGGCAACTCATCTTCTTGAAACACTCATTTCGTGGATTTTTGCTTCGTGAAAGGTTCGTAGCTAAAGATCCAAGTTTCGTGAGGTGTAAGGATGTAGGATACGTTTTGCTATATTTACAACAATCCACACAACAGCATTTTCGCTCTTAGGTGAGAGAATGAGACTCGCGGCACCGCGAGATGCGACGTGCGCCTGACTTCAGAGCGAGACGACGACCTGAAGCGCATCGTAGTTAACTCGCCGCTATTTCAAATATTTTAATGTATCATTTTATTCTCACAATACATTTCTTGTGATATTGCACAGTTATTATTATCCATACAAGTGACCCTTTTAATGTGGAGTTTGTAATAATCGCCCCCACAACATTTTCATGAGTTACAGCAGTTGTAGGTCGGTCATGTCTTGGGTCATCATTAAGGTTGTCTCGACCACGTTTAAATTCACGAAACCAATAACTAACAGTTGCTAACGTAGGAGCAGACTCCTCAAATGCAGCTGGTAAATTCTCGTGAGATTCCTTGAAGGGTAACCATCCTTTATAATCATAAAAAATCATAGCGAGAAAAGCTTCCCACTAAACATCCATTGTTGCAAACAAAAGAAGAGTGACATGTAATCTTTAATTAAATTTTAAAAATTACTACAGGTGGCCAATGATTTTCACCAAAGAGATTTGTATTGAAATTAGCTATCAATTCAAAATAGTTTCAAGAAAAAAGATATTGTATTTATTCTGTGGCTAACAATTTTAGGAATCGCCTAGGTATTGAAAATGCTTACGTGATAAGGGCACTGTTCTGCAACAACTCCCTGCTAAGATTAAGTGGTATATCTTCTGAATCTACCACACCTAAAACATAATACTGAATTAGAATTTGAAAATGTTATTAGTTTATAAAGGAATACCCTGTACATTTTTATTCAATGAATTAATAATACCAGCCTGCAACTTTCCAAAAGTGGGCAAAGGCCTCTTCCAGATGGTAGACACAGGCTTTAAGTGTCCCACGGATGGGCAAAGGCCTCTTCCCAAGGGAAGGCACAGGCATTTGAAAAAACCGAGGAATTCACATTTCTATATTTTGCCCATATATGGTGGGGTGGTATCTACTAATAGAACATTTTTCATTTCATCACGATGTTTGTCTTCATCGTGAAGATTACGAATTCAAATTAGTAAATGTACATGAAAGATTTATTGGTACATCATCATCATCATCAGCCTGTATCTTCCTCTGCTGGACATATGACAAGGATCGCCACTGGACCTGATATTAATAGGTACATGCTGATGCTCAAACCGGCAGACATTGAATCAATATTTCACACTTCTAAACTACTCGACCACAAAGAATTTTAATGAATTTATTTAATTACCTTTAAGGAATCTCAACCATTTAGGTAAAATGTTTTCCGCCTTGCTTTTGATCAATATTTTCCTACAGTATAAAGCCACCCCAACATCTGAATCTCTCGACATTTCAAACAATCCAGGTTTGCCTTCAGGTACATATAAAATAGACCTTATGCTTAGAGGTGCATCTGTTTTGTAATGTAGTGTGAAACGTGGCTTATCATATGAGTTACTTATAAATTTATAGAATTCAACATGGTGTTCATGAGTTACTTCTTTTGGATCCATCAACCATAGTGGCTGTAAACCAAATTATACTTTTATTATTACATCTATTTTCATTTTTCATAAGTCAGATAAACGACTAATAATTGTTTTTGCAAAAAAAAAAAACTAAACATTGTTTAATATTCTTAGTTAAGTTTGAACGTTCATTTAGATTTGAATTTCACTGAATTAATTTAAGCCTGTGATTTTATTACATATTAGTTTTAATATGTGTAACCTATCAGTTTATTTATAGATGTAGTTGATGAAATACATAATTTTTTTTTTTAATTATATAATAACGTGACTAAAAAACATTAAGTTATAATAACAAAGATTATTTAATTCATTTTTGAAAATATTTATAGTGCTATAAAGTCGTAATAAGTCACCATGATTTTTATTATAATTCTCTGAAAACTTCGTTTATGCAAAAAAAATTAAAATGTAAATATTTAACTTATTAAGTATAAAAGCAAAAATAACTTTTTTTTTTAATAAAAAAAAAAAAATACGAATGGATAAAATGGAGAAACAAAAATATATACTTGCAAAAACCCCAACATTTCAGTTAGACCTAGTAAACTACATATTATATTATACATCCATGATAAAATAATTAACATTACAAACCTTAATAGAGTTCACTTGTTCATTATTCAAAAATATAGGACTGCCAATAAAATTGCTATATTTCTTTATTATACCTAAAAAGAAATGAAAATAACTTAATATACGAGGTATGTCCCATAAGTATCCGACCTGTACCCATAACTTCGCGCCAAAACGTCCGCATGACCTTTATTATGAAGTACGAGCGTAACAAGTGACTCTTCACGAAGTCATCGGCTACTATGGCTACAGATGAGATTTGTTATTTCGAGCGCAGCGTGTCTTTACGTACATTGTCGATTTTGCGTTATTCGGATTTTGCTATCGTTGAAAATGACGGAGATCGGAACAACGAATTTGAATAAAGTTTTGCTCAAAACTCTGAGAGTTGTGTAGTGACCATCAAAATGATGCCAGAGGCCTTTGAAGATGCTTGTATGGGCAAAACTCAAATAAGAGTGGTACAAGCGTGTTAGCGACGCATAAGCCTAAGCGTAATGATATAAGAATAACATTTGTAAATATAAGTTGTAAGGATGAATAATTTGCACAAACGATCAATAATTAAATGTTTGTAATGTTTTAAATATGTTACTACAGCGCGTAGGTATGTAAAGACAGTATATAAGTCATGAAAATGTATGTAATCTAATAAAAATAATCACGTAAAGTACTAAAATAATATATTGTCAATAATTCATATTTTGTAAAAATTATACATAATGTTTCGCGTGATATAGGTAGAATAGCCTTCCGTATGTATTTTATAACGTGTGTAAGCTCAAATAGTACGTATATAACGAGTCACAAGACGTTTTAAGGTTGCAATGTTTAATGCTTTATATTTCCCGTGTTTATTAACCTATAATGTTAAAGTTAGTGTTTTTGAATAGGTATTTATGTCTACATTAATGTGAAATAGTTTTTATTGTAATTGAATAACTGTAATTAGAGATATTAACAATTTATTGTATTCTGTATACAAGTAATAATAATAATAGACAGAGACAGCAATATTGCAACCACTGCGCATTACCGCGGTTAACGGACCACACCCAAGTTTGGTGATGAGCAGTACGGATAGAGACGCCATCGTCCGTCCCGCTCTCCGGCAAACCATATAAAAGGCGTTCTGCCGGGGCAAACGAGCGCACACGGGTACCACAAATTGAAGAATCAAGACTCAAGACTCAAGAAACTGGAAGTAACCGTACCCAGAAGATATAGTATTAACAAAGTGTATTGTCTTGAAGAATACAGCAAATTTTATTGTGGTGCCTGTGTGTCATTTCTTCGCATCTTCACTAAGTTCAACCCGCCAGCGACCCAGTCCATTCCGCTCCGTGCTACGTCATCGCCGCGCCTACCAGCAGGCACCTCACTGCGTGTGTGTACCTTGATGTTTCGCCCTCTTCACGCCTAGAAGTTTCGGGTGTGAACAGGGTTGGTCGCACGTAGTGAGAGGGGCTCGCACGCACTGGTTTCCAGACAGCTGGTTACCGTAGCGTGTTATCCGCCGTCGGTTATATACAGAGTACGAGGGAATCGTTTCCGTCGCGTTCGCGCCCTCGGTGCGCGGTCCCGCTCTGTATAGATTGACGTAGCACATTGTATAATAGGCGGCCGGCTCCGCTTCGGGTCCGCGCTCATTTTAGTTTTGGTCCTTCGAATAGCCGGATTGGGTCCAGTGAACAGTGAAAATGCCTACAGTACGGTCGCCTACGTCGAGTCGCAAGGACGACAGTGAAACCACGACCACAGATTGGTCATTGAACACGCCGACAGAAACAAGTTCGGCTACCGCCACGTCCGCCACCACCAGAAAAACAGTACCTTCGACTTCGTCGATCCGCACACGCGCTGCAACCGCCGCCGCCGCGTCGCAAGACACAAGAACACCAGCACCCAGGAACATTGGAGGGACCAAGGAGGCCCCACCGTGCGTTCCTACAGTGCCCGCAGCAAAGGCGTCCAGGGACATTGGAGGGAGAACAGCCCCACCGTGCGTTCCTGCAGCACAGCGCGCCAGGTCGATAAAATCAAGGTCAGTGAGATCATCAACATCCCGTATGGCGGAACTAGAGGCGAGGAAAAAATTGGAAATAGCCAAGTCAGCTACCGCGCTGGCCGAGATTGAACTGGAAATGGTCCAGTGTCAATCTGAAGAGGAGATCGATGACGAAGACATCGAACGCGAAGTGCAATCCACACACATCGAGCAGTGGATAAACCAAAGTGCAACCATCATGGAGAAACAGGACTGCGAAAAAACACAGGAGGCCTATGTCAAGGTAAGTGACATTGAAAAAATTGCCGATAAAATGGTCACCGCCGTGCAAGCCTCAACACGAGCCGTCGTACCAGCCGCACCGTCGAAGTATGCCAATCTGCCTAGCTTCAATGGAGCATCGGAAGACTGGTTACCGTTCCTGAGAACATATCGGGATTCTGTCGCACAATTTAGCGACACACAGAATATGGCTCGTCTGAGGCACTCCATACACGGCACCGCGAAGGAGAGCGTGCGACAAATGTTGTTCACAGCCCACGATCCTGACGAGGTCATCGCAACATTGGAGAGGAGGTACGGGAATCCGGAACGTCTCGTCCTGGCCGAATTAGCCGCCATAGAAAAGTTACCTCACATAGGGGAATCTTGTGACGAGATATGCGCGTTCGCCAGTCGAGTTAGCAACGCCGTCGCCACAATAAGCGCTCTACGGAAACCGGAGTACCTCTGCTCACCGCAGGTAAGTCGAGACATTGTTCAGAAATTGTCACCATCATTACGGATCAGGTGGTTTGATTATGTCAAGACACACACAGAAGATCCAGTGCTAGTGAACTTGAGAAAATTCCTTGAAAACGAAGCGGACCTGTGGACAACGTTCGCGCCAGTGGAAGCACCTGCAAAACGGTTCAACCGGCGTGTGCACACCGCGCGAACCGAAGAGAACAGAGGCCAACAAACAATATCCAGTGGCAAGAAATATTGTGCAAATTGTGAAAGTCGCGAGCACTGGATAACTGAATGCAAACAGTTTCGGGAATCGACAACCGAAGACAGGTGGGTAATTGTGAAAAATAAAAAATTGTGTTTTATGTGTTTGCGACAGAAACATTCGAAGAACACTTGTAAAGGGCCGTCTTGCAGTAAGTGTGGACGGCAACACCACATAATGTTACACGCAATTCGTCAAGCGGCACAAGCGCCGCCGGAAAAACCCGCGCCGCGACCGCAACCGCAACCACAAACACAAACACAGGGCGATAATGAAGAGGTTTACCTCAAAATGATTCCGGTGGATGTGTTCGGACCGGCCGGCTCCGCTCGTGTGCTCGCGCTACTTGATGAGGGGTCAACCGTGTCACTGCTGGACAACGCCGTGGCTCAAGAGATCGGAGCCTCGGGCAAGGAAGACCTGCTCATCCTCGAGACCGTCGGGGGAAAGCTCGTTGAGAGGAAGGACTCTCAAATAATCGACATCAAAATTAAAGGAGCTCACCGGCGGGACAAGCGCCTATTGAAAGGAGTCCGGACCGTAACCAACCTGAAGTTGTCGCCGCAACATGTGAGCGTAGAAACCATAAACAAGTGTGCGCATCTGAAAAACCGAAGCGAACTCGTCTACAGTAAAGAGAGGCCGGCTCTACTCATCGGGCAAGACAACTGGGAGATGATTGTATCAAGAAAGATCATCAAGGGGAAGCCGAACCAACCAGTTGCTTCTCTCACCAGTCTGGGATGGGTACTACACGGTTGCTGCGCTACGAGTGACTCTACGCCGGTGAAATTCGTTAACCACGTAAACAACGTGAGTGAAGAGGCCGACATAGAAAAATTAATCAAGAGCCACTTCGAGCTAGAGTCCATCGGAGTGCAGCAGCGCCACCCCACCAACGATGCCGATGGGAGAGCCCTTGAAATCCTCCACAACACCACCAGGAGACAACCCGACGGAAGGTTCGAGTCAGGTCTCTTGTGGAAGAGCGACGAGGAAACCTTGCCGAACAATTACGCAATGGCTCGTCATCGTCTGAACGGCATAGAAAAGAAGCTCGAAAAAGATGCCGCACTAAAGGGGGAATATACAAAACAAATTCAGAACCTACTCGACAGTGGATATGCCGAGAAGGCACCGACTGAAGCCACACCGGGTAGAACATTCTACTTGCCGCACTTTGCCGTGGTGCACCCGCAGAAGAGAAAAACACGCCTCGTATTTGACGCCGCAGCTAAATACGACGGCAAGTGCTTAAACGACGCGCTGCTCCCGGGACCCGACCTACTGCAGTCGCTGTTCGGAGTCCTGTTGCGATTCCGGCAGGGGCCGATCGCAGTGGTCGCCGATATTAGAGAAATGTTTCTGCGAAGAGGATCGCGACAGCCTGCGATTCTTATGGCGAGGAGATGACCGGTCGTCGAAGCCGACCGAATACCGAATGGCGTCGGTAATCTTCGGGGCCGCGTCATCACCAGCTACCGCCATCTACGTCAAGAACCGGAATGCAGAAGATTTCAAAGCGACACACCCGGTAGCGGCCCAAGCGATCGTCCGAAATCACTACATGGATGACTACCTGCAGAGCTTCACATCAAGCACGCAAGCTATAGAAACCGCGAAGGCGGTCCAGGCGATTCATAGGAAGGCGGGATTCGAACTGCGGCAATGGGCAAGCAACGACGCGCAACTGCTGAGTAACCTGGCAGAAAACGAAACATCCCCCCAAGAAATCCACATAGGCGACAACGAGGAAAAAACGCTCGGACTACGCTGGCTAGTCGGAGAGGATTGTTTAGCGTTCAACAATAACCTCCGAAACACACCGAGTGACGTCATACAGAACCAGAGAGCGCCGACGAAACGCGAAGTCACTAGCGCAGTGATGTCCACCTTCGACCCGCTAGGACTGGTCGCGCCTATTCTTATACAGGGAAAGCGGCTAATTCAAACCCTGTGGAGAACCGGAACTGACTGGGATGAGAGCATAGGGGAAGAGGCTCATCATCAATGGCGCGATTACATCAACAGTTTGTCCACGCTACGCGATATGAAAATTCCACGCTGTCTGACGCCGTCCATGGGAGCGGGGCAGCTGCACACCTTTGTGGATGCCAGCGAAACGGCCTATGCGGCGGCATGTTATTGGAGATCGATCGGAAACGGGGTATGTGTCACATTGATTGCCGGGAAAGCTAGAGTGGCACCGGTCAAACCCGTGACAATACCCAGATTAGAGTTACAGGCTGCACTACTGGGAGCGAGGCTGGCCAACACAATCACTGAAGAACTGGAACTAAAAACCACGGACAAATTCTACTGGTCAGACTCGAGCACAGTACTGCAGTGGATGAAAGCCGATCCGCGCCGCTTCAAACCGTTCGTGGCCCACAGGTTGGCAGCCATCGAAGAGATTTCGAAGCCACACGAGTGGAGGTGGGTGCCGACACGCGAAAACCCGGCGGACATAGCCACCCGGGGAGTACCAAATGGGTTCAGTGAAGACTCAAAATGGTTCGTCGGTCCAGATTTTCTTCATCGGCCAGAAGCGGATTGGCCGCAGAAACGCTTGGGAAAGTGCGACCAAGTATTGGATGAAGAAAAGAAATCTGCGACTGTACTTACCACGCGCACAAGAAACAACGACACACTACCGAGTCCGGAACGCTTTTCAAGTTGGATAAAACTATTGCGAACGGTGGCGAGAATATTCCAATTTACAGAACTGTGTAGAAAAGGTCGCGTCGTGAACGTCGCGCGCGACAGCGAGTGGAAGCCACATAAGAAAAAAGAAACCAAGAAAACCGTCCGACCAAAGAAAACTCAAGAAAACACAACGAAGTTTATACCAATACCCGATCGTTGTTTACAGCGGGCCGAACTAGCCCTACTACACCACAGTCAACTGGATGCATTCGGGGACGAGATGGAATGTTTACGGAAAAACTTACCCATCAAGACAGGTAGCAAACTGAAGAAAATAGACGTCCAACTCGATGAAAACGGCATCATTCGGTTGCGAGACAGAACACGGAAAATGAACATGAGTAGCGGAAACTTGGCGGTCCTAGACGGGAAACATAAAATCGCTCGCCTACTCATCGATCGCTATCATCGAAAATTCTGCCACGCCAACCATGCGACCGTCGTGAACGAGCTGCGACAAACGTACTGGATTCTTGGGCTACGGAATTCTGTGAAAAAAGTGCTACACGAATGTCAATGGTGCCGCATCAGGAAAGAGAAGCCACAATTGCCGCCAACCGGAGATCTACCCGCCGAACGGTTGCGACACGGGGCGCATCCGTTTACGTGCACCGCGGTCGATTATTTCGGCCCTATGCACGTTACCATCGGCCGGCGAAGAGAGAAGCGATGGGGGGCCCTCTTCACCTGTTTAACGACGCGCGCGATACACCTTGAATTAGTGCCATCATTAAGTACCAGCTCCATGGTCATGGCGCTACGTCGCATGTCTGCCCGGCGAGGGAACCCGCGGGTAATGTATAGTGATAATGGCACAAACTTCATTGGTGCAGATCGCGAGCTGCGTGAAGAAATGTCGAAATTGAAGAAATCCGAGCTGGCTGAAGTGGCAAGTCACGAAGGCATCACCTGGAAGTTCATACCACCCGGTGCGCCACACATGGGAGGCGCCTGGGAACGAATGGTGCGAACCGTCAAAACGGCCCTCTCCGCGATCCTGAACGAGAGAAGCCCGCCAGAAGAAGTGCTGCACACCCTGCTCACGGAAGTGGAGCACACCGTCAATTCACGCCCGCTCACTCACCTGAGCGCTAGCCCGGAAGATGAGGAAGCTTTAACCCCTAACCACTTCCTTATAGGTCGTTCCTGCGGTTCATCGGTCGTCGGAAGCTTCGACGAGCACACACTCATCGGCCGGGCCGATTGGAAAACATCGCAACGTCTGGCGGACCACTTCTGGAAGAGGTGGCTGCGTGAGTATCTACCGACGCTCATGCCACGGAAGATCAGCGGGAGAGAGGCTCCACAACCGCAGCGAGGCGATATAGTCATCATCGCCGATGCTTCCCTACCACGCAACACCTGGCCGCGAGGCGAAGTCGTCGCCAGCTACCCCGGCCCAGATGGCAGGACACGTGTGGCGGACGTCCGGACCTCGAGAGGAGGTGTGCTGAGGCGTCCCACGTCGAGACTCATCGTCATCGTGCCTGCAACGTCCCGACATCAATTTGGAGTGCACGACGGAGCGTACACTGGGGGGGAGACTGTTAGCGACGCATAAGCCTAAGCGTAATGATATAAGAATAACATTTGTAAATATAAGTTGTAAGGATGAATAATTTGCACAAACGATCAATAATTAAATGTTTGTAATGTTTTAAATATGTTACTATAGCGCGTAGGTATGTAAAGACAGTATATAAGTCATGAAAATGTATGTAATCTAATAAAATAATCACGTAAAGTACTAAAATAATATATTGTCAATAATTCATATTTTGTAAAAATTATACATAATGTTTCGCGTGATATAGGTAGAATAGCCTTCCGTATGTATTTTATAACGTGTGTAAGCTCAAATAGTACGTATATAACGAGTCACAAGACGTTTTAAGGTTGCAATGTTTAATGCTTTATATTTCCCGTGTTTATTAACCTATAATGTTAAAGTTAGTGTTTTTGAATAGGTATTTATGTCTACATTAATGTGAAATAGTTTTTATTGTAATTGAATAACTGTAATTAGAGATATTAACAATTTATTGTATTCTGTATACAAGTAATAATAATAATAGACAGAGACAGCAATATTGCAACCACTGCGCATTACCGCGGTTAACGGACCACACCCAAGTTTGGTGATGAGCAGTACGGATAGAGACGCCATCGTCCGTCCCGCTCTCCGGCAAACCATATAAAAGGCGTTCTGCCGGGGCAAACGAGCGCACACGGGTACCACAAATTGAAGAATCAAGACTCAAGACTCAAGAAACTGGAAGTAACCGTACCCAGAAGATATAGTATTAACAAAGTGTATTGTCTTGAAGAATACAGCAAATTTTATTGTGGTGCCTGTGTGTCATTTCTTCGCATCTTCACTAAGTTCAACCCGCCAGCGACCCAGTCCATTCCGCTCCGTGCTACGTCATCGCCGCGCCTACCAGCAGGCACCTCACTGCGTGTGTGTACCTTGATGTTTCGCCCTCTTCACGCCTAGAAGTTTCGGGTGTGAACAGGGTTGGTCGCACGTAGTGAGAGGGGCTCGCACGCACTGGTTTCCAGACAGCTGGTTACCGTAGCGTGTTATCCGCCGTCGGTTATATACAGAGTACGAGGGAATCGTTTCCGTCGCGTTCGCGCCCTCGGTGCGCGGTCCCGCTCTGTATAGATTGACGTAGCACATTGTATAATAGGCGGCCGGCTCCGCTTCGGGTCCGCGCTCATTTTAAAGCGATTTAAAAACGGTCGCATGAGTGTTTGGGCGAGCAGCGACTGGCTTCACTATGATAACACGCCAGTGTGTTCATCGAACCTTGTGCAACAGTGTTTTGCGAAATACAATTGTAAACAACTACGTCAGCCTCCGTACAGTATTTACATAGCCCCTGCGACTTTTGAATGTTCCCAAAATTAAAAATGCCGCTCAAAGAGACGGAGACGACAGAGAGATGGTTGCAACGAATGCGACGCGTGCATTCATGGCCATTCTGAAAACCGATTACCAGAACTGCATCAGGATCTTCGAAAGATGCCGGATGATAAAAATAATGCCCGTGCGAAGTTACAGGTGCAGGTAGGATACTTTTGGGATGCAGATGTACAATTTAAAAATTAAAGAAAATATTTAATTTCTGTAGTCTTACTTTGTACTTTTTCATCATCAGAAAATTCTCTGCAATCCGTTTTCAAATGCACTACAATTTTCGTGCCTATTGGGACTTCTTGCGCTTCTTGTATTTCGTAAGTACCAGACCTGTGAAGTTGCAAGTAAAAATATGTAATATAAATAAAAGTAAAATAATATAATATAATAATATTTATTAGTTAGCTATACTCATTTGTGAAGTATAATTGACCGACAGTGAAAAAGGAGGGTTATGTTTTTCGAGCGTATGTACACGTATGTCTGTTTCTTTGGTACGCTCTGTAGCCTATACGGTTCAATGGATTTTAACATACGAGTTGTCGTTACATTCGTCTTCATTGCCGGAGTGACATAAGCTATATAATATTTAAGTACGACGTCTGGGAATCAAATAAAAAGCAATAATAGAAAAATATCTTCTTTAGTCAAGTGTTTTTGTTGCAGTCGGTTTTTGGTTCCTCTTTAATAATTTAGCTTTGAACTAACTGTGGCCGCGGCTGCGCTCGCGTGGACTACAGAATGGCGTCGATCGGGCATACGTCCGAATCATACTACCCCCAATACCAGTAATTATAAAGATAAATGTGCTTTGTGGGTGATCCTTAGAAGATAGACATATGTTCTGGCTGAACTTTTACCCAACTGCGAAAAAGGACGGTTATATTTTTCGAGCGTATGTATGTAGGTATACATGTCACACTGCACTTGCAATCATTAGCTACCTACCTACATACCTCAGTACACATTATGTTCATACATACGTGCACACCAAACAGGCACATAAGTTCTGTAAGGGAACTTTTTTTTTTTTGCACTAGTTAGAACGTAGGTTCTCAAAGTGGTCCATATGGACGCCAGCGAAATCAAAATTTGGGGGTCCGCGAGTTGTAAATGGGGGTCGACAAAATAGTGAATTCCATTTAAGCAAGCCGTGACAAAAACTTTGTCTTCATTCTATAAATAGAATAATAAAATATGATAGAACATTTGTACTTACATAATACGTTTTTTACAATAAACATATAAGTAAATATTTCTAAAAATCAATGTTTACAGAATTTGATGAAGGTATGGAGCTAAATTCAGAGAATTTCATGATTACTTGCATAAATCATGGGAAAATTCAGGATCGATGATGGGATGACCTTATAATTTTATTTTTATAGATATTTTTTAAAACCTGTAGTGATGGTACTTGTAAAGATGTTTTTATCTTCGCAATTTTGCAAAGAAAGTGTTTAGTGGGGGTCTACCCAATACAGTACAAATTGGTAAGGGGTCTACGAGACAAAAAAGTTTGAGGACCATTGGTGTAGACAATTATTGATAGATTACTAAATACACATCTTTCTTTCTTCCTCCCGGGAGGCAGGAACATTATGTATATGCATATGTTAGTTTAGCTCGAATTCTACGGATAGGGAATTAGTCAAATCGCGACTTATTTGCTTTCGCGGCAACGGCCCTATGCTGAGATCCGGTCACTTTGGCAGTCTTGCGCGCATGTTGCCCAGCTTTCGCGGTTGAGTGCATTAAGCGCTCGCCCCCAGGCCACAGTGAAGCCGTAAACGCCGTCAGAGGCTCTTTTTTGAGTCCCTAAGGCTTACAGTATAGTTAGTCAGGAAAAAAGAGATCCCGGCATTCTGCTTCGGCCTTCTGTAGTAGGCGTTTTTATTGAGAACTTCCAGCACTTTTCAGTGGTTATAAACTCTAGGCAAAATGCCAGCCTTCAGTGATAGTCCAGGGTGCACGAAACTTTGCCTCGGCATTACATTAACAAAGAATATGTTTTTTTTTGTTTTGTAATAACATTAAAATAGTGTGACAGTGTTCCGTGTAATTAAAAAAAAAAGACGGCCAATGACCACGAGTGTGTAATAATTTTGCTCAATATAGTTTCAATTCAATGATAATATAAGTAAAGTTTAATGAAAAATTCCGCAGATTCAATGAAGAGTTAACAAGAAAGCGCGGCGAAAAACGACCCCGCATAAAATTCATCTGTATTAATAAATCTGTAGTAGTCCTGTCTATACTTTTAATATTTTCCCAAAATTTTCCGATAGGCACACTATATGAATGATACTGATCACGAATATGCCATTGATTATTTTTTTACTGTCTATCTGTTTGTATGTCCGGATTTAACTCAAAAACGGCTTGACCGATTCTTATAAAATTTTATACACGGGGTTCTTATGTGAAATGTCATTAATTCTAAACCGATTTTGATTAAATTTTGTACGCGGGAAGTAAAACAGTAACTATATAATTGATGGGCTATAAGAACTGTCAATATTACTTCTAGAAATAAAAAAAAGAAGTTAAAAAAACTACATTTTCATCAATTCTTCATCATAGATACTATAACTGAGAAGCTATAACAATTGTTAATAATGCATTAGAAATTGTAGAATGGAATAATAATTTTCAACTCATTTTGATGAAAATTATACACGGGAAATTATCGCCACTCCTCAATTGATACAGCATAAGAACTGTCAACAATATGAGTAAAAATTTAATTATGGAATGTAAATAACTACTGCGTAGTAACTAGCGCGTACGAAGCCGCTGACCAGCGGCGGACTTACCCATTGCGAGGCTCCGGGCGGCAAGTCTTTGCGAGGCCTTTTGTCCTACGGAAAAGTACCTATGTGATGCGAAAGTAGGTCTGGTTGTTTGGTAGGTATTCGTTATGTTTGACGAGAAATGCTAAAGACATACAAATAAATAAAATTTGAGTTTTAAAATATTTTACTTACATTGAAAGATTTACAAAATTAACAAATACAGAGATGATAAATTTTAAAACTGATGTTAGCGGCTTTTACTAAGACTAAAATCTTTAATTAACGCATAATAATCTAACGAATGGGCTACGTCATTTTCGATTGAAAGAATAGCAAGAGTTGATGGCTGATCCTGTGTCATCGAATTCCTCAAATATGTTTTAATAATTTTAAGCCTCGAAAAACTCCTTTCAGCAGACGCAACCGTAACAGGCGTGGTGGCAATAATTCTTAAAACTATTTCGATAGTGGGGTAAACTTCAGTTTATTTTTTTTCTATTATGTATTTCAGCACCGAGATAATGTCATTCGTCATTTTGCAGTCATTTCGCTGCACTGCTTCGAAAGTTCACTATCACTAATTTCCTTTAATCTTTTTATATTATACATGAAACCAAATATGCTCTCATGATGTTTAAGTGCCTCAAACCTAGGATGGCAGCTTGCGCGCACATTGTCGACAATAACATAAAAATAGTTTATTTTGAAAATCTCTTCCGCATTCAGTTCATGAGCTTCATCTTCCCCTTCATAATCAAAATGCCTTTTTTACGTCGTCTTCTGACTTCTTTAAACTGTCTGTCAATATCATATTGCTCGCGAGTACAATCAAGAATAATAGAGTAATATTTATTATTAATTATTTTTTCAACAATTTCAGTTTTCACGTGACTTGCCATTAATTGTAGGAGATCATTTTAAATATTTTTTCCGATATAGTGGTCATTAATCGTTTTATCTTTTACTTGTTGTAAGTGAAGTCTCAGTACGGGATGAAATCGGGCTATTAACTTTACTAAATCTATAAAGTTGCCGCTTGTCTCACTCGAACCTGAGTCAGATTTTAACTTCTCTCTATGACCCCTGAAGGTCAAATTATGGGATGCTAAAAAATTTACAATTACGAGCAATCGTTCTAAAATATCTCTCCAACATTGCCTTTCTTGTTCAATTTGTGACTGAGCCAAGGAGTCAATAGTGGAACAGCTTTTTAAACCATTCTCTAAATTAATCCATTTCAGCATACAATCTTTGTGCTGTCGTCAACTAGATTCATGTGACTTTAGGTAATCGCCCAAGTATTTCCAATCACACACTCCTTCACTTGATCCAATCTTTGTATTTTCTAGCCCGAATATTCGACACGGAAAACAATAAACGGCATCCTTTGTTTGTGAATAAATCATCCAGCGCCTGACAAGCTTTTCACCGTTAACTAATATCTTATTATAATGATATTCATTGAATCGCCGTCCATTATCATTTACGGGAGATAACTCAACTTTAATCCGGATTGGACCTCTCAATACAATCTCAGTTCGGTCTACATCAGTAATTGTTATGGGCCACAAACCGGGGTCATTTTGAGGATTCAGATTTTCCATTCCATCAGTCAAACGAGCTATCAAAAGAAAGCAGGTATAAGAAAATCTACGTGGATCTTTATATAAATATATATAAAGTGATGATCAAGAAACCTATACGAAACATTTATTGATTGAAAGTGACTTTAATCCTGATTCCGCTGAAAACATTTCTTCCACGTCATCATGGGTGCCGCCACCGTCATCAAGTAAAAACAGCGAGGATGATGATGATTTAACTAGGTACATCATTGTCTCTTACATCGCTTTTATCTTTCCAATCTTTGAAAATATCAGTAATTTTGCAATAGTTTCACATTGAACAGGATCACAACTGACCGGTGGAGTAGGCCTGCTGGGGAAACCACGTTAAAAAAAACGCGCTAAGTACACTACCTCACAGGTGGCGTGGAAACGTGTGCATATTATGACGATAACAACTTTTATAACTTTTTGAATCGTTATATCTCAGAAACGGTGGCTCGTAGGAAAAAAGTATTGATAAATTTTTTATAGATAATTTTATGATCTACAATTTTTGTCTAAAGTACTTTTATGATAAAACTTATCGTTTTGCTGAAAATCGCGAAAAACTCATTTTTTTGACCGTTGACCTTGAATAAAAAAATTTCCATACACGGGAATGATGGGGAACTTTTAAATATTATTTATAATTATGTTGGGATTTTATGTACCTTCACTCTCATTTTTTGGTCTAGATTGACCGGACTAATAAGAGATATAGCAAACTAATGTACCAAATAATTGTAAACATTAAAAAGATCTACAAAAAAGTCAAGGAGAGTATACATCTATTTTAAGAACGAACATCCACAATAAACATTTTTGTCTTTAAAATAGCCGGGAGCGGGAGTGCAAGATTCGCGCGGGCATTCTGTAGTCCACGTAAGCGAAGCCGCGGACACGCTAGTTTATTGATACGAAGGAAAATTTAATCACTATTTCTTTTATGTTATATAATAAGCACGCGGATAATAATAATAAATATTCACGACAATCTTTTATTTCATACTTACATAATACGTTCTTTAAGTATAGAATAGATACGCTTAATATGAGTATTAGATTCAAGTAGGTAGCGAATAGCGAATGTTGAATCGGTGACTATTATTTGACTAATACCAAATAATAGGTACGGGAACCTAATATGAGTTAACTAATATATTCCATATTAGGAATATCAATTATGAGCCTAATATAACACCTCTAACATTCACCCTTAAAAGGCAAACCTGTCCACCCATAAAATTATACAATAACATCATCCCTCAAGCCGAGCATGTAAAGCCATTCACACTGGGCATGTATCTCAATTGTTCTCTTAATTGATATTACAGACTCTTCAATTTTATTAATTACATAGATTATATAGTAAGGTCTATTGTAAAACAAAATGTTTGAAAAGATAGAACACACGTTTAGTTCTTATATTTAGAAAGTTGATTTTCTTGGAAATCCGAATCACTCTACACTAGTTCTATATTTATATAATTAACAGCGAGAGCATATGTCTATCTTGTATGGATCACTTACAGTAAGCATATAACCGCTACGGGGGGTAGCGTGTGCCCGATTGACGGCATTCTGTAGTCTGCACGTATTATCTATGGTCTACACAGGCGAAGTCACGGGTACAGCTAGTAAATAATACCAACCACCTGCACTTTCATTCATGTTAATTAGTATATAAAATTTAATAATTAGCTTCAGGGATAATGTAGTTTCCTCGTAGAGAAATAATTTTAAGTGTGAAATCAGTAACTACAGAAATTACCACATATGATTGACATAGGGGTTACTTTGCGAAAATCCACCGTAATTAATTTATCCGAATTTTCTTTGCTACTTCCGCTTGAAAACAGATTAATGGTTGTTTCATCTTTCTTCAATAAAATACGTTTTATATAATTGTTGAGATGAATCAGAAAATGTTAAATCTAATCTGTACTGAGTCTACAGGCTTAACCGCATCTCTTTTATTGTTTCAGTGACTAATGTTTCTCATTTTAATATTTCTTCATTTCCACAATTAGTCTCAGATTAATCTCAACTATTAATAACAAGCATTTTTTGTTGCTGGAAGACAAACCAACTGTTAATCTGTTTTCAGGCGGAAGTAGCAAAATAAATTCGGATAAATTAATTGCAGGGCTTACCTTTTAGTAACATACTTTACCTCTATTACAAGTATAGACATACAACACAACCAAGCAATCTAGAACAACTGGAATTATTGTCAATACAAAAAGTAAAATAATCACAAAAACCGATTACGCAATCTTAAATTAGTGATAGTTGTCTAAAATCTAATTAGATGAACATATTAACTTGATAAATAGAATATGAAAATATGTTTGTATTTTTTTGCAATCCCTAAATGACCTCAAATTTTCAGTCTACTACTTGTATTGATCACTTAATACCTACAATGTATATTAATACTGACCCATCTGAGAACCATCTATATCCTGGGGAGCCTGCTTTACTGCTACGTGTAAATACTTCAATCTTATCAGCAACCATGAATGATGAATAGAAGCCCACTCCAAACTGCCCTATAATAGAATTGGCTTGTTCTGCACCTTGTTTCTTGATTTCTTCAATGAACGATTTTGAACCAGAGCGAGCTATTGTACCCAAGTTTTCAGTGAGTTCTTCTTTTGTCATACCAATACCTGTGTCCTGGAAATATTTTTAAAATATTTTTATTTTATTTTATAAATTCAGTCAAAGGCCAGCAATTAGCATGAAATTATTTGTAAAAACAATTTCATTCAGTTTTTGTGTCAATTTATCAATCTGTCAGCTTCTTATTTTCTCAAACATTTGTTTGTCCTAGGAGAGTTCTCACAAAAACAGAAATTAACAGAAAGTACTAAAATAAAACAGAAATAAAATTTCACTCTGATGGCAATGTTATTAGGTTAAAATAATTAAAAAAACCAAATGTAACCACTTCCACAATATATTTAGTACATACTGAAAATGTGTAATTAAATTAATAAGTTATACTTTAAGTTATACTAGAAAACAGATGCTATATTATTAGTCTAGCAGGAATAAAAGTTACCTGTATTGTTATAGTCCTATTCTGTTTGTCTGTAGTCAGTCTGATCTCAAGAGGCCTATCAATTTCATCTAATTGTTGTGTCCCAGTGCCACTGACACTCAAATACCGAAACTTTTCCAAAGCATCACTTGCATTAGAAATCAACTCCCTTATAAAAACCTTAAAAATAATAAATGATTATGTTTATGTTATATTATTTTCATCTAGCAAAATGTAATTCAAACTTATCACAACAACAATATTATAATTATAATATTGTAATTTTTGACAGACATTATTTCAACAGAATGGGTATGAAAAAATATTTTTGTGAATGATAAACTACACAATGAATATCTCACAGTTATGTAAAGGCCTATTCTCGAAATGAGAGATGGGCAGGCTTACCACTTCAGTACATAAATTATTGGTGATTTAAAACATTTGAGAAATCTACAGTTCTGTATGTAGTGTAGTACTAATGAGGTATTTTTCTTAGGTGTTCATGTTTTTTCACAATTGTTTCCTCCACAATCACCCAGTGGTGTTATTAAATAAATTCAAAACAGTACAAATTATGTTGGGATTTGAACCTGCTGATATCATATTGATATTCCACTGGTATCAAACACAATTATCTATTATTAGCACTAATGAAAACAGGAACATGGTGTTAGACAGTCTTGTCAAAGTATTGGGAAGTTTTGTTTATGTAATTCCATGTATGTATGGACAATATTATGACTCAGTAAGTTAAATTGTGCAACATTATTGACAAATAAAAATATTCTGAATGGATCAAAAATAATTAGATTACTTTTTAATAGGGATAAATATAAAATTTTACACTGCGGAAATAAATAATTCTTAAGATTTTTTTTTCAATTATTTTTTTTGTAATTCTGACAATATTAATTTTAGTTCTCAACCAGTTGACATAAAGTTCATTTTTGAAAGATAGAAGATTTTCAAAGATCGTAATGTTTTTCTATACATTTTTTTCTTTGTTTATGAAAAATTATTGTGCTGTTTATGTCCAATTCGACCTCTTTAACATTTTGTGCCGTTTGTATTTAGAGTGAGAATTTGGTCATTTTTCCGTTATGGTGATAAAATTGTATAGGTTATGTTGGAACTGTGATTATAATGAAGTAACAAATAATTATCTATTGAAGTTATGTTGGAACTGTGATTATAATGAAGTAACAAATACTCAAAATTGTAAAAAAATATTTCTCAAAAACTAATTGTTTCCGCACTTTTTCCTTGACAGCCTCTCACCCTCACTCACCCCTTCACATCATCAAATTCAGCGGCATGTAATATAAACTAACCAATTACTTACTTCTTTATCTGAATACAGTGACCTAGCTACAATATCTAATAACATTCTTGTTTCAGCTTGAAATTCCCTCTTCTCAGTATTTCCATTAGCAGAATTAGAATGTTGTTCAGCTGCAGTCGAGTAGTATTTACCATTAAGGTTTGCTGTAATGACAATTTTATAAAATGCAACGAATCTGTTTTGTACTCATGGAACAAATTATTGACAAATAATTGAAAACAAATTATGGAAGTGATATTTGGGTATATTATATGTATTTATTATACCTTTAAATTTGATAGTCGCTTCATTACAAGATGCAATATATTTAGCATATCTTGCAGAATTCAACAATCTTCTCGAAAACAATATTGAAAAGCCTAGTTTCGCACGCAACGCCGACATAATATATGAATAATATTATTAAATTGAAATAATAAATATTTCGAGTAAACGATGAATCCGACAAAGTAAAATTAATGCAGGTATACAATAGGGATGTGAAAATATCATAATGAAAAAATTGTTTAAAAATCAATTAATTTACAATAAAAAAAATTTTTTTAACGATGTTTTTAATTATAAAAACATCAATTATTGGAAAATCGATTTTTTGTTTTTTAAGTGAAAATTTCTTTTAGCGTGGTGCGCATATTTTTAGATGAGTAAAATCTCTGTACTCAAGACACCGTTACGAGACGCAGCTATAGTGTGTGCATATATGCATGTACATATTATAGCAGACCACGAACCCGTCTTCACTATTATGCTATACTATTTTTTTTAGTCGTATAATACCCAAGTTTTCCGTAAGTCGTCGAATACGATGACTTGAAGTTTGAACTTTACTCAGGCAGAGCTGAGCAAATGCTAAGCTTGCGACTATGAATTTTAATTTCGGAACTTAAGGCTGAGATAAGTCTGAGCTAAGTCTGAGTACGCTTTATAGATTTCAACTTTAGGGTGCTTGCATAAAGAAGTGGGTACTCGGTACTAGTGATGTAACAAGAAAAAAAACGACTTTGTTTTTTTCACTATGTTGAAAAAAACTTGAAAAAAAAAACATAGAACCGTTGTTTTTTTTTCAAGGAAACAATCTCTGGATAATAAATGTTTTATTTAGGTATGTATGTTTTCTGATTTCTTACATTTTGCTTAAATTAAAAATCGAATCAATAAGTTACATCAAAATTTTATTCTTCGTCTGTGTCAGTACCACTTTCAGTATCAGTGTCACTACCTACACTAGTCTTGTCAGTGTCGGAATTTTCACATTCTTCTGTCTCCTCTATATCAAAAATTGCAGATACATTTTCTTTTTCAAGATGTTCTTTATGTTCTAAAAGTGAAAAACTTTGAGATTGCAATTTCAAATTGTGAGCAATATAAACAATTTTGCTAGCCCTGTCATTTGTAAGACTGTTGCGTTTTTTGGAATGAATATCACTGTAAGTACTAAACGTTCTCTCGCATGCTGCCGATGTAACTGGAAGCGAGATAAATTTAAGGGCAACTTTAGATAAAGCAGTCGACTTGCAAAGTCCTGCCCACCAGGCCATGGGAGTTAACTTATTTACGGAAGACCACAAAAAAGTTTTAGAAAAAAACCTTGCTTTGCAATATAATTTGCAAGCTCTGTCAGTACAATATTCTCATCAACTGGCATTTTTACAGCAGCATTATAAATTTGTTCTGTAGCAATTGAATCTTCTTCTGGTGTAAGATCGCATCCTTTAAAACGAGGATCTAATAAGTTACAAATTTTGTGAACGTCGTATATCGCGAATTCTTTTCTATGTTTAAGTATTTCTCTGACTTTTTGCCCATAGGATATGGACAGGGTCTTGTCTAACATATTTTCTATTGAATCTTCAATTTTTTTTATAAACCTAAAACATAAGATAACTGTGGAGTGTCAATTTCCACAGTTTTAATAGTATCTGATATAGGTTTCAGTAAATTGCTGAATCCCGTTACTTTATCCCAAAAATCGTCACTTAACATACATCTTTTTACTGTGGTTACTTTATTTAAAGCATCTGATAGATTCTCGTCAATTGCGATAGCTCTGATAGTTTGTTTATTTTCTCTTAAACTTTCCAAGCAAGTAAAGGGGAACCCCAGCGAGTTTTTACGGGCAGTTTAAGACTTATTTTGACGCTAGTGATCGATTGCTTTTGTATAAAGGCTGTATTAAGCTTGTGAGAATTCTTAATAGCCTTAATACAGGCTACTGCATTAGCTGTCAGGGTCTTAAAGCTTGGCAAAATTTTTTATCAGTAAATATAAATTGAAGAGATTGTGCCAGACATCTGAAGGTGAATAAGTTTGTCTTTGCGTACTTTGTTTCTAGTAGTTTCCAAGTTGCCTTCATATTAGATGCATTGTCGGTCACGAGGCCATATATCTTTTGCTGTCCAATTTCTTCAATTATACGACTAATTTCCTGTGCCATGAATTCGGCAGTGTGAGGTGATTTTCCTGTCGGTAAAACTTTATACAATAATGGTTTCGGTGTTGTAACAACAAAATTAACAATAGGTTCGTTTCTAATGTTACTCCAGCCATCTACAGCGAACCTGACTGAATCAGCAGCGGCAATTGCTTCTGCGACCATCGTTGACACTTTCTTGTTCTCGTTTTCCAAAAACGGGCCAGACAACATGTGTCTAGAGGGTATTTTGTACGCGGACCGAAGGAACAAAAACAATTCCTTCCAGCAAGGATTGTCCATCATGCTAAGGAGTGCTCTGCTAGCATAAATTGCTCTGCTGAGAAGTTCATCTGCCTTATCCTGAACTTCTGGATTCATTTTGTCTACATATGTTGTAATACCTGTTGTCTTCAACTTGACGAACTTAAAAGTACTTGCAGTGGCAGAGCTGGAGCTTAATAAATCTAGAAAAAAAGGATCAACCATCATATAAACAACAACAAAAAAATCATCTCCCTTATACATGTGGAGACAGGGTAGGTTCTCTTAAATATATAATTTTTTTACCACTTTTAATTTACCACTTTGTCAGCGTAAATATTATGCAAAATTACAGCTTTCCAATACTAAGAGTCTCTGAGATAAGCACTTAAGCCAGAGCCAGACAGACAAACAGACGGACATGGCGAACGAAACGATGCAGGTTTCTTATTAAATACGGTCGGAACACTAAAAATAAATCAAATGTAATCTATACCAAGATTATGAAGTGGATTTTTTTTATTTTTTGGTTGTTTTGTCTGCGTTTGTTGTTTTAAGTAATGGATAAACTCAAAAACTACTGGATCGATTTTAAAAATTCTTTCACCAATATAAAGCTCCAGTACCAGCGAGTAACATAGCCTATATTATAATTTGAAAAATTTATTTAGTCCTCATAAAATATCGATAGTTTTACACAAAGTATAAAAAATTATCTACACGGGTGCGTTGGCGGCGCGGTGTTTGTCGTAAAAAATTAAAAGGTTAAACCGTAGAGCACAGCTAGTTTCTGAAATAAAATAGTTCAATAAAATTGAAAATGTACTTACGCTTTTGAATATTCTCTAAGTGAGAATAAGGAACCGATCTTGTTGATTTTCCGTATTTTTCTTTTATTGAGTTTGGACACTTTTTACAGTTTTGTATGTGCTTTATCAGTCTTGTCCCGTTTTTAGTAACGTGTTTGGAGCAGAATGTACATTCTGTTTTGGGAATTTTAGAATTTGAAATAATATAATTAAAAACATTTGCGACGACCGATTGCTTTCGGCCTGAACCGACTCTTTTCGGCATATTAATTTACAATGAATATTTATACAACACTTTGAATAGCATAAAGCCCCACAAAACTAAATAAATCTTATATTGTACTCTCTCTGTATCACTCAAGCTTCAAAGGCGGTCTGTCAACTGCGTTCATACTTCAAACAAACATAAACCGAATGGGGATTGCCCTGTGCGAATCTTTTTCATAATATTCAACCAAAAAAATATGGTTGGTTTAAAAATAAACAAAACTATAATATGAACTTATCTTTAAAGCAAACTTCCTTTAAAATGTTGAACTCTGTACTCCTAAAAAAAACATGCTCCAGAAAAAAAACAAGTTATTTTTCATGTTTTTTTTCAATGTTTTTTTTTTCATATAGAAAAATACGGTTTTTTTGCAACCCTACTCGGACAGACAAATCGGTACAGGTCGGTACTGTTCAGTGCAGTATAATAGACCCGTGTTATCTAATACGCTTACACCTACTGAATCGGATTCAAACTTGTTGGTACCAACTACCTGTACGGAATTATACGGGTTTAACCTTTTGCTGGTGTAGGGTGTCTACTAAAAAAATGGAAGTGTGTAACAAAGTTTTGATAGCCCTTGTGTTTTATAAAAAAAGCCATAAGTTCCATAGCAACAGAAATATAATTGATAAATGTTGGAAGTTTACTTTAGGAGCTTGTGGTGGAGGAGTCGTAGCTGCGACCACCGAGGAGAGGCTTATTGTTCCTTTTCAATCGAGATACTCAATGTGGAGAAAAAGCCCAATTTTCAGGTCATCAGATCGGAGGGGGGGGGGGTCGCTTTTGTACGAGCACTGTAGACGCAATAGTCCGCAGCCCTACCCTTCTTGGCAGGATCAATGATTGGAAAGTTGATGAGAATTTAATAACTTCCGACCTTAACGCTATCGCCTACTCTATTCGGGTTGATAGGCCGCTGTGAAGCTATAGGAGTTATAGCTATAACAGAGTTGTCATCAGTTTTAATTAGCTGTCTAAGAAAGGGTTGCATGCATACAAAGTGGAGGTTGTATTATTATGTTTATGAATTATTACTCATAATCAATAAAACACTATTAGTTGAATATTTCATAGTAAAATAATATTGATTATGTAAATCCTTCTTAAGCGCCCACCTCTATCTCGTACTCTCCTTATTTAGCGCGCACAGGGTCTCCAGATTGAATTTTCGAAATTTCCCCATGGCGGTTAAAAAATTTCCCGAAAATGATATGATTTCAGCAACATTTCCCCAAACAATTTAAACCTGTCTGTTTCTTTAAATTATTGTTTTTGAAGTGAAGGTTTTTGATCAGAACGATAAAAGTACCATCGTACTCATGCAAAAATATTACTATATTTTAAATTCCTAAATAAAAACGTATACTGAGCAGATAAACAAAAAATGGCTGTATGGGTGTCACATTTGCTTTATTCGTGCGTTCTCTATTCTATTGATTTTCTAACAGAAGTTATACTAACTTTAGAAATAGATAACTGAGCTATTAAATGGCTTAGGTTAAACCAAAGTATCTACAACGGCATAATTTATGAAGTACATATCAAATATGAAATACAAATTTTCTCTGCCCTAAAAATTACAGAAACACATGTAATGTAATATTTTTGTTTTTACTCTACCGCGAAAAAGGAGGTTTATATTTTTCCAGCGTTTGTATTTAAGTCTATTGCTTTGGCGCGCTCTGCAGCCTAAACGACTATTGAGGGGTTTTAGCCTACGAAGTGTAAGAGGGTAAGAGGAGTAGCGTTAGATTCATTTTATTTGGGGGTATGACATGTGCCGAGATTGTTATCGTAAATTCGGGAAAAGCGTAGTTCGCATCGTAATGTTCAGTGTGAGAACCGTGAAAAGCTCTCTCTTTCAGACCAATTGGTGATTAAATATTGCTTGCTTATTTGCACGCTGGAGTACCGCCGGGCGACTATTGCAATTGTTAACAATAATAAAGGATAATCGACATTAGAATAATAGTCTTCAATAATTTGTTATGTATTGCGTAGGAATTAAAGATGTGAAAAAAAATCCATTTTTTAAAAATCGATTAATAAACAATTATTTTTCAAGAAAATTTAATTTTTTTTTAATTAAAAAAAATCAATTATTGTTTAATCGTTTTTTTTTTTCACTGTCGATTTTATTTTTGATGAATCTAATGTAATTTTTTTGTGAAAGTAGGTATTTAATAACCCTTCTGTACTTTTAAAACAGCGTTAAATTTACCAAAACTGCTATTTCTAAATTCTTTGCCCACAGAGATGTGGTAATTTGTTTTTAAATATTTGTATACTTAATTGTTGTTGATTTTATTACTGACTGATGATTATTACTGTGATAAAAATTGATTATTTGATTAATAAAGTGATGGTTTTGAATATTTCAGGCGTATAATTCAATTTCTTAAGAATTTATGAAAAAAATCGATTAATTAAATCAATTAATTATTTTTTATCAATAACATCGATTTTATTTCTTTTTAAAATAATACATTTTTTTTAAATCGGATTAAAAAAAAAAAATTCACATCCCTAGTGGGAATAATGCATGACGTAATTACTTGTTGTAATAATTACCATCTCCGAACCAGGGACGCTAAAAGAAGGGGAATTTGAAAAGCAAGAGAGAGAGTATGTCATTTTATCAAGAACAGTAAAATCAATTTGACGAGCTACCATAAAAAAACAGTGAATATATTTTTAAACGAGTATCTGTTTTTTAAGTATAAAATAAAGATGGCATTAGTAGAAGTAGTAATTAATAGTACGGCTATGCAGGTAAAGTTCTTCCCCAAATTTCCTCGGTGCCAAAATTTTCTTCCCTAAAACATTCATACTGTAGAGTCATTGAAAGTATGTATTGAGTTTATTAGATATAATTTTTTTTATTAATAAAAATCACAATTCTACGTTTTTTACATTTTTTACAGATTTTTACGTGGTTGCTTTAAAAATAAAAACCATTTAAAATTGCCATCAAAACAGATGCATTGGCAAATGCAGCGATGTACTAAAGCTAAGTGAGCCTTATTTTAACTATTACTATAACTAATAACTGTAATGTATTTTTTATTATATATATATAGTATAATATAATAATAATAAACCTTGGAATCAACCTTTCAGATAGAATCAACTATATTCAAATTAAGAAAGATCTCTTCGCAGAATACTCGAAGCGATTGATTATATATAATATGTAAAAAACAGCTTTATTCTAAAAACTTATTCAAAGCCACCAACACATGCAATACCCATTTTGACGTATTCTTTCGGGATAATCAAATTGACACGTAAAGATATTAACCGTTTTGAGATTAAAACTAGAACAATTTTAACCAAACATCATTATTTACACCCTAAATCTTCAATAGAGCGATTTTCAACAAAAATACAACTAGGAGATAGGGGATTAATAGACTTAAAAGTACTATGGGAAGAGCTGGTACGCAGTTAAGAGAATTTTTTTTTTCAAAAACAACAGCTATTTATATACACTCAGCGATGGTAAAACTAAATAACAATTACACTCCATTAAACCTTAATAACCGAGACATTCAGTACATTTCACCACATAGCCATAATCAAGAAAAAATAAATAGATTGCATTCAAAGGAACTACACGGTCGACACCTACATGACTTAGAACAAACTCATGGAGATGCAGATGCTTCAAACGAATGGTTGAAATTAGGTTTCTTGTTTCCAGAAACTGAAGGTTTTATTAGTGCTATACAAGATCAGGTGATAAATACAAAAAATTACCAAAAGTATAATTAAAGACCATACATCTAAAACGACAAGTGTAGAAAATTTCACCGCGCACCTGAGACTCACTAGCGCCTATCCATCTCTAGCTCAAACTGATTACACCCATAGACATAACCAAATAGCTCACATAATTCACCAAAACTTAGCCATAAAGCATAACCATATACAATCGAGAGCAGTTCCATACTACCAAAATAATCAAATCCGGTTTTGGAGAACCTTACCCAGAAGATTTATTTTGATAGAGCGATCTTAACTGACAAAACAGTACATAACAATAGACCTGTTAATAAGTTTAATAGATAAACTGAATAAACTGACCTACTTAATTGATAAAGCTGTCCCTAACACACATGATTTACAAAAAAGTATTACTTAAAAATCCACAAATACACAGAACTGAAAGAAAAAATTAGTAGATTATGAAACATAAACAAAGTATATATTGTGCATCTGGTACTTTCTATTACAAGGGTCATACCAAAACCACCTTCAACATTACCTACAGCAGATTGACTTACACAGCAATACATACATGACCATGCAAAAAGCTGCAGTTTTAAATACGTGCAGAATTGTTCGTAAGTTCTTGTAGGATGAATTTGTAACCGAAAATGAACTCCAATTGGCCTAGGTCCGTGGTTTTCATAATTACTGAAACTCTTATAGTTTTGTGAAAAAGAAAGAATCGGAATTAATGATAATATATAATAGGTCTTTACCTATGAAATTGCCGTTCTGTAGTAATGGCCATTTCAAATCAAAATAATTTTTGTTTGGCTAAGAATTCTAATTTCAAATGAATTTTATTTTAAAAACATGGAATTTTTTTTCCAAATGTAGTCATTTGTTTATTGATTAGTGTTACATTTTCATCGCATTGCAATCTTTTTTGTCATCATGGATATGTTAAAAATTCGAGTAATTATGGAATATGAGTATCGTCGTGGCAGCAACGCGGCACAAGCGGCACGCAACATCAACGACGTTTACGGAGCTAACACTACAAACCAACCAACCACCTGTTATTGGTTTGATCGCTTTCGTTCTGGGAATTTTGACCTCAAAAATGAACCTCGCGGTCGTCCGAAGACTTTGGTCGACAATGAAGAATTAAAGGTGATTGTGGAAGCTGATGATACACAATCTACGGTTGAATTAGCAGCAGCTTTCGACGTTAGCGTCAAAGCAATATTGGTCCATTTGCGTCAAATTGACAAGGTAAAAAAGCTTGACAAATGGGTGCCCCACGAACTCAATGATCGCCATCGCGAAGTACGCGTCGAGACGTGCCTTGCACTGCTCAACAGACACACAAATGAAGGAATTTTGAACCGCATTGTTACCTGCGATGAAAAATGGATTCTGTTTGATAACCGCAAGCGCTCAGCAAGTTGGTTGGATCCTGGTTCAGCACCTAAACAATGCCCTAAACGAAAACTTACCCCTATAAAAGTTATGGTCACTGTTTGGTGGTCTAGCGCCAGTGTGATTCATCACAGCTTCTTACCAAACGGGGTGAGCATTACTGCAGATGTGTACTGTGAAGAACTGAACACAATGATGGAAAAGCTGGCACATCTCCAACCAGCATTGGTCAATCACTCGTCTCCGCTGCTCCTGCACGACAACGCGCGACCTCATACTGCACAGCAGACGGTCTCCAAGTTGCAAGAACTGGGGTTGGAAGTTTTCCGTCATCCGCCCTACTCACCAGACCTTGCGCCTACAGACTACTACTTTTTCCAGAATTTGGATAACTCCTTGGCGGGAAAAAAATTCAATACCCGAGAGGCAGTACAAAATTCCTTTGAAGAATTTGTTGCCTCCCATCCAGTTGATTTCTTTAAGAAGGGCATCAATAAACTACCACTGCGCTGGCAAAGATGCATTGATTGCATGGGTGATTACTTCGATTTATACAAATAAAAAATACATGAAAATATTCGTTTACATTTTTTATACAAAACGGCAATTTCATAGGTAAAGACCTAATATATTGTTGTTAGACTGTTAATAGCTATTTATTATTAGTGGTTTTTTATATTCTATTTATAACTAGTACTTACTTGTAGGATTATTTTGTTACACTAATTGTTATTATTACCTTAATACTTATCACTAATATTGTTACACAGGTGACTATTGCTAATATCTGTATTATAAGATTATTACTATTACACAGATAACATTAATTTTTATCACTAGAAGTGTTTTGGAGTTGCTTTAATGTTAGCGTGTTTGCACAGTGGGTGAGGTATTCGAAATAATGGCCTTAATGACATTCACGTCTCTATTTTTTAAGGCCATCTTCAGGTTGTGATCGACAATATCGTTCGCCGGGGCAGTCACCGCTCGACGGATATACTCGACATATTATTAATTACGTTGTATCATTATATAATTTTAACTTATTAATTTACCTATTTATAAAGTCCTTCTCATTTCTAACACTTGCATGTGTGTGTGTCAGTGTATGCATGCGCATGTTTTTCCATATTTTTATGTCAGACAAAATGTGTCTTTTGTATTTGGTATGTACTTTATAAATTGTGCCACTGTATTTAGAACACACGAAGAAAGGAAATGTGACGCCCATAGAGCATTTTTTTTTGTTTAACTGGTAAGAATAACTGTTTTTATTTACAATTATTTTTAAATATTAAGATTTTGGCATATGTACGGAAATAATTTTATGGTTCTGAACATATATCCCCACCTCTTAAATCTGGCTATACTAAAAATAAACAAAGATTTAAAGGAATATGTAGGTTTAAGTTGTTTGGGAAACGTTGGTAAATCGTATTATTTTGGGGAAATTTATCGGCTGCCGTGGGGAAATTTCGAATACGTATTCTGGAGACCCTGCTTGAGTTTGAGTTGATGTTTGGCGTTTGGTTTAGTCGTCCACTGCGTTAAAATAAATTTGTGAAATTGATAGTTTTTCTATTTTATTTATGATATAATAACGATTTTTAAATTTTGAAAATAACTTTTATTGGTGTACTGTACATTTTATATTAGCTACTGTGAATATTCACTAATCAGTATTACTTGTGATATACATATTTGATAATGTTTCATTAGTGTTGACTTCGAAATTTGTTCCAAAATATTGTTATAAACTGATGTGCTTCATATAATTTCGATATTCTTATAAATTATTGGTGTGTCATTTATTAAAAGTGTAATCTTAAGCTTAAATTGTAATAAACATAGGTACATTGTATTTGAATCGCAAACTGTGGTGGCATCATGATTATTACGCTAAGGTTGTTAAGGACGAACTATAATTATTTTCTCATAGTGTTATCGCACTTGCGTTGTAGTACTTGAGTGTATAATACGGTAGGATAGACTTTGTGATGAAGAGACAGAGGTAAAGATCTAGTCGCCACCGTGGAGCACCTGGTGGGAGGCGGTGGCGCGGGCGGCCTGCTGCCCAGCGCCTTGCCCGCCCAGCACCCGCCCAACATGTTGCAACCCATGGAAGAAATGATCCTGCCACCTAAAAGACAAGCTGTTGTGGATCGTTTAAGGTTAGTATAATAATTACCTATTTATTTTATAACTATACAATTAAACATAAAATACATGAGTGGTTCCTCATGGAGATTGCTCCATTTATCCATGATAGGGATATAAAGAATATATAACACTATGGAAATTAAGAATTTATTGAATATATATTTAGCTTATTCATGTTTTGATTCTCTTGCATATAGAAGGTCTTCATTCTATTTGTTACATGTAGTTGATGTTAATTCAATTAATTACCAACAATATTTTAGTCACATGATATGCATGATATTTGGCTTTATGCTAATTACCTAAACTAGTTCATTTCAAAAGGGTTAAATTAATAAACTATAAGTATTTACCTACTTGAAATAGAAATGATTCTTTAATTCGTTTTACATGTGTCATACAAAAATATTCTTTTTATTAAGAAGAGATTGACCTACGCAGGTCAAATAAAAAAAAACAACACTGATCTTATGGATATTAAATATACTCAATGTTTATGGTCTATGCTTGATGGAATGAATAAATATGCAAAATGATTATGGTTCATAACCAAAACATCATTAATCAAAATAATGATGAAGACATGACATTCTATTCTTTTTGCTGCTTACCCTATGCTTGCTATGTCATGATGAAAATGAATGGTACATTATGTTAACTCTTATTAGTTGAGGGGGTGTTCAAGTATTACATTATGCAGTTTGCCTTGTTTTTTATTTAAATGTAAAATGATGTTCAACACTTTCTGCCTATTTAGGCAATTTCATCAATGTCAATTATACCTACCTTTAAAAGTAGGATAACATTGACATGTTATCTATAAGAATGAATTCTTAGACAGTTAGTCCTTCAGTAAAGAGAAACAAATCAATTCTTCAGTAAATATTTTTGCATAGATGTAAAAACTATAACACTTATAATGAAAATCACTTTCATTTCACTAATAGTTTCTGGTGATAAAATGCAAGGAAATACGTTACTTTTTGTACTCTTAATTTCTCCTTTCTTTATAATTTGTTGTAAAATAATACCTAGACATAAATATTAGTCACTTATCTATACAAATAAATAAAATCACAATTCCTTTATAAAAACAAACCCTTAAACAAGATGTAAAATGATACCCTGTAAAAAAAATCATGACTGCGCCATCTCTTATCAATACAAAAAGTAACCATGAAAATATTTGATTTATTGATAAATCAACTGATATAATATACAATAAAATAAAATTGATGTGTCTGTTTGTAATGTCAAAACAACAGTTTTTTAGTAAATGCATTTGAAAGTATATATGATACTTAAACAAAAAAAAAACAATTTTAAAATTTCTGTCTCTCTGTCTGTTTGTTCTGGTGGTTGTCCGAAACAGTTGGACCGATTTTGACGGAACTCTCACTGATAAATAGCTGATGTTTTAGGGGGTAACTTAGGATACTTTTATTTTAGAAAAAGAATTAGGGTTCCGCACAAATAAAAATAACTGGTCTTGGTGAATCAATTGGGGTGCTTAAATGGTTTATGCTGAGTAAACCATAAGAGATATAGCAAATTAATGTATGACATAATCATAGGCATTAAAAAGACCTACAAACAAGTCTGTGAGAGTATAATACATCTATCTTCTAAGGAACACCCACAATAAGCATTTTTGTCTTTAAAATAGCTTGGAGCAGAGGAGCAATATTCGTGCAGGCATTCTGTAGTACATGTGAGCGAAGCCACGGGCACAGCTAGTATTTAAATATAAAACTAATCTTTCATGTTCCTTTGTTTAAACATTTTGAACTTCTTTCATCTTTAATAAATTTACTTTACAATTTTTGTAATATAGAAATTGTGTTTGCTAATGCATGGCCATATTGCCAAAACTACAGATTTGGCCCCAGCAGTATTGAAACCCACAATGTTTATGGCTAAAATTTTAACTTGAGTATAGTAAAAGTGATTGATCTATCATATGTTATAGTTATTGTTAAAAAGTAGGAGCTTATGAAGTTAAATGAATATTTCCATCTTATCTCATACAAATATTCAGTGAAAATAACAGCAACATAACAAGCTTTTGTATTAAAAAGATGTGTGTTATATAATACTATATCCACATATAAATATAAATCTATATATAAATCTGTAGTTCTGTCTGTACAAATACAACATATAAAATATAAGAAATGTCTGTCTGTTTGTCTTTTTTTTATACAACAAAGGTTTTTTGTACTGGCCCGCCTGATAGTAAGTGGCTACCGTGTACTATAAACCCTTGTAATACCAGGTATCACCAGTCGATTACCAATCTTGATCCAAGGAGCTCTAGAAACCGTACTCACCACAGGAACACAACACAAGTTTATTTGGCTGTGATCTTCTGTAGAGTGGAGGTATTCCTGCTGCTTCAAGTAGCTTGATTGATATTTATGAAATTTTATACACAAGACGTTAGTGTCATTCACCAATTAATAGGCTATAAGAATTTTCAATAAGTTATAAAAAACAAGATGATGACATACTGCATAATATATGTATGTGGAGCTGCAGACATAGCTAGTCTTCATATAAAATTGATAAATATAATTTTATAAAAAAAATATGGTTACCATATAAAGTACAATGACAATAATTTAGTTATTCTCTCATTTTTGGCCAGGTTACACTGGTGTTAGTAAGTATGGTTAATATTTTTTTCCTTTTCCATTATAATTTTTGATCTAAGACTGGGTTATTTTGGTGGTGGATTGTGAATTAATTGTACAGAATTAAGTGCATTTCTCAACATCTCTCAGTAATTCCATTGTATACGACCTCTTGATCCCCCAATCGTTTTGATCAACTTAGTTCTAATTAAACTTCTATTTCTACAGCAACAGTGACTAAAAGACCTCTTGTAGATGCAGAAAGGTCTAATGTTTCCAAAAAAAAAACCATAATAAACCCATCTTCAGCTTCTCCATCAATTCAAACTATTTATTTACATCCTTCATAAAACAACTCTATTAAAAACTATGATCATTTTGACAAAGGTCCTTTCATAGTGAATGATTCCTGCTTGGAGCCTGATTTAGCAGCTGGTTTATTTAAAAGACTGATTAATTTTAGTCAATTTTTAAATCATCATTAAATAGAAAGTATTTGCAGTAATGGAGTTAAGAGGGTGGGCAGAAATAAGATCTATATTGAATTTAAATAAGCAGCTGATGCTAATAATTCTTAGGAAACCCTGTTATTGCCCAAAATAAATATAAAATATACTGCGATTATTCCTACTTATAACATAACTAGAATGGGCCTGATCCATGGGGTTCCTGTGGAGTGGCCATGGATGAGCTAATTAATTCAATTGAATTACCTCCAGAATGTGGCTTTGTTCTGAAAGCTCATAGGCTTAATCATAAAACTGTGACAGATGGCCCTACAAACTATGTTCCTACCCAATCTATAGTATTAACTTTCAAGGGACAAATTTAGGCAGAACGCGTTTTTTCTTACTATACCTCTCTTCCTTTTGAGATGTGTTCTTTTCCTACAATTCAATGGTAGATTTAGTCAGGTGAAGTTTCAGTGTTGCTCAAAACCATATTGTTTCCGCTGTGGGCAGCCACACAGTGGGCATGAATGCAACACATCATTGGACTCTAGTTCTTGTGCACTGTGCTCTAGAAATCATTTTGCGACAAATAGTTCTTGCCCTGAGCACTCAAGACAAATATTGATTAAATCAGTTATAGCGCTTTTCGCGCCTCTTCCTCGTCCTATGTCACGGATTCTCAACCGACATTTCCTTCTTCATACAAAAAGACTATTTTCACCACTCACCATCCAAGAGCTCCCACTGGAAAATCGTGTGAGAAATTGGCGCATCAAGCTATTATCGCTGATGTTCCTTCTTCTCTCCCTAATGGTTGTGCTCTTCTTAATACAGAGGACCTCTGCTCTTCATTACATTTGTGTGGCAATGATAACTTGTTAGACATCATGCCAATTTTAATTTTAAATATAGTTGCCAAATATGATTGCTTACCCTCCAACGTCGCCTTGAAACTTAGCAAAATAGTATCCCTTACTAATAAAAATGGATCAACTACGAATAAACAATGGAATGGCCGAAGTTTAAATAATAAGAAACATTATCTCATTCTTTTGATTTCCGAATTCTTTCCATTTATCATTGCTGTCTCTGAAACTTTGTTATTGCCGGGTTCCCGCTTTCGAGTACAGGAATATTCTTGTATCCGCGATGACAGAGTAGACGGCTATGCAGGCTCGGCTGTATTCGTAAAACAGTGTCTGACCTTTTCTCAGATTTCTTTACGAGCTCAGTCTTAATATTAATGCTATGGCCATTAGGGTATTTCGTATATCCTTTTTATCATTATAAATTCCCACTACCCATTCATATCTTATTGCAGATGTTCTGTTAATTAAATATTCACTTTATCCCCCGGTAATTGTTATGGGGGATTTTAACGCACATCATCGCATGTGGGGGTCTCACCATTCTGACCTTTTTGCCCGCTCCTTAATAGATATTTTTGATGATGGTAATGTTTGCGTAATAAAATTTATAATGGGTCTCCTCTACCCATAGAGTTTCTCCTCTACAAGATCCTGGAAGCGTGGTTGATATAACTGTGTGCTCTGCATCTTTGCTTTCTTGGGAGGTCTTAAGTGATTCTCACGGAAGCGATCACTACCCCATTATTATCACCATCCCCAGTAGATGTTTTCCATTTTATAAATTCCTTTCCAGTCATGTATATAATGTGAATAAAGCACATTGGTTATCCTATGCTGCTTACCTTGATTGCAAATTGGACTCTATGAGCCATCCCGATAATAGTAATATTGTCCAATCCTATTCCTTATTTGTCGGAGCTCTGATATCTGCAGCTAATTCTCACATCCCGAAAAAGCAAAATTGTTCTTTTAAAATTTCTTCACCTTGGTGGGACACTGAGTGTTCGGAAATTGTTAGTAAACGCAAGGAAGCAGAAGCTATATATAAATCACCCATACTGTTTATAATTTCCTTCGTTATAAACAAACAGCAGCTCGTTCCAAAAAACTTTTGTCTATAAAGAAGAAGAGGGGCTGGATTCGCTTTTGTGAAAGCCTATCTCTTCTCATTCCCGCCACTATTATTTGGGAACAAATAAAGTGATATCGCGGGGCCTGTATTAATAATATACTTAATTATTAAATCTGTAGTTCTTCATTTATCTTCAAATTTCCCGATGGACAAACTATAAAAATGACACTGATCACGAATATCTGTCTGTTTATAATATGTCCGGATTTCACGCAAAAACGGCTTTACTGTCTCTTATGAAAATTTGTACACTGGAACCTTATGTAATTGGTCAATTGATAGGCTATAAATTTTTTCAATAATATGTACTTTTAGAAATCATAAAATAAAATCATGTCCAATTTTTTTTTTTAAATAGTTCTTAACCGATTTTCGTGACATATTGAACACAGGAATTATAAACAATTGTATTATATTATTTATGAATCATAATGAATTGATGGGTTATAACAATTATCAATATTAATTTTAGAATTAGTAAAAAGAAAACAAGAAATTTAATGTTCACCATATCTCAACCAATTCTGATCAAATTTAATAGACGGGAAGCATATGTCATTCCTTAATTGATAGGTTATAAATTCGACAATAATAATATTCAGGAATCGTAATAGTTCTCAACTGATTTTAATGAAATTTTGTACATTTCTCAACTGACAGGCTATATAATAAGATTTGTCAATAATACGAGTAAAAATGGAATGACTGTATGAAAATATTTAACCGCTAGTTTTAAAATAACGTGGAATCTTTTATGCATGTGTGCGTGGGGAGGTTAGTGCATCGTCGTGGTTTGCACTGAGTGAAATTATGTCGGAGTCTCGATGTATGACTAACGGTACCGAATAGTCAGTTGCTGCTGCATAAACGGCGACCTACGTTTTATTTACAAATCTAACGAGTGTATTTTTTTCAATAAACGTATAATTCCATAAATGTTCGGTAAAAATATAATAAAAATAAATGTAGTTATTTACATTTCAGGTAATACGTGAATAAGTATTGTAATTGAATCTATACTTCTTAATATAGTAAAGCGGAAAAGGTTTTTTGTTTGTTTGTCTAAATCCGCTAATCTCTGGAATCGTATTACAAAAATTCTATTTTTATATGATAGCCAGACTGACGACAAATAGTATAGACTATATAACATTAGGCTACAATTCCCGGCTAGCCTTAAATATTGATTTTGTTACGTAAGATGGAAATCAAAGCCCTCGCGAACTGCTTTATCCGCGTGCGCTGGGTTAACGATAGGTAAATTCAATGTTCTACAAAGTATTGGTCATTAGTATATCTAAAAAAAGTCAGCGATGGCATATTATATTTATCTCCTATACATAAGCCACAATAAGGTCATTTGCAATGTTTTTTTTGTTGATGATTAAAATTAAATTTATTAGCATTATTTTTAAGCATGGCATTAATTAATCCTTACGAACAAAAGTTACTTCATCATAAAGACAATTTAATGAAGATAAACTTTATCTTTTACAGCATGTTATTTGAACGCATAGTTTGAGAGATAATGCAAAATGAGAAATAAATCAACACTCGGCTCGGGTCTATGTCTACAGTAGTAGTGGCGTGAATGATTATCGTACGATGCCGTGGTGTGACCATCTGGCCGCCCGATAAAAATATTGTCTATACTGAAGTATTATAAATCATCAATCAGTGATTTCTTCTAAATTATATGCGGGTGAAACCGCGGGGCACAGCTAGTATTAATATAATAAAACCCTGTTTTTCTTAAATCTTGCTCAAGGTCTATTATTTTATATTATTATTGTACTCCTTTAAAGTAATTCAACGTGTGGAATTATTTTAAAATATATCTTGGTTCGTTTATAATAAGTCTAATTAATAACTAATATATTATCTCATGTATCCAAAGTATATTTTATGGAACAATAAAATAATCATAATCCCAAAAAATGAACATAATTAGTAACATTCTTAAAAAAGTGATAGTTAACTCTCATATTATTACGTATTTAGTATTGAATTGATGTCAACGATTCTAAAACCACACTGCACTGTGATATGCATATTATTTACTTCACGACTACTGAGACTAGACTCCCTAAAATACTTAGCTTAATATGATCACATTTTTATGAAGAAGATATTCCTCTGATACACGATGGTAGTATGATATATACTAGTTTTTAGCGATCAATATTGGAGGAGCCGTGGCGAAACGAGCGAGGGACGATCCCTTGTGTTAATGGTATCATTTATAGGGTACCTACACCCTGTTCGTCGAATCGGCCTTCTAAACCCTTCACGAACAATATATTGACATTTCTTAATAGTTATTACCAATTAATTTTTTTTTTCACCTTATGAATCTGTTCTTCTTGACATAATGAGGTTCCATAAGACTAAATACGATGCAGATCCATTGAAAATTACTGGGTACGTTTCCTGGTCGTCGATCAATGTTCATTTACAACAATCCTACTTAGAACGAAAGTAGGTACTATAATTTTATTGTGCGAAATTAGGAACAGAATTCGCAACCTTAACAACTTATTGTGATTGACCGACGCTGACGGTTTTGACCTAGAGGAGCGGCTATAGTAATTGGTCATAGTAGAGATTATTACCTATTTGGTAATTAAATCAACTTTTATTACATTGAAAAACTACAAGTAACACATAAACGGTGGCATGAACTGGACTCGTCATAAAAATATTTTAAACTCAAAATTATAATGGTGTCTTCTATGTAGGTTACATATTATTCATAGATATTTTTACTTTTACTTTTCGCTGTTAAAAAATTGTGTAGTGGTTTCAGTATAACGTGATGTCACATACTGTGACACACAATCAGGACTTATCAAAGTCGTTGTTTGCATAGCGCGACAACTGTGGCGGCGAGGCTGGTCAATGAACTAAACAAAAACACCTACCTACGAGTGTACAGTAGATGAGAATATACAGCGATGCGGCTTGCAGCTCAGTGCGGCGCGGCGGGTGCGGCACTGTCAGAGCTTCATCTCCTTGTTTATGCCTTAAGCCGGCCACACACTCTACGGTCTATTGAAGAGCACAGAATATATCGGAAGGTCCGCTTCGCTCGATCTTGAATTTAGTTACCTACGCTTGTAGCGCTACATACAATATGTGTTTATGTGTGCGTACTCCGTTATCGCTCGTTGTATGGAGGTGGCCTTCTGATATATTCTGTGGTAATAGATTTCTGTAGTTTTTTAAACCTGCGTAAGGCGACCGGTGCAAAATCGATAATCAATGTTTTTTAGTGACACCGTACGTTGAACCTGTGCGTGTGTACGTGCCCATTCATGTACGCTACGATGCGACGCGACGCGACGTGCGGTCGAGTTGCGCAGGCACATCTGCACAGTGCACAGTTAAACCTTTTGGTAGGCCGTACCTTGTATGGTGGACGTTAAATTTTTGTGTCAGTTTTGACTTCTGATAAACTATCTTTAGAGAAAGTTAAAACTCAGCCTCGGTCCTCGAGGACTCGAGTCAATGCTGGACTCAAATACGAATACCATTTCGTCATTTTTTTATCCATAAAAAATTAAATAAGTATACTTTCCGCCTCGAAACATAATTTGGAATGAATAAACGATATATTACATCACTGATCACTAGGTATTTAATATTTATCTGTATAAGATAATGCTTCTATACTAAAATCTTATCTTTATTAATTCATAAATTACGTGAAACGTTTCTGGTACAGGTTAGTATTTAGCACATTATTACATCCATAGATTAATTATTGGTTTCCGCGTTGCTTTAACTAGATACAGCGCTATCTACAAACAATAGCTCCTAGCCTCCTAGAATACGAGTATTTCATAGCATAGTGTGTAGTGACTATTACAAATGATGCTAGTGTGCGTGAACAAAATAGTGTTGTGAACTCCTAAACTGTACCCTATTGTAGGAAAAATATATTAAACAAACCAATGATTAAATAAATGTTATGAATGTAGCTTAAAAATACATAAATGACGAATAATAAAGAAATGGAAAATGTATCAATATATTGGGTATGATGCTATCTATACCATATATTTATAATATAATAATAAAGCGGAAAGTTTTCTTTTTGTTTAATCACGCTAATCTCTGTAACGGCCAGTCGGATTCGAAAAATTTGTTTTGTATATGATAGCCAGATTCACGAGTATAGGCTACCTAACATTAAGCTACAACTCTCAGCTATCTAAAACTATTTATTTTTGTTATGTAAGTCGGATCTGAAAGCCCTCCCGAACTGCATTATCCGCATGCGTTGGCACAGCTATTTGCTAATAAAATATCAAAAATATTGTATTTATTTATACCTGTATGTGCATGAATTATTCAGTTTTGAGAGAAAAAAAGAACACACAACTTGTGAAAGAAGAGGAAACAATGTATTCAGCACCGCATTACCTTGACAAAAATAGAATATTATACTATTCAATGCACAATTATACAGCACAACATTTGGTAGAAAAAGTCCACTATATATACATCTACTAAGTCATATTTTAACCTTGACAGATAATTTTATTTATTAATGTTAACTTTATACTCTACTTTTTACTATATACTCTACGTTAAGTAATTTGATCGATATTACAAAGGTACGCATTAATTAAAGAATAGATTCTTCTTTAGTTGTGAAAGATCGTCCTGTTGTTCAGAAGTTGGTTAAAATATAATTGTCAATTCATATTTTAAAAAAACTTGTGACAATAATTAAATCTTAACCATGGGGAAACTGGTTGTCATATACGAGATAACACTGCATTCCGCCATTAATTTAGTAATATATTTTTAGTTCGTGTTATTTTACGTTGAAACTATAAGATTATTTGATACTTTATGATAGTATGTGATCCCAGCATTCTTTATTGTAGTATTGTTTTTACATAGATTAATTTACGCATACTGACATTATCTTTAATGATTTAATACAATACGCTGCTTGTTAACGTGACAACATTGTCGGATTAACGCTGACTTGAACACGCCTATTTCGGCGTGGTTTTGTTTGATAGGCGATTTAGTGCACCGACGGTATCTAGTAGTAGTAACGCCAGCTTCAACCAATGATAGTCTATGATTACGTCATTATTATGGTTATATTTGAGAACAAATCTTTTAAAATTAATTATAGAGTAATAGTGACTCAGGTCGGCTGTATACATATTTGTAGAAATTATTTTAACGTGTAAAAATTGAGTGTATTAATGACGTGGCGTCATATTCTATGACCATTTTAAAACATCACACATAGATCACGCTCATGGACGGAATTTACACAATGATAAGATATAAATCGCCTACCTATTCTGCTTTATTTGTGACGTATATTTACAGCAACATGCTGAGTGGTTTCTAAATTTACTAAATTAATAAATATTGATATTGTTCGAGCTGGCCTATTGTATACATAAAAGGATTACGTAATTACATCGCGATCATAACGACATGTTTATATAATGTAGGTACTTTCCAGAACTATTTTTTACCTCTAAGAAACATTTGGTCTTTATGACATTGACTTATTACATACATCTAATTGCTCCATTATTTTTCATCTTTGGTATACCAAATCAGTGGAGCGAGCATACAAGTGAAGGTGACGCGCAGGTAGCGAAGACGCGTTTTTGTTGGGCCGTATGAAATACATTGTAAACAGGAATCTTACCGTGAATGAATCGTAGACTTACTTTACTATCTATGATTTAATATTTAGCAGTCTCTAAATATATTTGCGCATGTCATAAGTGCTAACGAGGTAACGAGTAGTGACCAGTCCCTAGTCCGTGCTATCAATTGTGCCTCAATTTGAATAACGGTAAAATGTAATGTTGACGTCAATGAGCTATATTTCTTACAATTTCCTAAGAATAATAATTTCATAGTGATAGTCTACGTTACGCAATGATGTAGGTAATTGTTGTGTGATATTCTAATAGAGAGTGTTTTTTAGGAATATTTAGGTCCACGTAATACCTATGTATTGTTGTAGGTAATTGTGGGTATATCGAATATGAATATAACAAGTCTCTGTTTATATGTATTCTATTTTCGTACATATTGGCTTTAAATATATATACCTAGGTTGTTCCGAAATAGTTAGCCACAGAATAAATACAATGTCTTTTTTTTCCTGAAACTGTTTTGAATTGATAGCCCTATGGTGAAAATCATTGGCCACCATGTGTAATTATTCAAAAAAATATTTTTAATGATTATTTATAACAACACTCTTTTTTTTGTTTGCAACAGTGGACGTCTCGCGAAAAGCTTTTCTTGTTATGATTTTTTATCATGTGGGGAGTCTGATCCTGTGTTAGAAACAGTTACTTATTGGTTTCGTGAATTTAAACGTAGTCGAGAGAACCTTAACGATGACCCCAGACCTGGCCGACCTACAGCTACAGTAACTCATGAAAATGTCATCAGGTAGAGTGGCTGTTGCGGGAGAAAAGCTCATCGAGAGAATCAGACTGAACTGAAGATTGGATCACAGGCGGTTTCCATCATACTACATGAACATCTTAAAGTTTGGAAGCTTGCTTCGCAATGGATACTACATTCTCTCACCGAAGAGCAACAATCACATCGTGTCGATTGATGCAAATTTATGCTAGAAAAGTTTTAAGGAGGAACTTCGCAAAACATATCCTACATCCTTACAACTGACGAAGCAACAATCCACGCAATGGATGTTTGAAGAAGACTAGTTGCCTACAAAAGTTGATCGCAGTCGGAGCGTTAATAAAAAACTTATAGCGGTTTTTATTCGACACAGTGGACTAGTAGCAGCAATTGCGCTACAAGATCGTAAGAACATTTGCTAATGAATGGTATTGCGAAGTTTGTTTGTCTCACGCTTTCGGGGATCTGTATAGCGAGCGACCAAGGAGCGGTGTCCGTAGCATTCTTTTTCACTAAGATAACGCGCTCGCTCTCACAGTTTCTAGAACCATGAACTATTTGAATACTTCGGGGGTACAAATGTTACCCCATCCTCTGTACAGCCTAGATTTATCTCAATGCGATTTTTATTTTATATTTCACGGTACAAAAAATACTTCGTAAGAGAAAATTTAACACCAGAAATTCCGTCGAAGAATTTCGGCGGTTGTTTTACGTCCATCTGCAACATACATTTTTTAAATGTTTCGAAAGCTGGTTCACCCGAATGCATAAGGGCATTGGGGTTGGAGGAGAATATTTTGAAAGCTATAAAAATAAACTTTATTCATATTCTATTTTACCATTTCACCAATAATTTTTGATATAGCCTTGGTATCTTGGTAATTCTCACACTAAAAATTATGTGAACTAAATAAGCCAATGTATGAGCAAAATGGGTAAATGCATCTTAAAAAAAAATAGCGATTTAAATCGCTGTACTTACTAATGCAACCGGGGTTACATTTCACATAATTATATAGGTACTCATATCTTATAAATGAACGCATGCCTTAAAAAGTAGCCTATTTAGGCCCTAAGACTGCCTGTCCACTGAAGCGGAGCTGTGGAAATTTCGTCCAATAGAAATGCATAAAAATCTAGAGATGCTATTTATATGTTAGATACTATTAATGGCTATTGCCTCGCCCTCTATTACATGGGATCTAAAACATAAACGACGAACAGTGGGAGTACACCTCTGCTTAAGACTTCGGGGATACAGGCGTGACGGTATGTTATGTAACTTCATAGTTACGAATAATGTGCTTAGCTCGCGTCGCGGAATTTATCATAGGTTTTTTAGGTAACATTTCTTTAGTCGCGAATAATTTTGAATTCATGATATATGCTGCTGAATTTATTTAAATGGAAAACTGTGTTGCATTGTAGCATTTTAGTTGGACTGGAATCCGCGAATGTTTGTTTGTAAAACTCTACCGAAAAAGCGGCGTGGAGGTTGTACACCGCTGTCGTGCATGCTCTAATAATTTGTGCTGTCATGGTTAAATGAATCATTAAGAAAGGAGGAAGCTGAGGATGGAGTTGTTTTAAAAAAAAATGGTCGCTATTTGGAACTATTTATTTACTGAAGTACATACTTCCAAAGTATGTGTGTAAGGCCTTAGAGTATGCCGTATGTATCACCTCCGAATACGAATTCATTGTAGCAATTGCCGCTCTGAGTATCTGCTGCAACACACCGATATGTGCCTTAAACAGGCTTTCAACTTGAAGGTGATAGTAAACCAGACGAGCATTGTAAAATATACTATCAATATTCTGTAATTTCGTTTACGACATTTCTTTCTTCAAAAAATCTGTCTCTCCGAAGATTTCAAACTCAAGTAGATCGACGAGGTATTCAAAAATTCTATCACTATGCCAAGCGACAACATTGCCTGAATTCCTCAGTTTGTCATTATGAACCCAGCAGTGTAAGTTTTGCGAAGATGAAGATAGAATCAGGATACTTTCTAAACGAATGAAAGTGGCAGAGATGCGAATGTTAAAATAGATGTGTGGTGTAATTAGAGTGGATAATATTAGGAATTGGTATATCTGAAAAACTTTGAAAATATCTCAAGTGACAGAGAAATCGAGCGGAGGAATAGGTTAGCGTGGTATGGACCTATAGGCATGTCATGAGGAGGGATGAAACTCATATTACTAGAAGAATGTTAAGTATGAAGGTGGACGAATATCGAAGCAAGACTGAAGAAGGTTTAAATGGATTGTGTGAGGAATGGTATGCTTATAAAAGATATACATATGTGATATAGGAGTGGTAGAGGAAACATGTTGTTCAAGTTGTTGTGTTATTTTACTACTTTGTGTAATACAAGTTACAAGACAATTTTTATACATAAAAGAATAGTACATTACGCGCCACGGGAGGATAGCAGGACATTTCAAGTCACGCTTTTGTCACCCTCGCCTTACTAATACGATGCAATTTCTTCCAAGCAATAAATTGATTGTAACAATTTTTATATCGCTGTACCGATTTTGAGGGTGCTAAATTTTGAGTTATTTCCGCAGCTTCCGCAGCAATGTTTCGTCGCACTTCTTCATCTTCAGAGTCGTCACTTGAATAATCCGATGTCAGATTTTTTTTACACAACTGTATTCACTAATTTTTTATACACAAGTTTTTTCTATGTATATTTTTTATGTAATTTTTATCAGAATCAGAAAATTTCAACTCTTAGATCAATATTATTTTATTTGATTAATAGTAAATGATAAGTTATTGCCGCGTGTATAATAATATGGGTTTGAAATAACAACTGCACGGTTACCATGGTAATGGGTTATTTCAAATGGGTAACGGGTAGAAAATTAAAACAAAAAAAGACAATTTTAAACTGTCACTAATTGTGAGCTGTCTGAAATATGCATCTTTATTCCCGCAAACAAAAGAAGAAATTCAAACTTTCGGCCTCGGAAAAACCATTTTCAATGATTTTGAAGAGTTCCCTGGTGTATCTTCGAAGTTGAAGGTTCAATACCAATGAAACTACGCCTGAGGTATCCCCTATCCAACAAAAACAAGAATAATACGAATCAGTTCTTGTACAAATAAGTTATGACTGAACATATAGGTATAAAAAATACATTCGAATTGAGTAACCTCCGTTTTTTTAGATGTGTTAAAAATGAAGAAGTACCAAAATATATATAAATATATGGCTCGCAAGCGCCTGCGACTTCATCATGTCAGCTGAAAGACTTCCAGCTGGACATAGGCCTCGCCACAAGGACCGGTCCTGTGCTGCCCGGAACTTTACCAGGTCGTCGGTCCAACTTGTGGCGGGTCATTTACGTGAATCTAACTATACAATTAATAAAATTGCAGTGTTCCTTTGTAATATCAAAATAACAGATTTTTACCAAATGCATATAGAAAGTAGTATTCGGTACCTATTGAACTGAAAACTTCTTTAGCATCGTTGTGATTTGAAAGTAGATGAAACGAAAAAGTGAAAGCGACAGTAAAAAGAGACAGACACATAAATTCATAAGATTTAACGTGGGAGAAATTGAGATAGGAATGTTTTAGGCAATGGTAAAATGGTACAAAAGAGGTTTGTTGCCACGCAATAATGAATTTTATTACCTTACCGAAAAGGCACGAAAAAAAAACTTTTAGACAACACGTATGACATTCTATTACTTATTGATATTATGTTAGGTTACCATGGATAATTCAAATGTGCATTAATTGAAAATGATATTGTGAATAATGATTGTCCGTAATTATATGTACATTTTCATAAACTTTAAATTAGTGTGTATTTGATCATTTTCTGAATTAAAAAAAAACATAGATGTGAAGATTTCACTTCTACCACGTGTGAATAACACACAATTTTTATTTTTGTCTGTCTGTTTGTTCCGGGTAATCTGCGAAACGGTTATACCGTTTTTGACGGGACTTTCACTGGCAGATAGCTGGTATTATAAGGAGTAATAATAATTAGTCTTTACGTACATTTCTGTGCGGGGAAACCGCTTCAGGGCGAAGCCCTCTCGGTGATTTTCTGCGCCGCCCGTAACTACGGGCGTGTCTTATGTAATAGTTCACGCGTATTATACGTGCGACCTGTTGAACTATCCTCTTTCCCGCGCTTTTTTAGTCCGGCGTGGGTGCACGGACGAGTTGGTCCGCATGAGGCTATAATATTTTCCTCTTGCAGCGAAGATAGTTGTTTTCTGTTTCGTCTAGAGGTCTGGTATGGAGCGGTGCGATGTTTCAGAGGTGCACGTGCGCCGACGTGTCTGCTCTTCGGAACATGCGTGTGGTAAGGCTGCTTACGAAGTCGTCCAGGCTAACTATCCGCAGATCGCGGTGGATGGTCGTGTTCCTCACGGAGCGTAGGGGCCCAATAATAATAAAAAAGTCTGTATCACTCAGGAATAATTTGTAGCTTCCTATTAGTGATCTTTACCTCTTTATAATATTAGTATAGATGAAATTTGACAATTTCATTTTGTTTAATTCCGGTTTTAGAGATTTCTTCCATAAACGCTCCGAATGTGGAATGAGCTCCCTAGTTTTTCAAGAATTCCACAGTATGGGATTGTTGCAAAAGGGGAAAAAGGGTCGGCAACGCGCATGTGATGCTTCTGTTGTTGCAAGTGTCCATCAGGCGGACCGCGTGCTTGTGTGACCGTGGTATAAAAAAGGTAACTTGAAGTCGATATAATACAAAAATATTTATCATATTTAATATAATAAAAAAGCTTACTAGTTTAAGTCGCAATTTCACGTGACAGTACATTTGTTCCACAGAAACTACATATTTTATATTAAAAGTCTAGCGAATATTATTTTTGCCAGGTGGCAACACTCTTGGATATACAAATTAGTACAATTTGCTTTGACTCAAAAGTTCAACAAGCGTCACGTCGTATCACGTTACGCAGGGCTCCGCATTGGCGTGTTCTGATTATGTTTCTGCCTTTATGTCTGAAATGAATGTTTCATATTTATATAGAATCTTTCGATGTAAAAATTTGACATTTTTGTTCTGCATTATGAAATTATATTCTAACATTGTCGTACTCGGTGCGGCACGGGCGGCACGCGGCGCTTCGATAGGCCAATAAATCCATTAAACTAGTATTCAATATTGAAGTATGGATTACGTATGAGACCGACTGACACTAACCTTGAGCATTTCATCGTGAGCGAATGATACTGATGAATAAATGAAAAGCTAGTAATGATTTTTTTTATAAATCCGTCGTCAGACTGTCCGCATTAACATTTGCTCAAGGTGACCGCCGCGCCGCACCGCGCCGCGCCGCGTCGCGTACGGGAGGTGCGGCTAACTGAACATCAGTTGAAATATTGTTTCTTGCACACCTATTAAATATCTTAAATTATTTTATGGACTAATATTTATTTCTGTACTTGGTAATTAATTTACTGAATTAACGGCAAAATCTGTAATTATAGTATTATCAAGTAATAAAAATAATGACAGTTGAATGACCTGTGAACTTGAGGTTAACTCATAGATGTAGTTTAAATAAATCTATGGGTTAACTTGTATAAAAAAAATATTATTTCTTGTATATAACACATTGAACGCCTCGCAAAAAATGGAGGTTGTTTCATTGGAGCTACGGGGGACACTAGTGGGCCAAAACATATTGAGCTGTTGGGGCATGGGAGTCATGGGTGAGCCATGGTAAGACTTCTATTCAAAACTATCTTACACGCCACCGAGGACTGATGGAGAAACATCGAGTCGGCTTGGTTGGTTCTTGTGTGTTGCAAAAGACAGACATTATTTACGATTTTCGTTACGTTGTTATGGTCGTCTAAAATTTTAGCGAAATACTACACACAGTGAATTTATAGAATGGTTATTTTGCAAAGATAATGAAATGAATTAGTAGGTAATCAAATTTTATAAAAAAATGAACAAAATTAAAAAAAAAAAGTTTTAGTAGTCAAGTTACGGTTTTGCACATATCGATGATACTGTTCATTATCCAGTACTGCGATTATCTGAGCTGAATTATGAGTAGAAAACAGACTGGCGATCTGGAAACCGCCATACGTACATAATGTTCATACCAATACAGCTGACATTTCACGAGCAAGCTCTCTATACCTACCAAACATTTTAATCCGGTGGAAAACCCCCGAGTTGGGAATATAATCTTGCTTTTCCATATCAACCAAAGTTATACCTCGAAGATCCCTTTAGGTAAAAAGTATCGACATGTTTTAATGTCACTTCTATACCAACACTAATCCCCGAAGCGTACAAAAGCAGGGAGGACAATGGTTTTGAGGTCGTAGGAGTTCCAATCTCAATAGTTGAGCTTGCCGAAGACAGCTATGGTTTTAGTAATCTGAGAAAAAATGTCAGACTCGACACGATCGAACCAGACACTCAAAATATCGAAAGGTATTTACTTTGTAGATAGATAGATTACTTTGTTCAAACGTTTACTGCTTAAGTAAAGTATAGTCATTCGCCGATTTTCTTTTCATAAGTTAATTTAAAATCTGGGCTTTGACCCACTAATTGAGCCGATTTACGACAGGATGAATCTAAATTGCCGAGATATCTGTGAAAAATTTTCAAGATTATCAGTCATTAAGACATCTCGGCAACGTTAGCATGGAGAACCTCCTAAATGGAAACCTCTTGAACTTTGCGTATTGATCTATTTCTTTTTTATCACGAAAATAATAACAGCAAGGAACGCGTGGACGTTCGCTTCAGGTATATATATGGATATGCCATAGAAATACACATTTCCTTCCGATGAGGCTACGCGGCGTACCCATGTGCAATTTAACTAAATATAGTATTTTTTGGAGTAAAAAATATGTAGTTTTTAATTGGTAGTACAAAATATCATAATTTGAAAAAATGACGAGTTATAAGATTTTGCGTTTTCTCTAGTGGCCCACCGGTTGGCCGTGGCGTTCAACGTGTTAAGCATAATTTAATCCTTGTTTTATAGTTAGTTAGTTAGTCTTATAGTTAGATTATTCTAATTGTATGTTGTATAAAAACAATGAATAATCATTATTTTATGTTAAAATTTAATTTTTGTTTGTTGTTGTAGGCGAAGGATAGAAACATATCGGCGTCGGCAGTCGGAGTGTGTCCCAAGATTCGACCAGTCATTCAGCGGCGCTTGCGAACAACAAAACTTGGAGACGAGCGCCTTGCAGAAACGTTTTCTCGAAGGCAAGGCCAAGCGGCAAGCTAAAAAGAATGATCGCAAGCCAGATTTACCAGCTATCTCTAGTAATTTGCACAGCAGCGTTGTGCATGTGGTAAGGCGCTTTCATTTTCAAAATTTTTACATCATAGTTCTATATCGCACCCTCAGTGCAACACTACCACTTTTGCAATATTTCCCAAAATTAGCTAAGTATGTATTATGTCACCTACAGTACTTCTGCACTTGGTTTTCTTTATACCCGACTGCGAAAAAGGAGAATTATGTTTTTCGAGCGTATGTATGTTGGTATGTATTTATGTATGTCCATTTCTTTGGCACGCTCTGTAGCCTAAACGGCTTGATGGATTTTAGCATACGAGGTGTCGTTAGATTCGTCTTAATTGTGAGAGTGACATAGGCTATTTAATATTTAAGTTCAACGTCTGGGAATGAAAGAATAACAAAAAATAAATAATAATTAGTCTAGTGTTTCCTTTTTAATGATTAAGCTTGTTTCTTTTATTTTAAACATAAAAATAGACGTAATAACATAGCCTTATCTAAATCAGGTAGTGGTATTATTTTATATGATACTAAAACTTGAAATACTTCTTAAAAATGTTCTTTTTTTGAAAAATTTACATTGTTGCACCGAGGCTGTGATATGTATATTCAGAAAAATAATGGGATGGTTGAGATTTATGTATAGCTTTGTTATATGCCAAATCGTTGTGCTTCAAATTTACAATGTCTTGACCTACTTTTATAATATAAGAGCCAACGATTTTGATAGGAAGTTTTGTGCTTTTATTATTTTAAGATAAGTTATCGAATATAACTGACTGCTTCGTTAACCTAGTGGTCGTAAGCGTGACTGCTATGAGCAAGGTCCTGGGTTCGAATCCCAGGTCGAGCAAAGTGTTATTGAGTTTTTCCTATGAAATTCTCAGTAGCAGCTCGGAGTTTGGTTTCGTGCCCGATTAATGGCAATAGGCTCGCCCCCCTATTACATGGGACCTAAAAAACATACTCGGCCAACTGTGGGTGTACATTAGTACACCTCTGTCTAACCCTTAGGGGAATACAGGCGTAATATTATGTTATGCAATATAGAGTAACTAATACAAATTCTCAGTTTCTTCAAAACTACGTTTTCAAAGTTTACCTGAAAAAGGACTCATTACCATATACAAAACTTTCTCCCTTTTGCAATCCAAATTAAATTAAGTTATATGGCATTATTTGAAATTCTGGATGAATAAGAACTTTTTTTTATTAACTTTATGGAGTATTCTATTTTAATTATGTATATTGTGATTAAAATTGATATAAATTAATTTAAGGTTGATTTCTAATACCGAGATGTAACTATTGTCATTGATCTTATACATTGTAAGCTATCTTACCTATTATAGCCTTGAAAGTTGTACTCAATAATTTCCTTATTTACATTACGACTACAATTCCTGCTCATTGTCTGCAATGTTTTTCGAGATAATAAATACAGAGTTAACTAAGTTAATAAAATATTTTTGATAGTGAACACATCTTTGAAAAATGCATTATTATCAAATAGCTGGCCTGGCAGGCGTTATTCTGCGCATTTTTGGTTAGCGTTGCAACAGAACAGTTTAATAGATCTTACTAAGAGGAATGGTTCCGTAATACATATAACTGTATTGATTTACGCGGCGCTCGCGAGTAAAGCTCCAAGTCAGCATTATTTTTTCCGGTATCTTCAACAATTATCGTCATATTATTTCAGGCAATTTACACAAAACCCTAATGAATGATATACCTAAACCGTCCTCATAAATCACTCCGTCCATTGATAAAAAAAAAATCTTTGGTAGTTTTTGAGTTTATCGCGTTCAGACTGACGCAGCGGGGGCCTTTGTTTTATAATAGGTATAGATGTAGATTAACAACATGTAAAAGATGGTAGAGATAATTAGTAGAGTTGTAGCACGTGCTGCCGCCAACTCGCCGGATGTTGCTCGACGTCAATTGACTTGACCCTCTGGCACCACATCCCGTCCCTCATCACTGCACGCTTACTCAACACGCGACATATTATCTCAACTTGCTACTATATATTTTTATTTAATCATTGAATACAATCAATTAATCTGATTTATAAGAAAAAGTGTTGATTGTTTCGCACCATTGGACGACCTTCACCGCTCTCTGTGAAGGTATATTATTAAGATCTGTCGTTTGTCAGTAAATTTTGAATCTTAAGAAATATATGAGTTTAAGACGGGATCGTGATTCAAAAAAAGGAGGAGGTTCTCAATTCGAATGTTATGTTTATCTTCTATCTATCTATACATACTATAAAGTAAAATCGCTGCCCGCTGTCTGTCCTTATGTACGCTTATATCTTTTAAACTACGCAATGGAATGTATATGAGGTTTTCACTAACATTTACAGAAAAATCATTGGAAATTGTTTATTTTTTGTTGTTAAAAATGGTCTTGTAATTTATAAACTTATGGTTTTAATGGAGGCATTTTACGCAATGTTGTTTGGTTAATGTGCAGAAGTGAAGCGCATTATAAATAATAACTAGGAACACGCATTTTAAGTTGCAACAAAAGCTCACTGGATTATTTTTAACAAGAGAGCCGTCCTATCTTGTTGGACGTAAGCTAAAGGTTACATAAATAATTAGAAAAATATTCTATTAACGTGACGTTTGCAGAATTGTTGATTAACACAGTTGCCATTGAACAAATGGAGAAATAGAAGTATTGATTTTAACTTGCACGTGTGTTCATAATTTAACAGTTGATATGTAGTTAAAGCTTCCTAAATACGCCTTGTTTTACTTGCATTACACCGTGTAGATGTAGCCGCGTAGGTAGGTAGGTAGACTAGGATAGGGAGGTCTATGGTTGTGCAAACATCGCGGTTTCACAACAAACGCCTCGCATTGTCTCGCGCCACTCACCGCGCGACGCAACGACCTCCTAGCCCCGCCACTGCCGCGCCGCGCCGCACTTGTGATGTTTTCTGACACATTTCGTACTTACATTTCATTGTAATGAAGTAGTTTTTTTTACGACGTATAACATAATAATTAATACTTTTTTTTTATTATTACAATACAACGTTGTCTCTAATAGATTTATTTGCCAGATTATTGTTCTTTCATCATCATCATCGTCATAGACAGCTTTTTTCAATCCACTGCAAGGCATAATCCTCCTCCCTTTTGCAACATTTATCTTTGTCCTTTTTTTATTTAACGTGGAGGAACCCGTCATTGGTAAATACCGACCGGGGGAACGAGTAGTTATGTGAGATTTCTACACACTAAAAATCCACGGTGTACCATCGGCCACCTATATAGTAGGCGAAACGGGCCTGCGATGGCAATCATCGCTCTGTCCTGTGCCAAGTTTGTTTAGGTCTTTCTGACAAAATTTTTGATGTCGTCGACCCATCTCGCCACTGGTTTTCCTAGACTTCGTTTGCCTTCTTTCGGCCACCATTCCGTCAAGGATCTACTCCAACTGCCGTCACCACATCTGACCAAGTGACCTGCACAAAAACATTTCGTCTAAAATATACGGACACCAATATCCTCTACTTTCTTGGTTTTCGTACATTAACAGCTAAGCAGTACTTTTCCACATCGTCAGATCAATTACAGCAGTATGCAATCAATACTCAGCGTGATTAATTAATTTATATTCATTATTAATCATTCAGGAGGGACTTTTTGTGATGATGGTCAAATATTATTGGAGTAGCGGAAGACCGAAGAAGTTATGGAAGGATTGTGTGAAGAATTATATGCCTATAAAAAGTGTTGTTACGGAGTTGGTAGCTGATAGAGGAAGTGAATTTAGGTGTAATAAGGAAACAAGAAGAAAAAGCTTTTACAAGGGAAATGGGTAAAGGGAAATTATAAAACTCCAAATTTCCTATAGTAACAAATAGATTGAAAAACCGACTAAGTTTTCTCCATTTATTACTTTTTCTCTCTCACAATAGTAACAGTAATTTTGTTAGCCGTACAAATAATAATTGTATACTTTCACTCATTTATTGTTAAAGGCTGTTAAAAATTCAACTTCAAAATACTTCTTAGTAATTCCTTAACACTCTTCTGAAATAGTTAAGGATGGTGAATATAAACTGCGATAAAAGATATGTTGCACATCGGATTGTACAGCATCCGTCCTCAAATTAATTCCTATACAAACAACGTCATTACTGACTACTGCTCGCTTATTAAGTCTTCTATTATAATCATTTCAATAAGTCATTCCACCATATCAATGTGATTTACTACAAATTAATAAACATTTCTCTAAAATTGGTAAATTTATTTCATACTAGCTGTTCCCGCGGCTTTGCTCACGTGGACTACAGAATGCTGTCGATCGGGCACACGTGCGTATCTTGCTACCCTCGCTTCCGGTTATTTTAAAGACAGAGATGCTTATTATGGGAATTCCTTAGATATATACTCTTGCTGAATTTTTTGTAGTTTATAGATCGCCTATGGTTTACTTAACGTAAGCCATTTAAGCGCCCGAATAGATTCACCATGACCAGTATTTTTTAATTGCGCCGAACTTTAATTCTTTACCCCTTTTAACATAATTTATCTATCAGTGAAATTCCCGTCAATATTGGTCCGTCCAACCGTTTCGGAGATTACCCGGAACAGACAGACAGACAAAAATTTTAAAAATAGGTTTTTTGATATGGTTTTAGTATAATATACTTTCATATGCATTTAGTAAAAAGCTGTTATTTTGACATTACAAACAGAGACTTCAATTTTATTCATTGTATAAATAAACATATGTACGTTTAAAGTTACTCAGATTACGTGTATGGGCCGATTTTTTCAATCGTCAGATGACATTAATGAGAAATAATTTTTAAATCTAAACAGGTTTTCTATACATTGTATATGTCAAAACGTCAAAATGATTACTCAAATAAAGTTATCTGACGATTGAAAAAATCGGCACATAATATTACATAATTGTATTGGAAAGCAACGCGGCGCGGCGGCGCGGGGGCGCGGGGCGGCGGCGAGGGGGCGCGGCGCGGTGTGCTGCAGCGCGGCCTGTATGATGACGTAGGTAGTCTAAGGAAGTATATCCGCTAACACATTGCAACATTATTTTATGATTTGATTTTTTGTTATAGATATATTATGTTGTAAAATAATTCTTTGTTGTAATCTCTTGAACTATTGATCTAATTCTAAAATTCTTTCACTTATAGAAAGCTACATTATTCCAGAGCGCTACATAGCCTATTTATATTCTTATTAAATTTTATATTGTAATGGCGCTTTTCCGGCGGCTTCGCTCGCGTCACAGCTATGCCCCAATATGTTTTTATGTCCTATTGTAACAGAATAGCTAAATACCAATTTTCATAGATCTATCTTCAAAAATGACGGATTTTCATACAAACTTTCAAACCCTTTTTCACCACCTTAGGGGTTGAATATCTAAAAAATCCTTCCTAATTGCTCACCTACAGTGTAAAAGGATCCCGGATGCCAATTTTCATGGTCCTAGCCCTAGGAATTTGGGCTGTACGTTGATAGGTCAGTCAGTCATCCTTTTATATAATACTGGCTGTGCCCGCGGCTTCGCTCGCGTGAACGACATAAGACCGCGTAATTGTTATAAAAATCGTAAAATAAAGATATCGTGATTTTTTTTATAACGTCAAAGAATCTAAGGAGTGAAACAAAAAATAAATTATCAAAATCTATCCAGTAGTTTTAGCGTGATGTGCACACAACGGCAAACATCAATCATTTTTTTAATATAGATAGATATAGATTTAATGACAACGAAGACGCGGGCGATTATTAGTGTGTGTAAATATTTCTGTTCATATAGTAAGAGTGGTAGAACTTTTGTACAAAGTTCAGTAGCGGGAGTACCACCAGGCTGCCACACTTATTTCTGCCGCAAAGTAGTAGATAGTTCTCGCGTTGCTTCGCTCTCGTGTTCCGATTTTAAGGGGTCGTGCTGGCACACAAGGCCTTTGAATTTACAAGCTAATTCAGTCCTTAGGAGTAGGAATCTGTCAGTGATTGAGCATGGTTACGTTTACAATCCTGTTCGAGGCTGTTTGTAGGTAGTAGTAATCACTTAACTTCAGGTGAACCTTATGCCTGTTTAACAATATCTCGCAAAAACTAAAACAAAGTAATTAGGTGCAAAACATCTTGCACACTGGTGATCCAAATAAGGATCCTAAAGAAGTATATTAAATAATAATTAATTTTATAAGGGTAGCTTCCAAACAAATGAATTAACTATATAGGTACATTTTTTTTTGGTTAAATAAATTGTTATTATCGTTGAGTAGGAATCCTTGTAGTTAAAGAATGTATTTGATCAAGCAACGTAACGCTGTCATGTGAATTCTCAGTACATCCTTGTCCTATTTAATAAAATCGTCCTGGGGAAACTTGTGATTTTATAGCTTGTTGTAATTACTTTATACAAAATGATAATAAAGTGACACACATGTAAACTACAACATACTTAGTCGTTACAACATCTGTATTAATCACTGAAGAATATTTACACATATTGCTTTTATGACGCGTTATCGCTGCCATGCTATAATAACACGAAGCTGTATGGATCTTTGTGTTGCATCGGTTAATTAATTTATCCATGGTCAAGTGTTATCTGTTTAATGTGCAAGCCATTGGCAACACCGTATATTAAAACATTCACGTACTTTGTTTACAATGTTAGGCTGGTTAATTATTTTTGTTCATATGTATACATTGAGACAGATTATTATAGGGATTCTTGTGTTACCGTTGGGATGTAAATAAAACCCAACATGAACATGCTATAAGAAACGTGCCAAGTTTCGATAGAGATGATTTGTCTATGAAACGTAGTGATATATACAGCCAAGTCTAGGAGGTGTCAGGTGGATATAATAAAACGTAATTTTGGCTAAAATCTGGCGTATCTTTTAATCCATATATGGGCAACAACCGGCCCGCTGTAAGATATGGTCCGGCCCGCGAGACATTTTGAAAAAACCCAATAAAAAAAAAATTACATTAGGAACTTATACTCACGGGCGACACATCAAAAGATTTATTGCTTCTCAATTATTCTAAACAAGTTTATTCCAGATTATTCCTTCATTTTGCCTATATAAGCGGGTGGATGGTCCGAACGTTAGTTCAGTTCTATTTGAGCTACCGAGGTGATGACTTGGACAAGCAATATCCTAGCGAACTACTGGAGCCATCAACTTGCTTTGTGACTTTATGTGCATCTTGAGTGGTCACTAACTATAATTTGCTATTAAGTTTATTGAACGAAAAGTACTTAAACAAAAATGATGTCTGGTGGAAAGAAACGAAAAGTAGATACAGAGGGTCGCCAGCTTCAAGAAAAATGGACTGAAGAATTCTTTTTTATCTTGCACAATGGTAAGCCTATTTCTTTACTGTGTAATGAATCCATTTAAGTAATGAAAGAATTCGATATAACGAGGCATTACTCAACTAAGCATGCTACGCTGCACTCACTGACAGGACAATTAAGAACAGACAAAATCCAGAAGCTTACCGCAAATTTGAAAAACATCAAAGCATCAAAACCATTTGCCGAAGGAGAATTTATCAAGGTGTGTATGTTAGAAGTTTGCAGTATTTTGCGTCCTGAAAAGAAAAATGAATTTGAAAAAATTAGTTTGTCAAGACGATCTGTTGTTCGACGTATACAAATGATGGCTAATGATATAAAAACAACATTGAATGACCGTATGGCTGGTTTTGAATCATTTTCCATAGTATTACACGAGAGCACCGATTTGTCTGACACAGTACAACTGTCTATATTTATTCGAGGTGTTGATAAGGAGTTCACTGTAACTGAGGAATTGCTTGCTTTACAGCCGCTAAAAGAAACCACTACAGGAGAGGATATATTTATTGAAGTTCAAAAGGTATTCACAAGTTTTGGCTTGCCATGGTCAAAATTAATTGGAGTATGCACTGATGGTGCCCCTTCTATGGTCGGCTTACGTAAAGGTTTCATCGGAATTTTGAATGAAAAAGCAACAGAATTAAATGTGCAAAAAGATGATTTGATAGTCCTTCATTGCATTATCCACCAACAGAACTTGTGTTCTAAGTCCATTCGGCTCCAGAATGTTATGAATGTGGTAGTAAAAACCATCAACTTTATTCGATCCCGAGGGCTTAACCATCGTCAGTTCAAGGCGTTTTGGGATGAAGTATCAGCTGAACATAACGACGTAACATACGTTTTACGAGCTTAGAAATGAGATAGCAGACTTTATGAAAATAAAAGATAAAGTGCTATCTGAATTAAGTGACCCAAAATGGATATGGGACTTAGCAATTCTGGTCGATCTTACAGGCTATTTGAATGATTTAAATTTGAAACTTCAAAAACAAGTACAGTTGTTAGTAAATGATTTGTACAGCCATTTGAAAGCGTTTCAGATCAAACTACGCTTGTGGGAGTTACAGATGCTGTCTGGTAACAGTTACCATTTCAATACGCTCTCTGCGTATGAAAATATTGCTTATGCTCAATGTGCTGAAGAACTCAAGATACTGTCGGAACAATTTTCGAACAGATTTAGCGACTTCAAAAACATGGAAGACTGTTTCAGTTTATTTGTTACTCCTACAAAATGTAATGTACAAAATGCTCCAATACACTTACAAATGGAGTTAATCGAGATTCAAGAAAATTCACTCCTAAAATCCAAATTTGAAGACGTAAGCTTAGAAAATTCGCAAGAAGATTGATTTGTGCGTTTGGCAGTACTTATAAAAATGTGAACAGTTATTTTCATTGATGAAAGTTAATAAATCAATACATCGTACAAGACTGACTGACGATAATTTGGAAAATTCTTTACGTCTTTGTATCAGTGGAATTAATCCAAATATCGATGGATTAGTTTCCCAAATTCAAGCTCAAGTGTCTCATTGATTTCGGTGTATTTATATTTCGTAGTTTGTAACAATTGCAAATTTAACGATTTAATTATAATGTAACATTTTTTTAAATTTCATTTTGTTATTTTAATAAATTGTACTATAATAACATTGTCGTATTATTTTTTATTACTTACTAGCTGTGTCCGTGGCTTCGCTCACGTGGTCTACAGAATGCCCGCGCGAACCTTGCTCCCCGTTTCCGGCTATTTTAAAAACAAAAATGCTTATTGTGGGTGTTTCTTAGAAGATAGATGTATACTCTCCCGGACTTTTGTGTAGTACATTAATTTGCTATATCTCTTATGGTTTAGTCAGCGTAAGCCATTAAAGCAACCGAATTGATTCACCATGACCAGTTTTTTTTAGTTGTGCGGAACCCTAATTCTTTTTCTAAAATAAAAGTAGCATAAGTTACTCCTTATATCATCATCTATCTATCAGTGAAAGTCCCGTCAAAATCGGTCCAACCGTTTCGGATATTACCCGGAACAAACGGACAGACAAACAAAATTTAAAAATTAGGCTTTTTGTTATAGCTATCGTATATACTTTCATATGCATTTAGTAAAAAAACTGTTATTTTGACATTACAAACAGCCACTTAAATTTTATTAATTGTGTAGATGAATGAAGCTATAAACTTAAAAAAAAAAAATAATTGTAGAGTTCCTTTAAGTACCCCTAGTAAACAAAATTTAATCCTTCTAAAATAACCCGGTGCTGCTAGACAGTGTTGTGAAAATAGGCCGAAATGTTACCAGAAAAGATGGTACGGTAGTTTGCTTTGCTAACCTGTGCCCCCAAATCATGAGTTATTATATCTTTTTTGTACTGTAATGTACTCTAATTTAGTACCATGAATGGGCATTTCTCCTTTCATGATTCTAGGTAAGAATCATCAAAATCGGCCCACTCCTTTGGTCTCTAGAGCACCAAAAAGAATAACTTTTTCACAATATTGCGTTTTGGTTGCTGCCATATTGAATTTTGATTACTGTCATGTATTTAGTGGCACTCGCATTAAGACAATTCGATTGACGTAAGAATCATCAAATCCGGCCTACGCGTTTGGTCTCTAGAGCGCCAGAAAGGAACAGACATACATATTCTGTTAAACACGTTACCCTCCTTTGCGTCGCGCAGCCGGGTAAAAATGATTAAATTCTGTGTGAGAGCAGTGCACGTTGGTAAGGATGTGTGTGCATGAGCAAGAGGAGACTTTCACCAATCAGGGGGATTTCAATATTCCATTTAACTTTTCCTTTGTTTTAAATCGATTCTAGTAAATAATATATGCAAAAGGTTAAACATATTTAATAAACAACTATTTAATGCACCCACATCAACACCGTCTAGGGATATTTCAGATTTTCTCAATTTACTCAAAATGTATTTTATTTATAATAACATACAACATGTATGTATTTTTATCTGACTTCAAAATAAGATGTGAGGTTACTTAATTCGAATGTTTTTTTTATGGATTTTCACCTACAACTTCTTTGTTTATGAACCGATTTGGATGATTCTTTTTTTGTTCAAGGTTGGTTTCATTGGCATTGAACCTTCAACTTCGAAGATATACCAGGGAAGTCTTGAAAATAATTGAAGTTAGTTTTCTTTTTTGTATAAAAATTGATTTGTCAGGCTAGACTTCAGACTAAAACAAAAATGGTAAAACTAACGATGAATATGTTTTTCAACAAAAAGTTAATAATAAAACGAAATTATTCCTTTATTTGCAATTATGCGAAAAATCAGTAGTCAATGAACGTACCCATGACATTAACAACGGTTCTGCAATGGTTTTTCGTGCTTTGAATCAAGTCATCAAAGTCTTGTTGCGGGATATTGTCCCAGGTCCTGCTAAGATGACAAAAAAGTTTCTCTTCAGTCGCAATGTTTGCAGGAAAATTATTCAAAGCCCTTTTTAGGAGCATGTCCCACGCGTGGTCTATGGGGTTTTAGGTGTGGCGATTGCGTGGGTCAGTCTAAGACTGATACGTCGTGCTCCTGCAGCCAGCTAGTCACCACTCGCGCTGTGTGCGGACGGGTGTTTTCGTTCAAAAGCGTAAATTCTTGTTCCATTTGTAGTCGATGAGGGTAGACTATTGGTACTAGCACCTGGTTACGATATTTTTAGCAGTCATGGAGGTTTCTAATCCAAACGAGATCTGTTCTTCCACCAACGCCAAACCATAATTGTCCCGCCGTGGCATGGATGGAATTCCTGAGGGTGTTGAAGATGGCTCTCACGACCTGGAAATCATAATACGTGTACTCTTCGTGATTCGGGATGGAAACCGAATCAGGACTTATCGGTAAACAGCACTACAAACTACTGGCTGTCTTCCCAGAGCAAATGTCCACGAGCCCATTGTAATCTTCGTTCACGATTTCCTCGGCGTAGTGCTAGAATACGAAGCGGTCTACGAGGATGAAGGTTAGCTTTATGCAATTTTCTCCTCACAGTTTGGTTACTCACAAGCGACTGGTTTCTGATTAGAACCTTTGAACCAGTAGCATGGCCGTAACATTTGGTTGTCTTCTCGCGACAACTTACAAAAATCAGTTTGTCGTTGGGTTGTTATGCGCTTCTCACCTGGGTATCATGAAGCCACTTCATAAGTAGCACGATTAGGTGACTATAATCTTGATATCACGTTATGTTTTTTCCTATCGCCTCAGCAATACTCCGTTGAGTAGCCTCAGCTTGGAGCATGCCCTTTTCCTCTCTCGTTAAATGGCGCTGCTGTATGATGCATACATTGACATAAATTCAAAATTAACTACTAACTTGTTATAAAACCTTAATTTGATACCAAAAGTTACCGTAGCTAAATTGAAACCTTCGAACTTCGCTAAAGATATGCCGCGCAAATCTTTTTGTTTTACATAGTTTATTTTTTCAAATTTGGAATCGTCCAAAATGGCCTACAAAATAAGTTTTTTTTCAAAAGATTTTAAAACCGGCCATAATATTATTAATATAAGAACTTTAGACAAAATATCCCTAGACTGTTTTGATGTGGTTACATAGGTTTCTACGCAGGCATTAAAATTACAGAAGGTACCTATAAATAAAAAAAATGTCGCATTATCTACATTTGAATTTATCATTTTAATTTAAAATTTTTTAGATTTTATAACTAGCTGATAATAGGTCTTTACCTATGAAATTGCCGTTCTGCAGTACTGGCCATTTCAAATCAAAATAATTTTTGTTTGGCTAAGAATTCTAATTTCAAATGAATTTTATTTTAAAAACATGGAATTCTTTTTCCAAAAGTAGTCATTTGTTTATTGATTAGTGTTACATTTTCATCGCATTTCAATCTTTTTTGTCATCATGGATACGTTAAAAATTCGAGTAATTATGGAATATGAGTACCGTCGTGGCAGCAACGCGGCACAAGCTGCACGCAACATCAACGACGTTTATGGAGCTAACACTACAAACCAACCAACCACCTGTTATTGGTTTGATCGCTTCCGTTCTGGGAATTTCGACCTGAAAAATGAACCTCGCGGTCGTCCGAAGACTTTGGTCGACAATGAAGAATTAAAGGTAATTGTGGAAGCTGATGATTCACAATCTACGGCTGAATTAGCAGCAGCTTTCGACGTTAGCGTCAAAACAATATTGGTCCATTTGCGTCAAATTAGCAAGGTAAAAAAGCTTGACAAATGGGTGCCCCACGAACTCAATGATCGCCAGCACGAGGTACGCGTCGAGACATGCCTTACACTGCTCAACAGACACACAAATGAAGGAATTTTGAACCGCATTGTTACCTGCGATGAAAAATGGATTCTGTTTGATAACCGCAAGCGCTCAGCAAGTTGGTTGGATCCTGGTTCAGTACCTAAACAATGCTCTAAACGAAAACTTACCCCTAGAAAAGTGATGGTCACTGTTTGGTGGTCTAGCGCCGGTGTGATTCATCACAGCTTCTTACCAAACGGGGTGAGCATTACTGCAGATGTGTACTGTGAAGAACTGAACACAATGATGAAGAAGCTGGCACATCTCCAACCAGCATTGGTCAATCGCTTGTCTCCGCTGCTCCTGCACGACAACGCGCGACCTCATACTGCACAGCAGACGGTGTTCCAAGTTTCAAGAACTGAGGTTGGAAGTTCTCCGTCGTCCGCCCTACTCACCAGACCTTGCGCCTACAGACTACTACTTTTTCCAGAATTTGGATAACTCCTTGGCGTGAAAAAAATTCAATACCCGAGAGGCAGTACAAAATGCCTTTGAAGAATTTGTTGCCTCCCGTCCAGCTGATTTCTTTAAGACGGGCATCAATAAACTGCCACTGCGCTGGCAAAGATGCATTGATTGCATGGGTGATTACTTCGATTAATACAAATAAAAAGAACATGAAAAAAAATCGTTTCAATTTTTTTATACAAAACGTTAATATCATAGGTAAAGACCTAATATTTAGCTGATTATATAAGGAGTAACTTAGCTTATTTTAATTTTAGAACTAGCTGTGCCCTACGGTTTCACCCGTGTTCATTTTATACGACAAACACCGCACCGCCAACGCACCTGAGTAGTCTATCATAATTATTGTTCTTGTCGCAAGTACAAATTATTTTAATTTTTCATCACCTCCTAAACTATGTGTTCAAATAACATGTTATAAAGAGCAATATTTATCTTCATAAATTTTTTTTAATGATGAAGTTACTTTTGTTCGTAAGAATTAATATGCCATGCCTAAAAATTATGTTCATAAATCACTTTTTAATTTTTAACAATTGTTTGTTATAAAATAGTTTATTGTGGCTTATGTATAAGAGACAATATAATAGAAATAAATTTTTGATATTGCATTTTTGACTTATTTTGAAAAAAGCTAAAAAATATGATAAGTAAATAAAAAATAGTTCACTTTTACATAATGCATAAGGCGTCTAAAATTATCGCAAATACTTACCCCTATGACCTCCTAACGGGAATACGTCGAATTATCAATAACCCTGTATAAGCTAGCTATAAATAATTAGTATTGAAACACAAGTATAAATAGATAATAATAATAGATATTGTTTTTTCCGATTTTATCAATGCTTTCAACAAAGTCGTTGAAAGATTACTTGCTGAATTTTAACTACAAGGTATTTAATACAGGAGTTTGAATAATTGCTGTAGCCAATAGTGATACCTCGCATACAAAACTCATATAGTGTTTGTCGAGAATTATATTCCAAGGAAGTTATTATCCAGGTCTGGAGTGCTACAAGACATACATCTGGGACTTTTTAAAGATCGAAACATAACTACGTTTTCTTAATTGCGGATGACTGACAAAATAACTAATGTGGTTTTACATATAGTAATGATACATCTAGGTATTTAAAATATTTTTAAAACTGTGCGTTGGGAAATAAATAATGTAGTGTTTCATTGTTAGCGACCACGTGACATGCACACACGTGATTAAATTGTTTAGTTTACTAGCTACGTTCATACATATACATACTTTGTATCCTTCGTAATAACATTATTTACCTAAGTACTTTCCATGACACAGTATGCTAGGTACCTCTCACAAGGTAGGAAGGTAGAATCTATAGTGTAACTGCAGCTATTGCTTTTGTTTGATATACAGATTATCTTGCGGTGTGTTTACAAATAACTTGCTTCTTTCGTTCGAATGTCTAGGTATTTGAGTTCTTAGAATGAATATTTAATCTTGCCGCACACATGATAAAATTAACTTAAATCGAAGAAGTACCACAAGGAAAAGAACAATACAAATGGAAGATCATTTGTTTGTTGTCTTTTCATATTGTATTTATATGTCTTTAACGTTTCGAGATTTGAATCTTTGAGAAAAATGCCAATGATAAGAATAGTGTCTACACAGCTAACGTACGATTTAAGAAACGTTATCAGTCAAACAAATTTGACGAGTGCTGTTTAGTTGCGACATGAATACTAATGACGTCTGAAGACCGAGCGAAGTGAAGAAAATTAAGTAGGGAGAGTGCGTCGAACACAAGCCGTAAATGATACATCCTAGGTTAAATAATTAATTATAGAATTGTTAAGTTACATTTCACTATAATATTATATTACATAGGGTTAATGAGTACGCACATGAAAGTTATATATTATTATGTAGGTGTTTCAGTTAAAGGCACTTAATAATTACAAAGTCAAGTCGTCCGAAACAGAAGATATCAAATTATTATAATACATTGTTGCTATACCATTTCCATTTCTTTATTTTCTCGATGACAGCTCCTGTGAAAACTTGAACGACCGTCTTTTTTACGTTATGTATGCATTATTTTATAAAAATATGACGTGTACACACGTACAAGGTTATACAAGAGTCGGAGAAACTGATAGGGATGGAGCTATATCGATAAACGTAACACGATAACAGACCCGATATTTTTTTACAAAATGTAAGAAACTAAACTACTGCCGGATACTTTTGTGCAAATTTATTAACTAATATTATATTTCAATACAAGATGTTACACGTATTAATTCTTGATTGATAATGCCAACTTCTTCAAATTTTCGAAGCTGTTGTAAAATAAGTAGGTATAGGTAGGTACTCGACAATAAAACGAAATAATTATAACGACAGGTTATCTTTATTTATTTATTTTGTTGTATTTGTCTAATTGCTCAAAATATAATAAATATATGCGATCGATATCATTACTTATTTGGTCACAACACTACAACTATCAAATTAGAACTGTCATCGAGAAAGTAAAGAAATGGAAATAGTATAATGATGTGATGACAGTCATGGCCGCGTTACTGGTAAAAGGAAACTAATACAATGTATGGTGTAACAACTACAATATATGTGATGATTAACGATGTTTATTATTTTGTTCTAGCAACAAAAGTTCGGTTGCGGTGATTACGAACCTCCAGCGAAACTTCAATGTGGCGTTGGAGGAGGAAGTATTCCTGGTGAAGCGCTCACTAAGTTCTCCGTCGAAATAGTCCAGCAGCTGGAGTTTACTACATCCGCTGCTGACTCGCAACCGCAGCAGATATCAACCAACGTGACCGTGAAAGCGCTAGCTAATGCTGTGAAAACATCTAATTCACCACCACCACCGCAGCCACCTCCGCGAGTGTCCACCCCGCTCGACTGTGAACGAGAATGCAAGGCCGAATGTAAATCTGAAATCGCTGACGATGAATTTGTTGGTCTTGACGAATGTGCAGCAGCCTTAGAGCGTGACGCCGCATCAGCTTTCCCAGGATTGGCCGATCTCATAGGAGAGGACGACGGCGATGACACTTTCGAGGACCTCATCACTGAGATATCGGGATATCCCGAGTTTATGAAGGATTTCGATTTGGATGGCGGGAAATATAACGGTACGGGAATCGGTTTTGAATCTCCGGAGAGCGAATCGGTTCCGAGATCTTACGGAGGCAGTGAGATGTCACCTGCCGCGCAAACGTTGAAACACATGGCAGAGCAACACCAACAGGCGGCGGGCGGTGAGTGGCCGCGGTACCGGGGGTACGGGTACAGGCCGCGACCTGCGCCGCCTCCCATCGAACATCTGCATATGACACAACAACAGCAGTTGCACCTAACACAGCCACACCACAACTTACAGGTACGTCAATCCTCTCATACTTCATTAATTATATTAAATATTCGTTATAATAACATAGTAACAGGAATAATAATTAAACACGTGTCGTATCGCATGGAAATATAAAACCAAAATTAAGGATACATCCACTTGATTTAGATCCGTGGATGAGTTCACGAACCTTTCAAGTCCGTGAAGCTTGCCATTGTTTGACGATACCGGCTAACGTGTAGTCAGTTCTAGTTCACGAACCGGTTTTTTCGAACCGAGACAGATACTTAGATCTGTAAAAATAAATAATGATACTGATCTGCAGGTCGATTTTCCACGGCTGGGTAAAGGCTTCTTCTCAAGGGAAGGCTCAGGGTTAATCGAAGCAGCAACCCACGACGTATTGACGATTTCAATCTTAAAGATATTTGTAGTTCTGATGGCGGTAAAACATGAACATCTGTTGAACATCCAGGATCCATGACATTTTCATTAAATATAAGCCTATATTGTCATTTTAGTAATTTAACTCAAATAAGTCAGCGTAAGCGAATTCTACATAGTTTATGGGTAATTTGATGAGGCGCAAACTAGAAAACATAAGATTACCAATCCATCAGTCTAATTATTTCACCAACACGATGACAACGTAAATCACGTTACGCAATGTTAAATAAATCCTAGTGTAAAAATACTGATTTTTCGATTTATTAACAAAAAAATGTGTGTGTGTACCAGGAGTACACAGGTAAGAAGTGAAACTTCTTTATGACATATCATTTTTCTACTATTTGCAACTTCACGAAAATGGGGTAGATAAGGCTTAAGCCTTAAGAAAAACAATTTTTTTCGTATTAAATTAAAGCTATTTTATTATTATAGACATGCATACAATTAATGAGTAATTTATTTTATCATTGTTCTTATTATAATATCATTGCTATTTATTTATTGTATTATATTTACAAGTTATGAATAAATAATTGGAATTATCTTTTCAAAGTAATACAATTATATGATGACAGTTAATCTTGTAGAAATACAACGATTTTATAAAATTTTAATGAATAAATAAATCATTAAAAACGACTAATTAAAAAAGATGTACGTATACATATTTTTATTGTTTTTATAATTAATAATGTTCACTAGATTTACAGTCATATTTATTAATACTTGCTAATTTTAACAGATTTATATACATTCACTGATACTTACAATCAAAAAGTGAGGTTAAACTCAAATAAATATTAAAATCATGCTCATACGTGTTGAATTTATAAAACGAAATATATAATCACTCTCACTTTTCTTGTAAATTCACTTAAATTTGAATAAGTCTTATTTTATCACTTTCAAATTAATATATTGTTATTCTTATTTCAAACCAAACTTCAAAACTAATATATTGTTGTTATTATTATAATATATTACATTATATTCTTTACGTCACTATACTAAACTTTGATAAAAAAAGCAACATGGCGCGTTACCGAAAAACGTGACGATTGCTACAAAATTTCTCCCATACGTCGATAAAGAAGTTTCACTTCAAAATACCCTTTTCTGTACTTTTAAATTAGTAATTTACAAAAAACCGTTATTTCTTGAGTAGCTAAATTATCATGTTATTATTATTTCATTAACAGTTATTAATAATAGCTATCTTAACAGTTAATTATAGGGAAACTTTAGAAGAATGCCTATTATTTATTTGTGTACTGACGCAAGACCAATCATTCATTTGAAATATAATGACGTGTGCTTGTGATCTTCTATTGAAACTTTAAAAAATGCATTTAATTTAAAAACCTTGAACATGTATGAATTCAATTGCGTTTTGTAATTATTGGATATGTTTTTTATTATGCAATTGGTGACGGGAGAGAATATAAAAAAAAATGGAGTCTGGCGTAGTATCGACCGGGGAGGGCACGGAGCGTGCGCGCGCTGCCACCCGGCTTACCATGTTTAGTTGCGAGGCGACAGTGACGTCTTTTATAGTCATGTTACCTTATGTATATTGCCCGACGCTATTAACAGCATCACACTTACATTGATTATGATTATTATTATGCATAAAATAATTACCACTGAGTTACCTGCTAGCTTAGCTAGTGATTTTAAATATGACAGTAGTTTCGAAACGGTGGTAAAATTTCACGTTTGTAACTTACTGTGGGGTGTTATTCAAATCAACAAAACATTTTTTTAATTAGTAAAAAATGTTTGTCAGTTGAACATTATTACTATACAGACATCTTTTACAAATAATAAAACTGTTGTCGAAAAGCAGTCACTTACATTTGCATCATTGTCACCAACAATTGAAAGTTTCGAAAACTTACGAGCGGTGCGGTCTCGGTCGGTTGATCGCGTGGCTGCACTCAGCACTACATGCCTGCTCGTATTTCATACAGTATTTAAATATTAACAAATCAATATACTATTTAAATAGGTTGTTGATAGTTATCAAACATTAATAAAACTATAATATAAGTATCATACATTTCAAAGTGTGTTGTCTTAATTAAAAGTACGAAATTCATAGGAGATATGAGGAATTGTCTTACGGTAGCATTATTATTTAAGATAGATGTTTTGGCAATTATTTAAAATAATGAAATGTTTTTTTTTACAAGACAATGTTTAAAAAAATAAAACCAACTTTAATGATTTTTAGGAGTTCCCTGGTGTATCTTCGAAGTTGAAGGTCCAATCAATGTCAATGATATTAAAATGGAAACAAATAAGCGGAACACGCTTTCCAAAAAAAAAAAATTAAGTCGGTTCATTAAAAAAATATACATTCGAATTGAGAATTGAGAAAATAAAGAACAGTATTTTTTAAAGTTGCGGCCAAAGATAGTAACACGATAAACCTAGAGAAATTGGCTCTCAATTGCAGCTACCAGAATAAATCTATAGAAGTTATGCGAAAGATTTTTTTACTGAAGGAACATAGGTAGCCGCGGGCATTAAAAATATCATATCACTCTGCTAGTAAATAGAAAGAAGAATGCGAGTAGTCACTTCTGCAGTTACTCTAATAGCTTACTAACATAACTCTGAGTTGATTTACGTATAATAGATTTTTCGTCAATTTTAGGAAATACTACACCTGAATAATTTCACTAAAATTAATTTCATGAAAAACGACCTAATGATACTTAAGGTAAGACGGTCGCCCCGTATATGTTCCTAAGGTGTCGAAATCTTTTCCATTTAAAAAAAGTTGGCCGTCACGGGACGCCCGGCAGATGTGAAACATTTTAGTAAATATTTCAAAAAAAAGTTTGTGTGTGTAACTGACTGGCTGTGCCAATACCAGAACCAGGTCCAGTACCAGTACCTAAAAGAAAGTCACAGAGGATGTTTATTTTATTATCACTTGTATGGTGGTCGCGATCCCAACCAACCGCTTTTAATCTATCCATGTTTTAACGTATGTTTAAACGTAGAAATGATCCAGTATGTCTATTAAAAAAACACGATGTCAGCAGCACATTGCCAACGTTGGCTAAAGCGTCGCCACCCCAAAGTCCGCCAATATTGGGTCCGACAATCGGTCTGACCCGCCGCATTAGATGTTTCACATACACACAGAAAACACTTTTGTGATATATTAGGTCCTTACATATGAAATTGGTGTTTTGTTGAACTTGTCACTTTGATCTCAAATATCTGGCGTCTGGTTAGAAATTCCAAATTTAGGCTTGTGTATTTTTGTTTCGAATTTAGTGATTCATTTGTTTTCGCACCATTTTATTTTTCTTTGACATCGTTCTTTTCACAAAATAGAAAATTTAAAATATCGCCTTATTTACGAATATAAATTCCATTGTGGCATCAGCGCTGCATAATCAACTCGAAGGATTAATGATGTGTATGGGAAAGCTACTGTAAAATAAAACACGGTACGTTTTTGGTTCCAACGTTTTCGTTCTGGAAATTTTTACCTACGAAACAAACGGCCTTCTAGACCCTAGTTGAAAATAAAAAATCAAAGGTGATCGTTGAAGCGGATCATTCGCAAACCACATCAGAGTTAGTGGCAGGCTGCGGTGTGACTGATAAATAAAATTAATTCACTTGAAACAAACAGGAAAAGTGAAAAAGCTCGAGAAATTGGTACCGCATGAAATGACTGAAGCTTGCCAACAAACACCTATTGAGTTCTGCATTACATTACTCAACCGTCACAATAACGAGGGAATTTTGAATCGTATTGTTACTTGTGACCAAAAATGGTTCCTTTACGACAATCGGAAACGCTCATCACAGTGGTTGAACCTAGAAGAGCCGGCCAAATCCTGTCCCATGCGAAAGTCGTCTCAGAATAAGGTACTGGTGAGTGGTTGGTGGACCAGTGCTGGTGTCATACACTAAGCTTCGTAAGATCTATCCAGACGATAACGGCAGATCTGTATTGTCAACAATTGCAAAACATGATGGAAAAGCTAGCCGTTAAACAACCGAGACTGTTCAATATCTCAAGCCCATTGCTACTTTAGAACAACGCTAGACCCCATACTTAACGACCGACGGTCGCTAAATTAGAGGAACTGCGGTTGGAATGTCTCCGAAACCCACCATATTCCCCGGACATTGCTCCAACAGATTACCACTTTTTTCGGAATTTGGAAAATTTCTTGCAAGGAAAATAAATTCAATTCCGATGAGGCTGTCCAAACTGCCTTCAAAGATTTTATTGATTCTTGCTCCCACAAAATTTTCAGCAATGGAATCAATGAACTACCTTTAAAATGGCAAAAGTGCATAGATAATAATAGTACATACTTCGATTGATTAAATGTATAATTTCATAATATTTTTTTCATTTTACTTTTACCATATAAAACGCTAATTTGATATGTAAGGACCTCCTAATACTTGTAGTACTACTAAACTTAAACTATTCGTTATCACATCATAAATATGCAAAATATTATTGTAATTATCGCATATTAATGCAACTCTGTTTACTTAACGTGATTAGATAAACAAATATACATTTTCATTATTCTTTTGAACATACCATCACGCCTGTATTCCTCGAAGGGTTAGGCAGAGGTGTACTAATGTACACCCACAGTTCGACCAATATGTTTTTAGGTCCCATGTAATAGGGGGCGAGCCTATTGCCATTAATCGGGCACGAAGCCAAACTCCGAGCTGCTACTGAGAATTTTATAGTAAAAACCCATTAACACTTTGCTCGACCTGGAAATCGAATCCAGGACCTCGATCATAGCAGTCGCGCTTACGACCACTAGGCTAACGAGGCAGTTTTGAACGTCTTCGTTAATAGGCAAGTCATTTTCAAAAGTTGTATGAAATGTTTTCATGTGTATTTAAATGCATTAAAGTTTGCCAATGATTTTAACCTCTTAGAAAAATCAAGTGAAAAGATTGCTAATAATTACATTCCGAGTTACTCTCAGTATCCGTTGTTATTAACACGTATGTATGTAACGAATAAGCAGATGTATCGAAGACCACATGTTATGTTTTAAAATATTCCTTTTAACCAGAACTCAATGACGCACCTGCATTGTGAATTATATGAATTATACAAATTAGTTGCAGATTATTAAAGTGGATATTATTATAAACAACATAATTACAATTATCTTGTTTTAGGTTTTGATCTTGTTATATTTATCTTGTTTTATCGTGTCTAAGTATCTGTCAGAAAGTAATATAAAATCTAAGTAACTGTCAGGAAAAACATATTATTCATTCATTGCTGTTGCTAAAATTAAATTTAAGTAAATTGTATAAGATAATTTCCTGAAGTTATGTAATCACCGTGACATTAATTTGGTAAGATCCATTACGTACACACTTAAAAATGCATTAAGTGTTTCAAGTGTGGGACAGAATACTTATTTGAAAATATTATATTATAATTTATCACACAGTCGAAGTCTTGACGTGTTTATCTGTTGCAATACACTTATTGTTTGATAATTTCAGTCAGTAAAATTCTTTGAAGGTTTCACTAGTATGCACAAATAGCAAATTGGATGTGTGGATTATGGAAACAATGATGGCTCAGTAGTAGCGTGTACGAAAACCGCATCGATCGCCGTGAGTTCGAATCCCTGCAATGAGCCTTAGTTTTCGGTGAAGGAAAACATCTTGATGATCTTTGGTTAGCTACCACACTCAAGTTACAAATCTGTCGCCAAGCACATATAGGTGTGTTCCGGCAGCAGCACTTGAGAGCCAGCCCCCGATTTTGAGGTCTAACGTGCTACCACCATCTTGGGCCACACCATCACCATCATATCATCAGGTGAAATTGTGGTCAAATGCTAATCCTATAAAGAATTAAAAAAATATATAAACATTTGCCATTAACCCATACGCCTGTTGTAATAATGTAGTAATTAGTACTTTGGTTATTATAGTGGGGTACATCGTCGTCCATCTTACTCTTTCTCGATTGAATATGAAAGTGAAGACGACACGGTCGATGTCACTTGATGGAAATATGAATGAAAAAAAAAACTCCCGTCCCGATAGTTTCCTATACTGGGCACAAGCGCACCACGTGTCTCACCAATGTAATGTTTTTTTAGTGAAACTTCTTAGACGGCGGCGGCGGCGTGGCGGAGATTCGATAATTGAGAGTGAAATTTCAAAGACGCATCACATTTAGGCTCATTTCGTTACATGAGAGAGAAAACATATATAACTTAGATAAAAGGAGCTACAGGAGGAGGAAAGCTAAGATAGTTTGATACATTATATTCTTTTAACAGACTTAAAAAAACTCTTCAAAATCTTTGAATTTTGATTTCTTTTTTTTTTTTCTTTTTTTTTCTTGTACTATCTATACTTTTATCACGTTTCACTTCTATCAAATAAATAAAGGTGTCCGTTTGTAATGTCAAATAACAGCTTTTTACTAAATGTATCTGAAACTATATACATTACTTATAACAAAAACAATTTTTTACATTTTTGTCTGTATGTTCCAGCTAACTCCGAAACGGTTGGCCCGTTTTTACGGGACTTTCACTGCCAGATAGCTGATGTTATAAGGAGTAACTTATGCTACTTTTATTTTAGTAAAAGAATTTGGGTTCCACGTAAATAAAATAATAAACACTTTTTTCTTAAAAACGCACGACGGCATTCTATTCTATAAGATTAATAAGTACATGTCAAAATGGCTTTAAAATAGTCACTTTTATTACTCATTTCAATCCTTGAACGGAAGCCCTAAAAAAATTTCTAAGCGTTTTTAGGTTTCTTCAGTAAAGTAAACAAAGAAAAACGAAAGTAAGAAAGTTTGTTTAAAAAAAATAATTTCCCCTTAATTTTTTTAACATTGTAGGAACAAGGTTTTCTTAAATATACTCTGTTGTTTGTCAAAAGTTAAATGTAAGTACTTCGAATCACGGTTTTATTTATGGTACCTAATAGACTTCTAGTGTAAGAAGGATAAACGTGATTTTCTTTGCAAGATCACTGTGCAAGTGGTCGTTAGTGACGTAGTTTTTGTAACTGTCTTCCGTTTTTTTTGGTATTTTAATAAGTCTTTACATAATCGTAATTAATATTTTTGGAGTACACTATCATAATAATAAAATGTTTTTCAACGACAGTTTTTACTTTGACGGCTAATTTTACTAAAACTGTTCAGTGGATAAATTTGTATATTACTAGTTGCAGCCGCGGCTGCGCTCGCGTGGAATACCTAATGCCGTCGATCGGGCACATGCGCGAATCCTAATTTTTTTTTGTTAAAAATTGTCTTGTTTTAAAACGTAACAAAATCTGACGATAGCAGATTTTAAAATGAGTAGACAGACGATTGTGCGAAGTTTTATTTTAATTTAAATATATAGAAGGACACAGTGACTGACTGACTGACTGATTTAACAACACATATCTCGAACCATTGACCGGATTGGGCTGAAATTTGGCACGCAATTAGTTATTCTAACGTACGCTTCCGTTAAAAACGGATTATTTTTTACCCCCTAAAAGGTTTAAGGGAGTCCTATCCACAATTTTAACACGGGTAAAACCTTGGTGTACCTACAGCTAGTTAATTAATACATAGAGATAAATTCATCACTTTATGGTATACACATATAACAAAGGTAAGGGTTTGCAGCAATGTGGGTGGTGGTTCGTGTTCAAATATAGCGGGCAATCGGGGTGGCAATCGGAACGGTCGATGCCTCCCGAAAACCCCATGCCGTACCAATTACATTTCAATATAGTGCGCTATATAAGCTGTAAATAACTTATTTCCATAACGTATGATTAATAGTAGTATAAGTATTCGGTGAATAGAATTAATTTACCAAAGGGTAAAATTGAGTTTGGGATTTACGTTTGGTATATTGGGAATTACAGTAACGGATGAATATTTGTATCGGTACCTATAGAGGAAAATGACCGCCTCCGTGATTGTAATTCTAGTTACTGAATACAACATAGTTCATCAGCGTGTAAAATATACTTCATTCATCAGATATCTGTTATGCTTAGTCCATAGTCACATCAGACTTGTGAGCTTAGAACCGCTTTAGGCCTATACTAGCTGTGCCCCGTGCTTTCACTCACGTTTAATTCTTAAAAGTTTGATTTACTAATGCACAAAAAAATTTCAAATCTGTCCAGTGATAACGCTTTCAAACAAAAATATCTTGATCTTTTTTATATTAATATACATTCTTCAAGATCATTTCCAATCATATTTACTTAATTTACTTATTTTAGGTACTAGCTGCACCCGCGACTTCGTTTGCGTGGATATCGGAAAACAAAATAAATTGATAACAGTCATTAAGCCATATCATTTACCATGTCATTTATAAAGTATCCTATGTGTTAATCCGGGTTATAAAATATTTGTGTACCAAATTTCATCCAAATCGGTTCAGCCGTTTATAACTGATTGTATATCGGCCAAATCCTGTCCCAAGCGAAAGCAACACTCAGAAAAAGGTACTGGTGAGTGTTAGGTGGACCAGTGCTGGTGTCATACACTACAGCTTCTTAAGATCTGGCCAGACGATAACGGCAAATCTATATCGGTATGTATCTGGTAGAAAAGCTAGCCGTTAAACAACCGAGACTGGTCAATCTATCTAGCCCACTGCTGCTTTAGGACAACGCTAGACCCCATACTTCACAACAGACGGTCGCTAAAATAGAGGAACTGTGGTTGGAATATCTCCGTCACCCACCATACTCCCCGGACCTTGCTCCAACAGATTACTACTTTTTTCGGAATTTGGACAATTTCTTGCAAGGAAAAAAATTAAGTTCCGATGAGGCTGTCAAAACCGCCTGCAAAGATTTTATTTATTCCCGCTCCCACAATTTTTTCAGCCCTGGAATCAACGATCTACCTATTTAATGGTGAAAGTGCATAGATAATAATGATATATACTTCCGATTGATTAAATGTATAATTTCATATGCAAGGACCTAATAGTATAAATTAATTCTAGATTTCAATGTATGGGAAACACGGCAAAACTTATAATTTTGGTTTACTGCAACTGTGTTAAACCTATAATAGTCCAGTCAAATTAGGGATCAATCTCACAATGAAATATAAGCTGAAAATTCGTATACACCTTCATTTTGGGGTTCTAAAAGTTGTCTCAAAAGTTTCGTAAAATCTTGTGTCTGCGTCGCAAGTTATTCAAGATCAAACAAAGGTCACAAAACTCAGTTTTTCGCAATTATCTCGGTTTCTATTGGTCCAATGATATTAACATCTATGAAATTGTAGAACATAAAATTTTCGACAAAATTTATTTTAAATATTTTTTCATGCGTTCAGCCCTTTTTGAGATAGAGGATAGAGGGCGGTGAGAACGCAGCGCTCAGCCATACGTACTGTAATGCAAAATCAACCGTGAATCTCGGTGAATAATACCTTGTGAAGCCGGTTGCGAGGGGGGGCGGGAGAGTCGTTTATTTTAATTTACTCATATAGTATAGGTATAACACAGCAGCTGTATAAAAAAAAAATATTTTGCCGCAAAAAAATCTAGAATGAATATACTAAAAACTCAAATATATTTTTTATATAAATTTACTAGCTGTGTCCTACAAGGTTTCATCCGAGTTAATTTTATTCGACAAACACCGCACCGCGCCGCCAACGCACCTGTGTTCCCTATCATATTATTTGTCCTCACTTCTCGCAAGTACATAATATTTTAATTTCCTATTATCTCTTTAACTGTGTGTTCAAATAATATGCTTCAAAGGGAAAAAATTAACTTCATAAAATTGTCTTTATGATGAAGTAACTTTTTTTATATGCAATGTCTAAAAATAATGCTCATATATCAATTTTTAATCTTCAATAAAAAAAAATCTAAATAGAACCCTTTTGTGGCTTATGTTTAAGAGATCTAATAGGCATATGCTATCGCGGCCTTCTTTGAATATACAAAGAACCAATATTTTTGCAGAACATTGTATTTACGTATCATCAATCATAGCGCCATCGCACGTGGATAAAGCAGTTCGGAAACACTCCCACTTACTTAATAAAAATCAATATTTAAGGCTAGCTGAGAGTTGTAGCGTAATGTTATCTGGCTATAACACAAAAAATAATTTTTCGAATCCGACTGGTAGTTCCAGAAATTAGCGTGTTTAAACACAAACAAACAAAAAACCCCCCGCTTTATTATAACTATTATAATAAATAATTTAAAAAAATTATAATACAGATAGAACCCACATTTTTCCCATTTTTAAATTCGTATTGTATATTTGGGTTACCCGTTCCCTACGTGAGCCCGTTGACAATCTATATTAAGATATTTTTTAAAAACGATATAAAGTTTTTAAAAAAAGTTATAAAGTAAAAGTACCGTTACATCGTCCGCGTCTGGTTTAACAATACTAGGCACACGAGTTAGCGGGTTTAGCGCTATGTAGGACGTACTCGCATCAACGTGCATGAATATCTTGTGTTCTTTAAAACTGGCTTCTGCCTGCGGATTGCTTTCCGTTCCGAGTTGGTTGTGGGAAATTCTATGTAACATGTTTTTTTTGTAAATATTTCTAATATTGTGAAACAAGCAATCTTATGTAATAGGTCGGGGAAAAAGTTTTTTCGCATTTTTATATGAAAACTCAAGACATTTTTTTTCAAAGTTTATTTACATTTATTTACAGTAATATATGCCGTTTTGTTCGATGACTTTCTGCCATTTTGTAGGTAGAGACATGATCCCCTTGCTGTAGAAACTTTGGGACTTCTGATCAAAAAAACGTGACAAATAGTTTTGGGACTCCTCTCTTGATGTTAACCTTACAGAACCTAAATAATTCTGAAGAGACCGAAACAGATGAAAATCTGAAGGTGCAAGGTCAGGGCCATATGGTGGCTGCACTAACACCTCCCAACCAAACTCTCATAATTTTTGCTGAGTGGTTAAAGATGTGTGTGGTCTAGCGAAGCTATGAAAGACCACACCCTTCCTGTTGATCAAATCCGGCCGCTTTCTCTCAACTGCTGCCTATAATCTCATCAGTTGTTGGCAGTAGAGATCCGAATCGATGGTTTTGCCGGGCGGTAAAAGCTCATAATGAACAATGCCCTTCCAGTCCCACCATACACACAGCATCACCTTATTTCGAGTTAGCCCAGGTTTAGCCACAGTCTGTGAAGCCTGGCCGACCTTAGACCACGACCTTTTTTGCACGTTCTTGTCATACGTGTACCACTTTTCATCGCCAGTTATCAATCTCTTCAAAATCGGCTCGGTTTCATTACGTCTCAATAATTAATCGCAAATGAGTACACGGTTCATTAGGTTTCGTTCAGTGAGCTAGTGTGGCATCCAAATATCGAGCTTTTTGGTATAGCCAGCTTTCTTCAAATGAGTTAAAACTGTTTTGTGGTCAATGTCCTTTTCTTCAGCTACATCTTAACTACAGATATGCGGATCTTGCTCCACTTTTTCAAAAATGGCGTCCATTTTATTCGTAACAAGGCGACCAGAGCGAGGTGCATCATTAACATCAAAATTTCAAGATTGAAAACGTTTAAACCAACTTTTTGCTACTCTTACTGACACTACATTAGGTCCATAAACAACAATTTTTTTTCGCTGCTTGAATTGCATTTTTGCCTTTTCTGTAATAATATTTTAAAATGTATCGAATTTCTTCATTAGATTCACTCATTTTTACAGAAAGGAAAACAAATGAAAAATAGCGGGAAACAACTTTTTTTTTTCTTTTTTTTTTAATGTTACCAAAATCAGTCAGATTCTATAGCCAAATAAATTTTATAACAAGTTTATACCTACGTTATACGAAAACACTATTTCCACGACCTTATATAATATAAACGTATCTAATTTTTTTTTGTATATTAGTCCCTTTCCTCTAACGCAAATCAGAGAATAATAGTTGTAGTTCCATTTATTTCTTACTAGCTGTGCCCGCGGCTTCGCTCACGTGGACTACAGAATGGCCGCGCGAAACTTGCTCCCCCGCTCCCGGCTATTTTAGAGACACAAGTGTTTATTTTCGGTGTTCCTTAGAAGATAGACGTATACTCTCGCTGACTTTTGTGTAGGTCTTTTTAATGTTTACAGTTGTGTAGTACATTAATTTGCTATATCTCTTATGGTTTAGTCAGCGTAAGCCATTCAAGCAACCAAATTGATTCGCCATGACCAGTTTTTTTATTTGTGCGAAACCCTAATTATTTTTCTAAAATAAAAGTAGCCTAAGTTACTGCCTATAACATCAGCTATCTATTAGTGAAAGTACATCAAAATCGGTCCAACCGTTTCGGAGATTACCTGGAACAAACAGACAGACGGACAGACAGACAAACATTGTAAAAATGTGTTTTTTATTATATGTATTTAGTAAAAAGCTGTTATTTTAACATTACAAATAGACTTTAATTTTATTAATTGTATAGATAACTTTGTATGTAGGTACTTTAAAACTTTATTCACTACTAGCTGGTACCCGCTACTTCGTCTGCGTTTTGTTGGATATCACTATCTATGTGCCAAATTTCATCTAAATCCGTTCAGTTGTTTTTGCGTGATTGAGTAACAAACATAGAAACTTTTCATTTATTATATTTGTAGAATAACACTAGTTAAGCTATGACTTTTACCGGGATAAAAAGTACCCTATATTTTATTCCAGGTCATAGACTATCTATGTGCCAAATTTAATTGAGATCTGTTCAGCCGTTTTTGCGTGATTGAGTAACAAACATCCAAATATACACACTTTCACATTTATTATATTAGTATGATTTCCGCATATCTCTCCTCCGTCTTTTAATATTCTACATAATTCTATCCTTTCCCTTTATTTTTGGTACAGTTCCTTAAATCTAAGTTACGGTCAATTTAACTTAAATACTGAATTATCCCGGAAACGGTTCGATGTTTAGATAATGTTTTAATATTCAAGTTTGTCTAGGTATATTGTCTCAACTCAACTCAGCTCTGCACTGGTGAGTTGTTGTGCGCACATCCACCCGGAAAGGTAATTAATTGTATTTGTACTAGTTTACAACAGGTGGCGCGCGAATTGTTTCATTTTGAAGACAACGGGAATAAAGGTTCAGACAAAAGCTATTCACTAATTAAAATGTAGTGACATTTATATTATCAGATGAAAATAAAATAATACAATTTTTCATAAAAAAATTATAATATGAAATCTGACGGACAATAGTATATCGCATTCGTTTGAATTACTAATACAATTTGTTGCACTAATTTCTTACGCAGATGTCAAGATTCGAAAGTTTTGAAAGTATTCGAGAAAATACTATTCACAGGCTCGAATTCCACTAGGATATTGCGGTATTTAGTAATTGGTCTGGTTTGGGTAAGCCATGGCAAGTTGGTCTCCTGCCTATCCGATAAGATCTGTAAACTACTGTTACCACTATTACGGTTAACTACTATTATGGTTTGCAAAATCTTTATCATGAGAAGGTCCACGCTTTACATAAGCGATATAACAAAGGGTAAAAAATATTGCTAACTATTACCTTACCCGGGGCCCTAACCTAACTAGTTGCCTTTCTACAATCGTTAACGCTAACGAAAAGGAAAAAATGTATGGAATTTACATATCTGATCACGTGATTTAACGTTGAGATATGTCAAATCCATACTTTTTTTTTTGTTATAATTAGTGTCAAAGGTTGTAAAAAGGCAACTTGGCTAGAGCCCTAGAATACAGTTACTCCTGCTTTAGTCAGAAAATAATAAAATCGTGAGTGTAGACAGGGTGGTGTATGATGACTTATGTTCATAACAGGTTTGCCTTGCATCGCATCGAGACGAGTGTGATAATGTGTTCATCTGTCCGTCCGAATGGCATCTGTCATGTATTGTCTTATGTCGTCATACATGTAAGTACATGTATACGGTATGGTCGAGGTTGCTCCTTAAAGGGTTTTTTCTCTTTGTCATCTTCATTTCAGTAAAATACTAGTAAAAACAAAATTACACCAAGTATTCAAGTTTCAAAACAGAAGAATGATCTGGTTTTTGAGTAGTTGGAATTAATATTTTCGTAATTAAGAGCTATCATTTTCGATGCTTATCTATTTCATATTTTAGTGTAGTTTCCAAACGTAACAATAATTATGAATGGTAGATTACTTTTGATTTCGTAAACAATATAATCAATCATGTACTGGTAGGTAAAATCCAAAGCATTATCGTAAACAGCTCCCACAAAGACAAACTAGTTTTATAATATCATTTATTTATCATTTTAGACGTAAAGATATAATTATGTAGTTTATCCAGAATGCTAAAATACAGCTTTCGGGGCCTCAATAGATATATTTTACGATATATATTTTGCGATTAAGTCGGATGAAAACATGTTTTACTTACTATATTAATATGTAGTTCTGTCTGTACATTTAATATTTTCCAAAATTTCTGGATAGGCATACTATATGAACAATACAAATCAAGAATATGCCATATAAAAAATGTTTGTTTGTCTGTCTGTTTGTATGCCCGGATATAAATCAAAAATGGCTTCACCGATTCTTATGAAATTTTGTTCACGGGATACTTATGCAATTGGTAAATTGATAGGGTATAAGAAATATTAATTTAAAAATACGTAAAAAGAAATATTTACATAAAATAACTATTTTCGTTAATTCTTGACCAATTTTGATGAAATTTTGTGCATGGGAAGTATAAGTGATTCCATGAATGATAGGTTTATGATAATTTTCAATAACACTTTTAAGAAACGCAAAAAAAAAAAATCCAAAAATATAAAATGTCATTAATTCATCAATTGTCAATGGTATAATTGTGAATATACAAAATGTTCATAAATTCAATGCGTAGTAACAAACGCGTGCGAAGCCGCGGGTACACCGCTAGTAAATAATATAGTGTAAAAGATCACGATAAACCAGTTAACACACAAAATCCGCGTAGAATATCTTTCTAAGTACATAAATATATTTTTATTATATCTATAACATGATGTTGCTATAATAAATATGTATTTATATTTATTATAAGTACGTATATTAAATACATTTATACTTATGTATTAAAAATGTACTTATTGTTTATGTAACTTTGATATTATGGTTTCTTGATTTACATAATTATCTACACGGATGAAATGGTAACCATTATCAACAGCGTTTACGTTCACGAAAATTACGTAACTTTTAAAATTCAATATACAATTTAGATTCATATCCATGACAATAATGATGCAAAGGCGATATTATATAAGGTCACTGTAATTTTTATTAAATATATTTAATCGGTTTTTAACAAAGTCTCACCAGTAAAGTGACGATGTGACCGTAAATGGTAATAAGCTAAGTCTAAAGGAAATGGCTCTAAACAGCCGCCGCGCCGCGCTCGTCTTGCCGCTGGAATACGCCTATAGGTGCTTGGTGAAAGATTTTTAACTCGAGGGTGTTAGGCTCTACCACCAGAATGTAACTAGTAAGTGTTATTCGAATTAGACCTTAAAATCAACATTAATTACTAATATACCGATAAGAGTCGTTCGATAAACCGATAAGGTTCGTCTATATTTATATAATTCTACCTATTTATGTATAGAAAGATATCGCAAAAAATAATTTTGCATCTAAAATTACTTAGGAACCTTTAATTTCTTGGAACAAAGCAATTATACCGGTAAACTTAAGAAAAACACGTATATGACTGCTTTATTACTTAATGTTTTAAACACATTAGAATATAAAATAAATTTCAACTTTTGCAGGTGATCTTTCATAGCACTGAAATATTTTCATATTTTTGTCATTGGTGGATTGGTGATATTTTTTGCTTTACACAAAATCTGTACCCGCCCCGCGCCGACGAAAACGTGGGGTCACCTACAAAGAAAACGTCCCCATTATAGGCAGTTATCGGTTAATATTGTAGAATATAGAAGGCATTGAAAGATTATTCATTGTGATCGTAAAGAAACCGGTTGATGTTCAATGGTGTGATTGTTGGTTGACAGGTGTCGGCGGCGCAGCACTTGCAGGTGAGCGGCGCGGGGGGCGGCGGCGGACACGTCTCAGTGGCGGCCCAACAGGGCATGTACGCCAACTTTCAGCACCAGGGTACCCCATCCCCACAGCATCATCAAGGTAAGATATCTAAGAATAACAATAATATAAATTACTAGCGTCGCTCCGCGGCTCCGTTCGCGTGGCTTCAGAATTACTGTTTATGAAGATATCGTGATATTTTTTAAATATAAGGACCAAGTATCTAAGGAGTAAAAATTTGTTAAAAATCTATCCGGTAGTTTTTGCATGATGCGCGCACAACGGCAAACCTCAATCATTTTATTTATTTATACAAATACAAAAGTGATGACTGGCGCGGCGCGGCATACATTATACATCGGAAGTGACGTATTCTTAAACAGTACAATGTACAAAATAATTCACACTGATTAAATGATATGCCGAAATAATTATTTAATTCTGACCGGTTATTTTTAAACGATAATAATTATATTGAACGGCTTCATATCAAGGGCATGACCACCTCTACATGCAATTTAAATTTAAAACTTAAGAAGTAGATAAAAATCCGTTTTTATGGAATTCATGAGATGATATTCAAATAATTATTGACTCGTGCTAGCTCAACTCGCTGGTGCCCATCTTTAAGAACAAGGGTGATGTACAGGTTTGTAACAATTATAGAGGAATAAAGCTTATATCACACGCTGAAGGTATGGGAGAAAGTGATCGCGAGACGGTTGAGAGTAGATAGTGAAATATCACAGAACCAATTTGAGTTATGTCGGGACGCAGTACAACGGATGCCATATTTGAATTGAGACAGCTCTGTGAAAAGTATAGACTAGAACATAAAAACTTGCTTATAGTGTTCGTTGACCTAGAGAAAGCGTATGATAGGGTTCCTCGTGAGGTTCTGTGGTGGGCTATGAAAGCGAGAGGAGTATCTGGGAAAGCACCAGCAGCTTATTCGAGTCATGTAAAGTCGTGCTAGTACATAAGTTCGGTCCGCAGCTGGTGAAACCGACAAAATTCAATGTGACTGTAGGCTTGCACCAGGGATTTAAGCCCCTAAAGGTCCCTCCTGGTAATGGATGCATTGAGATTAGACATACAGGGGGAGGTACCCTGGTGTTTGCTTTTCGCCGAAGACATTGTGCTTGTTGGAGAAGAAGGGCCTGAGGTACAGCATTGACTGGTAAAATGGCATGAGAGATTGGAGAAACTGGGGTTCAAGATCAGTTGGACTAAAACTGAGCAGATGTTCTGTGATTTTGGCGGTCTGTCCAGTTACATTCCAATTGTCTTACGTGGTGTATCCCTACCAGTGTGCTCCGATTTTAGGTACCTCGGCTCTGTCTTACAAAGCAACGGCGTCGATAACCGGGGACCGGGACATAGCGAGCAGAATAAATGCTGGTTGGATGAAGTGGCGACAGGTATCGGGAAAAACTTGTGATCAGCGCATGCCCCTTAAACTTAAGGGGAAAATCTATAAGACCGGTCGTTTTGTATGGATCAGAGTGCTGGGCTACAAAAGCGGTTGAAGAAAGAAGTGCGTATGTAGCAGAGAAGCGAATGTTGATAAAATGGATGTGCGGAGTGAGAAGAATAGATAGAACAAGGAAAGAGTACGTTATAGAAAGCCTGAGAGTAGCACCAATGATTGAAAAACTGAGGACTGGAAGATTAAGCTGGTATAGACGTGTTAAGCGAAGGGATGAGAGTCATGTGACGAAAAAGATAATGGAGGTGGTTGTAAGCGGTAATGTGAGAAGAGGGCGCCCTAAAAAGACTTGGATTAACAGTGTGAAAGAGGATATGCGTGTGCGAGGAGTGAGTGCAGAGATGACGGGTGATAGGCTGGAATGGAAGACATGCTGTGCCGACCCCACCTAGTGTAGGACAAGGGCAGGAAGAAGAAGGTAGTTATTATGTAGGCATGTTACGGATATGAAATTTTGGATCTGGTTATCTTAAGAATAATCGGTTTCTGTTTTTGGATATAAAATTAGTTCCGATATATGATTTTCGGATAATTTTAGTTATAGATATTATATTTTTAATAGAATTCTATTATAGGTATTTAGAAGATAGATAGGTACTATTTATTTTTGATAATTGTAAGTATTTTGAATCGTTTCTGGCAATCGACAGTATATCACTCGACTCCCAGCCTATCGAAATTATTCGAAACATTTGTATGGGATATGGTTACGCTTAAAGTTATCTTTTATTTAGGATATCCGAAGTCACATATCACCCATATTAATAAGTAGATGCATGAAAGTGGTTGAATTAATAATAGTATAGTAACAGCATCTTTATGTTGTTGCTTTAAGTGATTTAAACATCAGTTTTAATTAATTTGTTGGTGTTGCGCGTCGAGAGTGTACGTGGGCGGGGGTGGCAACTGGCATGGCATCATGACGTAGCGACGCGATGCGACGACGCGACGCGAGCGGCGCGGTCTCGCGTCTGAGGTTAACGATCTGCGAGAATGCGCAAGTCGCGCACCTCCGTAGCTCAGATGACGATGACATTACGTTGACAAGTTTATTGTATCTTGTTACAAATGCATCTTATATCTCGACCGAATTTCGCAAAATAAACATGTTCGCTTCAACATTGCAATGGTTTTGCAAATCAGTAGATTATGTGCTGCAATTTCATTGCAAGTAATTATGTAATTCATTTCATATGCTGCTAAGGTTATGTTACATACTGTACACTGGGCATATTTAAGCCACGTAATTATCAAACTTAATAAGGTTTGCATTTTACTTTAAAATTTTTAAATTAATTACATTTTAAGCAAATTTATAGTAAACGTTTGTATTTATAATATCTCATAATTAAATAATATAAAAAAAAAAAAAAAAAATATTTGCTAAATATTTTTAATTTAATTGTATTATTTGGAATAAATACATATGATTTTCAGAATAAAGAATAAATAATATAATAGATTTGCAATCGACTTCTCAAATTGCGAATCCTACTCTTGAGCTAGCAAAGCGATTGAGCTGAGATAGACTTTCACTTTCTATCAATTTCGTTCAGAAGACATTGTAAATAATACGATGTTGCAGAGCCATCTTGTGCTCAATCTTTTAATCGATGTTACGTGTTGCTCAAACCTTGTCAAACAAGGTTTTATTGTGCCCAATAGAAAAGTTTGAAGTGTGATACACTGTATGCATTTTTGCATATGGACGTATATTTCTTAGCTTAGATAAACATCTAGTTTTTTAAAACATATCAAATCTCGTTTTGGAAAAGACTTTTTTTATGTATACCAAATTAGATTATCTTGTTCATGTCAGTTCCGTTACCCTTTTCTGTATTAAATTTACCGTTTCTTTATCCAATATCAAATATTACTTTAACTTTACGTATAAAACCACTTTTGCTTTTTTATATACTTACTAGCTCGACACAGTGACTGTACAGTACCTGATGGTAAGTACGATATAGAGGACCACAAACACCGGCGACTGTCGGTGACACAAATTTCATCGGCAGTCGTCGATATCATGTCGGCCTGCTGAAATGCCTCTTCAAGCCTCGTTTGAAGAACCCAATTTCATAGACGGAGACTATTCCACATCTGCACGGTATAGCAAAGGTAAAAGAATTAGAGAACTTCTTTGTTCGTGCCATGATGGACGCTACCGTATAGCTGTGGCTTCGTAGATCAGATCGCGTGGTTCTGTATTGAATCGGAGATGATGGGATAAGGTCAAATAACTCTTCAGAACATTCACCATGATAGAGACGATAAAACACGCTCAGTGTGGCAATGTCCTTGTTCGTATCTGAAACGGTTCTAAATATGTACTTAGTGGTGTCTGCATCATTCACAATGCGGACATTTCGTCGCTGCAACATATCCACGGCATCGAAAAGATATTAGATGGAACCTTCCCAGAGATGAGAACAATATTCCATGCACGGCCTAACCTTAGTCGTATAATGTAGGTACAATTGGTCGGGCGTGAAAAAGCGTCGAACTATGTTCCGGATGCCTAGTCTCCTGAATATTGCGGAGATAAATAACACTTCCAATGTGATCCCTGAGATTAAGGTCACATTGAATATCCATTCCTAAGATACTGAGGCTGTCACGCGTTCTCATTAATTAATAATAAGGCAATATTAATTATCTTCTTCTTCTTTATATGTATATAAAAAACCGGCCAAGTGCGAGTCGAACTCACGCACCGAGGATTCCGTAATAGATTTACAGATATTCAGTTTATCAGATTTTGGCATTGATTTAAAAAAGTGGTAATTCAGGTAATATTGGATGTTCTGTATTTGCTATAGATGTAGTATTATATAGATCGGCAATGGGTAGATTTGGGCGAGCCAAAAAACAAAATACATTAGTGTGCGTGCAATAGTGCTGCACCATGTACTGACTCGGCCTTAATGTCGATATCGATGCACGTATCGGTGTATTCATTTCGCCTACTTCAACAAACACGCAATTTTTATAATACTACAAATTCATATAATACTAGCGGTGCCCCGCGGCTCCGCACGCGTTTATTAAGCAATAATTATTTTCATCCCATAATTGTTTTTTACTCTTATTATTGACGATTCATAAGCTTATCATATGTGGAATGAATTATACTTCATGTGTAAAACATTTCATGAAAATCAGTTTTGTATAAATACAAATAAATTTTTTTTACGATTTCTAGACGTGTTAACATCTATCCCTTATAGCCTTATCATTTTTTTTCAGAACCGGTTGAGAATTCATTATATAATATAATACTATTACGCCAACTAATACTCCAATCATCAAAATATTTTAAACGCTTTTTCTGGAATTGAATTTGGTTCTCGTCACGAATTCTCCCTATAAGTTTTCTACCGAATGAAAACGGGTGCCACGTAGTGGTAATTTGAGTTTAGGAAAAATAAAGAAGTCTGCTGGAGCCATATCTGGTGAATAAGGTGATTCCTCGATAGTATTTTTTAGAATTTTTGGTCAAAAATTCGTTCACAATGATGGCACTGAAATCCAAGATTTTTCTTTCCACAAATCTAGCCTTTTTCGTCGAATTTGCTCTCTTAAACGGCGCATAAAGCTCAAATAATATACTATATTTACCGTTTGACCTTCCGGTAAGAATTCCGAACAACACTGCGATATCAAAGAAAACAGGCAACATGACTTTGACTTTTGATCGATTTTGGTGTGGTTTTTTCGGTTTCGGTTCAGTTGAAAGGCGCCACAACGAAGCTTGTTGGCTATGAATGTTGGGTCGGAATTGACTCGTTCTAGTATGCCCTTAGCGACTCTTATGCGATTGAGTTTTTGAAGAGTTTAGGTCTTTTGGGACCAGCCGAAAGGCAACATGTTTCATACCGAAGTGATTATTTAAAATGATACGGATCGATTCGTGAGACACAGAAAATTCAGCGGCTATCTCTCTCAAACTTGAATGACGATTTTCAGTTACTATTTCCTTCGCTTTTGCGATGTTAACTTCAGTTGAAAACGTTGATGGCCTACCAGGGCGAGGCAAATCTTCCAGCATATCTCTACCGCTTTTGATCGCTTTGTACCACTCCTAAGCACTTATTTTGATAAAGTCGATTCACTGTAAACTTTTCTGTAACATTTTCAGTGTCTCCGAACACGAAATTGCATTGCCGATGCAAAATTTAAGACAAACTCTTTATTCGATAATTTTGTTCATTATGAAATTTGCAGTACACACTAAATATGATCTAACTAAAACAGCATTGTATATATATTTTTATCTAAATGACAGATGCAACTCAAATTCCGCGCCAAAATTAAAAACAGTTGTGCCAGTCGAACAAAAAAGAAATGATTTGTTAACCATAAACATATTATCCATTTCCGATACTTTTTGACTGAATGTATATTTTTAAGAATAATAACAGTATTATTAACAGTTCTTATTACCCATCATTGATGGAATGACTTATACTTCCACGTACAAAATTTCATCAAAATCGAAATATTTTTTTTAGTTTCCATAAGTAGTATTAAAATTATTGTATATTATTTAAGGAATAATAAAAGTTACATTCACAAAAATAACTACAGATTTGGAAAAACTCTCTCAAAACAGTCAAAGGAATAAAATTTAAATTAAAATTAAATCTTAAAGTGTTTATTAATTTGGTTTATTTTCTAGTATTCATATTTCAGACCTACATTATAATATATTTTTATTTTATTATAGTATATACTGTACATGAAATAAAATAACAAACTTGCATGAACAATGTAGGTACAGAACCGGAACGCAGCTTCACTCGTTTAACGTATGAGAAAAACATTCTTTTTTAAAAATTTTGCTGCAAATCTTTGAATATTTTTTATAATTATATATATTAATAATAAATTAATAAATATATAATAATTAATGATATATATAGTATATAATAATTAATAAATTTATTATAATAGTCGAATATTTTGAGGAAATCTAAAAAATTACAAAGTTTAAAAACTATTTTGTAGGGATACGCACAAACTCCTTTCGATATACTGTTATCGACATATGTCAATCTCTTTGAAATTTAGATTAAAATTCGCAAATATTCCGGTATTTGCTAACATTTTATTTTGAATTCGTATATTTTCGGAGAAGTAATGATATTTTCTCAACTTATTTATGAATAGAACATTTATAAACTTTCTGAAACAATTTAGTTTGTGAGCAAAACATTTTATTCGGCCTTACATGTGAAATCGATATATTGTAGTTTTTCTTTATGGATGAGTTACAAGGCACTGCACAGGTAACGATAATTGTAACACGTCTACCAAACACTAAATTATATTGTAAAACCTTATATTTTACGAAAATAAGCGATATTTATTTTCGTCACGATTGACAATGGGCTCTGCGGGCCTTAGCTTTTAGGAACTCGGCATGTGTCCCTATCTCGCTCTGACATATGCCTTACTATGCTCTTTCTCTGTCGTATAGCCAATCTATATTATACTACATCTATGGTATTTGCAAAGTTAAATAATAGCAATGAAGAGAAGGTGGTATGAGTATGGTATTGTAAAGCCCAAACCGAGGTCGGGCCACTTTGGCATCCTTGCGTGCTCGTTGCCCATGCTTTCGCGGCTGAGTGCCTTAAGCGCTCGGCACCAAGCTCGGTAAAGCTATAAAAGCCATCAGCGGCTCTGTTTTTGGATAGGGCCCCTCAGGCTAACAGTAAGGTCATATCGAAAAAAGAAAAAAAAACCTTTTTTCATTTTGAGGTACGGAACCCTAAAAACCATGTATGCGTTTGTTAGTGATCGTGTAACTTCTAAAGGACTTGATCGATTGAGCTCATATTCAAATATTTGTTTTATCGAAACGATGGTTCATGGCTATGTTAGGATCCGATAGGTGGGTCTGTGATGGAGCCATTAACTACCGGAAATGACAGAATGTCTGTCGGCCCAGCTAGTATTATATATATACTTACCTACATAAATGAATATTTATTTGTTTGTTTGCCCTCTATTTATAATTTACATCCTCTATCTATATATCTTTATCAATAGTCCGAATGCGTTGAAACTTTGGTAAAACGTTTTACGCACACCCGCCAAGGTTTCCGAGTTCGTTTTCAACGAGTTTAAAATAGGTGGCACGCGAGTAGTAACATGCAAATTTTTATTATTTTTCAGCATCCTCAACCAAAAAATCCTTTAACCTCTCCTGTTTCTTACCAGCCCCATTATTACGTATTTTGCAATTGAAAACCGATAGTAGAAATCGCTAAATAATTGCGTCGTAATGGTAAAATGAGATTGTGTTTGGTACATTATAGTAATAGGAATTAGCGATTTTATAAATAATTGGCGATTATTGCAATCGCTTTGCAATTGCGAATTAAGTACGTAATAAGGGGGCATGTAAAATTTTATCTATGAGTCACTATAAAATTTTAATATTCGTATATTTTTATGCTGTGATTAATGATCCCTGAATATAAATATAATGGTGTTTCTACAGGTAGCGGATGTGACACTTATTCAGTGTCACAGTCGCAAAGTATTAACTTCACGCAGGCAATGCGAGCGCGGCCGTCGAACGCAGCTCAACAGTCTTCAGTGCCTGGCGTGATTCAAACACCACTTAGTAAGATTATTTCTGATACAACGATACTTATAATTAATTAGGATCATCAATAAAAACATTTTCTAGGATTTTGTTATAATAGAAACAGTTATACATATATGTTTAATAATTATATTTATCCAATTGTGGTACAGGGGACAGGCAGGCAAGGATAAACTAATATTATGCAGAACTCGTTGCAGCATTGCCATTTCTAGATATTTGAAACTCCATTAACCATTTCTTCAAGTTGTTTGTTAAAAATAGTAACACTTATAATTATTTTTCTAATAAAGCCAGAATGTTTGCGTTGCGTGCATGTCAAGACAGCCAAAACTCAGTTGACCCACACCCTACCAGGGAGAGGTACTGTACCCTTTGCCTGTGCTTGGCTACACCCTTGTCCCGTTGTGCTCATATAGATGTTTAATATCAAGGTGATTTGGAGACGTAACCTCTTAAGTTCACATGTACTGATTACCTTTGTGTCAAGTACAACAGACTTAACGATAGTTTTATTGACGAAACGAATACGAAGAATGAACTCTCTCTCTCTTATACAATTAGATTTAGGGCGCTAAGTTTTCCTGTTATTAATTTGATTTTAGAAGGTAAAACTATCTCGACCACTCGAGTTTAAATATGCAGCGTAAACTCTATTTAACGATAAACTTTTTAAAAAGTAGAGATTACTCAGGTTTGTTTGGTATACATTGAAACACTCTATATAGCGTAACAGCATCTCTCAATAACGAAACTATACGTCACTATTTAATACTTAATAAACATTGATTTCACTGGACTTTAAATACAGTAATGGACACAGTCGTCAATATTTGCTTTGTAAAATAGTGTTTTAAGAAATTTGTATATTTGTTTGTTATAATCGCCTAGTATGTGTTTGTTTACTGCACTTTGCCCACTATCGCCATGATGCTATGCGTTATTTTTACGTTATCATAATCTTAGTTGCTTTCAAAATTTGAATTCAGTCAAAATTAAAACCATGTACTTAATACTTATGTATTTGTAAAATTACAAATAAGTACATATTCTATATTGTTTTTTTTTACTCTCCGTGTAATGTAACGAAAAGTCTTTATAACGACGTAATAAAAAATACACGGTCCCTTCAAATTCGCTATATAGAGTTAACACTGTATGTAGGGGTATCAAAGACCCGATAGAATAAGCGCATATAACGATATGTAGTGAATGTGTTGATCTACATATCATGTTTACATAATGAAGAAGCGTATAGAATATATAAAACAATAGTTATGTAAATTTAATAGTATGTAAAAGAGTTTGTTCTGTGCTTTTATAAGATTGCCTGTCGTACTGAATTGAATAAGTATATTGTAACATCGTAAAAATAAATACCTTACCATTACACAATAAAAGACGTTGGACAAGCACATAAATCTATCGATTCAAGATTAAATGCACATATAAAATAATATTTCAACTTATAATTTGTTAAGGACAATTGGATATATAGTCATGAGGGTGAAATCTATAGAGCGTATTCAGCCTATTTCAACCTTAGCTCAACTTAATCTTCGCCAAGAATTTACTCAGCGCATACTAAAGGCTCTCCTACAAATTATGCTGGCTGGTATTTGCCACGCGGGTGTGCAGCCGGAATATACCACAGAAATCGGCAGTAAGCCGCGCAGCATCATTTCATTTGACTGTACCACCACACTATCACAGGTATGCCGGGAAAAATTGACGCTTGCACCCTGTATAACTCGCCGGCGCGGCGCAGCACGTTTTTTTTGCAACAAGTTCACCAGCTACGCCGCGCGCCGCGCCAACCGCGTGGCATAATGTTTAGATTTATAGTCACTATTACATCGCTATAGATAGCAGTGATACTCTTATTTTTACTTTTGTGCTATACTTTTATTTATTCTTATGAATATAATACACAAGTTTTCCGTATGTCGACCAATTCCATGACTTAAACTTTGGTCAGGAAATGCTAAGCTTGCGACTATAAATTTGAATTCAGGATTTAAGCTGAGTACGCTCGCTCTATATATTTGACCCTGCGAGTATTAATTCATAGTAAATCTTTTATGAGTTTTACACATCAACACTTATGAATTTCGTCAACTGTTAGTTGTGATTCGAATGTCTATTGAAATTTATATAAAATCAACGCTATTAATGTACTATTACGTCGGTACTAGATAGAGCGTTCGCAACAATCAGTCTGTTACATTCGGTGAAATTACGGAACTACACCTAACGGAACTAATTTCAATGAAAACTATTGATTTACGTAATTTTTGAATAGCTTTCAACTTAATATTATACTTTTTTGAAATCTAACTAACAACAGATATTATGAATTGTATATTAAATTGCATTATTTTAGTATACTTAAAACAAATACTTCATTCTCCACATGATTTAAACAAGACTAACGGGTCTCGTTCTATCTCATGGTCAAAGGAAACGTATTAAAAAGAAACGGGACGAGACACTACCTGTCTGTGATGCATGATTTCTATTCTTACTTGTTATTCTATTGCGAACATTTATTTTAGCGTATGGAATAAAAACTGGTTTGTCGCGTTTTTTTTAAGCTTACGGTCGCCGCCCGCGCCGCGGCGTAGGTCGCGGGTTCCGTCTACAAGTTGCTTATTATCTTGTATACGTTTAATAAAAAAGTATGGACGATTGTGATACTGCTATGATAAAGACTCTCTTGGCTCACATTTACATTTTAGCCTGTGTTACGGTTTTGTGTAAGGTTTTATTTTAATACAGTTTTATAATATATGTAATAATTGCATAGTTATACAATAAAAACAATAATTTAGGAAAAGTTTATGTTGCCCAAGTCTATTCGATGGATGATTTTTCTTAGGTGACTCCAGAGTTATTAATAATGGTTAAAAAAGAATATACAAATGAGAAGTAAGGAATGAGACGCGGGGGAACTAAATAATAGATATTATTATCTTATTATATTAAGTGAGCAATTCTTGTATGTATATATATACATATATGTAATTGGTTTCTCGGAAACGGCTCCAATGTTTTGGATGAAATTTTTTATTTAGTTAATGTTTTGCATTACAAGTTTATCTAGATGTGTATTTTTCATTTTTATAAACACCGAGCATAGCTCGGTCGCTTAGATATTACCTATGAAGAGTGAAACTGTAAAGTATATGTGTAAATTGACATGGCAGGCGTCGCAGCGGCGGGCATATCGCGCGAACAACAAGCCAAGATGCTGCAACACCAGCAACAGCAGATGCTTCGCGCTCAACAACAACAACAGCAGATACGACCGCCGCCGCCGGAGTACAAGCCGCGCTTTCTCGGTACAGCGCCGGTCGCCGGAGTGGGCGGTAACGTGGGTAGCATGGGCCCCGGCGTCGCGAGACGCGCGCCGTCTACCGCCCCGAGACCTTTCCCGCAGCATCCGCGACAATACTCGCCCGAGTGGCGGCACGTACTTATGCAGCAGCAGGCCGCTTCGAGACAACAGTTTCCTCACCACCATCAAGGTACATTAAAACAATTTTTGTAGGTTTTAGCGTTATAACACATTAAGCCTAGTAGAGGACCTGACTCTCAAGTACTGTTGCCGGAACACAGTAATTCGTGCTTGGCGACAGATTTTCAATTTGATGGTGTTAGCTAACCAGGCGGGCATAACAAAACACCTTACCATCATGTTGTGGTTTTTTTAAATGTTTTCCTTCACCGAAATCCTCAGGCTCACTGTAAGTACTCGAACTTACGATGCTCGACGCAGTTTTCGTACCCGTCATGCAAGGAACATATGTACTTGTATTTTTAAATGACTTAAAAAAAAAGACTGTTGGTTCTATTTTTCCCTAGAATGTTTGTGAGCGAATTTCTCACAAATTACACAACTTATTTTTAAGATTCTTTTACTAGGATAATTTGTACTTCCACATTGGAACGTTTTGGTATATACATGTAAATATTATGTTTAATGTTGATCTTTAAAGAAGTCGGTTGGTTAGTATATAAACTTTTTATTTTACTTCTGAGTTCGATATTCTGTATTTTTCTTTTATTTTTTTTATAAAATTTTACGTCTTTCCGATTATAAAAGACAGACGAATATTGTTCACTACACAGTTATATAATAAATTTTTTTTATCTAAATAAATATCTGCGGAAGTCAACTTTTAAACTTCTAAAATATGCCTTACGTAAGATAATGCTTAATTTTTTATAACGTTTTTATATTACATCACATATCCAAATAAAGTATTGCGGTATTCTAGAAAGAGAAATTACTTTTCGATATAAAGTTTAATGATGTTGTTTGTATTTTGTTCAGGATTCGGTATCGGTGGGATGGGAACCAGCATGAGTCAGCAACAACAACAACAAATGCAAATGCAGGCTCGTCTACAACAGCAACAACTCATGCAGCACCAACAGCAACGGTATTGTATTCTCATATTGTTGACAATTCATATGACTTACCAAATGACGAATGGTATATATTTCCCGTGTAAAATTTTCATCAAAATCGGTTGAACATTATTATTCTATTCTACGATTTCTAATGTATTATTGACGATTCTTATAGCCTCTCAATCATGGTATGCTTTGTTTCCCATCTACAAAATTTGATCACATTCAGTTCAGAATTTTTTGAGCTTCTTTATTTACGATTTCTAGAAGTAATAATGACAATTGTTATAGCCCATCAATTGTGTAATAATTTATAATTCTCGTGTACAAAAAATCATCAAAATCTGTTAAGAAATAAGGAAATTTCGTTTACGTTTCATAAACGTGTTGTTAAAAATTATCATAGCCCATCATTCAAGGAATTACACACCCAAAATTGTGTGTACAGAACTTCATCAAAATCTGTCCATGTGTGTTCAAACCGGACATACAAACAAACAGGTAGACAGATTAAACATTTTTAAAAGTATATTTCGTGATCAATGTCTTTCATAAGGAAATATGAACAAAAAATTTACTGTACAGACAGAACTACAGTTTTATTAATATAAATAAGGCCGACTGCATTATTAATAATTGCATACACAGTTCAGATGGTTTTCCCCGAAAGATATTTATTTTTCTTTCATATATATATCCCTTCAATTCGGCTTCGATTTCACACAGCAGCGTGACTTCAGGTCCAGTTTATACATCGGAGGCTTCTTCATTTGAGGAATTCAGGACCACTTCTTAATGCGCACTCGTATTCGTAAAATATTCATATGGTTTGTTGCGAAAGCGAATCTTTCGCAAATACGAATGCGAATGTTCGTAACATCCCTACTTTGTTCTCACTTCCTGTATTTGCCTACAACTTTCCATATTATTTTACGTTCATGGCTGCTGCTCCACTTCTTTGAATCGTAGCATGAAGTGCTTTACCAATAAATAGACTATAAAATGCAAAAATAAACGAATTCAATTCTGACTGGTAGTTCCAGAGATTAGCGCTTTCAAACAAAAAATAAACGTTCTGTTCTGAATCTAGTCTTTAGTTAATGGACATCTTGTCTACTAAAATGCAGTTCCATAATTTATTTTGTAATTAACTATTAATACATTTTTTATAGAGCGTCTGGTCAGCAGTCACCTATGTCACATCTCATCATGCAACAGAATCAAATGATGAGTGTTCAAGGCCAGGTAAAACTTATATCTAATTTCTTTAAATAGTTCATTTATTTAATGGTTTACTTGGTGAGTTATTCTGTGCTAATTCACTTTGTTGTCAACGCCCAGTGTGATGGAAAAAACCGAAACAACTAGAACAAGTATTTCAATTAAATTGTTGCTTTTTTTGCTATTATTTTTTTCTGCTTATGTAGACGATTTCACCAATGTCAAATATTATAACATTTATAACACGTTTTCGAGCTCAGTTGCAAATTGTTCAGTGTAATGGTAACCTAACCTAAAAACAAAATGGAGATACATAGCAATATAAAACAGTCACAATTTTAGAATGAATTATTTTTTGTGGATTCAATGAAATATGCTAAACATATAAATATAAATAAATCATAGCTATATAAATAGAGATAAAAAATAAATAAAGTCAATATTTTAATAAATACATACATACATACATACATACATAAATCACGCCTATTTCCCATGGGTCCTTCCACCTGCTACGATCCTGGCATACATCTTTCGCTTCTTCAAAATTCATTAATCTTTTCATGCATGCTCGTCGGTTTGAGTACTGCTGACCTGACCTTTCTTCAGAACGTCTCCGATTTGATCGATGAATGTTCGTCTAGGCCTTCCTCTTCCAACATTTCCTTTCACACTCGCATTACAAATTTGTTCAGTCATTCTTCTTTCATTCATCCTCTCAACATGCCCAAACCATCTAAACATTCCTTTCTCAATCCATGTGACTATATTTTCTTTCACACCACAAAACTCTCTTATCACACTATTTCTTATCCTGTCACTCAATTTCACTCCTAACATACCTCTTAGCGCTCTTATTTCTACCAGATTTATTTTACTTTCATGATTTTTCTACCACATCCAGCTTTCATTTCCGTACATGAGTGTTGGAACCAACACTCCTCTATGCACAGCCAAACGAACATTCATAGAAATTCTCTGGCTGCTCATAAAGGAGTGTAACGCCTCATTCACATATTACCGGCATTTACTCTCCTTCCTATATCACTCACTTTTTCCATCCCTGGTAAACATCGATCCATCGATCAATAAATGTGGATTTAAATATAACCATGTCATTAATGTATTTACGAGGGAATATTTACAGGGCAGAATATTATGCAAGGAACAGTATACTCTGTTTTTATAGTATAGCACGGTAAATTGGCGTTACTGTCCCTGATGGTAAGCACAGTACAATCCTAACACAATGGCGATTACCGAGATATCGTAATCCATCGACGGTCACTGCTGTCATACTGACATGCATTAATTTAACTGGATATGCACAGGCTGATCTCAAAATGCAACACGCATGGTGGTCGCGGCCCAGCCGGGCAAAATAGCCCTACCTATCGCCATTTCCTCGTTCGTTACTCAGCAGATGCGGGTGAGCTTGGCTTGGGCATCTCAACTTTAAAGATGTAATTCGACACCTACACCCCAAGTTTAGGGCAGCTGAAAAATGTATGGTTCAAAGATTTTATACTTTCTGTGATTTTTTTATATTCCCTCCTTTACAGATACCCAACATTCATATGAGCCAGTCACAGAGCATGACCATGCAGCAGGGTGGCATGGGCGGCATGAACACCCACCAAGGTAGCCCAATGCAGAGCAATCCGATGCAAGGTCAGACTGGACCCATGCACGCTCAGAATACTTCTATGCAGAATTCTATGATGCCACAAAATGGACCGATGCAATCGCAAAACGGTAACACGACGCAACATTCCTTCCCTTCTCTCCATAACACGTCTTCCTTCACGGGACAAACGGCAGACTTTAATTTGGACTTCCTTGATAACATGCCTTCCACGGACGCCAGCAATCTCACCGCACAAGAATTACTGAACTCCCTAGACAACTCGTTTTTAAACGATATTCTTATACTGAAATGAACGTTACGTTACACGTAACGTGCGTTATAGAATTGCTATAGCCGGGACTATGTAATAGGTCGCTTTTGACAATGTGATCGCGCGTTTTCACACACGAGGTTAAACAATTAAACACATTTCATACACACTTATCATTATCGTTAGGTATAATTATAAAAAGTAATTTTTGTCCTACTTCATAATTGGCACTTTGGAATTATATTGTGATTATTTTATAATTTTTAAATGTGATGTGAAGTTTGCATATCTTAAATAAATAATGCGACACAATTACCACGTTATTTCTATACTACAACAATTAGTATTATATAAAAGCATCATATATCATTTTATTTTAGGTAATTAGTATCAAAAGCGCAAATTATTTCATATTTCTATTTGACGATCATGCAATGTTGCCTCTAGACTCTCGACGTTGTGTGTTTCCGTGGGGTCGGGACTGTTTATAATTGAAATACCTTTGAAACTAGTTTTGTAATCGATTATTATTATCTTATGTAGTAATTTTTTAATTTTTATACTTATCGCATGTAAATTATGATAACTACGTAATATTTTTTCCAAAAAATTAGTCATTTTTTTAGCAAAAAGTGATACCGCTTTACAAAATTGTAGCTATTTAAATATAATTATTAAAAACTAGCTGTGCCTGCGGCTCCGCTCGCGTGGACTGCATCGTGCCTTCAGTATGTGGTGACCCGCTTCCACCCATGGAGGTCGCCTATCGGTCATTTTAAAGATAAAAATGCTTATTATTTTATTTACGCGGAACCCTACTTATTTTTTGTAAAATAAAAGTATTCTGAGTTACACCTTATAACATCAGCTATCTGCCAGTAAAAGTCCCGTCAAAATCGGTCTAACCGATGTACCTTATACACATACATATGCATTTAGTAAAAAACTGATATTTTGACATTACAAATAGACACTTCAATTTTATTTATTTGTTTAGATTATGTTAAATCTTTGTGTTCTAAGTATAATATAGCATATTACAATGTTCCGTTTTATTGATCCCATCATCCAAATACAGCGAAATCATAACTTAAAGTAAAACACTTTATTTCCTTAATAATACTGTATCAATAATCTCTTTAATCAGATAACATGAACCACAATTTTTTGTCGCATTCTTACGTAGTGTATCAGGCGTATATGCGTATCACGTGTGTCAAAAACAACCTATTAGGTTGTCCCGACTATGATTGACCTATTTTATAGTCAATTAAATGGATCGTTTTTGGGTGAATTTGTCTTCTATATATAGCATATTTATAATATATCTAAACGAGATAAACGTATGTAACATAATAATATAAATAATGACCAAAGTTATTAAACAGGATTTATTGTAGCAACTTTCGACGAACTGTGCTAACAGTTAATCTAATTATGTGGCATATAATCTTTTTTAATAGTTCATAATCGTTTGGACCACATTATTTGTGTACACTGGTTAATATGAAAAATATCCACTACATAGTATTTATAATTTATATTATAATAATTGTTAATTACCCTTTTTGTAAATAATAATATTAATTTTTAAATAATTGTTTAATATAATTTATAAGATCAGTATAATAGTTATTAAGTCTCTGATTATTCTCTGAAACGTTTTCTTCTATGATATAATTTTTAATGTAGTTGCAGAGTAGGATAATGTATATTTATTGCAGATTATTATATTATAGTTAATAAGGAAAGCACAAAAGACAATTCATATTTTTATTTACTTTTTAATGAGTTTATTTATGTAAATGCTAAATTAAATTGGGGCAATAGATTTGCGTCTTTAAACAAGATGAATTCTCTATTAATTTATTTATTATCTTTCTTATATCTCAATAGGTATACCTTTGCGTGTATTGACACATGTAGTTATACCGTGTTCATTATATGAAAGGTTGCACGAATTATCTATAAAATGTAAATTGTTACGTAGTGCAAATTTCGATATAACCTAAAATATGCATTTTGACTATCAATAATTATGATTATAAATAAATAATGATACATAAACGTCATAAAAACATTTTACACGATAAAATCCTAATAAATTCTTGAATTTAATGATTTTTGAGAATTTCCACTTTTTTGTACCTACCTGCAGATTTATATTGTATGGTTCTTAAAGCTAGAGAAGACCAAAAAAAAACAAATTTGGAAAAATAATCGCAATGATCGGATGCTACTATACTTTTAATTTATCAGTAATCTTTTATTTTAGAATAAAAATGAATGTTCTCGTAAGTCCTACATTTTTACTGCAGTAACATAGAAATAAATATATTGACTGGAAGAATGATGAACACGCAACCAACTTGTATGGCGACAGGTAATCAATACTATGCGCAAGCCGTGTATGTTAAGAGTTCCGGACTGCGATCTCTATTGTTATATTTCATTTACACAGCTTATAAATCCCCTGAATTCTTTAAAAGCTTAATCGAATTATCGATAATATTTAGGTTGATTTAAGTTATGCCTCATCTCTAAAATAAAAATAACTTTCTTTGTACATATATACGTACCAGGTTTCATGGTCTTGTACTTGTACCACATACTCGGTAAAATACATGCTGGTATGCAATAATGCGAACTTTCACTATCGGTAAAGGCCTCAGATGTTTTGTGTTGTACCTAAGAGCTAAAAAGGGCACTACGGGGTGGAAGTCAAGAAAAGCCCCTTGTTTAACCAGTAACAGCTTTTTTTAAATATCAACTTTTGGTGACATCTATCATGCAACCTTTCTTATGATGAACATAGTATAATGGATCTGTTGTGTTAAACCTGTCATACATTGTTAACTACAACTTGATTAACAATACACATAACTTTAGAAGAAAATTATCGCGTAATGTAATCTCTTACATAATAATTATAATATATATTAAATATTATTTATTTAAAGTTTCAACATCGTTAGTGCTGTTTCTAGGAGGCTAGTTACTTACTGAACGTATAATTGCGTTACCAGTGTAAATGTTATTCCTAATAGGTCTAAAAGGAAAATGTATGATAGGTTTTTAAATGAAAACAGATAGTTATCAGTGTTATCACTTATCAGTGACGTTGGTATCCGCCTGAGAATGACTCGATCTTTTATATTATTAGAAATAGTGCAAAATGTAAATTGTTATTAACTAAGCATTATGAATTAAGAGCATTCCTGTACCTAAGAAATATAGTAGATTATACTGTGATGTCGGTCTCAACGGTCAATAGATAAAATATAGCATCAATTATTATTATAAATATATTATTATTATTGTTAAGGATCTCATTGTATCATTTTAAATATGGGATTTGAGGGATTCTGGAATCAGAGTAGGCTGTTGGTTTTCTTAATTATCTTTTAAAGTTACAATCGGGGATATATTTTTTAATTTTTTTTATTGTCTATGTTATTATTATATCTTCTCTGTCTACTTCAAAAACACATGTAAGTAATGTAGAATGGTTGTTAAACAACAAGTAGTATGTACAAGATGATTTCAGGGTGTATGGAATCATATGGAAACGACTTGGGCATCATGTCAAATGGGGGTAATAATGTTGTCAGCTCTCTTATAGTTGTATATAAAATAATAAAGCAGCCAGAAACCAATTATTGTGAATGATAGCGACATTCCAGAGCCATTGTTAACAATGTTTTAAATTTAGGACCAATTTTTGAATGTTCTTTTGAAAATAATATTGCGTATTAATTAATAAAATTATGATGTTTTATTTATTATGTCTTTTTATTTATAAAAAATATATATATATAATCAGTCCGAAAATGTCTTATACTAACACAGTACATAATTATTATTATAAGAAAATGTCGTTGTGACGTTTACGGAGAATAAATACTTTAGAATTATTATATTACTTGATTTTAATGTCTATATTGATCATTTTATTATGATCATATCTATGGCACTCATCTTATTGGTTTTGTCTCCTTTACGAAAGTTGTTCCTATAGTAATAAATTTAAAGATTTAATTAATATCACCACATAATGGAATCAGCCTGCTGCTTGTACAAGTAATCTGAGAATCTTTCAAGTTTTCTCTCTAAAGAATTTATCTCCGTTGTTAATTCTCACAGCATGTCATTTGGCTTGTTCGAGAATATTCTTGGATTACGCACTCTTGGACTGTAAAAGTTATTTGGTTGAACATATTTGGCAGTTATGGGTTCATCTCTGTTTATATCGCTAGCGTAATAGTCTTCTTTCGTTTTGCTATCAACAGATTGAACTGTGATTGAATGTATAACTCTTTTATGTTTCTTGTATCGAATACACGAAAATATAGTACTCAGTAGGACGCCAAGTTTAACAAGTGCAAAAATAAACAGACCCATCATTAATACTAAATATTGTTTCTCATACCATTCTTCCAATTTTTCCAGGCAACCCTGAAATTTATAACAATTTTTTATTATTAAATTTTTGCATATATTTAAAATTCACTTTTCCTTCAAATTTTACCCTAAAATCTCGTTTCAAAAGATTATAATGTAGTCTAAAATTAAACATAATTAAACAGTTGTACAAATTACTAATTAATTCAGACTACCTTATGGCCCATTTATACTTTGTTCAGTAGCAAGTGCATGTGACAAGCAGTATTAAGTGATTCGCAAAATTATCTGCTCTCCTTTTACATTTTTCTATCTGGCAACACTAAGTACGAGTACGAAGTAAAGTGAAAGAGGGTTTCTATTTTTTCGTATGTATGTTATCAATACTCAGAAATCGAAATTTCTAATGGTTTTAATAACTATTTTGAAAGTGTTTTCACGAAATGTAATTCTTGCCTGGATTACTATAATTTCTCATCAAACAGAATAACGACAGATGAGATGGACACCTTAGAGTTTGACGAAGAAAGTGTATTTAAAATTCTAAACTCTCTCAGAACCAACAAGGGTCCTGGCAGTGATAAAATTCCACCTCTCTTTTTTAAAGAATGCGCAGTATACCTGGCAAAGCCTGTAACGGCTTTATTTAACCTTTCGCTTAATAAATATTGTTGTTTTCCTACAAAATGGAAAGAGGCCCTTATAATACCAATGCATAAAAGTGGCACTAAAATGGAAATAAAAAATTATAGACCTATATCTATTTTAAATACTTTAGGCAAAATTTTTGAAAAGTTAATTTTTAAATTTATTAGTCCTCTAATCTATAAATGTATGCCAACTCAGCAACACGGTTTTATGAAAAAGCGTTCCACTATTACTAATTTGTCTGTGTTCACAGATTACATACTAACTGGTATGGATAACAAACAGCAGGTCGATGTCATATATACCGATTTTGAAAAAGCGTTCGTGATCGTGTGGATCATATTATTCTGATGCAAAAACTTTATTTTCTTGGTATACGTGGTAACTTACATAGGTGGTTTGAATCTTATTTAAGTAACAGGATGCAAGCTGTTGTAGTGGGTGGTTCTTGCAGTAATTTTATCAAAATACCCTCTGGAGTCCCGCAAGAATCAATCCTAGGTCCGCTACTTTATAATGCTTATCTTTTTGACATATGTGATTGTTTTAAGCACTCAAAATTAATAATGTTTGTTGACGATAAGAAGATTTATTTAAGGGTTAAATCAGAAATTGACTGCATAAATATCCAACGTGACATTAATACTCTTCAGGAATATTATAAAAAGAATAAAATTACTGTTAACGTAAATAAGTGCGTAAATATCAGCTTTACACGTAAATCTAAAGTTATTAACTTTCAGTATTACATAAATTATGTTCCTATTAGAAAAGTTGACAAGGTTAGAGACTTGGTTAGTAAAGCATATAAACAATTAGGCTTCATCAAACGTATATGCGAACCATTCACACATATAGAGAGAATTAAAATGCTGTACTTCGCGTACGTAAGAAGTACTCTTGAATATGCTTCAGTCATATGGTCGCCTCAATAAAATAAATACATAGATAGTATTGAATCTATTCAAAAAAAATTTGTAAAATTTTTATGCTATAAAGATTTTAAAGAATTTACGAACTATGGTGAACTATGTGTTGTGTATTGAAACAACCAAGCTCAGATGACAACTGAGTATTTATTAATGTACCCACAAGACATTTATATTAAAACCAAACTACCTACTACAACATCTTCCCCTTAAAAGGAAAAATAACTAACTAATAAAACAATATCCCTACACCCATAATAACAAATATAGATTTAGAACTTATTATCTAAAATAAAAACAATAAAAAAAAAACAAATAAAAACTAAAATCCCATACAATATCCCTACACCCAAAATAACATAAGTATATAAATTTAAAAATTATTAACTAATACAAATAGAAAGGTAAAACAAATAACAATTAATAGTAACTTAAATATTTAAAAAAAAACAATTCACCATTTGAGGTTCTTAGTTTTAGCTTTACTACGAGTTATAGGAGGTGAATACTTGTCATCGAATAATAAAGTCAGGTCATGAGAATAATCACTGTCATTTGAAGACAAAAATGTTTCTTCAGAGATATCTTCATTATCATCATGACTGCTATTAAGCTCTGTATCAGGAATCAAATGTCGGCGATTTCTACGGTATACACCCTTTCTATTTTTTATTATATACGAACGCGGTGTCTGAGCTTTAGCAGTAACAGTACCACGGCTACGTTCATTATTGTTAATTATTATAACATCATCACCAACATTCAACTCCGGATGTTTTTTACTATGCAAATCATAATATTTTTTGCTCTTAATTTGTTTTTGAACTAAAGACCTATGGTCTTGTTCATCATTAACTACACTATTTCTTTTTAAGAGTTCTGGATGGACTGGTAGTCTACAGTTTAACCGTCTACCCATAAGCAATTGCGCAGGAGAATTTAAATTGTCGCGCGGTGTGTTTCTGTAACTTAATAAATTTAAATAGAAATCCGTGTTACTATCACTAGACTTTTTTAATATTTTTTTTATTGTTTGTATCGCCCTTTCACTTTTCCCATTTGCTTGGGCGTAATAAGGGGATGACGTCACATGCTCAAAACCCCATTGTTCAGAAAATTGCTTAAAACCACGACATGAAAACTGTGGACCATTGTCACTAATAACAATCTCTGGTATTCCATATCTGGCAAAATTATCTTTTAGTGCATTTATAATTGATATAGAAGTAGTATTATGTAATAAAATTACTTCTGGAAAACCTGAAAAATAGTCAACTATAATTAAATAATGTTTTGTTCCATACTCAAACAAATCAATACCAATTTTATTCCATGGCAATTTAGGAATAACAATAGGAATCATTGGCTCTTTTGATGGTTTATTTAAATTCTCCCGGCATACTTTACATTTTTTAACATATGTTTCAACATCCTGTGATATACCTGTACCTGTACCTGTATGAACGCGTCTTATCAAACTTAAGTTACTACAAGCTTCTCGGCCCAGCACACTTTGACAATTTATATTAGCAATAGCAAATTTTAGATCATACATTTTATTTTTATGCCACCACGTAAGATTACATATACCCTTTATAGGTATAGTATTTCCACTATATGATTGAAGTTTTATATTCTTTTTCGTATTTATTAATTTAGGGTTATAACCTAATTCTAAAAACCGTTGATAAGATAACACATTAATGTCCGCACCTGTATCTAATTTAAAAGTTTCTTCAAAAAACTCACCCTTGAGTACCTCGTACCATTCATTAGCAGATAAGTACTCATTCATCACCTCTGAAACCGTTGACACATAAAACTCCTCACACTCATCACAGTCCTCATCATGATCCGATTCACGTTCATGGATGCCAATGTCATACATTTTCTTCACACGATTTGATGATTTGCACATTCTCGCAAAATGACCATAGTTTTTACACACAAAACACTGAAGCACAATTGCTGGACACAAGTTGGGCTCTAAACAGTTCCCACCGCACCGATGACACGACACAGAAGAGCCTGTAGGCGCGTACCTACGGCCTTGCTGTAGCCACCGTCCGCGTCCCCACACTCGCTGGTCTCGGGGCGCTGTTGGCTCCCGCGCAGCCTCGACCGCTGCGCTACGCTCGCCGCCGCCGCCACCGCCGCGGCCCGCGCGGGCGCACCTCGATACAGCATCGACATGCACACCTGATGTCCCTGCACTACCAGACAGGACTCGTGACTCCAGCAATCTATTGCTATCCGCCGATATTTCATTCACTTGACATATTTTTACAGCTTGATCGAGTGTCAAGTCCTCAGTGCGTAACAAATGCTCTCGTACTATCGTATTGTTTATCCCACAAACGATACGATCCCTGATTAGCTCATCTTCTAATATTTTAAATTGACAATGTTTGCTTAGTAATTTTAACGCAATAACGTATTGGTCTATCGTCTCACACGCTTCTTGATTCCTTGTAAAAAAATTATATCTTGCAAGTGTAATATTTGGTTTCACACCAAAATAACTATCAAATTTTTTTATCAATTCCGTGACGTCATCTCGTTTTGTTTCATCTTCAAAAGTAAAAGTCTCATATACATCAAATCCGTCTGCTCCAATTAAATTTATAAGTAATCCTGCCTGTACTCCTGGTTCTTCTTTGGCTACACCTGATGCTTTCATAAATAAATGAAACTGTTTCTTCCATCTTTGCCAAGCGTCAGCCCTGCTGACGGAGCTGCCATCCAAACATAACTCCGATGGAGGTCTCGCGTGTTCCATGGTTATATATCACTAATTACTATTATTCACGCTTTTAAATATTGATAATCACTATGCTTAATACTTTATATGAACACATATAAACATGTTTTTAACCGCTGCCACCATGTTGTGTATTGAAACAACCAAGCTCAGATGACAACTGAGTATTTATTAATGTACCCACAAGACATTTATATTAAAACCAAACTACCTACTACAACACTATGTAAGTATTTTCGCTTAGACTCTTTAGAAGTGCGGCGTCGACAACATGAAATGATTTTATTGCACTCTATACTATCGGGCTATATTGATTGTCCCGATCTTTTGGGATCTGTATCACTGCGAGTACCAAAATACTATACACGCAAAGCACCGTTGTTTGCTGTCCCATATGCTAAATCTAACTATGCTCAAAATTCAATACTGTGTCGCATTGCTCGATCATATAATGAAGTATATATGATACGGTAGACATATTTCGATATTCACGGAATACATTTAAAAGTGAAATAATAAAATTAAAACGAGGAATTATACAATTACAATATATAAAAAGATAAAGCAAGCACACAAGTCAGAAATACAGACACACGCTAACACACATTCTGATACAAGCGCACACACACACGCACACTATACTAAACGCCAGTAAAGATTACATGTTTTTCTTTTGTTTACTTATGTATATTTTTATGTATCACTTCCTGTAATTGTGAAATCCTGTTTTGGCTTTAATTGTTACATACTATAAGATATTATATAAAATACTGTATGCTGTTGGATTTCCAAATAAATAAATAATAATAATAGTAATGCCAGCTTTAGGGTGATGTGACCCACAGAATACATGTGTCTTCTAATATAATTCCAATGCATTGACGGCGACCTTTTTTTAGTGTTTTCTCTAGCTCATATTGTTGGTTTAAATACACACCTGAGCCTGTGCCTTGGAAAGGGGTATCCGGTAGAGACAAAACGTTTGACCCTGAGCGTTGGGATAGAAAAAGTTATCGCTTATATTATAAGACTGTTTCAAACCACAAATAAAAGGTGCACTTACTGGTTGATATCTAAATGTAGGATTGGGTTGAATTTCTTGGCATCTAGACGCGTTAACGGGCACTGGGTTGAGATAAGATGTACTAGCTTTATGTTGCACGCAGCAGCTTAGCGGTACAGACATCCCTCGTGGACCCAGTCTTCTTAGTTGCCATATCGACATATCATAATTTCTCGCATCCGTTATACCGCAACATAATAGCTGTAATTATGATTTCAACTACTACATCATTTTTACGAGTAATTACTAAAACTCATAATACACGGAACTGGAGGTCCGCGTGTTAGAAATAAAAATACATACCAGATTAACATGATCAGGCAAGAACTGATCTTTAGCTCGTCTAACATGGGATTTGGTACAACCGTCCGGATTTGGTACAAATCCATCTCAAATATGTCTAATGCCTACGGCTTTGCAGAAGACCGTGATTTATATGGAGTACTTATTGCGAAAATTTTACTAAATAAAAATACTCTAGCGCCAGAAGAAACTTAATGTAGACGTACATTTTTAATTTTGAGTCATCATATTGAAAATTACCATATAAACTTACTACCACTTTTGTTTTATTAACAGTATACTATGTTAAACTTGAAATTAGATAATAAATGACCATATTAGCTTATTCTCTTCTATAAATTAATATCTTCTATTTATTGTTTATAATAATCTTCTTAATAATATAAACCTCATTAAACTGACCTCAGTTTGTGCTAAATCCATAGAAGCAGTGAATTGCTCGTACTCGGGCACAGCATAGTAAGTCTGAAGTGCGGCTACCGCACCGCCGCGAGCGCTCTGCAGACCGAGACATCGAGGCCACACCGCTGTCATGACACCGCCAGCACATTCGCACAGTAACAAACACAGCACAACTAAAAAATACTGTAAACATATCATACAAACGTATGTATTATCTGTCACAATGATCTACAAATATATTTAAAAAAAAATAGTAATACAATTTAACTAGCTGCCATTTAATTCGAAACTAAGCAAAGCTTACACATCAGATATTTAACACCCGGACATATTATAACTGATAATTTTATTATCTCATCACACAAAATACCATCATGTGCGGCCATGGAACCCGTGGTCTCTCGGCTCAATAGTAGAGTTCACTACCGCTGCGCCATAAGGCCGGTCGCCTAAATTGTAATGTTTATGTTTAAGGTATTTGCAGAAATTATAGATTTGATCGAATTAAGTTCTAAATATCATCTATACCATAAATAAATATACCTCGTATTGTCAAGCTAATGCAAATTATTACCAACAAAATATCAACAAAAGAAAATTTCCATACTGGTGGTGTATAATAATATATCTCTTTATTGCGCTTTCTATTCCCAAGGAGTGAATTGACAAACTCTGTCAAATTTGAAAATAAAGCTGTCACATTTAATTTTGTAGTGTTCTGCCACGGTATATTTTTCCATGAGAATAAGCATTTCAGTATAGTGGCTATATTCCATAGATGTTACAATACTAAATCTATGGTAGATATAATTAGGAACATTGATCACACCCAGTTTCTATAATCTAAGGTCTATGATTTCGAAATATATAATCGGAGTTATACAAAGTTTTATAAATGTCATTTTAATATAATACTTTGGTAACTGCGTGATAGAATTCGGTAAATTGTGTTCGAGTGAACACTTGCCATAGTGGCATAATATATTATCCAATCAAGCGGAGTGGTGGGGTCAGGGGTGTCTCTATCCAACTAGGTCGCAACCACCAAGAACATAGTTATAAACCCGTCAGTCATTATCTTTTAGTTTGTCAAGTTTCGAAATCAGCCATTGTAGGTATATCCAGCTGCCCAGAAGCTTGCAGACTGGCATGACAGCAAAACTGGCGGTAAATTGCTTATCTTTCGGTGGTCGCCGTTGTTTTTAGATTACCATCAGGCACAGTGCCGTCACTTTACCAAACATACTTACGATAGATCAACAGAGTTTTTTATGCATCGAGTTAGTGATTATGTAGATTTATTGTTCACATCTAAGTTGACTACTTTTATTTAATTTGCTTCATTGAATGAATAAATTTTAATAAATAATATTTCATATGAAAGAACTTACAAACGTCAGTATTAAATATCCTGGGATGTACGTTGCCCAGCAGCCAAGAGCAGCAGTTGCGCACATCGCGAGACCGAATGCCAGTAAAGCTAAAGCCAAGTAATAGAAAGGTGGATTCAACAAGCCACTTTCTGGGCTTGCTAGTAGCCGCGACATCAGAATTCTTTTGGAGTCACATAGAAGCAGAAATCCACAGACAACTTCTAAAAAACCGCAGATCTTAAAATACAGAAAAAGAATTGGATAGCTTTAATTTTAATAAAATATCATTAATACGAAAAGTGACATATAATGGACAATTTATAAGATACATTCTTTTCTAAAGTATTTTAAAAGTAAAGTATTAGTCATCTTCGAACTCTAAATTATGAAACTACGTTCTGTGGGAAGTAGGTAATCTTGAAATCTTATAAAACCTTAATATGTTTTCAAATAATATACGTCTAGTCAACAATACACACAGAAACAAACACAATTGTTAAAGACAGAATTAATAATGAACATTACTTACAAAAAACACTGTATTAAAACAACCAAACACTATTCTTGCACTAGAACTAGTTCTGCACTTCATTTTTATTAAATTGAACAAAAATATTTTATAAACTATTTTACGGAAAAGCAGATCACCACGCTGTTATGGCACTTATCGTTAGTATATGAATAAACATTAGTACAATAGATTTGCCGGTTTTAGGGAGATACGCTCTGTTGAACAGGTGGGGTGACTAATAATTAAGGCAGTTTTGTTTAAAATTAATGCACAAGATACTCTTTCGTACGTCATTCATATTGAGTAATAAAACAATGTGTACATAATTAAACATTGTTAAATTCAGCGACGGCTTGAGACATTGGCGCCTCTATGCTTGTAGTTCTTCAGAGCCCCTTAAGTATTTCATATTAGATTCATGGGTCAGATATTTCAAAACATTATTAGTTCATTCGTCATAAGTTGATGTTTCTAGAAAAGTCGTTATACCACTAGTATTCAACCTTGGCAGGACATTTTGATAAGTTTTAAGTATTCTTAGTTTACCCTTACTTTTTTAAGTCTGTCGCGTAAAAAATAACATTATACAGGGTATTAGTAGACCGCTCCCGAAAATGAAGACAGACGATAGTACTAATGACACCTTTGATGATGGGATGGAAAAAAAATTGATCCTGATAAAAAAATATCATATTATTTAAACTTTTTATTAGCATTATTTACGCTCCATCGTGTTAGTACAGCTAAATGAAACGATAATTTCATAAAAAATACATTTACTAAAAAAAAAAAACCAGCAATGAAACACAAAATCAAAAACAGCTGATGCTCGGATCAACGAACGCCCGGGCGCAGCGTCAATCTTGCGCTGCACGCAACTAACCTACTAGATGTGACGTACCTACCTGTTTTCAAATTAAAGTATTGGCCGGACTAAAAACAGAAAGTCTGTTAACATAAAGTACAAGAATTTTATTTTTAAATTCATTCTGATAGATTAATTAATTGTCGATCATAATTGCAAATAGTTTCTTCAACTATTACATTATTCTGTACCATTTCATTTTTAATTTCTTGTACAAAATTGTAGATTTTTTAATTGTGTACGTGATAATCCAATTAGGTTAATTTAATATTCTAATATCATTTTTGTAGTAGCGAGCTTCTTGTTACGTCAGGGTACAATTGATTGTATAAATGTATATAAAAAATTGAATTATAACTTCTAAATTCCATATGAAGACTAGTCAGTAGGGATAAATAAACTTATGAAATAATAGTCGTGAATGTAGGTATAACGGTTTATCGATCTGCGGAAAAGATCGAAGTGCCGCTTTCGACGCTAACGAGGGGCTACTGTAAGAAGGCGGCCCGCGGCGCTTTATTTCTTTTGGCGGGGTTGATTATTAAGTTTAGTATTTTTAGTTCTTGAGACAGTTACACTTTGACTTTCATTTCATGTGCGCGTGCGTGGGCGACAGATATTCGTTCAATCGTATTGTTAACTAAGTTCCTGTCATTATTTTATTGTTACGTTTTTTGTTTCTTTTTAAGATTGTGTTGATTTTATGAGAGTTTTGTTTTAATAATGCCTAACGCATACGTATATAGTGTTCGTGAATACGGTAGCATGTCAATGAATAATGTGCCTTGGAGAAGCTCGCGGGAATGCTTCGCGTGCATTACGAATTTATCGAGAGAGATTCCCGACAGCTGGACATCCGACTGACTCTCGCCTAATAACAGCAGCTATTCAGCGAGTGTTGGAAAATCGGCCCACTGCCCCAGTAGCGACAGGAGGTGGAAGTCAAGTGGCTATTCAGTTCGAGGAGAGCATTTTTGATGTCGTTCGCAGAAATCCGAACTTAGTTAAACGAGGTATTGCTAAATTGTTAAGGCTTCGAGATGTAACAAGTGTGTTATACTGGACAGTTTCCAAGGTGTTAAAGCGTAAACGAATGTGCCCATAAAAAGTGCACAAAGTGCAAGCTTGGTATCCGGTGAGAACGATCACTGGCGAGTTTTTTACCATTGGATAAGACCCGCAACAACGTGTGCCTGGTTTCATTGAACACGTGATCTGGACGGACGAGTAGACATTTACAGGAAACGGGCTGTGGAACCGAAGAAATAACACGTTTATTCCGAGGTGAACCCGCACGCTGTTCTACAAACCAGGCACCAAACCCGATGGTCGGTTAACGTATGGGCAGGTTTATTTAAGGATCGCATACTAGAACCAATGATTCTGCCACAGCAACTTGACGGACAGCGATATTTAAACCTCGTAAATGAACAGTCGGAGGACATTTTAGACGATTTATCATTAGCTGAATATCGCCGAAAATGGTTTCAGCATGATGGTGCACCCCCACATCCTCAGATTCGTCCGTGAGCGCCTCACTGAGCTATTTGATGATCGCTGGATCGGCAGACTAGGACCATACTCTTGGCCACCTCTGTCACCCGATCTGACCCCGTTAGTCTTCTTTCTGTAGGGGTATGTGAGAGAATGTGCTTTTAATCGTAAGTGTGTTAGTGCCAACGAAATGCACCAAAGGACCGTGGATGTTTTCGACAAACTACGTGCGGACTGGGTCGAGGACTCCACGATGATGCCTGCATGAGGATACGCAACGCCGAGCCCAAATCTGCCTCGAAATGAATGGGGCACAATTTGAGCCGCATCTCATAAGACCACGGAAGCTTTAGATCGGTAAGCTGTTTCATAACTACATTTTTTATAAATAACTTAGTACTGAACTGATATGAATAGGTACATAACTGAATACATCAGAATAATAAACATTCTTACACGATAGATTAAAAAACATGGCTCAATGCTTGTTAAAATTTTATTTAAGTATTTTTTTCATTCGCGGGGAATCGAACCCGTTACTTTTTTAATTCAACCGGAGAATTCGAATGAAAGTGGCCAGGTAGACACTAGCACACTGGCAAAGTAGATAAGTTAGGTATTTAGACAATATTGTAAATAAGTATTTGTGCGATCGCCAGCTGCGGGCCGCGCGAGAATGGCACCGCGACGCGCCGCGCCTGCGCGTTATTGGACCCGAGCAATCAGCTGTATTTAATTTGGTGTTCATTGCTGGTTTTTTTTTAGTAAAGTATTGTATTTTTTTGTAAAATTCTCGTTTCATTAAGTTGTACTAACATGATGGAGCGTAAATAATGCTAATAAAAAGTTTAAATATGATTTTTTTTTTAATCAGGATCAATTTTTTTTCCATCCCATCATCAAAGGTGTCATTAATACTATCGTCTGTCTTCATTTTCGGGAGCGGTCTACTAATACCCTGTATACAGTGCTACATTAATTCCTTTCTCTGTTTATTGCCCTATAAACTTTTTAGCGATTGGCCAATCCGAAGTATTTTAACAATCGAAAGGACTGTAGATATTCTTCAAGATTTTTCCGTAGAGACAAAGATTCCTTTATTCTTACATTGCCTTTAGATTGTTTTGACCAATCGTCGATTTGTCTTTTGGTACGAAAGATGCCGGTGTGGGCGAACTTCAAAGTTGTCGGCTAGTACCTAGAGTTGATTTCGTTAAATCATGTATTATTTATTCACATAGGTCGCCAACAGAGTTAACATCCACACATTATAAAATTTGTAAATTGTACAGTACAATATTTTTGTTAAATGTGATTGTACATTGTGACATTGTATATTTTTAAGCTATACTAATATTATAAACCTGAAGTTTGTTTGTTTGGTTGAACGCGTTAATCTCTGGAACTACTGGTTCGAATGGAAAAATTATGTTAGTGTTGGATAGCCCATTTATCGAGGAAGGCTATATAGGCTATATAACATCACGCTACGACCGACCAATAAGAGCGGAGCATCAGTGAAAAATGTTGCAAAAACGAGCAAAAATCATTTCTTTTGAGAGCTTCCATTGCGTGCGCTGCGTAAATGATAAAGTTACGCAACAATCATGTGTGACTGAATTGTTTCACTTAAAAAGTTAAAAAAAAAGTCCACCATAACATATATCTATTTTTTAAGGTTGTTTCAATAAATAACCTTTTTTATGGTAAAAAAATTTGTTCTAAAATAATGCATTATTTGCGAGTGTTTTTATAAACATGGTATTAATCCTTATCCGAATAAATACGTTATTCATCACAAGTGTTTAAATTTGAGCCGAATTGCCCTTCACATCATTTGATTTCAATTTATAACTTAAGAAATATTACAGTTTTAAAATAACTCCGTAGCAAAATAATTATCAAGTACCGCGCACGCATTTTTATTATGCGGAATGACGTAGGAGGCGGGCGGTCATATAGAGAGGGGAGGTCGAATTGTGCTCAAATGGTTCGTAGATAAAATAAAGTTTCAGACCCTTTAGAATTGTAATAATAGGTGCCTAAGACCCACTCTCTCTTATGTGACGCAGACAAATTTGCGTGGGTCAGCTAGTAATTAGATAATATATTTAAACAGCTATATAAAATAAAAATAATTATAAGTAAATACAAATATTGTTTAGGGAAATAATTGGCATGAAGTAAAACAAATGTATAATTTAAAAAAACACAATAATTTTGTTTACGTCCCACGATTAATAGAATATGATTTCTTAATATTAATAACAGCATCGAACAAGATATCAACCTCATCTGTATTTTAAAGTTTCATGTTAAAACATGGATAGATTAAAAGCGGTTCGTTGGAATCGCGACCAACGGGTAAACACTGTTGACTGACGGTCAAAGAAAAAAAAAACGTGATAAACCTGGAAACAAGATATGTTCTTGTACCTACTACTGCACATGGGAAAAATGAGCAACTGACGATTTTAGGTGTCTGAATTATATTTTCATAATTCCTCCTAAGTTCATCACCCGCAGACCATAATCGATTGGGAATTTTTTATCGAATCGAACTATCGCGGCCTCGACAGTTATCTAGATTGATCGTGCTAAAACTCGAGACGTTTGTACAATTGACTATTTCTTTCGCCAACGCGTCGCACATCGATGTAACAACCTTGGTTCAGGATCATCGATCTTTCTCTACACTTTGAACTAATTACTCTGTTTCCTCGTTTTTAATTGCTGTATGAATATTAAAGGAATGTAGATTAAACATTATTATAATAGAAGATTTTAATCAAATATATTTTTAAAAATCTATATCTTTCTTCTTGTATCCACCACAGCTTACGCGAGGTATATCTGTTATGTCATCCTGCTCCCTCTCACTTGTGTCTTCTAATTCTGAAATATTATTTGTTAAGCCAATTATTTTCTTGGATCATCAAAAATAATTTATATAGTTAATAATAGCCGTGACAAGAACCTAAGGGTTAAAATAAAAAAAATTATCAAAATCTATCCAGTAGCTTTTGCGTGATGCGCGCACAACTGCAAACCTTAAAATTTTTATTTATATAGAAGATAGATTATAGAATGCTTACCAGGCGGAATGTGAAGTTTTTCAATTATAAACTTTTTCCTCTTCAGTTTAAATGCGAGGTCAAGACTTGGTGGCACAAACGGCACCATAGAATATAGTGAAGATAATTTCGTTATGTGAAATAAACCATGATAATCTTTGAATACAGGATTTGTTTCGCGGCTAGATCCCGCAAAAGACTCTATTCTTACGCCATTATCGACTGAGTATAGAATTCTCTTCATAATATGTTCATCCTGAAAAGTTTAAGATATATGTATGCATTATTTATTATAGTAAAACAAGCGTGGGTTATGTTGGGTAAGTAGGTCCACTGTTAGGACCCTCGGAAAACTATAACATAACCAAATAAATTAGTGTTAGTAAACGTCGATTGTTTGAATATATTTGATAACATCAAATGTTTTGGAAAATAAAACTATCGATTGAATCTTAGTAAGTACCTACCGCATTCAATCATATCTAGGCGACCGAGCTTATGCTCAGTGCCTTGAATAAAAAAAGGCATTCGCGTGATTTATTGTAATTTGTTGCAGTCAGACAAATCAGCGTCATATTGTGCCCCTACCTTTTAAAATATAATAGAATTAGTTTAAGCCAGACTATCACTTGTTCGATAGTGCAAATGACTATCAATGAATGTTAAATGAATACTAACCCACTTAGTCTACTTTGTTTGTGTTGCTACGTTTTACGCTTACCTATTCTTTATAATTTGAAGTAGTGTTGGTAAAACATTGTTTTGGACAATTGATAGCAATCGATGGTTATGGAAAAAACAATGGATTAATAGTTTTTTTTTAGTCCGAAATATCAACCGTTGTCGAAGTCGACAGCTAAAATAAAGGTCGTCATAAAAAATCTTCCTTGTTTTTAGAAAAATACCGTTTCAATAACCTATCTATCTGTTGTTTCAGTTATTAAATATAGACAAATATAACCTTTTGTCCTTTCTTATTTTTCAATAACCTATAAATGGATAGTTTTTAATATCTACATAATATAACTGCCTCGTTAGCCTAGTGGTCGTTAGCGCGATTGCTATGAGCGAGGCCCTGGGTTCGAATCCCAGGTCGAGCAAAGTGTTATTAGGTTTTTCCTATGAAATTCTCAGTAGCAGCTCGGAGTTTGGTTTCGTGCCCGATTAATGGCAATAGGCTCGCCTCCTATTACATGGGACCTAAAAACATACTCGGCGAATTGTGGGTGTACATTAGTACACCTCTGCCTAACCCTTCGGGGAATACAGGCGTGATGGTATGTTATGTTATAATATATGTCCATATCCTATAGCTTGTATAGATAAAAGGGAAAGCTGATATCTGTCTTAAGTTAAAGATATTAGTTATTACAAATATGTACTAACCGGGGATAGTAAACTCAGATAATTATATTATTGAAAACGTTAGTTGTTAGACCGTGCAGTCAGTTAGTGTTTGACAACATAAAAATTAGTTTCTAATAACAATAAAGTAATTTTTAGCAAGTTGTATAAATTCAATGTTTTTGAAGCCTTCCTTGCTAATCGCTTTCCTTTCTATTTAAGGTTTAATGCAAAACCTTAAACCTAATTATTTCTCGGCGTTAGAAACTGTTGATACGTCGCGTCGTGATCTGATGTTTTATTAAGTTTCTACCTTGTTTTAGAAAAAAGTAATTCAGTATCTAGTAGCTGTAGAACTAAGTGCACACAACAAATGCTACCGAGAAAAATTAAGTAAATATGATTGGAAATTTTAGATAGTGATATATTGAAACTATCAATTCTAAAGCATATCTACAGTTTCATGGAATACATCATTTTAACAAATAGCTTACCTCAAATAAATGTGATGGAATGGTAACAAATGCAACAGCATTTGTGTCCCTGACGATAACCCTCAAACAATACATGAATTTCATCAAATCTTGTCCATAATCAGAAATATTAACATCGTCACCGCAATCCATAGCCATCCACAAAGGTGATCCTATACCCTGTATGCTTATCCTTAGAATGTTGCTATTCTTCTGATTTCGAGTTTTAAAATCATCATTTGAAATATGTAATTTGATTTCATTTAGTAGGTTATAATAAAGACTGTTTTTGAATCCTAAAATATAAAAATATTATTATAAAAATTAGAAATAACATAGATTTAACATATACTTAGATCTGCAATGGGCGAGCCGAAAAACAAAATACATTAGTGTGCGTGTAATAGTGCGGCACCATGTACAAATTCGGCCATAATGTCGATATCGATACACATATTGGTGAATTCATGTCGCTTAACAAATACACATTTAAGTAAAAATGTATATACTACTAAGTTGCGCTTCGACTTTGTCCTCGTAAAATTACAAGTAAAAAAACAGCGGGAAAAAGATGTGTAGGTGTACTGAAATTCAACATCGACGATTTAACCGTGTTTCGTGCGTTGTTTATTCTTTGGATTCCTAAGGTGCACAGTGTTCATGTTTAGCCTTGCCTCACATTCACTACTTTTACGTAGTAATACGTAATACGCCGTTCCTACAGGTTTCTTGGGCGCGTGACCGAAAGGATCTCACTCTTTTTGAGAGCAATGAAATACTAAGGAAAATCTCGTCCGTTTTCTATTAATAAGCATTTGAATTTAATTTAATTTTAACCCAAATCATTACAGAATGAATTAAAAGCCCTTTAATAATACAGAAGAAAATTCATACGAAAAGCTAAGTTTATTTAACACTTTTATATTTATTTACCGTTAATATCCATTGACTGATGGCGCATTATAGTATGTCTGTAGTCTGCTTTGATAAAATTTAAAAAAGTTAAAAACAGCAAACAACGACGTCTATCGTAGAAAAAAAGAGAACAAAATAGAAAAATCATGCCAAATTTGTGGTAAGTGTAATTCGGAATAAGCCTAACATTTATTTTTTTTTTCCTAAAAATTACGTGTTATTATTATCGATATTCTTCCTTGTAACGTCTCAGAACATTAAAAACTAATAAACCACACCATATCAACATAACCATGCCATCTATGAAACCTCGTGAAAAATAAATACCTTTTAGTTTAATATTTTTGTTGAAAATTACGGAAAGATAAAATAGTTTAATTAATTTCATATAATTTCACTATTGTTATCCCTGTGGGTACTAAGATGACGTTACATTTTACGTAAACAATTTTTTCGTACTCAACATACAATTTAAAGAAACTCATAATACTGCTCTTTGAATATAGTGTTGTCATGCTTACAGTTTCTTCCTCTATGGTACTTTTGTAGATTTCGTCGTTTTTTCCCACTTCGGTTTTAAAAACAAAACTGTCGTGGCGCGGGATGATCTCGCTTATATACTCACATAAATTATCCATTATCCAGTCATCAAGCGAGTCGGTGAGGTATCTGTACCCGACTGGATCGCGACCACCATGCAAATGGTCATAAACTTGTCACAGTGTCTCTCTTTTGATATGTCGTGTTTCGGAATTAGCCAGTGTATATCCAGCTTACTATGAGACTTCTTACAGGCCGGCATGACAGAAACGACCATTGATACGTTCGGGTTCCGTGCTCAAAACTCTTGTACGCACCAAGTGCAACGTATCACGGAGCACATAGAGACTAACTTCGCGACTTTTACTTTCCATACCCCACCCCATTCTGGCGCCTTGCCTTTTCAACCTGTACGTCAGGGATCTACCCCGTCCCTCCGAGGACGATACAGTCATTTACGCTTCACAGACTTCATCTCAGACACACCGTTCAACGTGCTGTTACCACTCTCGGTGAATGGTATCGTAAATGGCGTATAGCCATCAACCCCTCAAAGAGCGCCACGATTATCTTCGACCCTAGCAAAAAAGAGATACCCGAGGGAATCAAACTTCTCAAATTCTTTAAAAACAAGATCCTCTGAGCCACCGAGACAAAATATCTCAGTGTGAACCTCGATAAGAAACTCATCTTCGACTGTCGTGTCCGTACCGTTCGAAACAGAGCCGCAATGGGCATAGGTCGACTACAGCCCCTGACTGTAAGCAAAATGTCCCCGAGACACAAGCTTAATCTATACAAAACGTGTGTCCGCCTAATTATGACATATAGTTGCGCCGCATTCGCAAATATGTCAAAATCAATTATCCATACATTCCAAGTCCTACAAACGCGATTCTTACGTAAAATTAACAAAGCCTCTTGGTACGTTCGACAGCAAGACCTCCATAGAGATGTATGGATGTTCCCTAGGTCGAATCGTACATCAAATACCTCTAGAGATCATATTTACAAGCAATAAATCACGCGAATCCGTTGATCAAAGCCGCCGCGACTTACACTCCAAAACCGAACGTCCCTCGCGAACAAAGCCGGCCGCGTAATATTTTTACCGATCCCGTTGATAAGATCGAAGAAATAAACAAATACTACTCCAGTCTCTCCAAACAGAGCGTATTCGCGCTCACTCCCGCGAAAACACCGTTCCCTCCTCCTGAGGACGTCCAGGGGACGGGAGGCTAACTTTGCTCCCGCACACCTACCGCTGCGCGCCGCTATTTCATTCTCTGGCGGCAACTCAAGTCTAAGTCCGTTACTAGGTGTGAAACCCTTGAGTCTAGCAGCCGCCCGCGCGATACATGTGTCACTGCACTCGCAATCACTTAGCTACTTACATATATCGTTACACACAATATGTTCATACATATGTGAACACCACAAATACATAGGTTCTGTAAGGAACCTTTATTTCTTTTTTTACTCTGGTTAGTGTACACCATATTTTCAGATCACTAATTACATATATATATACACATGTTCCTTCCTTCCTCTCAGGAGGCAGGGACATGTATATATTTATACGTTAGATTAGCTCGAATTTTACGGATAGGGAGTAAGATCGCAACTTCATTGCAATCGCGGCAACAGCCCAAGCCAAGGTCCGGCCATTTTGCACCCTTGCATGCTTGTTCCCACACTTCGTGGCTAAATGCTTTAAGCGCTCGCCCCCAAGCTCGGTAAAGCTGTAATAGCCATCAGCGGCTCTATTTGTTTATTAAATGACGATAAAGCTTAAACACAATCACAAAATTTTAAAAATACCCAGTAACTTCGCCTTTGCGGATAACTGAATGAGGATTTTACGTCACGATTCGGTTTGACCAATAGCATTGCATTTCGAGATTAGATATTTTATAGGAACACATACATACTCCTCAGGTATTTTAATAGGCCGTTATCGACATATGTCAATCTCTTTGAAATACATCTATGAAGAAATAATTCCCTTTTTATTACTGAATCTTTGATATAATGGTTTTTATTTTCATTCATAAACTTGTGTCATTTGATCCTATTCTATACAAAATTGGTTGTATCTTGCGTAATATAGTATAGTTATTACGCACAAGTGAATTAGAAATAATAACATGAAACAATTAATTCTGAGACATCACAAAAACTTCATAGAAAATTGTAAAAAGGGGGCCACAATTCTGTTAAGACTCTTGCACACTATGCCGGCACCATTCTACACACAGGGAAGACAAGTGATAAACTTACAATCTCTCCATAGTTACCGTTGGTCACGGTTGTCTCGGTCATTACGTCATTAGGTATGTGGCACTGTGCCGTCGCTTTGTGGTAACTCTTAAAAGAAATTTCCTAATACGCAATTTTAATTAGCTCACATTAGCTAACCACAGGATTTACAAAAAAATTGTATGAAATAAAACTAAAATTCTTTTCTAGAAGCTTAGTCAGGGAAATCAAAACAGGAGAGGCATTGTTTATTTTGCATGCAGGCACTGAAACAGACAGCAATGCTTGCAATATTACTTGATTCCTTCAAAATAATAATCCTTTTAATTTTAATGACAATCTTGAGTAACATGACATAAGATTTGCAGTATTATATAATAGGTTATGATGTAAAATAAGTATACCTTTTACATTATCTTCCAGTATAATAGGATTACAATATGTAATGTTACTGCTTCTGATAGTGTCACTATCAACATGCTTGCTTAAATCAAAATGATGACCAAAGTTATTACTGTTGCCGAATGATGATTCAACCTGCCTGAGACCTTCATATCTCCATGCAATTTTCATTTTATCAACATTTGTAGACACATTTGTCACTTCATCATCTTGTGGTGTAGAGCATGGTAGTGGTAGCTCTTTGGTCTGAAAGAATACAATTTCTATCATTTTTAGATTAAAATATTAATATAAGTTTGGCCAATATCATTGGTTGTTTGATAATCTTTATTCAGCTATTTACTTTGGGGAAAAATAGGTAATAGAAAGTAATAATCTAGGTTTTAAAAACTTACAATATCCCTTGGATCTTCATCAGCAGATGCAATAAGCAAAGCATGTTTACATGCAACACCTTCAGCCAAAAAATATTTTAACAGTACTCTGCTGTAGTTAGCCAGAACATCTTCCTCTGTAAAGGTTATAAGAATACAAAAATAAATACCTGATCTGTTTTAATTGAAATCTAATATTTATTTGTTTTAATACATTTTCTATAGTAACATATTATGCAGTTTTTATGAAGATGGCATAGCTAGCACATGTGTGAAATTCACATAGCAAGAAGTATATAGGAAGGAACAGTATAAATCATTATAAATAGCTACTCACACTTACGGTGGAGGATCAGTAATATCAGTTACGAATTATTTTAAGAAATTAACACTTATTTTATCGGATAACGTTTGTAGATATTAAAGAAGGAACATTCCATACAGAAATACAACTAAATATTTTTTAGTTGAAATATTAGTTATTGTATTTACTATTGTACAGTAAATTTTATCAACTTACCGACAGCAAAGACACTACCCGAAGGTAAGCCACCACCTGAAAATAATGTAAACAATAACAACCAGTCGCTGTGGTTTCCAATACAAAAACATTATTTTATTCATAAAGGAGAGGTTAGGAGTATTTTTTTTACCAATAATATAGTCCAGTGACGGAATACCGGATGATATATATGGCAAATTATTTTTCAATTTTGTACCACTAATCGTAACACGCGTGTCACTTATTTTGAGAAAACTATTCATATTTTATGTTTTAGCCTTGCACCAGTAGATATAAATACAAAGATTGGTCTATGATACAAAGTACGTTCTGAAAGTACCTACCATAGACCAATAACCAGAGGATAGACGACCATCTTAGAACAATCGTTTTGTTTCGTTAGCGAGGTGATTTACACCAGAGATTTTACACAAATTTTACACATATTCACAGACGATACGCATACACACTTATCTATAGATACCAATTTATACATTTCATTCATGATTGATATCTCCATCGCATTTACTCTTGAAGTGGCCTAATGAGCCGTCCGCTACCTATCTCTTTCCCTCATTATATTTGTATATATGGTACTTGTCAAATTACGCTAGTGATGGAATCATAGATTTAAATCGGTACTTTACGGTAAATAAGTAAACTAGTGATGTATTTTCGTGTCAATCGGTATTTTACTAAACAAATTACCGGTTTTTATCGATATTTTTGGGACGGCAACCATTTTACCTGATTTATCAAACTGAGTCTTAAAATAAAAGAAACGTAAGGATTACATAATATTAATTCTTATTGGGATTTACAAATATTAACATGCCATAAAACTTTCCCTTCATACTTCACGGGCTTAGGACCGGCTTTATGCATTGTTTTAAAACCTCAGACCTAGGAATTTCGGCAGGATCTTGAAGTGTTATGTGGTGGTTTTTATTTTAATTCATACCTTATGTTGGCTCTATATTGTGTAATTTTGACGACATTTTACGTGATGTAGTTTGGTTATTTTGCACAAGTGGATTATAAATACCTAACTGGGAACATGCATTTTAAGTTCACATAAAACTCCCTGTAAAATTTTAAAAATGGAGCCTCGATCTTGTTGAAGCTATGTTTGAATATTGCAAGATAGATAATTACATTTGGGTAAATACTTATTGTTTAACATTGACTTTGGCTGAAATGTGTAATAACAGTAAGAACAGTTGCCATTCAATAAAAGAAAGACGGAGCGCATGGAACTAAAAGTGAAACCAGAAAAAAGGGAATACAAAATGGAACATTATTACAATTAAATGATCATAAGAATAAAAATATTACCATAAAACAATAGTTATTAAAAGTATATAAAATAAGTTTCCTAATATGACTCATGAATGTAGACAAAAACTACAGAAATAACAGAATTAATCATCAATATAAAAATCAATCGCTCACAACGTATTTCTCAATATTATTACAGACAGGGAAAACAAATTCATATTACTATTAATTAATTAAGATCATAAGAATAAAAAGATTACAAAATATTAACATAAAACACTTATAAAATAATTTTCTTAATATGAATCATGAATGTTGTTAAAAAATACACCAGACAAATTTGCATGCTTCATAAAATATTTGTATGAATAATTAGTAAATAATACACATAATGCCTAATTAAGTAATTAGAAACAAAGAAAATATGCTAGATTATGACATGATTACATACTAGAATTACATAATTATTATTTACCTTAAAAATCATAACAATACATGTGAGTATATTCATGCATGTTTTAAATTTTATTTTATAATTGATTCTGATTTATCAATCAATGTTACATTAGATAACTAAGAACATTACCTAATAATAACAATGAATTATTAATAATATATTACAACTAGTAGTAGTACTATATTTTAAAAACAATGTAAACAAAATTTGCATACTTAATAGAGGAATTAAAATAAAGACAATTTTAGTTGCAGAAACTATGATAATAATAAGTAGTACCTATACAGTTAAATATGATTATGTAGTACTACGCTTTCTAACTGATCTGTAACTAAATCCTTTTGTAGCTTTAGTATGGATTAAACTTTCCATTTCTACATCTTTAGATCTGGAATCAATATTATGCATTTGTCTGTTAAAATTAATGCACCATTGTTTTACTTGCATTCTAATAAATAACAAATAACCAAAAAGCTTTTAGAAAAGTTTCTTTGTGCATCTCACAATTGTACAATGTAGTATCAATTTTTTGTTCCAATGAACATTCTCAGGGGGAATAAAATTCTCTATGAATTCAGTGTCGTCAGTTTGAAAATTATCAATGTATGATCCATATTTTTATTGGTTTACTAAATTTTGAAGGGTACCTAACATTTTGTCATCATCATTAGCACAATTTGTAAATAATGACTTACCAGTAGTGATGTTATTAATTAATAAAGTTTTATAAGCCGAGACAAAGTGAGTACAATCTGGGTTTGTATTGAAATTACCATGTGCTCTTATTAGACCAAAAAAATTTTCTAATGGATCTTGGTTTAGTCGTCTGAGACTTAAAAATTTTACACCCTCAATAGAGCGTAAATCAGACCACAGATGTTTCATAGTTTTAATATTATGCATAAAATGCTTCAGTGACAAAGGCATGCTTTCCCTTTCAACGGAAGAATCAAACCACATTGAATTTAGTTTCTTCACAGCATTATTCCAGAAATCTATGTGTTCAGAATTTAAAGATAAAGCATGTTGCAATTTATAACCAGAGTGACCAAAACCATTTAAACTATCAAACAAATCATTTATAAATAAAAGTATTTCTACTGTGAAAAGATCATTATCAATATCCACATTCGGAATAGAATATTCATGCTCCTGTAGAAAAAGCAGGGACTTCATATAAACTTCAAGCGATGTAGCCACTTGTCTGCTGAATACTTGAGCAGCTGGTTTGACCTGGAAATATACAATAAAGTAATTTTATTTACAAAATAAAAAAATAATGCGGGGCAAAGCTAGTATCCATAATATACAGACGAAGTCGCGGGTACCAGCTAGTAAATATATATTCAGTAGTATTGGAGATGAAAATGACTAAAATATGTTGAGATCTCTTTAGTATGGGCAATCATACATCACTTTTGTCAAGCAAAGTGGTCATTTTATAAACTTCACATGCGACTGGGATTTTAATAATTTTACTTACATAGGTACATAGTGTATATAAATGATTTCACGCCTATACAGGTTGATTTTTGAGAAGGGTCAGTGAGAATTTTACTTACCTTCATTTTATCATATGATGTAGGTTTAACATGTTTGTCGGTGAGTTTAGTGCTTCTTGCTCGTCCACCATTTCCATCTACTTTATAAAGAATTTCAATGTACTCCCACTTAGCACGCCGATTACCGATGAGAAGATCTTTCTTTTAAAAATAATTGCGAAAACATTTTAGTAAATGAGGTACATCATAGATGTGATATAGCCGGTTACTATTAATGTTATAGGAAACATTATTATCATTATAGCCTTCACTGCGTACAAGTTCTCTATTTGAGTCCGATATTATTAGCTGCAACATTGGCAGAGCTTTGATCACTAACTGTGGCTCTAACTATGAATCCAGCTTTAAAAATTGCAAATACTACCTCCTTGATAATATTCTTTAAAACAAATGTTTTTACTCCATCTCGAGCAAATTAACAATTCCACAAATTAACAAATATAAAATGTTTAATAATGTTAAGATTATGAACAACGAACAATGGCGGTTCAATTTGTTTTGTCAAATTTGACAATTCCAATGAAAATGGCGGCCACAGACCAATATGACGGAAGAATATCAATGAGTATGCCTTTGTTGAGTGTTTCTTTGTGTGAAAGAGAAACGTAGCGGGTACGCTTATGGATTTTTCCCATGTTGAGTGAAATAGATGCGCGAGCTTTTCGTGTTAAAATATATAGGCGAGTTGACAGAGCCTGGTACCATTGTTATTTATCTCTGCTGGTACCTACACTACAATGACATATTCTTGTTTTTTCTTTATATGGCAACTCAGTCCACTTACTATTACACACTTATTATATACTGCCATTCTCGAGTATATTTTCCCTCATAATGAGGAGTTTAGAATAAGCTAAAAGTATTTGGAATCGTTTTAGATTTAGATATGGAGTGGGTATAGGCGGTTAATATATGGGCAATATATAAATGGATTTAAGATAGAAGGATATTAGAAGGAAATGTGGCGACTTAACACAATAAATAGTTCTTACTTCAGCCACATTCTATTTTGTTTATGATAGACTGGCTGACTTTCAGGTCTTGAAAAAGATAAAGAAGACATCTGTCACTGACTGACAAGAAGATATAATATTCTGTAATCAGTTACGAGCGACAAAATAAATACAGCAATAATTCAAACGCTGAGCTGCATTTTTAATTAATAGGATCGACCAAACGATCCTATAGAAATATTATGAAATTTAAGGAATTTAACTAATGATTTTGTATACACGGTGCACTTAAATCGGTTTTTGTTTTGAAGTATACGTACTCAGTCAAGGGCGTACTATTGTGACATAGCGATAAATAAATAGAAAAAAAAAAAAACTTGAAATAATAAAATACGGTTGTTTGATAATGTATTGAATTTCTTAAGCTCACTGCAACCTTTTAAAAGTGTAGGTATATTCGCGACTAGCCGCTAGGTGTAGGCAGTGGCGTAGCTAGCATAGGTGGCACCCGGGGCGGATTTTATAGGTGTCACTCCAAAACTCAATCGAAACTGTTAAAATAAAAGTTATAATCATTTACGTTTTATTCAAATACGAGTAGCTATTACAAATATTTGAATATTATGTGAAACCAATTACTTTGTTAAAAATTAAAATTTCTTTCTTCAAGCTTTCACACTAGCGAACTCCGAAATCACGACTTCAAAATTTATATTTTGTGTTGCTTCATGTTCTTATCGTTAAAATACCAAGATTTAATCTGGTTTCAGTCATTGTAGACCGCAAGTAATTTTTAATTAATTTTAATTTGCTGAAACTTCTCTCACATGAAGCAACTGATGCACATATTGTTATAAATAACTTTAGTGCGACCGTTAGATTCGGAAGAGATTCTGTAAAATCCAATTCCACAATAAATTTCAAAAAGTCCAGTGTCACCCAATTAGAGACAGTAATATTAGCCGCTTTTAAATGTCTTCTCAATCTTGGTATTTCTAAAAGGAGTTCTGTTTCTGATACTTCATCGTAAAGGTTAGTAAATTTTAATATAGCAAATTTTAACTGTTCAGTGTTTGCCGAAAACAAGTTCTTTGACTGCACAACCTCAAACAATGAAGCTACGTCTTTAAGGACTTTACTCTTGTTTCGAGTTTTCAATATTGAATCTGTCAAGACATTCTAACATGTCCTTTTGAAGTTCCGCTCTAAATGTAAGCCCAGCATCGGGGGACGATGCTAACTCACCGGGCATGCGTTTCTTGCGACGAATTCGTCGTTCCATCGAAATGATGTATTTTTCCGATTTTTTTACAGCAAAATCTATTGCCTCTTCTGCTAGATACAACCGTTTCTCTCCAATGAATAGACAAAGTGCTTCTAGTTTTATGATTATTTCATCAACACATAAACCTTTACTTTGTAATGCAATCTGAGCATTGTTCACTTCCCTTAGCATATCATTCTAAAAGAAAAGAAAACAAAGAAATGAGAAATTGCACAAAGCAGGCATAAGATTTTGTGCAGCACCTCTAGTTTCTAAATTTACGTCTTGGTCACATAGTTCCTCAATTGCAGATATTATCCCATCAAAATTTTCAGCCAATACTTTTACTGCACCATAATGAGCACTCCAGCGCGTTGTCGAAAGTCTTTTAACAGATGCTTTGCTGTGATTGAGGAGCACTTCCCAACGGCTTGTGGAAGTAGAAAAAAAGTTAAATATTGTTTCCACTGCTCCGAAAAATGTAAAACAAGTCACATTTTGTGCGAACGAATGTTGGCCGCATAAATTAATTGAATGATCTATACAACCAACAAAAATTGCTTTATTGTTTTTTTCTTTTATAATAGCTTGCACTCCTCGGTGTATACCACTCATAACTACAGCATTATCATAACCTTGAGAATGACTCATTATAATATCTAAGCCATCGTTTTCAAGCTTCTTTAGTATTTCAGCGCTTAAATCAGCTGCTTTAAAGTTATAATAGAGATGCTGCTGCTTCAGTAAGGTCCAGTTCACTTTAAAGTTCTACCAGTGGAGGTATACCTTATGAACAGAAGCAAATTGTTGATCAGTTCATAGTATCCAGTTCCCCCAATTTAACACAATATTTTCAGAAAAAATAGCTCTAAAGTATTTGATACCTACTTATTTTGTCCTAAGTTTCATTGAACAGAATGGTAATTGCTTTATATCCCACAGTACCTATTGGTATTGAAGTTGCATGCACTTAAAATAAATAGTTTTCATTCTGTCTATGTCAGAAAAATATTAGTTTGATTAATAAATAATCTTTATCGTTGTTACTGATTTCAGATAAATGGGGCCTATAGAAACAAAATCAGCTTTGCCCACTTTTGCTAAAAAAAAGTATTAACATTATTTTTATACATAGCGCACGCAACAATAAAATTGTTTGTTTACAATAACGTTATCGCCTTATGCTTTGGAACAAAAATCCTGAATAAATAGATGATATTGATAAAAATAAAATTATTTTCAATAACGAAAATACATAAAGGAAAAAATTGACATTACTGTTTTGTTTCTATAGGCCTCAATTATTATGATTTGATAATAAATTATTTCTGTTTTGGTACTTCCTTTGTTTGAGTTAGGTGAAATGTGAAATACAGTGTAAACTCTTTATAACGTTATCCTTTATAACGATAAACTCCCTATAACGTTGATTGGTTGGTTTGCGTTAAAACCCACATATTGGAACACTCTTTATAGCGATACGCAATTCTCTATTACGAAGAAATGTGTTCATATTTTTAGACAGTAAATATTGATTATCGGTATTATTGTTTATTAACAGGTAACAAAAGACTTTGAAGCTCCGAAACATCCGAGGTCGGTCTAGCTTTTGTTATCCTTAATTGCCTTGAACACGTGCAGTATGACGCATTGTTTTCTCGGAAGTGATGGTCTTCGACCAAGCATACTGGGTACCTATCGTATTATCAGTCGTAAACCTACTTTGAAACTGTTAACATGACCAGTAAACAGAAAACGATTAGTGTTGACGAAAAAGTTTGATAGAAGAAGATATGATAAAATAATACAAAACAAGTACTGGCATAGCAAAAAACGTCAGACTATATATGTTAACAATAATTTACAAGAATTTATTATCTAAGACATACATATTAAAAAAAAATTGGTGCGTGTACTTATGTACGCGCGTGAGAAGTTATACTTCTTTGGCATTATTAAAAAATTGTTTTTAATTGCATGCAAATAATTAATTACAATAAAATAATAGAAGGATTGGAAAAGGATAATCAACAAAGTTCATTTTAAATTTGAAAAATTAAATAAATAAATATTTATTTTCTTACATTAAGTCTAACACAAATTGTCTTATTATTCGAATTGTATTTTTAATTAAATGATGTCCACTTCCATAGTATATTCCGGTAATGTCTGAATCGGAACTTATATAATTAATATATATATATATAAATATTTAAAAACCAAATTTAGAGAATAATAAATATATAAGACATAATTTGTACTAAATATTATAAGATTCTTAATTTTAAAAGTTTATTATTGATTATTTAATATTTTAAAAATAAATTTAATAATAAATTCAAAAATTGAATTTAAGGTTGGTCATTTTTAAAATATTTTTATTGATTTCTTAATTTAATATTCACTTTTCATTTTTATCAACAAAATTTCATTAAATTTATTTAGTTATTTTTATAAATATTTATAATTTATTCAATTTAATAGCAAATATTAAAAATTAATATTATCATTTGATGTTCAATTTTAATTTTTATCACAAACTTTTTATTAAATGTTTTATTAAATTTATTTCTTTATTTTGTAAATATTAAATAACCAATAAATAAGTATTTAACATTAATAATTTAATAATATTTAGTGTTAATTATATTAAATAAAAGTATTTTAATTTATATCAATAAATAATACATACGGATAGTTAACCTCAATTATATTGGAGCACTTGAAAAAGTATATAAGCACAATTTTTTTCACTAATATTCACAAATAGTAAGTAATATCAATCAAAATATTCAATTTAAATCACTACTGAATATAATTTATTAGCACATATATAATTCGCACTTGTATGAAACTAAAACACGTGTTGGGAATGTATAAACTAGAAACATGTTGATAAATATTATAAATATGAAAACAGTGATCAGAGGTGACGAGCGTACCAAAATGCGCGACTAATATCGAGGTTCAATTTCTATTTTGTTGGTAGCTTTTTTTTTCGAGAATTAATGAGCGATTAAGCAGACAACTTCATACTGTTAATTTTGTGTCACAGATGCGCGCGCATCTTAAAATTTCACTCTCATCATTTTTTCATAACGCGCCTAAAGAAGTATAACTTCAAAAATGCTCAGTCCCTTGAGTTTCGTTATAAAGAGTTTACACTGTATATCTCAATTTTTAGAGTACCAATTTTCTCTTTCAAATCGGACCGATATCGTCTATATTTCTTAACATAATTATCAATATATTGATATTACCAAAAAATATAGATACGATATATATCGATAATTTTTTGCATTTCCGATATCCCTACTTTGTGTTCGTAAGTGCTAGACATGGGTCGTTACGTAATTTTCAAGAAACGTAACGAAACCAGTGACTTGGCCGATGGCACCTGTTTTAAAACTATTGATTTTTGTAACTAGATATTTTTATTCAGCTACTGTGATTGTTTCCATAAATATTCCACCAACTATACAGTTACGCACGAAACGAAAATAAATTAAATCACTAGGTAGCTATCTAAGGTTGAAATCTATAGAACGTACTCAGTCTTAGTTCAGCCATAAGTTCCAAAATTAAAATTTATAGTTGAAAGCTTAGCATTAGCGCAGCTCTGCCTGAGTAAAGTTTAAGTCATCGAATTCTTGAGAAAACTTCAGAAAACAGTATAGTCAGATCTAAAAAATTGATATCTATAGAGCGTAGAGCATAGAATTATGAACTCGGCGTGTTAGAGTATAGAACCAGAACAACGGTCTCGCCTGTCTTACCACTTAAACATGAATTTTTCATGTATGCCTTCCCCGACGCCTGTACCTACGCTCAGTCTGTTCACGCGTTTCGTTCAGTGCTTATCTCTGTTAAAATAATGCTTTTACGAAACAAAATGTCTAATTGTGCAGTGAAAACTTGTAAAAACCATTATAGAAAGAAAAACCTGAAATCCAGTGGTATCTCTTTTCATGTGTAAGTACTGATGGACTATTATTTTACGTCAAAATAATTATTAATTACATGACACGCCGCCATGGCAGTTCAGTTTACTCAAGACGCTGTAGTGTTGTGCCTAACTCTTGGTTGTATCGAGTGACTATTTCCGCATTTTATGAATATAGACTAGGTCCTACCTTATTTAGTTAATATTGTTTCTTTTAAGTATGATTCTAAATGTAATTTCTTTCTAAATATTCACTATTAAAGAATATTAATTTGTCCTATCACAATATTTAGTACCTAATATAATGTTTTCGATATTGTAATGATAATGTATGATATTTAAGTTATTTGAATTAGTATGAATATAATTTATTTACTTATATATTTTTAGAAATTTACTCATTGAGAATTTTGTGATCTTACAGCTTTCCTAAAGACCCAAAGACAAAAGAGAAATGGATAGATGTAGTTCGTAAAGATGGATGGTTTCCAGGGCCTCGAACTACAATATGTTCTCAGCATTTTGAGGAATCATGTTTTGATTTGAGCAAGAAAAGGCGATATTTATTACCAAATGCAGTACCTACGTTAAAACTTGATGTGAGAAATTTTATAAAAATATTCTATAATTTATATTGTCATTAATTGTTCATGGTTAGAGTCACTATAAAATTATACCTACTTTAATTTTCATTGTATTTATTTTAGACTGAGGAAACTGTATAAGAAAATGAAAATGAAATGGACGTTGAAGTCACTGCTAGTTTTGTACCGGATATGCTTATTGATTCTCCTCGCAAAAAAAAACTAAAGTCACGTATAAAATGTCTGGAACGTATATCGCATCAACGTTTATTAAAAATAAAACACCTACAGTGCCATCAAAGGCGTTTGAAGTGTAAATTATTTCGCACGGAGGATTTACTTCAAGTAAAATTAACAAAGCCTCTTGGTACGTTCGACAGCAAGACCTCCATAGAGATGTATGGATGTTCCCTAGGTCGAATCGTACATCAAATACCTCTAGAGATCATATTTACAAGCAATAAATCACGCGAATCCGTTGATCAAAGCCGCCGCGACTTACACTCCAAAACCGAACGTCCCTCGCGAACAAAGCCGGCCGCGTAATATTTTTACCGATCCCGTTGATAAGATCGAAGAAATAAACAAATACTACTCCAGTCTCTCCAAACAGAGCGTATTCGCGCTCACTCCCGCGAAAACACCGTTCCCTCCTCCTGAGGACGTCCAGGGGACGGGAGGCTAACTTTGCTCCCGCACACCTACCGCTGCGCGCCGCTATTTCATTCTCTGGCGGCAACTCAAGTCTAAGTCCGTTACTAGGTGTGAAACCCTTGAGTCTAGCAGCCGCCCGCGCGATACATGTGTCACTGCACTCGCAATCACTTAGCTACTTACATATATCGTTACACACAATATGTTCATACATATGTGAACACCACAAATACATAGGTTCTGTAAGGAACCTTTATTTCTTTTTTTACTCTGGTTAGTGTACACCATATTTTCAGATCACTAATTACATATATATATACACATGTTCCTTCCTTCCTCTCAGGAGGCAGGGACATGTATATATTTATACGTTAGATTAGCTCGAATTTTACGGATAGGGAGTAAGATCGCAACTTCATTGCAATCGCGGCAACAGCCCAAGCCAAGGTCCGGCCATTTTGCACCCTTGCATGCTTGTTCCCACACTTCGTGGCTAAATGCTTTAAGCGCTCGCCCCCAAGCTCGGTAAAGCTGTAATAGCCATCAGCGGCTCTATTTGTTTATTAAATGACGATAAAGCTTAAACACAATCACAAAATTTTAAAAATACCCAGTAACTTCGCCTTTGCGGATAACTGAATGAGGATTTTACGTCACGATTCGGTTTGACCAATAGCATTGCATTTCGAGATTAGATATTTTATAGGAACACATACATACTCCTCAGGTATTTTAATAGGCCGTTATCGACATATGTCAATCTCTTTGAAATACATCTATGAAGAAATAATTCCCTTTTTATTACTGAATCTTTGATATAATGGTTTTTATTTTCATTCATAAACTTGTGTCATTTGATCCTATTCTATACAAAATTGGTTGTATCTTGCGTAATATAGTATAGTTATTACGCACAAGTGAATTAGAAATAATAACATGAAACAATTAATTCTGAGACATCACAAAAACTTCATAGAAAATTGTAAAAAGGGGGCCACAATTCTGTTAAGACTCTTGCACACTATGCCGGCACCATTCTACACACAGGGAAGACAAGTGATAAACTTACAATCTCTCCATAGTTACCGTTGGTCACGGTTGTCTCGGTCATTACGTCATTAGGTATGTGGCACTGTGCTGTCACTTTGTGGTAACTCTTAAAAGAAATTTCCTAATACGCAATTTTAATTAGCTCACATTAGCTAACCACAGGATTTACAAAAAAATTGTATGAAATAAAACTAAAATTCTTTTCTAGAAGCTTAGTCAGGGAAATCAAAACAGGAGAGGCATTGTTTATTTTGCATGCAGGCACTGAAACAGACAGCAATGCTTGCAATATTACTTGATTCCTTCAAAATAATAATCCTTTTAATTTTAATGACAATCTTGAGTAACATGACATAAGATTTGCAGTTTTATATAATAGGTTATGATGTAAAATAAGTATACCTTTTACATTATCTTCCAGTATATTAGGATTACAATATGTAATGTTACTGCTTCTGATAGTGTCACTATCAACATGCTTGCTTAAATCAAAATGATGACCAAAGTTATTACTGTTGCCGAATGATGATTCAACCTGCCTGAGACCTTCATATCTCCATGCAATTTTCATTTTATCAACATTTGTAGACACATTTGTCACTTCATCATCTTGTGGTGTAGAGCATGGTAGTGGTAGCTCTTTGGTCTGAAAGAATACAATTTCTATAATTTTTAGATTAAAATATTAATATAAGTTTGGCCAATATCATTGGTTGTTTGATAATCTTTATTCTGCTATTTACTTTGGGGAAAAATAGGTAATAGAAAGTAATAATCTAGGTTTTAAAAACTTACAATATCCCTTGGATCTTCATCAGCAGATGCAATAAGCAAAGCATGTTTACATGCAACACCTTCAGCCAAAAAATATTTTAACAGTACTCTGCTGTAGTTAGCCAGAACATCTTCCTCTGTAAAGGTTATAAGAATACAAAAATAAATACCTGATCTATTTTAATTGAAATCTAATATTTATTTGTTTTAATCACTTTTCTATAGTAACATATTATGCAGTTTTTATGAAGATTGCATAGCTAGCACATGTGTGAAATTCACATAGCAAGAAGTATATAGGAAGGAACAGTATAAATCATTATAAATAGCTACTCACACTTACGGAGGAGGATCAGTAATATCAGTTACGAATTATTTTAAGAAAATAACACTTATTTTATCGGATAACGTTTGTAGATATTAAAGAAGGTACATTCCATACAGAAATACAAGTAAATATTTTTTAGTTGAAATATTAGTTATTGTATTTACTATTGTACAGTAAATTTTATCAACTTACCGACAGCAAAGACACTACCCGAAGGTAAGCCACCACCTGAAAATAATGTAAACAATAACAACCAGTCGCTGTGGTTTCCAATACAAAAACATTATTTTATTCATAAAGGAGAGGTTAGGATTTTTTTTTACCAATAATATAGTCCAGTGACGGAATACCGGATGATATATATGGCAAATTATTTTTCAATTTTGTACCACTAATCGTAACACGCGTGTCACTTATTTTGAGAAAACTATTCATATTTTATGTTTTAGCCTTGCACCAGTAGTTATAAATACAAAGTACCTACAGAGTACCTACACTACCAGTGTTGCCAACACTGTATTTAGAAATAGAGCTAGAAGGTTATGAAAAAGGAGCTAAAAAAGAGCTAATTACTTTAGTTAAAAAGAGCTAAATAAAAAAGTATATGAATATAACATTTTAATCAATGGCTTATACTGACATATAAGACAAACAAAGATCAAAGATCTTAACGTATACGATAATGTCTATTAATCTTAAAAGACAATGCGAAGAATTTCTAAGTTCTAAGACAGTATTTACAAATTGGCAAATGTCAGATAAAATATGAGTAATTATCGTCATCAGAACAATCATTTATTAAATTTATATATGCTATTCCACTTGTAGTTGGTTCTTCTTCATTCGCCCTTGAGTTTTCGTAAGTTACCATTGTACCTATTTCTTTAAATACATCTTTCGGCAATTCAAGCTGTGACAACATTTTTTGACTCGTCGTAATCCTGATTTGATCGTGATCCTGATCCTGTTTGTTTCGTAATTTGTTCTTGATAATATTAAGCTGACTAATACCCTTTCAAATTTAGCGTTAGACCAGGGCAAAGAAATTATTGAAAGAGCGAAAGAACACAATTCTTTGAAAGGATTCATGTCAGCCACATCTTTGCATAGTAAGGCCGGATACAGTGTTTCACCAACCATCAGTACGTATGATCCGTCCTGACGGTACCCATTAAACGACCGTCAGTTTGTAGCTTTCAGTGCTTTACTATCTTCGTAAACGTGTAAGGAACAGAAGACGTAGATATCACGTACACCTAATCGCCACCCAAAGAGCATTTCAAGAGGAATTCACTACTTTATATTGATTATTGCGCGAAGATGAAGATTTTTTTTATTAATTCGAAATGTCGATCAAAAGTATTGATGAATTATAAGCGAAATTACAAGACAACTTAAAACATCAACCTTCTATCACCTGTGGAAAGACTTTTTTTGACGATAATACACATATCCGTGTGGTCGGTCTACCGGTCGGTGCAGCACTGAACGTGTTTATTTGTTTCCATAGCGCGTCGGTCGACACACGGAAATGCGTAGCAATATGCGCGTGCGTACGGTCAGTCCAGCACTGTAATGATTTATGAATTTTCATACAAATGAGAAGCATGACTAACGTACGCACTGACGGTCAGTTTAGCACTGTAACTGGCCTAAAACTTCATATCAAAATACTATTGTGTTATTCTTCTTTCCCACGGCACTAGGGCGATGTTATCCCATTGCGTTTCCTCTTGAATTTGAACCAATTTTGAAAAGCAGTTTCAGAAAGCCATTCTCCTCGGAATTTTTATGTGTATGACTTACTCGATGACATTTTGCACGTTACACCTGTCTATAATAATACTAAATGATTCAAGTTATAGCTACACCAAAAAAAATCAACACAAAATACACTCCGGATACATACATTAATGAAGAAATGCGGTAATTCTCGTGGATTACGATAGGATTTCAGGGAATTCCCAACGGATCGCTACTTTAATTCCTATAAATTTATAGACAATAGACGTAGGTTAGGTAGTAATGGTTGGGTTCAATTTTCATAAAAGATTCGGATACACGCGTAAAAATTTATGAGAAAATTATATCGATTTTTTTTCAAGGTGTGGAATAGAGCTAAAATTCTATGAAAAAGAGCTATGGAGCTAAACACGTTTTTTTGGAGCTAACTCATTATAAATAGAGCCGAATTTAGCTCTAAAAGAGCTAAATTGGCAACACTGTACTCTACAATGACATATTCTTGTTTTTTCTTTATATGGCAACCCAGTCCACTTACTATTACAAATTGTTTGTTTACAATAACGTTATCGCAATTTATTTCTGGTTATCGCCTTATGCTTTGGAACAAAAATCATGAATAAATAGATGATATTGATAAAAATAAAATTATTTTCAATAACGAAAATACATAAAGGAAATAATTGACATTGCTGTTTTGTTTCTATAGGCCTCAATTATTATGATTTGATAATAAATTATTTATGTTTTGGTACTTCCTTTGTAAGGTGATTGAGATATATCAGGTGAAATGTGAAATACAGTGTAAACTCTTTATAACGTTATCCTTTATAACGATAAACTCCCTATAACGTTGAAGTGAGCCCAACTTGGTTGGTTTGCGTTAAAACCCACATAATGGAACACTCTTTATAGCGATACGCAATTCTCTATTACGAAGAAATGTGTTCATATTTTTAGACAGTAAATATTGATTATCGGTATTATTGTTTATTATCAGGTAACAAAAGACTTTGAAGCTCCGAAACATCCGAGGTCGGTCTAGCTTTTGTTATCCTTAATTGCCTTGAACACGTGCAGTATGACGCATTTTTTCTCGGAAGTGATGGTTTCGACCAAGCATACTGGGTACCTATCGTATTATCAGTCGTAAACCTACTTTGAAACTGTTAACATGGCCAGTAAACGGAAAGCGATTAGTGTTGACGAAAAAGTTTGATAGAAGAAGATATGATAAAATAATACAAAACAAGTACTGGCATAGCAAAAAACGTCAGACAAAGTTATCAGACTATATATGTTAACAATAATTTACAAGAATTTATTATCTAAGACATACATACTAAAAAAATGCTCAGTCCCTTGAGTTTCGTTATAAAGAGTTTACACTGTATATCTCAATTTTTAGAGTACCAATTTTCTCTTTCAAATCGGACCGATATCGTCTATATTTCTTAACATAATTATTAATATATCGCTATTACCAAAAAATATAGATACGATTTAAATCGATAATTTTTTGCATTTCCGTTAACCCTACTTTGTGTTCGTAGGTGCTAGACATGGGTCGTTACGTAATTTTCAAGAAACGTAACGAAACCAGTGACTTGGCCGGTGGCACCTGTTTTAAAACTAGTGATTTTTGTAACTAGATATTTTTATTCAGCTACTGTGATTGTTTCCATAAATACTCCACCAACTATACAGTTACGCACGAAACGAAAATAAATTAAATCACTAGGTAGCTATCTAAGGTTGAAATCTATAGAACGTACTCAGTCTTAGTTCAGCCATAAGTTCCAAAATTAAAATTTATAGTTGAAAGCTTAGCATTAGTGCAGCTCTGCCTGAGTAAAGTTTAAGTCATCGAATTCTTGAGAAAACTTCAGAAAACAGTATAGTCAGATCTAAAAAATTGATATCTATAGAGCGTAGAGCGTACACATTCTTAGCTTTCAGTATGTATAATGTACTCTGTTGTAATGTAGTAAAATCACTACATATATATATAATTATACAGCACTTATAACGAAGCATTATAACAATGTTTTAAAAGACACAAGAGGCACATTCTTATCTTAACTTGTTACGTGCGATGAATATTAACGAGCAAAGCCGATGCTTAGGTACACGATTGGTAGGTACATTTCCTATAAATAGCGGCCCGCGAGCCGTTCACATTCAACCAGGTCCCGTCGGGATCAGGAATTAAGTACTCATAAATCTTCCTGATCACCTCATAGCTCTATTGGTCTGCATCTTCAATGTAGCCATAGCCAACTGCCATTTTCCAGCCACCTGGAACGGTCATTGTCGTAGGTACTCACAAGTCCGGCAAGAGCGCGTCGCTTCCAGACAGCTACCGCCCTATCAATCTTCTTAATACCTTAGGTGAAATGTACGAGCGGCTCCTTATGAACCGTTTTAAGTCCGTAATAGGGGAGAAAAACCTCTGTCTGCCTGAGCAGTTTGATTTTCGTGCTAGACATTCTTGCACTCATCAAATGCACCGCCTCACGGAGCACATCACGTTTAACTTCCTTGAACCAAAAAGTAACCTCCGTCGTACACTTGCAGTCTTTTTCGACGTTGCCAAGGCCTTTGATAAGTTCTGGCACGAAGGATTAGTCTACAAGTTCCAAATCCCCAATAAATTAGTTAAAATCTTCCGCGATTATCTCACAGACCGCACCTTCCGCTACAGAGTGGAAGGTGATTTATCCACACCCTACCCCATACGCGCACGCGTCCCCCAAGGTCCCATCCTGGCTCCTAGCCTTTTCAATAGGTACGTCGTTGACCTACCTAGACTTCCCAAGAAAGTCGAGGTAGGGCTATACGCTGGCGATACAGTCATATACTCTTTTAAAAGGTACAGAGTCCAACTCAAAAGTAGAATCCAACGTGCTATGACCATTCTCGGGAAGTGGTTTAACGACTGGTGAATAGCCAACAACCACTCGAAGAGCGCAGTGGTGCTCTTCGACAAGAATTCCTCAAAGATACCGAAAAGCCTCAAGCGTAAACCCCTTTGAACTCTTCGGTAATCAGATTCTTTGGGTAAAGGAGACCAAATATCTAGGTATAACCCTAGATAGTAGGCTCTCCTTTATACCTCACGCCACTCAAGTTAGCAACAGGGCCGCCTGGGTTCTGGGCCGTTTGCATCCTCTGTTATGTTCTGCAAGTAAAATGTCCACGAGACACAAGCTTACGCTCTACAAGATGTGTATCCATCCGATAATCACATATAGTTACGCTGCGTTCGCACATGTATCAAGATCGAACTGGAAACGGTTACAAACCTCCCAGAATAGGTGTCTTTACCGCCTTACCGGGGCCCCTCGGTATGTTCGTATGGAAGATCTCCATAGAGATATGGATCTTCCTTCGATACCGCGTCGAATGGCGCGAATACGTTAATTAAACAACAGCTACTTAATTAAAAGCAAACGCGTATTATTTTACTGTCTCTCTAAACAGAGTGTGCCAGCGCCCATGCCCTCGTAACAACCGTACTCTCCGCAGAGGACGGGCGGTCAACTTTGCTCCCGCACACCCGTCACGTCTAATCTCTCTAGCGGCAGCCCAAGCCTAGGTCCGTTCCTAGGTGTGAAGCCTTTGGGTCAGGCAGCCGCCCGCGCGATACAAGTGACACTATACGTGCAACACTTACCTACCCACATAGAAACATCACACACATATGTTACATACATTTACACCTCACAGGTACATAGGTCCTGTAAGGAACCTCTTTTTTTTTGCGCTAGTTAGTCATGCGCTAGTCAGTGTAGAAAAACCTTTCTTAACACTAAATACACATACGCATGTTTCGCTCCTTCCTCCCAGGAGGAAGGGAACATGCATATGAGTATATGTTATAATAGTTAGCTCGAATTTGTAGGAGTAGGGAATTAGCCAGATAGCGACCTATTCGCATGCGCGGCGACCGCCGGAGCCAAGGTTAGGCCACTCTGGTGCCCTCATGCGAGTCGTCGAAAACTTTTGCGGTTGAGTGCCCTCAGCGCTCGCCCCCAAGTTCGGTGAAGCTTTAAAAGCCGCTGCGGCTTCAGGGCCCCTAAGGCTAACAGTATAGTCAGTTCAAAAAAAAAACCGTTCACATTCAGTCTCCGATCGGCAAGTAGCCCAAATACAATATTAATTAATTATTCTGGAACACTTGCACGTAAAGCAGGACTATAGATTTGTGGTAGGTTCGTGCTGCAGCAGGCACACCACACGACCGGGAGACTCCTTTTATTGCCGATTCTCGAAAGAACGCACTCGCAGTTTTATAAAAACCTCGGTAAGCCATTATTATCGTTAATTTTCTTAACCACTTTTAGTTCTCTACCGCCTTTTTAATATCTCATAACCATTGTCTTAAATTCTCACTTATCATTCTCAATTCGTTTTAACTTTGATAGAACTATTTAACTTGTAAATTTTAAAAACACGGGCTGCCATCGGTCAGCCGAGGGTTCCGATCACCCAGATTAATTTTTATTTTGCTTGTATTGAAAACTACCTAATATAAATAAAATCTTGTGTAAACCTAGGTGATAAGAAGCAATGGGAAATGGTTTCAATGGTTTATTTCTCGATGCGTTCCAGGTGGAACGGGGTTTTTTATTTGGGTGCAGCTGCTGCCGTGCTGACTGACAGCGCATAGCCGGGAGCATATGTCGACGCTTCGCGGATCAGATTTTTAATATTATTTTTCTTCTTAATTTATTTTATTAATTCTTTACTGCCACGATAACTGCCTTCGGATAGCCGAATTGCCGAGACACCCCAAAAAGAATATTCCCTAGGGATGCGTTTAAATGTTATTGTTACTATTATTTCTATACTCTTACGTCATAATTTCTCATATGTGAGTACTTCGTATTACTAAGGGAATAATCTGTTTTTTATTATCTTTCGTCGTACCTTCTTTTTTAAAATAAATATTTTGTTAACTTTGACCGTTGTTTCTTTTATAACTCCCGGGCCAAAGCTTAACACTATGGGCTTAGCTCAGCCTTAGCTTTGCTCAAACTTCGCTAAGAATTTACTCAGTACAATCACACTAACAGTAATAACGCATTTACAAAAGTCATTACTTGTAATTTGACTCGAATTTTTTTTTTTTTTTTTTTTTTTTTAGAACTGACTACACTGTTAGCCTTAGGGGCCCTATCGTCAAACAGAGCCGCTGCGGCTGGTACAGCTTCACTGGACTTGGGGGCGAGCGCTTAGGGCACTCAGCCGCGAAAGTTTGTGACGACCCGCACGAGGGTGCCAGAGTGGCCGAACCTCGGCTCGGGTGGTCGTCGCGAATGCGAAAAAGTCACGATCTAACTAATTCCCTAATCTTATGAGAATTCGAGCTAGCTAATATATACTCATATGCACGTTCCCCTCCTCCTGGGAGGAAGGAGTGGACCATGCGTATGTGTATTTAATAATCGGAATGGTTTTTCTACACTAACTAGCGCAATAGTCTAACTAGCGCAAAAAAAAGAAAAAAAAAGGTCCCTTACAGAACCTATGTACCTGTGTGGTGTGCACGTGTGTGTGTTCATACGTGTGTATTGACTCGAAACTAGTGATACAGTTTATATGGCCGGATACCTAGTAGAGGTATTATATTAGGCTGATATTTTGGTATTCCTAATCTAGATACCTAATACAAATATTACAAACTAATCTTTAAATCTTACTAATATCCATATTAAATAATACACTGATATTCGTTAAAAACAGTGCCTAATATCGTTTTTCTATAATACGAAATACCAATAGATACCTAATACAAATATTACAAACTAATCTATGAATCTAACTAATATCTGTATCAGATAATACACTGATATTTGTTAAAAACGGTGCCTTATGTAGTGATTCTGTTCTCATTGCTTGCTTACTGTGCTACCAATCCATGCAGTTTTCATACGAAGCCCGACGTGCATAATGATTGTCTTTACTATACATACCTAACTGCGCATACGGTAAGCCAGCGGCCAGCGGTCGTTTCTATACGGAGTTTCAAATATCATGTAGTTATCTCGCTTACTCGCAAGATGCGCGCCCCTATAACGGACAAAGAGAGAGATACTTTGCTGTGACTCACCGCGCGGATCGTGAATCGCGTGCCTATTATTTGATTAATATTTGGTAACCTATTATTCTTTATTCGTTTATGATAATATATTAGTTCGTGGCGCGTATTATAATCCCCGTAACTGTTTTGAATATATTTGTTACAGCTTTAGTAGCTTGTTATTGTATCTAATGACGTGAAATAACGCCTACGTCTAATAGGCGTACTTTATTTAGGACATCCCTAGTGTCGTGTTTGCAAGAATTTTTGTGCACATGTATTTTGGTTATTTTTATTATAAATAACTCAGTAAAGTTTTCTAAAACACGATTATAGTTTAGAATTTTAAAATGCAGGGCCCAGCTGTTTTTATGGATATATCACTTGAAGATCAGGTTAGTTATCATCAACATCCAAACTGAACATATACATCAACTTTATTCCTGTGAATTAATAATATATTGTTTTATTCTGTGTTCTTAGGCACTAGAACTGAGGAAGTATTTTAAAGGTCTGGGTGCAGAAATATCTGAAGAGAAATCTCCAAAGGGTATAGAGGATGATCTCCATAAGATTGTAGGGGTATGTGATGCCTGTTTTAAAGAAGCGAACGAATCAGACATTGAAGCTATTCTGAACAGTATTGTTTCTATTATGGTGTCGGTAAGTATATATTTAATGCTCTTAAGAACAATACCTGAATTGATGTAGTTCATTTTTGTCACTACAACTGTGACACTATATTCGAGGTAAACCAACTGATTAGCAAATTGTTTCACAAAAAAGTGTCAATATGTGTGGTATAAAATTTGTTTTCGGGAGTATATTGCCTTCATTTCAGCTGATGTTTGCTACTTAGATCCTTTATAATTTTTTAAATAAAGTATTATAATGTAGGTAATCTAACATAATCTGTTTGTTATAGTTATAAAGCTTAGTGACATTTCTAACTAGAAATTTATTAGTTTGGGGGCATCCATTAATTACATAAGGTGATTTTGGCGATTTTTCTATGCACCCTCACCCTTTGGTGAGATTTTGTGAAATTGGGCTCAACCAACTTTCCCTCCCTTAATCTCACATGGGATTTTTCAAAAGGCGTATTTTTAGTGTAAATACATTAATCTGTGCTTGATTGCATTGGATTTATTTAAAAAAAAAAACATAATTTGCTTATTTACGTTTTTTTATTTAAGATAGAAAATAGTCTAGAATCACAGTGAGAAAATCGAACAATAAAACACTTAAATAGGAACTACTAAAATTCATAAAAGAATATTTTTTCAAATTGAGTCTACTGGGACTTGTGTGAGGTCTCAGAGTGACTACTGGAACCAACATGTCTCTGTGGTGTTCAGTAAAATCATCTGCTTTGGTGGCCAGTGGCGGCAGAACAATCGAAGGGCTACTGTATTACTTTGTGGAGTTCAAATCTTACCACAATAAATATTGCATGTTGCATATATAATCCTATTGCATAGGATTTAGCCATATTTTATTGGAGAAACATGTTATTTTTAATTTAACCCAGTTTTCTGTCAATTTTATGATTTTTGTAGAAAATAATTTGTGATATTTGGAGAGCCCCTCCCCCCATGTGAGATCAGGTGAGTTTCAGCTTGAACCACCCCTCTAAATGCCTCACGTAATTAATGGGCAACCCCTTTCACTGGGTTATTGTGAAATAGTTTTAATAGTACAGCAAGTCTTTTCAAAGTATGTGTAGATATTATATTATGTTAGTACATTTGATATTTCAATGTAGTTAGAAATGATAATTAGAAGGTAAGAAATAAGACCATGAGCATACTGTAAGGTAATTTTTAGTTAAACTATGTCGACCCTTCGAGTCTCAAATGTAGTAAAAGCCATTTTGTCCAAAATCAACTGTAAATGCTGTCTTACTTATTTTCATGAGTTCTATCTATCTGTATATTTAAAATTTTGATATCTCAATAAAAAAATGTCTTTTACTACTAAGATTACTTGGCAACCAAATTCAGTTTTTCTTTTATTTGTTGTTGTACTTGAAATTGTAGTTGTTGGTCAATTGTCGTAAATGAAGTCTGAACATTGAATATTGCTTATACAACATTTTTTTGTATGAAATTGCTCTAAGGAGAAAAAAGTTATAAACATTTTTATTTCCACTTATTCAGTTTTTTGCATTTTCCCTAAAATCGTGTTTTGGCTTAGAAGTTTAAGGGTGTAAGTTAGAATAACTTGCTCTAATTTCTACATTTCTGCTCCTATGATAGATACATGTTACTTGCATAAATATTTACCTAACTTTTTGTATATTTATTTTGTCTTCCTGACCTTTCAGATTCCTCTAGAAAGAGGGGAAAACCTTATTTTGGCATTCAGTCAGAGATTAACTAAAGCTCCAGGGCCTAAATTGGGTGTGGTGGCACTTCAATCGTAAGTTCATTAAGTAACATAACAAATTTATGATTAAAAGATCAATATTAATTGCAAATATGCGGTGTACTGGTGTTTTGATTAAGCCTGTGTCTTTTCTAAGAATTCTATCAACTTATTCTCATTTATTCACCATAAAAATTAGGCAACCCAGATGCCAGTGTATATTTTACTAATTTTCATGCAAGTCGTCTTTTATGTGGATTTATATCAAATAATATTTATTATGTAGGTATTTATTTAGGTAGAGTCTGAAAGTGAACTAGACTGTATTCCAGAAGGTGATGTCCCCCTTCAATAAAATTTGTAATCAGCCAATAAAAGTTATTCTTATTATAAATTCAATTTTGTTAAGTATTGCATAAGTAACACTGGTTATTATTAATTTCAAACTTTTATTTCAATGTGTCTGATGTGAAACATTCAATTTGGTTGGTCAGACTGGCTAATGGCATGGCAATGCTTTGGCCCCAACTTGAGGTGCAATGCCCATTTAAAAAAAATAATAAACTGGATCATTTAAATATTTCATGTTAAAACATGGATACATTAAAAGCGTGTGGTAGGAATTGCGATCACCTACACACAGTGATTAACTATACCACTCACAGTAATTTTATTTTGTTAAGTCGCATTTTGGGATCATCAGTAATTTTTTTTTTAAATTATGTTGTATGTATTTCCTTTATTAAACTATCCTTTCATACAAATTTTCTGTATAAAATATTTTCCATGTTTCACATCTGCCAGGCATCCAGCACCAGCTAAATTTTTTGAACATATGAAAATCGCTTTCGTTAGGTGGATTTGTTTATATAACTAAATTGGATATATGTCAATTAATCTATATTTTAATAGATTTTTACAAACCTGTTTTGAAATAAAAAAGTTTTTAAATTCACAGTCTATGGCGCTTATACAACAACTTGGAAAGTAACTCCCCTTTACGATACCATGTGTACTATCATGTGATTGAACTGGCAGCTCGTGTTGGTTGTGTCCGGGAAGTGTTCTCATCTGTTGATCAATTAAGGAAACAATTTACAAACTGCCAACCATCTAATGAACAAATGCAGAAACTTTATCGACTGCTACATCAAGTATTGAAAGACCACAATAGGTTTGATTATTAAATTTATTTTTCTCTTAATTTTGTCTTAATATTTAGTCCAATCTATATAAATTAAATGATAGAGGTTTGCCATTGTGCGCCATTACGCAAAAACTACTTAATAGGTTTTGATGAAGTTTTTTCTGTTACACACTCTAGATACTTGGTCCTTATAAAAAAAAAAAAAACATTATGTTCATAATTAACACGCGCGGAGCTGCAGGCACAGTTAGCTATATATATTTTAATTGTAATGTATTTATTCTTACCATTACAGCTTCAATTTACCTTTGCATTGTTAATTCATTGTACTCTACCAATGGATTAATATGTTAGTTGGTAAAACAAATGTTTTACCATAAAGTAACTTTTTAATTAATTGAGCATGTAGCCACGCCTTCGCGGCTGTGTCGTCAGCGTTCGCCTCCAAGCCCGGTGAAGCTGTAAAAGCCATCTGAGACTCAAGTTTTTTCGACCTTTATGGCTAACAGTGAAGACTGATCTAAAAAAAGTAATTGATTGTATTTGTATATTCTACTAGCAAACCTGGCCATGCGTTGCTGTGTCTCAGAAAAAAATCTTTTTGGATCCGATTGCTACCATACTTTACAGGATCACCCACAAGGGTAATATGTATTAAGATTGTCTGAAAATTTCATCAAAATCGCTCCAGCCGTTTTATCTTAGCCATGGAATACACATAAAAACATTACAAACATCCATTTTTATATAAATATATATACATATACACAAATTATTGTATAAGCATGTTTTCCCTCATTCATTATCAGCTCTAATACATTAAACTATATGATAGAAACTTTGGTTTTATGTTTATCAGTAGATCCTATCGTCTTTACTCATCATAAGTTTGTCAACATCATTTTATAGCATTGTAAATAATTTAATAAAATTATTTCCAGTGAATTAGCATCAAAAGTTATGATTGAACTCTTGGGAACTTATACTGATGAGAATGCTTCGTATGCTAGAGAAGATGCTATAAAGTGTATTGCAACGGCTCTGGCTGATCCAACCACATTCCTATTAGACCCACTACTGGCATTAAAACCGGTACGGTTCCTCGAAGGAGAGCTAATCCATGATCTTCTAAATATTTTTGTTTCTGAAAAGCTTTCCAGTTATCAAGCATTCTATAATAATCATAAGGAATTTGTTCAATCACAAGGTACAAATTTTCCACTTGGCTATTTCATTAACTTTAAACTTTACTTACTGTCTCTACTTTTTATGTTTATGTTGTTTTGCAGGTCTCAATCACGAGCAGAACATTAAGAAAATGAGAATACTGACATTCATGCTCATGGCCGAGTCGAATGTGGAAATTCCTTTTGATGACATCACCTCAGAGCTTCAGATCGAGGAAAAAGATGTTGAAGCATTCATTATAGAAGGTTACAATTATTTTTATTATCCTTGTTTAAATAGTTAAACAATGAATCAAACACTTTTTCATACACTTATTCCACATTATCTTCTGTATAAATAAAATGATTGGGGTTTGCCTATGTGCGCGAATCACGCAAAAACTACTAATTTTTTTTTTGTTTTAATCCTTAGATAATTGATCCGTATATAAAAAATACCACGATATCTTCATTCAATAACAAGTTATTTCAGTTTTAAGGAACTATTATTTTTATAAGTACTACGCGTTTTTCTGTCGTTCATGCGAGCGAAGCCACGGACAGAGCTAGTTCTACTACATAGTGCTAAGTATATGAAATTTTTTTAAATGACTTTTTAGTGTGTTATCCAAGCAAAAATCACTGTTAACTTCACTGTTCTACCTTTGGAATGCAATAACGTCTCGCTTGAATAAGTTTTTTTGTTTGTTTTTTTTCGCTATTGAGAGTGGTTATTATACTATATAGTGTTTCAATATATGGGTAACAAACAATGTTAACCAAACAGTCTACGTTTTAAGGAGTTTTTTGTTAAACAGAAGTTTATTATATAGACTATAGAGTATACAGTTTGCACTGTACAAGAATGGCTCACTTAATAATATTAGATAAAATATCAGTAATTTTAAAGTAGTTAACTTAATTTTCAGTATTGAAAACCCGTCTAGTCTGCGCTCGGATGGACCAGGCTCAGCGTTTAGTGAGAGTGTCGAGTACGATGCACCGTACGTTCGGGCGCGCGCAGTGGCAGCAGCTTCGCGACGTGCTGATCGCTTGGCGCGCCAACGTGCACCAAGCCCACGAGTCTATGAAGTCCGTCGCCACAGCTCAGATCGAATACGCGGCTCAACAACAAAAATCATAGATATATCAACAACACTATGGTCGGGACACTTTAATTGGTCTCTTTTCACGTTCTTGACGCGATAATCTTGATCGGGCGTTAAACAACCAACCACATAATGCGGCAAAATTATTACGTTATTTGTATTACATTGAGTCATAATTCATTTTGTTTTATTTAATAATTTATTAGTACCAAAAACATTAATTTTTCATCAAGCATTAAAATTCCGATTTGACGATCGTACAATGTTATGTTCGACTTTATTGCGTCTATGTTTCCGTAGGGTTCGGGACCAGTAATTATAACAACTTTAAAGCTGAGTATAATAGATTATTATAATCTTATTTTTTGAATTATTGTTATTTTATTCTTATTTCATGTAAATTGTAGTACAACACATTTTTTTTTTTTTTTTTTCGAAAAAGTTGGATAATTCAATTCTATAACGTGACGACGCTTTATATAAAATTTAAGCTAGTCAAGTATATTTTCTAAAGATTGCTTCTATAACTTTTTTCCGCGTTGTATAATTAAAGTGTTTAATAGGTACATTACAATGATTCAGTTTTATTAATTATAATATATCAGCTAAACGCAGTGAAACCACAGCTTAAACTAAAATACTCCAAATACGTAGGTATATATTATAGTATTTTCGAAATAAATCTTTACAATCGATTAACATCGAATCCATTCTTTTTTCACATCCCTGCGTATATTATTTTTACAGGCGTCAAATAGATCCTATTACATTGTCCCGACAACAATTTATTTATAAGTTATTGCAAATAGAATTTTCTATATGAATCAATATAACAGACACTAAATTTAAATACAATTTCACCCATTCTTATCAGAACGTTCCGGGAAAACAATTTTACTATTAGTCTTTGTAGTAAACCAGTTCTAACAACGTTGTTAATCCGTGTTTAATATTAATATACTGTGCACAACTGAGATGTATATTTTATTTGTTTTTAGCGTTGTAAATTGCACTTGGAGACCTTTTACAGGCTTCTTCTTCTTGTCTTGGCGCCGCGAAAAGAACTTGCCGGTGTCAATGTTTTTACGCCTTCGCAGTAGTAGGTATTTTGTGTTCAAAGAGGCGTCTAACAAGATACTGGATCCCTTGATAAAACGATCTAGGGAGTTTTTGTGACATTTCGAAATGCATGCTTTCAGTTTATATTTCCAATCCATTTCACATAACCTCTCGAGACCCCCGCGTAGTAATACTAGAACAAAACTATGAAGTTGTTTCGACCAGACTTAAAATAGCAACGTTGTAACTTCGACCCAATGGTTTACTATTAGAACTAAATTTATATCGCGCTATATCAGTTTGACAGTTCTATTAACTTTTTTCAAACCTTTGGTATGGTAGTAGCATTTTTTTTACTAAGCTAAGTGAGGCTGCTCATTTTGTCAAAACTAGCTATGAGCGGATTGTTACTAAAAAATAATCAAATGAATCAACAATTGTCTAATTACTTAATCAATTGTCGCATGTCGGTTCATTCGACTACACCAAATAACAATCGAATGAAAACTAATATTCGAATATAACTACATATTGGGCGATCTAGACAATTACACTGCAATCTCCAATCGCGGACTGAACTATGCTGAAAGTTTGATTACACAGTGTCGTATTTTTTAAATTTTGATTTCAAAGATTCTTGTAAAATATATCTAAAAATATGGAATTTAATCAGTTAGAACGACAGTAGCCGCACGCGCAGTGAAGTCAGAAGTGAATGTCAATTATCTAATATGTTTTTAATAGATACTATACCGTATGGGCGCATGAATGTAATTTGTTACCTTACAGCTTTATCTAATAACCAGGTAATTGAAACTTCAGAATTCTGACTACGAAGTTGATAGTTATGAATATGTACCTAATGTCAATGACGAGAACTTAAAAACCAAAAGTAGTAGTGGCTACAACGAAAACAGATTTAGATCATAACTTATTGGCGCTGTACTAGAAGCACAATACTACGAGGACAGTGACCTCAACGAGCAAGACGTACACTTTCTCGTAGCAGATCAATCGTATGAAGAACGCGAAGTACGATATCACTGTCAAGACAGTGGTACATCTTCCCATCGTCCTGTTTCTGATTACACAGAAAAATGATGACGAATGAAGTTTGTTAGGAATAAGTAGGTATTGTAAAAAAAATCAATATTGATTCGGGCTATTCATATGAATAAATTAATATTTCATTTAATAATGTGTTTGATTAATAATAACTCGATGTTCTAAAAATAGAACAAATATTTTGAAAATTTAGCTACACATTCAAACATGCTTAGGTCAATTTAAGATCACCCCATAAATATCAATCCTAAATATTCATTCATTATTGAAATATTAATAGTTTTATTAATGGGTCTATGGGACTTAATTATTTTGTTCTTAAAAAAGTACAATGGGTATATCTTCTTCACATTTTTTATTCTGGGTCTCAGGAGGTTAAACAATAATCCAACTATTCTATCACGCAAAACACCAAATGTATGTCTCCAATTTATCTTTATATAAACTACTTCACGTATGCACAATAACCGAGCTATACCACCAATATTACATAGTATAGGGTCAAGAAACCTAAATTAATGAATTAAAATAAAAATTACATGTCACTTCAAGATCCCGCCAAAAACTCCTTTTAGGCCTATGATGTTTTTATAAGTGTAGATGCGATACCCGCGCTCTATTTTGGAAATAATAAAGTAAGGTAATTGCCTGACATTCGCTTAGTCACGTATTATCCAGTGCCACGGTTGCACATAAATACAACTCAAAATATATAAATAAATATGAGGACACAATTTCACACACGGTCATTTAATTCCAAACTAAGCAAAGCTTGTAATAAGGTAACTAAACAGCTGATATACATACATATATAGATATTCAACACCCAGCCACACAACTGACAATTATGCTCATCACACATTATGCCAATTTATTTCGTTGTAACAACAAAAATAAAATATAATATCTATCATATCATTTATTTTTATGCGTATTATATAACTGAAAGCATTATTTATAGTTAGTATAGTTTAATAAGCTGTTTTTTAGTGCAATGTTGTTGGCATGTGACGCGTCTATATATAAAATGTCAATAATTCCTTTTTATGTTTGTCGAAGAGAGAGACATCAGATAGACAGTCGGAGACTCCAGGATTTTCCTTGAAATCTTCATTACGGAATTACAAATCTTATGGCCGTAATCAGGGTTAAGTGCAAGTACTGTATGTACACGATCCGACAACCCATGTAAGAATGATGTATGTCTGTTTATTTTGGGTTGCACTCAGTAGCCTACAACCTCCTCTAAATAGTCACCCCAAGCCTCGCATGCCTAATGTTATCGCTGTCCGTAAGTGACCTGGTAACTAATCTTGATCATCCTCATGATCTGACAAGCTTCAGCCAGAAATATCTTCTCATCGGGTTTCGGCTTAATGGGCTGCCTCGAACAATCTTGATCCAATATTAACGATATTCACGTTGCGATGCGGCTCCAGCAAAAATCATCCTTCAAGCCCATAGTTGTCTGTTTATATAGTTCGTGGGCCCCAGAGCACGACTACTGTTGCTAGCGCGCGTCGTCTCTACATTCTTTTCAGTTATTTTATTTTCCACTTATTTTTGAGTACTTCAGAAAACTATTATCTCGTTGCTATGACACATGTTTTCTTCTTTTAAATAATCCCATAGACACGATTCTCTGACATTTTCAATTTTCGAAGTAATAATTTAAGAAAAATTTTTTTTTTTCAATTATTACTCACTCACTAAATAAAATTTGCATTTGTGATTTATATTTGTGTACGTATTTAGCATAGATTTATTATAATACTAGCGGTGTGCCCGCGGTTCCGCACGTTTTTTTCACTACGCAGTAGTTATTTACATCCCTTCATTTTATTTTTACTCATTGTTGACTCAATTCATAATATGACGTATCAATTGAAGAATGGTACATATTTATTCTACGAATTCTAACTTATTATTAACGATTCTTATAACTTCTCATTTATAGAATGACGTACGCTTCCCGTCTACAAAATTTAATCAGAATCGGTTGAGAATTGATGAAAATTTAATTTTGTGAGATTCTTTTTTTTACGATTTCTAGAAGTAATATTCACAATTTTTAGCCTATTAGTTATGTAATTACTAATTACTTACAATTCCCGTGCACAAAATGTCATCAAAATCCTTTAAGAATTAATGAAATTTTTATATTTTGTAAAAAAAATAATTTCGATCACTAAAAGTAGGTACATATTATTGAAAGCTCTCTTAACCCATCATTCATGGAATGATTAATACTTCCCGTGTACACAAAAGTTCATGAAAAACTGTCAAGAATTAAAGAATAGGTAGATATATATTATTTGATTTTTTTTTAAAATTTAAAGTAACATTGAAATTTCTTTTGTAACCTATCAATTGATCAATGACATAAGCATTCCGTATAAAAATTTCATAAGAAAAGGTCAAGCCGTTTTTGAGTTAAATCCGGACATACAAACAGACAGACAGACAGTTTTTTTTAATGGTATATTTGGAAAAAAATTAAATATACAGACAGAACAACTGTATAGATAAAATCTGAGGTCATCTAGAGTTTTTAAATACACGCCATAAAATTATTATCGTGAAGTCTGTTCAAAGAAAAAAAAAAGACATTAAAAATCCTCCCAAGATAGTTCTAAGTTCTAACAATAGAGCCACCATCTTGTTGGACCCACTTTGAATATTAGAAAAGACTACGAAGGCTTAAACGCATTGACATTGGCAAATTCTTGCTGCGACAAATCAAGAAGAAGAACAAGATTTTTTTTACAATAGTTGACGTTGTCAAAAATAAATCGAGACATCATCATCTGAGTACAAAGAGTCGAATTATTTATAAAATCATATATTAGATATATATATACCTATGATATTAATAGCTCGGTGATGGATTATAACTATGAAAATGGAGGCTATGGTGGCAAATATTACTGTTTTTTCGTATGCGTAACATTATCGATATTGGTTTTCCACCAGTTCTATTTGAATTTTCGGGAACCATCTTATGGTTCCGAAAGCGATTTCTCTGATATCAAATATGTTATCATGCAGCTGAGACATAGTTTATCAGAGGTTTATATTTTCTTTTAAAATTTTACTGTTAACTGTGAAAGTAGGCGTTTGTACCTGTATTATGCGTGCGAGTTGAATGCAGAACCAAGGAATTCGATAGCGCTTTGACCTAATCTCAATAAATGTCAAGGTTGTTTTAAATTTAACACTTACGTCTTGATTAACATGAAAAAACAAGCTAAAAATATATAATTTTTAAAAAAATTGATTATTTTACACAAAGAAATCAAACTGAAAAATAAATCTCTGAAATTGAATCATCATCAGATTCATTCTTTGCTGTTTCCTGTGCTTCACTTTGAATTAAAAAATAGTTTTTTTTTTTAACATAATTTAATGGCTTGGATCAGTCATTATTAAAAACATAAAATAAGTTGGGGCCACAACTTGAGTATTAACGCGATCAGTAATTGTATGATAATTGTCAAAGACAGCACTCGCATCACTACAGAATTGCGTGTGAGGCGAGGTGTGCGGACGGCGGGGGAGATGCTCTCGCTGTTTACCTCAGGCCCCGACTGTGTTCAACTCGCGTGCTTTCTATACTTCAGGAATGTAGGTAGCTTCTATAGTATAATATGTAGATATATCTACTGTTAAGCTATGTAAATTTAGTATCTTAGTGTTCTTGTAGATAAAGCGGAGCAACTAAGTTTGTAAAATAAATTCAGTACCTATATACAGAGTGTAAACATTAGATGGGTCAGTGAGGGGAACTTTGAAACTATAAGCGATAGAGAAATATGTTTTAAAGAACCATGAAATCGATTTTAAAGATAAGAAAAACTGCTTCCATAGATTTACGAAAAATCTTATACACGAGTCGGGAATCGAAAGTAATAATTTTTACAAAATACTTATATTATATCATTACGACAATTAATAGTGTAGGATGTAAAGAATATATCTTGTTAGAAAATGTTTTTCAAATATTGTTTTGAAATGTTCACAATAATCTACTCTTTAAGGTAGGTACCTAACGATCTTGTAAGGTAGGTATTGCATTATGTAGTTTCAAGTGGTAATTTTGCTTCAAAATTATCTCTATGGCTATTTATTCGGCCTTTTGGTAAATTTCATCTTCCATAATAAAAATCGTAAGAGAGTTAAATCTGGCGAACTCATTTATACCAATCTATTTTTGTTGGAAGTTATTGTTTTAAAAAACCGATTTGCGATTCGGCTATGTAGGAAAGAGGACGTCAAGTTATAACAGATAGGTACAGTTCATTTAACTGCTGGGTTAGACTTCTACATATTAAGGTTTTGTTCTGCACAATGTATGATGGACTTTTGAACAACATGTACTACGAAATATTAAAAAAATCTGTTACAATTCGTACGTGAAACGTTGGGCAAAGACATAGTCCGAGAGCATTTTCAACAAGATGCAAAGACACACAATAGCCTAAACACAAGATTTCTTAAATGATAACTTACAAACAAAAATGGATTAGTACAAACGAAGTTAATAATAGTCGCAGACAAGGGAAAACTACTCTAATTTTTTTTTATAGGTACTAGCTTGACAAAATTATTACTCTTTCTTTCAGGAGCATTCCGACCGAGCGCTTACTAATACCTTGATAGGGGGAGGGAATCAGCATCCCCTCCTGTCTTTACATGGCTATTAAACCCAAGTCTGTAATAGTGAGCTATAAAGATACTAAAAGATTGATTTTCAATTAAGTATAACAATTAACTTTTCAATCCAAGTCACCCATTGTGATCGGTTTCTTACATCTAAAAATCTATTTCAGAATAGCATAAAATCATTTGTAGTTTATTTACTGCCTTTTCAGGTGATTAATAAACACGAAAAATTAAAAGGTGAGATGGAACGTATGTCAGCAGTGATGCCAAGTATGGTGGCAGCGGCTGATAGGGCCAAGGACGCGCTGGAACCTTCATTACAAACCAAAACTCGCCAAGCTGTTGACGTGCTTGATTATGATAGACAGGTGTGATTTAATATACCTACCAACAATAACAGTCGATAGAATATTATCTATATGTATAGTTCAGATGTAGATACTGGTATTAGCTAAGTGGCAGGACACGATGATTGTGTCCAGGTGTAACACTCCTAGTAGGGGTACCGCTTTCCGAGATCATTATCGTCATCATAATCTTACCCGTAAGACGTCTACTGCTAGACATAGGCTTCTTCCAATAATCGCCACAATAACCGTTCCAGCGCTGCTTGCATTTAGCGGGTTATCGCAACTTTCACGAGGTCGCGGGTTCATCTTGCCCACGCTGCGTCTTCCGGTATGTGGCTGCTACTCAAGAACTCTTCCAAGATCAGCTGGTGTATATCCAGTAATCAAGCGGGGTGGTAGGAATTTGAACCCGTTTGGGTCGCGACCACCATGCCCGTGGTGATAAACCGTTCACAGTTTATCGTTTTAGTTTGTCGTGTTTTGGGTTGTAGCGATCAATATCCAACTGCCCAAAGGCTTGAAAGCTCGCATATCAGTGTTAGATTGCTGATGTCTTGGTGGCCGTCGTTGTTTTTGGTTTTTACTGTGCTTACTTAAGGTACAGAGTCGTCTTTTTGCAATGCTACTTTAAAAAAAAAAACACTTAATTGTTCTACAACCATGACTTTTTTATAGGTTTTAGCATTTGGCTGCAATGTCGCTTGATTTTAAGTGATGATGTGGCCGACGATGGCAACAAGCTACGCCGAGTAGGTCATCCATACGTACTTGACGACAGATTTTCACCTTAATATTTTAGCTAGCCAGGTGGGCATTAGGAAATGCCACCAAGCCAAAGTTACCACCATGCTATGGTTTCATCACGATGTTTTCCTTCAGCCAGTCACTTTAAGCCAAACGTATAAATGACGGATCACAATGGACAACATTACGTGTTTAATTTAGATGGCTGACTACGCGCTCGAGTACGCCGGTGGTAGAGTCATAGATATCGGTGATACGATAGAGCATAGAATAAACGAATCACCAATCAGTTGGATACTTTACGGGCTCACGTCTTGGGTATGTAAGGATTGCCAAAGTGCGCGGGCTATAATTCGTCCAGGAACATTACCTGGGGAATGCTGGGCGTTTAAAGGTTCAAGAGGAGAAGCCACTGTTCGGCTACTTGGCACCGTGCGTATAACCGGCTTCAGCTTAGAACACATACCGCCACATATATCACCAACGAGGTTAGTACAAATCCCCTCTTATCATTGAAAGATAATCTAGTTTTAAAATTTTATAATAGTGCTTTACTATAAGTATAAAACAAATGTTTAAACGTAGAGGGAACAGCTAAATGAGTTGCCTAACTCTTCATTACGAACTGAAAGAGCGAGATACAAAAAACATATGAAGAGAAACAAGAAAGTGCTATAGATTTTGTCGCTATCGCTGTAACCGTTGTCAAAAAGAATCGTAGTGTTTTGTCGTGATTTTGTCAAAAGAGAAGAAACTAAATTTGAAATTGCACTTACAGTGTCTCGTTCGTCCGTACAATGGTAAATTTGAAGGATACTAAATAAAATGAATACACTAATCTAAAATCTCTCCCACCTGGGTACACGATCTGTCTTTCTATTTCCTTCTTTGTCCACGTGTTATAATATCGGAAAATAACTAATAAAAAAATATTCCAGAGAGATATCGTCAGCGCCGCGGCTATTTCAAATTGAAGGACTGGAGTTTCGCACGGATCCGTATCCACATGACTTTGGAAGTTTCGAATACGATAAAGAAGGAAAATCTATTCAGTACTATGAGGTGTTACATTATTCACCAAAGGGGTACAAGATGATCAGAATGCGAGTGCTGTCTAATTGGGGTGACCCTGTATACACCTGTGTGTACAGAATAAGGGTACACGGAGACTTGGTGTCCGCGCTGAAACAAAAAGCTGTCGTGGACGATGCTGAATTGATTGAAAATAAATAAATTTGTAATGCAATTCGCTGATCTTGAGTTGAATTCCATTTCACCAGCATTAAAATACATAAAAGAAGTTGATTTATTAATAATTGGCGGATTATTGTTATTCATCTAGTCGGCATAAAAATATGTCAGTTCAATTGTATTGACTATCTATCAGCCGTTTTCATTAACATATCTGAGCTTACTATCCCCGTTTAGTACATATCTATTTGTAATAAGTATTATCTTTAACTTAAGACAGTTATCGGCTTTTCTCTTATCTATCCAAGCTATAGTATATGGATATATATTATGTAGATACGAAAAACTATACAATGAGAGCTTATTTTGAAAAAAATTACCACATAGGGCTATATTTGTCTATCTTTAGTAACTGAAACAACAGATAGATAGGTTATTAAAAACGGTCCTATATGTGCATATACTTATCACATGAAATATGAACCTATGTAACACATATTATTAGATACAATGTACATTCTACATGCATGCTATTATTAGCTGGCCAAGCGTTGACGGGCGTTGTGCTATCCTTTCCGGTAGTTAATAGATCGACCACAGGCCATCTAGCGGACTCTAGTATGTATATGAATTATCGTCTTTGTAAATAAAATATATTATGTGAATATGAGCTTAATCGGTTGATACCGTTCAGAAATTAGTAGAAATTACACAAGCACTTACAGACGCACACATGATTTTTATATATGTATGGATTTATAAACTTAAGGATTAGATATGTAGCGACATCTTCATAGCGACATCTATCGAGCCACATACGACGCATCCTACATCGCGCTATAGAAATTAACTTTTCAATTGAGTATATATAAAAGAACTCGACTACAACCGTTGGGGGCAAGTCCGGTGAAGCTGTAAAAGCCGCAGCGGCTTTAGGGCCCCTAAGGCTAACAGTGTAGTCAGTTAAAAAAAAAAAAACCGTTGGGGGTCCAAGTCCGGTGAAGCTGTAAAAGCCGCAGCGGCTCTGTTTTTGGATATGACCCCTAAGGCTAACAGTGTAGTCAGTTAAAAAAAAAAATCAACCGTTGGGCAGCTGCTCGCCAGACATAACACCCGTCCGGTCGGAGGGTCCTCCCTTTGCAATAGTTCTTCTACACTTTCCGTGGACAGGTTGAAATCCGCATATATAATGAAAGAAGTCCAAGTTCCAGTTCCAGCTCCCACTTCAACTACCACAACTAATACAGAGAGAAGAACACGGAGTGGGCGCATAATAAAGAAACCAAATTTTTATCGCCCGTAGCCACGGTCTGAGCGGGGGAATGATGTGGTGTACTATACGCTCCGCTTATTAAATCTATACCGCGGTACAAGATGTGACGTCATGATACTCGTACCACCACCACGGCTTGCCGAAGCGCGCGATGCGACGTGCGCCACACTTCAGAGTGAGACGATCACTTGTACGCCTTGTAGAGCACCGTAGTTGAATTGCCGCCGTTTCAAATATCTTGGATGTTTAATTTAATTAACTCAATACAGCTCTTATAATATTGCATATTTATTATTTATTGGTTCAAGTGACCCTTTTAAGTGGAGGTGATAATAATCACCCCTACAGATATACCAGAGATCTCTGATACAATGATGCCATACCCAAAAGTTCACGATAAACAGGTAAGCATTAGAAAATTATAGTTTAGATAGATTAAAAATATTGTAGAATGTTTATTTTAGCGCTAAACGTACAAATCTATTATATGTAAGTATTATAGTAAGAAATAAGTTTCAGTTTATTGTAAAAACTTTAATGGCTTCGCAGAACCGATTGATGCACTACAATGCAGGCATAAGCTATACCTTTTTTATTATTAAGCAGGTAAATCCATCATGTGTAAGGTATCCACCTTACCGTGCTGAACAGCTCAAGTGAGGGTTATGTGAGACTTTTACTAACTAAAATTCCACTGTTTTCCTACGAAATACTTTTTGGCCGGGCCAAGCCAATCGCTTGCGAATACGTAAGTCTCGGCAAGCGTGGCCTTAGCCCGGGGCTCCACAGCGATCAGGGACAGTTGGAACCGCCAACGAACTACTGAGGACGCGCGATCACAAGCGCCTTCTCCGTGTCGGGTCTGTATTTTTAGTCGTTTTTTAGTGTTGATGGACATGCCCAAATTATCCGCAGCCGGAGATCATCACGCCCTCTCGGGTGCCTGGTACGTTGCTCGCGGGAGAGGAGAGACGTGTTGCTTTACCTCTCTCTCTGGCTTTCTTCGCCTCCTCTTTCGTGAGCATAACTTGCTCGCAGACCGAGCCGATAGAGTTCGACCAGCTCTCCCTTTCGATTATAGATCGTCCCACAGCCGGGACTGAGAGATCGATGCCGATTGTAGTGACGAGTTGGCGAAATGGCGAGTCCCGTGCGGGATAGTCGGCCAGTGTATGCGGCGTAGAATACTGCGTGCAGCTACAGTGATGGCATGGCACCCAGGATCAATATCCCGACCTATGCGACACAGGTAACCCTCAAAACATTCATGTATCAAGAACACCTGCGACAACCAGAAGGCCAGGGTTGTCGATTCCGGATTCGTCTAGCCAAGGCCAACCTGATTGTTTCTACGGTCGCCACGCCTGAGCTAGAGTGTTCGAGTTGTAGGTTTCACGCTCCCACCATGGGGGTTCGGTGGAGCTCCAACCTTCACATCACGATTTCCCTTGCGTCGGTCTCTCACCTCACCCCAGCACCACCTTGTGTAACCTAAACATCGTCGCCCAACACTGGATCCATCGACAGTACGGTCTTCTAGTAAAGCTTGCGGCAAGCGGAGCCGGGACCCCCAGATTGGGCTACAGCTGAGCAAGCGCGCCATCTGTGCCCGTGAGTTAAAGGGTCAGACGCCGAAAGTATTCTACAAAACTCCGTTGGATATCGAAGACTATTCTCAAGTACTTCATAGTCGACCCGAATGCTTAAATCATACCTATCTATAAATTCAATATAACTAAATCTAAGAGTAGTAGAATCTGTGCAAGGTTTGACTTCCACATCTATTTTAGCCGCATAGAGCAGTCAACAACCATTGGCACATGAGACGTCGTCTTCACTAGTCCCCAGGTATAGCGACATGTTTATCACTGATCTCAGTTACGATAGCGGTTCTTTTTGAAGTTTGATTAAAAAAACTGTAGGCCGCAATGACCACTTAACATCAGATGCATTGTGCAGTTTGCTAATTTATACCATAAAAAAAAACCAAGAACAGTGTTATTTTTTGTTAAAAAATATGTACGTAAAACCATTAATGGCAGATGCCCGTCCGGTTAGTCCATTGTGATTTTGCACAAAACGAGAGAAAGCCAAAACTATGCGTAGATGTTAATCGAGGTGTCCGGCATTCGAATGTTATAAATAGGGTATTGTCAAATGGACAAAGCGACAAAGCACATAAATTAACATGAGCTGAGTGATCATGAGACCCCGCCGTGTCGCACCGTACGATGTCCGCGTCCAAGCTAATGGGTTGACGGATCCACGAAGCCGAGCCAAATAGCTACTTTAAATTGACACCAACCGTACTTCATCTTGGAGACATTATGAAACGATAGTTTATCCTAGTTATTGTAAACCGTTGAACATTTAGTTTTTGCCCGACTGCGAAAATGGAGGGTTAAGTTTTTCGAGCGAATGTATGCATATCTATTTCTTTGGCACGCTTTGTAGCCTAAATGGTTTGATGGATTTTAGCATACGAAGTGTCGTTAGATTCATCTTAATTGTGGAAGTGACATAGGCTGTATATAATATTTAAGTACACAGAACAAAGTTTCCTCTTTATTCCGTGTTTATGACGTCTGAGAATCTAATAAAAAGTAAAAACAGAAAAATGATTTTTTGTTGTTTTTTTTGTTGCGGTCGGGTTTTTTGTTTCCTTTTTAATAATTTAGCTTGTTAAATAGTGATAAGTATTCCGTATGTTTATAGGTAGTAAGTAGCTATTTTCAATGCAGGTATACAATTGTCGTTTCTAATAAATAATAATTATCACAAAAGTGTATTGTTTTGCAATTTGTACCGAATAAGATTTGTTGCCCAGTATTTATTGGAATTCCTTGGGTGTTGATAACGATATCATACCTACTCGAAGAGTCAGGAAAACAAAAGAAATGCGATAGTACACTTTGTGAACAGTATAGGTAACAAGATCAATATCATTTTCAGAGATTCATTTATATGGTGAATGCCTAAAAATTACATTTTTATTATAAAAATTTTGGTAAATATAATATACTAGCTGTACCCACAAACGTTGTTCTGCACTTTCCAGTAGTTAATAACGACCACAGTACCACCTATCGCTTTCAGGGAAAGCATGACAACCATCTTCACGAAAGAACACTTATACCAACTTTAATGGTGATTAGTCAAACGGTATTGGAGTTTATCAATCTCATCCATTTTTAGTTATAGCTGTACCCCGCGGTTTCACTAGCTTTTGTTTATTCGGATTTTCGTTGGACGCTCCATACACTATGCCGCTTCACACGGACCCGCCCGCACTTTTAGGTCGTACTCGGTTCTCGCTTAGCGTACTTTCTAACCTACACTGTGAATCACTTTTTATGGTAATTGTTCTATTAATTAGAGGCGTAACGTGAATTTATATAAGTACTTAGTAATTTCCTCAGTATATAGGTTAAAAATACAAAAGTATTTTTCAAATCTAACAGTTACCTAAATCCAAAGATTAACATTAAAAAAGACAAATAAACAAACAATCTCTGTAAATTACACTGATGAGTAAACCTACATAACATATATAGGTATATTTACGACTAGATATGTCCGCTGCTCCGCACGTATTAACTACAAAATTATTGTTTATGAAGATATCGTGATATTTTTTTCCATGTGGTAAGAACACTATAATTCAATAATAACGATGACTACCGAGAGATTTGAAATCGAACGACAGTCGACGCTGTCATGCTGCCCTGCAAACCTCTCGGCAGCTCAATATACACTTTTTTTTAAATTATACAACTAAAGTGGCAAAAAACAATACGATCCGTTTCATGGTAAGTGTTCATAGGCGCTTGTAATATTATAGGGATCACCTAGCGCGTTACTGACCTTGAACTCCCGTACCCCAAGGAGCTCTGGAACTTCTGTAGGGTGGAGGAATTCCACCAGTCGGACTACCCCAAGCAGAGCAAAATCTGCAAAAAAAGGTTTCTGTGCCCTATCTGTCTTCAAAAACATTGGTTGATTCCGAAACGGACGTTTATCAGAAAATTTGAGAAAAATTACACATAGATATAGAAAGACTACAAATTTATTAATATGTCTTGTTTATGTTTTCGGCACTTATGTAATTAAATCACTAAATCTCAAGTTACACGCGTTATCAATTGCATTTTAAAAATAAAATCGTTTAAGTCAAAATGTCGAATTACTTATTCTAGTTGAAGACAAGCGTGAAATTACATAAGTGACTTTATTACTTATTTCTCTAAGTAGGTTCAAGAAAAAACTATTGAGTACACAGGAACTAATTCTGTGCGCGAGTTCTATGCGGCCCTTTACTCATTGACAAATAGATGCGAGTCGTAAAGGGTGAAAGCATCTCTCCATGAAATTTATCCTTTTCGACGAGCACCGCCTACGAGTACTGCTCAATATTAATGATGTGATGTTAGTTCAAACGTCTCTGGCAGTCTCTGCTCGACGTTTATTAATGAACAGTATTTGTGTCCAGTTTTGTTGCTTTGGTCACCTACTCAAGGTAAATGTGAATACACAATCTTACACTATTAAAGTCATTTTTGGAGTTTTACTATGAAGTACTTTTAATTTATAGATTATAATACATTTCTAAAGTATGTACCTACCTAATGAAATTGTGTCTGTATAATATATAGTAATATAATAAAGCAGAAAAGCTTTTTTGTTTGTATGTTTGTTTAAAAACGCCAATATCTGGGACTACCAGTCGGATTTGAAAAAATCATTTTGTATATGACAGCCAGACTCTCCAAAAATAGTATAGGCTATTTAAAATTAGGCTACGGATTTTTGTTACGTAAGTAGGAAGTCGAGGCTCTCTCGAACTGCTTTAACCGTGTGCGCTGGCGTAATCGTTAATGATACGGATATACAATGTTCTACAATAATATTGGTTGTTAGTATATCTAAAAAAAGACGGATAGCATATGCCTATCTCTTATACCTAAGCATCAATAAGGTATTTTTGCTAAAGATTTGTTGAAAATTAAAATGTGATTTGTAAGCATTATTTTTAGACATGGCATATTAATTCTTACAAACAAAAGTTACTTCATCACAAAGACAATTTTATGAAGTTAAATTTTGCTCTTTAGAGTATGCTATCGGACACATAATTTTGGAGATATTAAAAATTAATAATAATTTGTATTTGCAAGAAAAACAACTATGACAGGCTACATGGGTGCGTTGAAGGAGCGGTGTTTGTCGGATAAAATTAACACGGGTGTAACCGTGGGGCACAGTTTGTTAGTTATATGGTATACTAAAAACCGTTACACTTACCTAACAGGACTGTAAATTGAAAATTAATGAGGAGGCACTGACTAGGTATCTATACTAATATTATAAAGCGGAAGAGTTTGTTTGGTTTGACGCGCTAATCTCAAGAACTACTTGTTTGAATGGAAAAAAAAAATTAGTGTGGGATCGGCCATTTATCAAGAAAGGCTTATAGACTATATAACATCCGCCAGGACCAACAGACGCGGAGCATCGGTGAAAAATGTTGCGAAAACAGGGGAATTTTTTTCTTTTTCCGAGCTTCCACTGCGTGTGCTGTCTGAATGGTTAGGGTTACGCAACTATCGTGTGTGACGATTGTTTCTCTTAAATATGTAGTTCTAAAAAAGTCCGCCAGAGCATATGGCTATCTCATAAGGTTTAGTCTATATAACCTTTTTTATTTTAATAAAATTTGTTCTAAAATAATTAATTATTTGTGAAGGTGTTTTTATATATGTACATACTTTAATTCTTATCGAAATAAATACGTTATTTATCACAAGTATTTAATTTTGAACAAAATTGCTCTTTACAGTAATTAATTTAAGTAAATATCTTAGGAAATATCAGAGTTTTAAAATAACTTGGCAGCAAAATAATGATTAATTACCGCGAGCGTATTTTTATTATAAAGAATAACGTAGTAGGCGGCCGGTCATGTGGAGAGGGGAGGTCGAATGGTACTCAAATGGTTCCGTAGATAAAATAAAGAAAGTTTCACAGCTCCTTTAGAATTGTTATAATAGGTGCCTAAGAAGCTTGTATACACTGGCTGATCTTTAAACGCGACATTCCAAAAAAGTAACTGTGACGGATTTATTACTTACCATGTGCAATGTGCATGGTGGTCGCGAGGTCGCGACCCAGTCCGGACTATGCGCCTTACGCCTTACGCTGAGTAAACCTGAGCTAAGTACGTGTTTTGAACTCAAATCCAGTTAGATAATGAAGTTGATTAGTTTTAGGTTTGTTTATTTTTTTATTCAGTTGAACTGAGATATAGTATGGCAATAAACCTTTACCGAGAATGAGGAGTTTTCTTGTTTAGTGACAAACATAATATGATATTATGACAAAGACTCTGTGTAAAGCCGCCAAAATATTGAACAATATTATTAATAAATATTTTTGGTCTGTCGCTTGTGAAAGGCTTGAGACGGTAAAGGATTGTTACTAATAGGTGTGTTGTAAATACTCACTGGAGCGTTCTGTGAGCTTCCGCAAAGCTTGACTCAAGTGACGAGAGAATAACAGTGCTGAACGGTATTATGAATAAAATTGTGTATTTTTTGGACGGCTTTCTACAAAGAATTTAATATAATTTTCTTGTGAATCATCTTGTGAAGATTTGGTTTTTATTTTGAGATCGCAAAACCTCAATCAAACCTTTATACCACAATACCTGTTCTGTGTTAAGTCATTAATATCGAATTATGCCATCTTTTTGAAGTGGAAACTTATTTAGTAGGTAGTGTTGTGATTTGAAACATGAAAGAAAAAGCGACACCAAAAGAGACAAACACATACGTCTATAGAATTTAGCCTGCGAGAGAATGCTGAACAGTAAAGGGTAATGCAAGTTCTGATTTTCACTACTATAATCGTTGCCGAATCGGCCTAGTAGTGTGACGACTAGACTTGTAAGTACTATTATATGTACAGTATGAGTGGTCGATAGTTCGAATCCCGTTGATTTAGAATTTTTTTAAAGAGATTTTAAAGATTTTTTTTGTTTTCTGAAAGTTTACTACGTGTGAAACACAAGCTTTTTAGTTTTTTAATAATATCAATTTCAACAAAAAACGTGATTTGGAAAAGAGAAAAGTACTTCCTTTAATATAATAGTTACAAGAGCTTTGTTACAACATTACATTACAACATTATTGAAATAAATAATATCTAACTTATATCTTGTTACTTACACCACAAGAGATCGTATATGCTGTGTAGGTAGGTGTCGCCAAGGGATTCACTCTAAATAGTGCCTGAAGGTTTTGTGTTGGGGACATGGTCTTTGTACGGGTCCATTAGAAAAACTCTTGTACTCGCTTCGATGATTTCAATAAATAACGAATTCAGGAAATGCGATTTTAACAGTGAAAACATGAGAATTACAAGTCATCATGATTCACTCCATTGCCTTAGAGCAAAAGGGGTTTGTTGACATACCCTTGCGTATACATTCTGAACTGTTTTATTTAAACAACCAAACAGAAGCTCTTCTCTAGAAATTCTTATTGTCGCAAAACAATTTAATACCATTGCCGAAATCGTTTGGTATTATTTATTGTGTTTCGTTTACCTACCTAGTATTATACCTATAGTGTATCTTTTTGCTTATCGTTCTCGTCTTTGTTTATAAATGTTAACCTATTACTTACAAGAATGCCCATGGTTACCTAAGAGTAAAATGATATAAACAACTTTGAATGGTAGGATCATAACTATAAAACTCTAGCTATCGACGCACAAAAAATAAAAAATCTAATAATATTTTTCCCGATTTTGATTTTAATAAAGTAATTACTGTCAACGCAGAAAAAATTTATTAAAACCAAGCTGTCTATACAGATTGAAGTTGTCTCTATTACGTACGTACATACATATCTATGTAAAGAACTTGCATTTCTTAAAATTTACCAACATGTATTTACTTTTCATTTTATTTCTAAATTAAAATACTTTAATAATTTATTATAAAGCTATATCTACATGGCTCCTATTGTGTGCAATAAATAAATAAATCATTACATTTAGATTCGAGCGCTCGTGTCAGTTAGCGTTCTTAAAAAAAACTGCAAACAAAAGTAATGGAGAGCCTAACTCATTCGGTGATGGGCGAAGGGTTCGCTGCAGGTATGTCCGTATGGCGCGATCAGATCGATCCCTTCATAATTTAGAAAAAGAGCCATTTATTAAACTAGAGCCCTTAGTAATTATTGGAACTCCAATGGGGCATATTCGCCATCGCTACCTGCCAGCAATTTGCTATTCGGTCCTTTGTCTGGCGGTGTGGCGCCCTAAAGGGTTCTAATTTTAAATGCACCGTGTAACTATTACAGCTTTTATTCGTAAATTTCTTTTTCGCGGTGGTTAGCTTGCTGGACGCAATATGGCGTGTTTTTTTACAGTCAAAGGGTGAGCAATTAAGTGGATACAACTTGGCTTTGTTGAGTTTTTGCGGTTGATCGACAATTAGTGTATTTTTAGTAATGGTTCTTTAATTATAAATGTATTTCAAAATTTTAAATGGTAAGTAATATTCAGAATTTCTTTTAATATCTACATATTTATGAGATTAAAAAATGAGTTTGGTCTTTCAATTTAAGAATTATGTCGGCCCAAAAATAACATTATATATAAAAATTATTACAGTAATTAATATATAAGTATCTTTTCATAAATTAACTTTATTTTTTAATCTCTATGGTTTTAACTTTGCCCTTTACAGTGTTTGTCGAAGATAAAGACGAACTAGATATTCATTACTTAAAGTAATATTAAATTCGATCAAGATCCTAGTTTCGATTTTAGTTTCAGTGTATGGAAACAGATGATCTGAAAGTGTACCTCAACAGGGTTACACCAAAAAAATGTAAGTACCTACCTACTTGATTTTCTACCCCATCGACGCGTCGCAAATATTAATATAATAGGTACATGTCACGTGTTAAGATCGAAGAACAACAAAATACTAAGCTTCTTGGTTTTACGACATCATTCGTGTTAATTTCGCATTTCATATTTTGAAGTACTTAACTGATTAATATAAATGTTGCTAAACATTAACGACAGCTGAAGGATTAACAGTTACGATTTATAACCTGATTATTGGTTGACCCTGTATCAATTTATTTATGAAATAATAATATAATATAAAATGCCAGTTACAAATTTAAATAATTGATGAAGGTAATTAACAACGTATTTAAGTAAAAATCTAGGCAACGTATACAATTAATTTTAACATATAATTAAAAAATATAGGTGTATAAAAATTATGTTACGTAGCCATATAAAATGTATGTATTTAAGCATGTTTATGTAGTTCAGCTTTCGTGTGCAAACAGTTGCTTGACGACGTTGGCGTCTATCTCGCTAGTTTGTTCGCAAACAAGGATCAAATGAATATAGACAAGCATTGTTTACTGATGTAGATCAGGTTACTACAATAAACATTCGCTTACTCTAATAAACATTGTGTGACTCGTTAAGAGTAGGTAAATTATGAACCTTTTGAACGGACTAACATAATTTGATGCAGTTGCTATGACGACGTTGCATTCACCCCACGCACGACACATACGAGAGACCATAAAAAAAATAAAAAACGAGAACAGAAAACTTACTCGACATCACCCCGGTTTCTGTCGATTCTTACGTCCGAGTGTTCCCTCCTTTCAAACATAATTTATGGTTTCGGGGAAATAAACATAAAAAATAGAAAAGGAAAAACGACAGCACGCACGATAAAAAAGCTCGTCGTAAAAGTGCGATCGGAGCGGGGGGCGCCGCGCTGGCTCTTCCCGCGCCGCCCAGTCGCCTGGACGACGCGACGCGGGCGGCAACCCTTCCGCTGCCCGCCCTCCAACCGCCCCTCGAACCCACCGCATTAAAGGGTTAGGGCGAATAACCCTCATCTCGCACTATGTGAATTTTTACATGTACATACCTATATCCTAAGATGAAAAAAATCATTGTCTATTAATACTACATATACAATAATATCATCTATTATTCCAGTCATTATTATTGTTATGAGTGAATTAACGAACGATCAAATTCGATTTTATGGAATTAGACATTTATATAAATGTAATGACGATGAGTCTTTGTATTTAATCAAAAGACGTAAAGATAAAACTGTTTTTTTTTTAAATACAATCGTAAATTATTGTACAAAAAATTAAGTGCATTAATTTAAAGAAAGAGGTTAAAAGTGAAATTACACTTATCATGAAAATATAGGAATATCATGATAATGAAATACACATGTAAGAACATGAGAGCATAATAATTATAAAAAAAGTATCTTATTTCAATTTCATTCCAATATTTTGATGGTGGTGAGCCTGTGTAAAATTCGTCATGAAAGTATCTCACTTTTTTGGTCATATACCGGCCTAGCAGCAGTGTTTGCGTTGCTGAAGGTATTGTCGGTAACAGGCGTTGGCTCTAGGAGCATTTTATTTGAGTTCTGCTCGTGCTTAAACGACGTGATTGCCATTAGTTCAATCTGCAGTCCTATTTGAATATTTAATTAAATTGAAAACCAGCGTTCCCTTTTAACTATTATCACCTTTTCATCTTATCAAATTTTTGATTGTATCTAAAGACCTAATAATACACCTGTGTGCGGAAATCAACACAGTTTTTACAATTATTGACAAAGTTAGAGAAATAGCTGAAAAACAACGGCGTTCCGCCACTGCCGTTCTAGTTGGTGATCGTATTTTTTTTACATATTATAAAATGAAGTAAATATCTGTTACACATAGTAATACTAAACTTAGATGTACCTACCTCTCGTTATACTCGTAGTAAATAAATACAAGTCCGGTTTTTTCTTTGAAATTTACCTTCAAACTCATTATCGTGTTCGAGGATGAGTTGGAACCGATCGATAACGCATCGTACCTAAAAAGCGAATCCCAAGAGATACATGGACAACATGCTTGCGGCCCGGCACTCGGAAATGTGAATGATGATTTGCGGAGGTTGTTCGTAACGAGTGTTTGATGTAAATACACCCCCGAAGCAGTCGTGCAATTCACGCAGTGGCTAGTTGAGCACCCCTGTGGCTGCGGCCACCCCGCGCGGCGACCATCCGTCTCGCCAGTAGCCGCGCCGCGCCGGACCTTTCGTTGGTTGCCCCTCGCATCCTGCCCTGCATCACACATTCCCTTCAGCGTAAAATAACTACGTACAACGTCTACTTTTTGTTTATTTCTTTTGATATAATCAGATGTAAAAGTATACCATATTGACTATGCTTATGTACGCTAAATATATTACAATGTTATTCATATTGTACATCGATATCATAAGTTATAACTGAATATTTCAAATAATATACAGAAAGTAACTGTTTTCTTTTTAAGAGATTACTGATAAATTTCTTTAGGTTTCTCTCGACTTGCGGTAGTACAACAGGTGGAATAACTCCAACCTGCATAAGATCCCAGCAAAATAACCTCGTGTTTTGTTCTTGCGGTAGCTGCTTATGCTGTTGTTGTTTTTTTGAACAGCTATTTGGGGTAGGGGGTTTAAGGTTGGCAACACGCTACTGCCACCTATGGTATTAAAAGTGTTCACAGGCTACTGTAGCCGCTTACCATCAGGCGGGCCGTATAATTGTTTGCCACCGTTGTATTATTGCAAATATTTGTATAGGTATACACTAACCTATCTATATGACGTCAAGAGTCAATGAAAGTTATACAATAAAATATGAGATTAATGTCTATCTACCTTTTTTTTTGTTTTTAGAAAATATGCTGAAAGAAGATGCATCTTAATATAAGCTATACTAATTGCGCAACTAGTTATCCGTTCTAATAATTATGAGCAGTTATCAGTAAAACAGTAGGCAGGTAAGTGATCCCTATCGGTGCGTGTTTCTGTCGTCAGGGGGCTGGTATTAATAACGCTTTTATGTCGAGGGCTCTTCGTTCCCGGGGCAATACACTTATTTAAATTCCTGTTTTTGTACCGAATTTACATTAGATTCTACGCTGGCCAAGACATTAAAGTATGTAGGGAGATATATCCCTTCTTGTGTAACAAAGAAAGGACCCTAAGGGTCACAAAAACCGTTGGACCCTTACCAATCCTGTAACTTCCAAACGTTCAATAGAGACAGTGAAAAAATGCAGTACTCTTTTTATTGACTGTCCGGCAGAAACGATTTTAAATTGCAATACGTTTTTTATGTGAAAATGTAGCAATTGTAAAAAAAAAAATTTTACGAGGGGACGATTATAAACACATGCGCGAGCGCGTCAAATCTTCAGCCGGCGCGCGCGCGTCGTTTGGAGACGCATTATGGCGTTTTTAAATTATCGGTAATATAGGGGGAAGAGAGTTTTTTAAAAATAAAATTCACTTTTTAAGTTAAAAATGTGTCCCCGCAGTCTAGTTCAATTGTTGCGTGTCGGATGAGCACGAGCACAATTTCATGTCTGGAAGGGATTTTTTTATTGCGCGGTGTGCGCCATGCGGTGAGACGTCGCGTCGAGTCGCCTTGTCGCAGGTGAAGCTTTTACAATATTATTATACACGTATGTTCTTGATGACACGCTTCTTGTATGAACCCTTTGGATTTTGTTAACCAATAGTGGTGCTTTAGAGTTTGTCACAAACGCCTCGGGCGTGACTCTACGGCTTGTAAATATGAACTTTTAAAGACTGTTTGTGTACTTATAAGCTAACCGATGATAAATTCAATAGATGAAACCGCTTTCAATAGATGCAGTAAGCACGAAGTTATTTTTTATTGATTATCGACCTCTTTTAGTGAATAGGTTGTTTGTCGAATCATGTTTTTGAACTATGTATATTTATTTACTTTTAATGACTGTGTGCTATTGGTAGTAAGTATTAATATTGCGAAGTGTAACAACTGATGGATAATAGATAATGTTCTCTCTCTCAATTTTATTTCGTGTAGATATTTCCTATTCATTACTTATAATATAATCTTATATATATGTATGTACATATATGTGTAAGCCACTGGTGCTTAATGTATGTTAGGTACTGCAAATACTGTTCGCACATTTGGGTCGCATCCGCAAAATACCTCTTCGAAGCCTTGACGAAACCGTGAAAGAGATGGGTTGTCCGCATTGTAAATGAAGTTCATCGAGCCGCTTGAGCTACGCAGGGACATTGACTCGCTGAGCATGTCCTACTAGTGTTTGGAAGAGCTGCTTAACCTAATTCCCTCTTTTCCCTTTCATAATAGAACCACACGCGATGAACTCCGGAGTCATGGTTTCAGGATACCTCCATCTCGATGCGAACTAAAAAAAATTCTACGTCATATCTTTACCGTACTGTGAAACGTGAAGAGGCTAGCATTACAGCGACGAGTTGCGATGAATTCTATAGATCTATAGATCCCTCGGTGGCCGCCCATATTCTTGGTGTGCATTGTGCGAGCACATCACGTACAGTGCCGTCACTATGCAGTGCTACGACAAAAAAATAAATAGATATACTTTTCATAGTGCTAGATTTTTCGCGATCACAGAATTCTTGTATTACTAACTACTTAATATTGTCTTGTTGTTATTCACTTGAGTTCTTAAGTTAACATAAAATACATGCCTAAATTATATGTGCTTTAACTTGTCGCTTCGCCAACTACACTCATCAAAAAAGTCTAAGCAACATGTACTAATTTAAATTTTAGGATGTTTCTTCACATTATAACGTTGTATTTTATTTTTAAAATAATATCTTTAGGGTTCTATGATGTAAAAATAACAGCTGTTGTCTTTATAAGTTCTTTTAATAACAGAAATGAACAATATTAGAATATACTGTAGAAACTAAGATACATAAGAAACTAAACTTTTTTCTTACAAAATGAAATTTCTAAAGAAAATGTTTTTATTGTGAAAGAATAGAACAATTTAATACAAATTATGGGCTCCTCTGCTATTCAGAACTTGTCGGCAACGATTATTCATTGAATTAATGAGACTATTTATGTCATCTTGCGGTATTCGCTCTCAATGGAATTGTAGCAAATCCTTCAGCTGTTGGGTTGTTGTCGCTCCGTCCAAGTTCCTTCAAAACACGTCTCTGGAGCATGTCCCATGCGTGCTCGATGGGGTTGAGATCTGGCGATTGTGTAGGCCAGGGCAATACCCGGTTGTTCTCTGTTGCAAAGTATTCACTGGTTCGCCGAGCTGTAAAATCGGAGCCAAAGGTTTGTGCAAATGGGTAGACATAAGGTCTGAGAATATTCTCAATGTAATTTTCAGCATTCATGTTTCCATTTACAAAAACGAGCTCAGTTCGCCTGTTCTTCATAATACCCGCCAATAACATAACTATTGAGCTGCTATATGGATGAACTTCCTGAACGCACCTGAGCCTTTCAGTATTTCCGGGCCGACGATACACTCGCACCCTTCTTGTATCAGGCTAAAACCCGAATCGCGACTCATCGGAAAACATAATTTTATCCCATTGTTCCTGGGTCCATGTTATGCGTTCTCTACACCATTCATATCGACGAGCGCAATTCCCGTGACGTATCGGTGGGCACCTGATTGGGCGTCGAGCTCGTAGGCCGTACTCATGCAGTCGATTTCGCACAGTTTGAGGACTTACATCAACACCACTTGAAATTTGTAGCCTCAAACTTATCTCTCGAGCATTAACATCGGCTGGCGTCTTGCAGTCAGTTGTATGTACCGGTCTTGCCGAGTGATTGTACTCCTTTTACGGCCTGGATGCTGTTCAGCGGGTTCTCCTGTATTATTGTAGAGCTGCCAAAGGCGACAAATAACACTTCTATGAATGCCAAAATGTCGAGACACCTGAGATTGATTACTTCCCGCTTGCAACATCCCTACAGCTCTTTGCATTTCATCTGCCATCAAATGACGTCGCTTCATGACGTAAAGAATATCTAACAATTCAATTTTGTTGCTAACTTAATTTAAATGGTTGGTAAAATTATGAAATCAAGACTAAACGTAGCAATTAAAACGCACTTAAATTCAAACAAATTCGCAGTCATTTGAATTTTATGAAAAAACAAAACATAATCAAATTTTTTTTTTAAGTATGTCATCAATAACAAAAAAGTTTACTTACCTACGCACTTTGTTTGAGTAAATATTTAGAAATTAATTAATATAAATGGAAAAAATTGTAATATCACGCATGTTGCTTAGACTTTTTTGATGTGTGTATTAGGTATGTATGTGATTTGAAGGAGAGAATATATTTTTTAAATAATTGTTTGTTTTAAAAATAACTAAATATTTATTGGTGCCAGCATTATTATAAAGGATATACATTAATGCAATTTAATTGATGTGACTAAATCCATTGTGTTTGGGAAAAGAAAAAAGATTACAAAACAAATTTATACATTGTGTTGTATACCTATGACACAGTATATCGGTACACAATAATATTTGTTAATATCCCATATATTTCTATAATTTAACGTTACTATAGTTAGATATATAATAAAAAAAACACACACACAAGTAAATTCAGCCGCAAAGGGCGACAGTGAAAGAGGTGAACAAGTCACAACTACTTTTTACTCCCTTCGTGGGGAGGGCCGGCCCTCCCATCGCACACATTCGCGCGAAGGGTCTCCAGAGATGAAAGTTTTGTGGGGTTAACACGGAACTAACACATACGCACGTGTGAGACAACAAACGCCGTGCTCGCCTAACTCTAACTTTAATTGTGTCTTTTCAATCGATACTTTCCTTTGGTGCCCTAACACATCTTCGATTTAACGTCAGCCCGAGGTGGGCTCGATTGTTCATTGTCTTGTGATGTAGCCGTTACGTTTGTGTAGGACGAAACACATAATGAATTCTTTTATTATTTTGTTTCACTCGGATTATAGCTTAACGTACTGCCTATTCTGTTTCGAGTCTAGCCTAATTTAATGTTTCCAATGATAAAGATATCGGATGAACTCGAGTATTTTATTCATTTTATTTAATTTACCTACTCATGCGCGTAATTATGATGAAGACGATGAAGTATGGTGCGCAAGCCAGTCATTTGAATTCAAATTTGTTTACCTATATTTAATAAATTATGTAAATATTATATCTCGTAGAATCTTTTGAACAGCTCGAATTTTCGATCAACTGAATGAGGGTGTTAATAGGATACCATCGACGTAGAAAAAACCTGATCGATTCGGTCCATTTTTGGAGTTTAACATAAAAGGTATGGTTGTTTCATTATGTATTTATTGCTGACTGAAATTTAAACATTACAAATATAATTATAATAAACTAAATGGGATCAAAATATAAATAAGGGAAAAATGTAAGAAAACGGTTAAGTAAATGAATAGGACTCATGCGTCCGACCGCCCTTTAGCATCCCTTTGCAAAACGCGGGCAGTTGCATCCTGGGTCTTTGCTTTGCATAATCAATACTACCAGTCGCCATTATGAATTTATACTTGGGGTGAAGTAAATATGTTACATTGGACACTTGTAAATGGTTTTTTCAGTTCTCTCATTGATGATATGTTTTTTAATATTATTTAGTTACAATGCCCGACCACAAATTCAGCTGTTTAAAAGTGATGATATAGCCGAAGATAGTAAGCCTAGAAATATATGTTTTAAAGTTCAGTTACTGCAACACAATGATAAGTATTGTAAGGCCAATTTTTTTTCTGATTTAAAAAAAAGGAGGAGTTTCTCAATTCGTTTCTATATTTTTTTATGAATGTTCAGCCATAGCTTCTTTGTTTATGAACCCATTTGGATGATTATTTTTTCATTGGCATTGGACCTTCGACTTCGAAGATATACTAGAGAAATCCTCAAAACAATTAAAAGTATCTTGTTAGTAACAAATGATGAGCGGAATATCATCATCATCATTATATTAATACGTGAAATTAAATAAATTAATACTGTTCTGTATGTGTTAGTGTATGCCACCCATTACTGGGTTTGAGGCGATTGAGAAACACGGAGAGGCTGTTGTTGTCTTTTTAGATGTTAGTAAGGCGTTTGATAGGGTCCGGCATGCAAATTTCTTAAGCAAGCTGCGGGCTTATGGAATCTCCGATCGCCTGCGAACCTGGATCAGTGATTTTATGAGGGACCGGTATTGACCACTTGTATTGAGTGGTTGTTGATGGCTGCTCGTCTGACCCCAGTGATATAAATGCCGGAGTTCCTCAGGGATCTGTACTTTCAGCGACACTATTCTTGCTGCACATCAACGATCTACTAAAACCCGGTATTGTTGGGTACGCAGATGACAACACTGTAACTGAGAGGTACTTATCCAATCTGCAGGCTAATTTACAAGAAGTCCATAATGAGAGAGAGGCCATGGTCGAACGCTTGAATCTGAACCTCAGGTTCATATCCGACTGGGGTGATGCGAACCTGGTCAGGTTTAATGCTGAAAAACACAGGCGTGTCTGTTCTCAGCTAAATGGAGACCGTTTTTCCGAACTCCTATTTTTCGGAGGGCTTCCCTTCAGGTTCTTGACAACCTTGAGCTCCTTGGGCTCAAACAAGCATCTGATCTCAACTTTGGGCGCTCGTCGAGATAAAGGCGAGAACAGCTGCCAAGAAATTGGGGGTCCTTTTCAAGGTTAGGCGGTATTTCACACCGAACCAGCTTCTTAGCTTATATAAAGCACAGGTACGCTCATATATAGAATATTGCTGTAACATATGGGATGGATCGGCCAAATATCAGTTGGTCGCTCTTGACTCCATTGAGCGCCGAGCTCGTCGACTTGTTGGCGATGAAGCACTGATGACGGCAAAAATGCTCAGTCTAAAGCATCGACGTAAGGTAGCTTGCGTCTCAGTGTTTTACAGGTTGTGCTTTTGAGAGTGTGCACACGAATTGCACGATTTAATGCCGCCTAATCCATTCCACCATTAGACAACTAGATGCCGTAAGGATTTCCACCTCTATATCGTGAAATTCCCCTAATACGCACGAAGCGTTATGCTTCGTCTTCAATTATGCGAACGGCGAAGGAGTGAAATTCACTCCCGTTGTCTGTTTTCCCATCCACCTATTATAACTTGGGAGTCTTCAAGCGAAGAGTGAATAGGCATTTAATATGTAAGCGCGATACATCGTCGGCCTCATCTTTACTTTTCATCAGATAAGATCGAGGCAAAGCGCATACCGTTTTTGCATAAAAAAAGACTGTAGAAAACCCTCAGCGAGGCAACATTCCTGCACAGCTGAAGCGGCACGATGTATTTACTTATTTTTTTCACTGTGTAGAATCATACATTTATTACATTAATTATTAAATTAGTTGGAACGTGAGAATGGAGTTAGTGAACCTCCTTGATTTTAATCTTGTAACTTGTAAACCTTGACAAGTAAATGATATAAACATAATTTATTTCATTTTAAAGGAAACTTGTAACATTTTTTAATTCTAATAAACTTTCTTTTCAATGCCAAGAAAGTTTAGAGCATGTAACATACCATATCCTCAAAATGCGATAATTTTTCTAAATTTTGTGCTTTTATATTTTTTCTTACATTAGTTTTTATACTATAATAAAACTTTTCATTCTCATCAGACTAGATATTTCAGTTAACTATTTACCAAAAAGTTCTACTGGCCGTGATTTTATAATATAATATTTCAGCTAAATTCTATATGGATATTCTGGAACAAAAATAATGGTTTGATAAAATATCACATAGGTATATAGATGAATATATGTTCGACTGGATCGCGAGCACCATACACCAGATGTAACACCATCAACAGTGACGACCGCACACTTAGACTTGTTGCGTTATTTTTTTTTTTTTTACTATACTGACTATACTGTTAGTCTTAGGGCCCTGAAGCCGCTGCGGCTCGGGAGAAGCCGGTAATATTCGGTAATTAAGCGAAGTGGTAGGGGTATCTGTACCCGACTGTGTCGCGACCACCATAAACTGAGTAATATCTATGGTAATAAGCCCTTCACAGTGACACTCTTTTAGTTTGTCGCGTTTCGGGTTCAACCTGTCCATATCCAGCTGCAGAGAGGCTTGCAGGCCGGTCAACTTCGGTGAACCTGTCAAAGCCTGTAAACACTTCAGGGCACTTAAGTAAACAGCCAGTTCAAAAAAAATTGTAGGCCGGTATGATAGCGACGACCGGCGATGGATTGTTGAACTCTCGGTATTCGTTGTTTTTGTATTGTACCTACTGTACTTACTATCAGGGCCGTTACTTTGCCGAGTTAACATTTAAAAAAACATTTGTTGCAATAAGTACAAATCATTTAAATAAATAAAATGATTGAGGTTAGCAGTTGTGCGCACATCACGCAAAAAAACTAGATAGATTTTGATTTTTTGTTTTACTCTTAGTACTTGTCACTAAAATCAAAAATCACTATATCTTCATAAACAGTAATTTTGTAACCCAAGCGAGCGGAGCCGCGGGCACAGCTAGTGTTATATAAAAAAGTCACGATTATAAAAAAGGTATAAAAAACTTAAAAAGACATTTTTTAAAATAATAGGTACATTCGTTTTTTATTTCGTTACCTGTTAAAAGATTATAAATTAGTCGAATTAAGCACATCGATCGAGTGTTGAGATACAGTTTCAGATTTTATCACATTAATTCAGTAGATAACTTATGTATGGATTTATTTCACAAATGACTGCTATTTTCGAACACGATATTAATCTGTGACAACCTTGTCCTGATTTTTAACAATACCTTATTAACACAAGCTTTTTTGTTGGTAGGTAGTCAATTCTATATAACTATACATACATTATAGTAGTATTTTAATCTTTGATTTAATTCTGAATAATGTCTTTATGGATACCGGCTTGCAATAATCTCGACAACGACAAAGTAAAGGAAGAAGAGCTTAAAAAAACACTAATACTTATCTATAATAATTATATAGGTAATATCTATCAACACCTTCTATAGGTACATAATATAAAATGAAGTCGCTTCTCTCTGCACTGTCCCTATGTACGCTAAGATCTTTAAAACTACATAACGGATTTTAATGCAGTTTTCACTACCATTTACAGTACACAAGTTTGATATAATACAATAAATTTAAATTAAGTTTTGGTATAGTCGAGAAAATTCAATTATTTGTAATCAAGTCGTCAAAAAATGATTTTCGGGCGCTTACTGGCTAAGCCCTATAAGATACATCAAAATAATATTATAAAGAATAGTAGTTCTTTAAAAAACTAAGAGAAAAGTCCGGGATAGAATATATCTATCTCGTAAGGTTAACTCGCTGTAACCATTTCTATCTTCAACATAATAATTAAAAATATTACGTTACTTGCGAAGCTATTTTCTCTATTTATTATTAATTTTTATTCAGATAAGTTTGTTAGTTAACTTGTTAACTGCGTAACTTAATGTAGATTAAGATTGTCCTTTACGGTTTTCCATTTAAATAAATACCGTAGAAGATATCACAGATTCAAAATTATTCGCGGCCAATGAAATCCTACCTAAAAAAACCTATGATAAATTACGTGACGCGACCTAAGCACGCTATTCGTAACTATGAAGTTACATAACTTACCATCACGCCTGTATCCCCGAAGTGTTAGGCAGAGGTGTACGTACACCCACAGTTGGCCAGGTATATTTTAGATCTCATGTAATAGGGGGCGAGCTTATTGCCATTAATTTCATAGAAAACCCAATAATACTTTCCTCGACCAGGAAATCGAAGCTAGGATCTGGAGCATAGCAGCTGTGTTTAGGTCTATTAAGCTAATGAGGCAGTTATTAAGTTATGAACTGTCAATATAAAAGCGATAAACTCTAAATCAGGCTTTTTTAAACATAAAATACACCACTTTGTAAATTGTACCCGTGCGAAGCTGGGGCGGGTCTCTAGTTAATATTATAAAGCTCAGGAGATTGTTTGTTTGTTTATTTAAACACGATAACCTCTGGAACTACCCTAAGGATTTGCAAATTTCTTTTTGCATTTCATAGTCTATTTATTGAGGAAGGTATAGGACCTAGGCATTATAACTTCACACTACGGTGCTAAAGAGCGTAGCAGTAACCATGAATTTCAAGCAATCTGGCAAGGTATAGGTAAGTACTCCTGTACTTCATGCATAGAATAACGATAGGCTGCACGAGCGCGTCGGTGACGCAGAGAGAGTTGCTCGAATAAACTTAACACTTGCTCGACACAGCTAGTTTATAATAGGTAATTGTAAATACGTATGATATATCAATTTTTTTATTGTTTTACTTATGAATTTTGGAATATTTACATTAATAACTACATATTATATCGAAACCATATTGTATAATTATCTGTATACCTACCTACAAAGTCTGTATAAATTTATCATTCTTTTGTAATAATAACCATCATGCATTCATGCATTCAGTGAGAGAGTTCGGTTTCTCCAAAAATACGGAAATCATCGGGCGGAATATTTAGTTTTGTCATCGATTGCGCAAACTGTTTCAAGGGTGTGTTAGAGTATTGTGAAAAAATATGAGAGTGTACATAAAAACTGATGCAGCTGTCGAGCGGCCGCGGCACACACATGCGAATACCAACCGAACTAACTTAAAAACGAAACGGCGTAAGTTAATAGGAGCACGACAGATCTTGTGTCTTTATTGCTGTACAGGAAGCCACCGGCTTCATATAAGGCAACCCTCGCTCACATATCCTATCGTAGCGGGAAGGGTTCCGAGTTCAATCCGCGAGTCGGGAAGGGTTCGCACGGACGGTCGCGGGCCGCCAACGCGCAAGCGCACGCGAACTTGCAAAAAACTTATACAAAGCACACTACAACGCTGTTTTTGTTGTTAATACAGTAGATTGTTCGTAAATTTCTCTCTTTTTTCATAAAAAATGTAATATCATCAACTCGTTCACGCCCGGCCTTTCAAAAGGAACGTTTTGAAGAGGGAATAGAAAAATTGTTAAAAAATGGTAAAAAGTGGGTCAGAAAGGGGTGCTTTTGAAACTAGTAATCACTGGTTCGCGTCTATCGATTGCCGTTATTATAGGAAAAAATCCTTTTTGAAAACGACAGTTGTGAATTCGAACCCTTTTACAATAACGGATAAAATAATTAACAAATGATTTTACCTATTATAAGAACAATTAAAGTGTACACTGTATATACACTGGGATCAAATACATACCAGAACAAAATTGATAATTATACCGTTAGCAAATCTGTGTGTATATTTTGATATAAAACTCCTAGAGTATCAAGTTAGTTAAAGATGAACCAAGAGAAACCCTACGATCGTGGCGTCCGAGTGTACGCAGTCTTTTCAAAGAACTCGCGACTTGACTAGTAGTCAACTATCGAGACGAAAGAACTGTCCAATACCTCGGTCAAGGAATAAGCATTGCCATACTTGGCTATGCGGCCATCCTTCTGGGTATGTTTCCTTCCGGCGCGGGCGCAGCGCGGTGGCGAGCTGGATATCATCTAATACTTGTAGTTTTATTTTAATTTAGTTATAATATATGTTATTGTACCTAATATTAATAAAATATTTAGGTATATTAAATGCAAAAGTGACATCGAAATCTTTTTGTGTTTAGACTTTAGAAATAAAGTATGTATTAAAGTGTTTTGTTTGAGATATAGTGGTATAGGTACTGGTCTCGTATAAAGCTTAAGAGGATAAGTTATTGGTAAAACGATTCCCCTAAAACTGTAAAAATGAAATCTCAATCATTTATAAATTAGTTACACGGACAGCTATGCTGTTCATCCCTTTATCAGTTTACAATCGGCCGCAATAAACGATAGGGACTGATTGTTACTAGGTAGCTTTTTGCGTTTTTTATTTATTGTCATTGAACGATTTATGTTCCACTTTTATGATTCCAACTATAGACATATCAAAATAGTCTTGTAGTCTTATAAATTAATATGATTATTTGATATTAAGTAAATTCAAAAGCTACCTTTGCGTTTTATAAATACATATTATATAACGAAAATTTAATTTAAGTTATTATCATAAAGTACTTGATTGTCATTTGTAAATCGTAAAAAAAATCTTAACGTACACAGAATTCGTAATATAAAATCAACATAGAATAAAAAGGATCAAAATTTTAGAAACAAAAATATCACTTTCGCGAATAAAAAATGTTTAATTTCTGAGCTAACCTTACCTTACCCGACGAGTCTGGCATTAGCATGCAAACTTTGAATAGGCTTGTTAAAGCGAACCCTTTTACCTGAAATGTGCAATTACACGATGTTTACACGGATGTTATGCCATACAACTCTTCCCCAACCCTTCCATTGTGGGTTTTTTATGCGTACACTGCACTTGTCTACCGGACGCGTAAGTAATTGAGCTGCGAACGACATGCACCATGAATTTAAGCATATGTTTGCACACAAACAAAAAGTATAAAACAAAACCCTACGAACTATGAATACCAAAGTCGAGCAAGGTTAAAAATTTCACTTTTTCTCCAACTATTTCTTTAAACCCTTTTTTACGGTTACGATATTTGGGTACTTCAAAAGGGTTGACATAAAAAACGGTAAGAGTATTATATTAATACGTATTATGAATATCGTGTGGGTTTAGTTTTTGTTGACCGAAAAAACTGTAGACTGTAACGGTTGACGCAACTTTCTGTGGACACAGTGTTTTTTTAACTAGCACCTGTTGGTTGTCAGGGATTATTGAATATAATAAAAGAACACATTGTATTAATTTACACAAATAAAAAAAAATCTACTGGTCCAATAATTATTTATTTAACTATTTTGATTTATTCAGTTCATACTACGGTCCATAATTCTATGTACATAATTTAAATTAAAAGTAGTCTATTTAAAAAAAATCTAGGTTTTACTTTGGTAAATGTTCCTAAAGCTTTGTGCGTAGATTATAATTTATTAACTCTATTTTAATATGGGTATGAAATAGGAAGGTTCCAATATCAAGAATAAAATTCTTCGTTCAAAATTAGTTATCTACGACAGAGTTCGCAAGTTCGCAATCGACCTTTAAACACAGTATGCAGCCGCAGGTATAATTTTATTTATGCTATATCGGAAATCGACTATCGTGGGTTTATTTATCGAAGTTTGTTTATCAATATTTGTGTAAAATTTTACATTTACGGCTTTGATAGAGCATTATGTGAAAGAAAAGTATATGTATATGGTGTTAATTCTTGTTTACCTAAGTACTTACATACAATTAAATAAAACATTGAATATTCCCGATTTTATCATATTACTTAAAAAATATTCGACATAATTCGAAGGAGCAGATGGAAAGACACATTGCCACAGAAAGGTTATCGATTACCGTATGATCCAATTAATCGATATCGAAACAATCGACCATTTTGGGTCTATAACGGCGCCCAAATAGCTCTATCAGTATCCCGTCGAATTAGAGTTATACGATATTACCTATGCGTTTTTTGTAAAGACGCATGTCTACCCCTTTTTAATCGGATTTCGTAGGCACGTGTTCTGTTTTTTATAGATTTCAATAAAAAGTTAAATTTACCTTATTGCAGCCGTTAGGGGTCAGGTTTTTTTTTATAAATTTCCGTCGAGCTGCAGTAATTGAATGTTTTAATTAGTGAGGATACATAAAACCGAGCTCTTTTTTAACATTAGTCATTCATCGGTAACTTTATTAGCATAATTTAATTGGCACACATCCGTCATGTGTAAAGGGGGTAAAAAACTATCTACATTATGTAATAAACATTCGTTAAAGATAGGTATAATAATTTGAAATTATTTGAAAATACATATTATGTGTAACATAATACATAATATATAACATAATAATATATTTTACCTTACCTACCTTATTTATTAGGTCCTTACATATGAAATTGGCGTTTAGTTGAACTAGCCAGTTTGATCTCAAGTATTATCTGGCATTTGGTTAGGAATTCCAAATTCAAATTTAGGCTCGTGTATTTGTGTTTCGAATTTAGTGCTTCATTTGTTTTTGCATCATTTTATTTTTCTTTGATATCGTTCTTTTCACAAAATGGAAAACATAAAATGTCGCGTTATTTACGAATATGAGTTCCACCGTGACATAAGCACTACAAAAACAGCTCGAAGGATTGATGATGTGTGTATGATGTAAGTTATTGTAAAAGAAAACACGGAAAGTTTTTGTTTCCAAAGATTTCGTTTTTGAAATTTTGACCTACGAAACACACCCCGTGGACGGCCGGAAATGCTAGTCGATAATGAAGAAGTAAAGAAGATTGTGGAAGCGGATCCATCGCAAATCACGTCAGAGTTAGCGGCAGGCTTCGGTGTGAGTGATAAAACAATTTTAATTTACTTGAAACAAATTGGAAAATTGAAAAAGCTCGAGAAATGGGTGTCGCATGCATTGATTGAAGCACACCAACGAACACGCATTGAGTGCTGCGTTACATTTCTCAACCGTCACAATAACGAGGAAATTTTGAATCGTATTGTTACTTGTGGCGAAAAATGGATCTTTTACGACAATCGTAAACGCTCAACACAATGGTTGAATGCAGGAAAACCGGCCAAGCGAAAGTTGACTCAGAAAAAAGGTACTGGTGAGTGTTGGTGGACTAGTGCTGAACAGTGTATGAACACTACAGCTTCCTAAGATCTGGCCAGACGATAACGGCAAATCTGTATTGTCAGCAGTTGCAAACCATGATGGAAAAGTTATCCGTTAAACAACCGAGACTGGTCAATCTCTCTAGCCCACTGCTGCTTCAGGACAACGCTAGATCCCATAATTCACCACAGACGGTCGCTTAATTAGAGAAACTATAAGTTGGAATGTCTCTGACACCCACCATACTCGGGGACCTTGCTCCAACACATTACCGAGCCGAGATCTTTCTGAGTCGTTATGACCTGGTGACCTTCAAGAAGAGAGCTTATTCTTCCCTGAATGGCCGGCAACGCATCTGCGAGCCCTCGGGTGTTACGGATGTTTGTGGGCGGCGGTGACTACTTTCCATCAGGTGCGCCACCAGCCCGCTTAGCCCATTTTTACCATTAAAAAAGAAAAATCGGTTGTCTGTAAAGTCGGTTTACTGACGATAGTTGAACGTGACAACGTCATAAGAAAATACTGATGGAATGGTATCATTTTAATGCAATGCAAGACAGATGTCGAACGCTGCCGAACGCGGAGGCCGATTGTGCCTGTTTGTCGCTCGTTCCGCGCTCTCGCTTGCACTTCAAGCCTTAAATGGAACGCCTCAGAGCGAGGTAACGCCGCATAAGTCATGTTTTTTCGTGCGTACAGCCGGCTCCATCGAATTATAAGACGTTTTCACGTCAAAAACCACTTTTTTAAGAATTTGGCCAATCTCTTACAAGGAAAAACATTTAATTCCGATGAGGCTGTCCAAACCGCCTTCAAATAATTTATTGATTCTTGAATCAATGAAATACTTATAAAATGGCGAAAGTACATAGATAATAATGGTACATACTTCGACTGATTAAATGTATAATTTCATAATTTTTTTTCGGTTTACTTTTATAAAACGTTAATTCCATATGTAAAAACCTATAACAGATGATTAGCTGTCTGTACAGTCTGAAAAAAAAAATCACATAATAGAACGGTACGTATAAAACAAAAAGCTGTGGAATGTCATTAATATTCAAAACATAACTAGGAGGGATTATAAAATAATAGAAGTAATTTGGAGTGGCACGCGCGTCTCGGGCTGCGTGGCGCGGCGCGGCGCGGCGTCCGGTTCGGCTGAAGGTACTCGTCCGGGCCTCGGCCCAACGTCTCTTGATGGAATTTCTTCATAAGATATGCATGGAAATATGTCTGCTTTATTACATTTTTTCAAGTGACTAACTTAGATTATAATTTTTACATATTTGACCTTTGACCTGATAAACAGTTTTAATACCATTATTTACGTCTTAATACGTCAACTCTATGTGTTATCACCTCAATATAAATCTATTCAATATTCTTATGCATTATAAGGAAATTATTGATTCTACGTAAAACAAAAGGAATGATAATACTTAAAATATCTTGTATACTTCAATTCCAACTACAAGACTTCATTGTACGCATTTGGTATAACGTTTATTTGAATTTAACTATAAGTACATTTTTTTAAATGCGCTGTGCGTCGTGTGTGGCGCTAGGATTTCTTTTCTAAACCACTCGAAATACAAAATTTTACAATTATACGCAAAATTTAAAAGATATAAAGTACTGGGCTTATTTTGTTATTTCATAAAACTTTACGTAGGTACCTACATGAAGGCAAATTTTTTCATATTTAAAAAAATACAACAATCAAAAGTCACCATATCGTGGATCGCAATTACTCCTTCGGAATCACGTCTATAATTAAATACAATCAAATAATTTTTTTCCAACGAAAGGATGGCAATTACTACCTACAATTAAGGGCTTTCTAATTACAACTTGTTAGAGTTTGTCTTTTCTTTACGATTATAATAGGCTAAAGTTGTAATTTAGTTTCAACTATGGGGTTTTTTAATTATCCTTACATACGGTAAAAAAAATTCTGCCTACCTACAAAATGTTTATTTTAAAAACTCTTCTCAAATTTGTATTTCATAGCTACCTATTACTTGTGACTGTTGCATATCCCGTAAAGAACAAAATACATAAATTATATATTTTTTATGAAGTTACACCCAAAATACAATAACGTAACGACAACTTGATCATAATCTTTTGGGTAGATTTTACGTGCATCTTTACCAAACAGACAGCAGACATTAATATAGTAGAGGAACTGGAAAGACTTTGTAATTTTATTACTCAGTAGGTAACTGGTATAGAACTATTTTATTCCATAGTAGCTGGTGTGCTTATTTACCTACACTCTCTCTAATAATTCAACGAAGTACTGTTTAGAGTCCTCTTATGACAAAATGTTAATTTTTAATTAAGATTATTTTCTTTATAATCGCGTACGTAAAATAAAATAAAAATATAGAGAAAAACTGTATCAATAATAATCACTTATAAGCCTGATGAACTATAAAAAGTACGCGTCCAAAATACAACTTTTTAATACATAGGTAGTAATATAAAAAATCTGTGAATATATATTCGTTTTAGAGTAGCTCGGCAAATCGTCGGTAGATACTGTCTCTAATAGTAAGCACAGTACAATACAAACACAACGGTGACCACCAAGAGATCGGCAGATAATCGGCGGTCGCTGCTGTCATGCCAGTCTGCATAAATATCTCTTCACGTTACGTTTGTAGGACCTGATGTCGTAAGGAGGAGGGAACACATTAGCCGGGAGATGGTTCCACAGTTTCACGGTACGACTGTAAGTTATGGAGAACTTTTTTAGTTGGTGTCGAGATGGAGGTTACTGTAACTTGTAACTGCGAAGCCCAGCGTGTGTGGTTCTGTTGTGAAAAGGACAGGAGAGAATTAGATTCAACAGCTCCTCAAACCTATACTTAGATGTATATCTATACACCTGAGTATTTTACAAAAAAAGATATCTATACAAATAAATATAATTGAAGTGTCTGTTTGTAATGTTAAAATAAGAGCTTTTTACTAAATGCATATAAAAGTATATACGATACGTATATTAAAAAAAAAAAAAAACAATAATTAAAATTTTTGTCTATCTGTTCTTTAAATAAAGTTCTGACAATGGAAGAATCGGCCTTAAATGAATTATTTAATTAACCTTATTCGCTAAACATAAAAAAGTGATCTAACCAGTGATCTAAGCTTATGTGTTGTTAAAGATACGAATTATATAAGTGATTGATATATTGCTCTCTTTTGTTTTGTAAATAGGTACCATAAAACACAGTACATTGAGTTTGCAAATTTTCTTTTCGTTTCTAGTCATGGCTTTGTAAACAAAACGAGGTATGTAGGTAGGTACATGTCAAACAATCATGTTCGAAATGTATTTTTCTATTACTGTTATAATTTTGCAATTTTGACAATGCGTTAAACAAAGAGTATCGTAACTGTTATGCAAAGTAGACACCGCCGTAAGCTTCTGCGAATTTGAATACAAACTCTTTTTGCGATTTTCATAAAAGTTACAATGGTTTAAACATTTCAAATAGATGGTAATGGACATAAAAAACCCCTGCCAATACTTCCATAAAATGACACGTTTATGTACCTATGTTTTACAAAATATGACTAATAAATTTGAGAACCCAATTTTTTAAGATCATTCTTTCTTTCTGACGGTAATTATGACCTACTAGTTCAATACTTATTAATAATTTTTTTTTGTCTCTGCTTCTATTATTTATAAGAGTTAAGAAAAAAACATTTCTCATAAGGTAGGTTTTTCCGAAGAGAGTAGATATACTTACTTAGTAATAGGTGATAGTAGTAACAGGTGGAAGGACGTGATCTCTGCCTACCCCGTTGGGAAATAGGCGTGATTTATGTTTTTATGTAATTTTATATTAGGTACTATACTTGTTCATTTCAAGTCAATATCTATTTCTTGAGCTAAATTAAATTGCATTGACACAAATGAAAGGTATCTACATCGCTAGAATGTATAATTTGCTTTATCAATATTTCGTTTAACGATATCGTTATTTAGGTACCTATCTGTTGATTTAATACGAAAATATATAAAACGTTTGATTTTTACTTATTTTATAGTTTTCATATTCCGATGTAACAGAATTTTAATTTGAAGTCAAAACTAATTATACTTACATAGTTAATTATTTATCAAATGAGTCTTATGATAGTTTGGTGACTGTGTAAAGGCTGAATAGGGCAGTAGTTAGTAAAAAAATAGAACTTTTTTAAGCCTAAAATGTGTAAAAAAAATTAAAAAATACATTAAAATAACATCAAACCTTGGGCGTCTCGGTAAAGATAATGTGTAGCTGTAGGCATTCGGTGGCGGGATAGGCTGATCAATCATGGAGCCTACCCCTTCTATCCCGATTCCCGCCCAGTACCGGCTGGCGGCGCGAAAACAAACGGTTACTAGGCAACGGGTGGCCGGGGCGGGGGCGCCCACACGACTACCGCATCCCTGAACCCCACATATGACACACAACATAACTGAGGTGTTTGACGGTGCACAAATCATGCTCCATTGCAAATTTCCTGTTATATGAGGAATAATAACAACAGTTACCTATACCTATTAACGTGTTTTTGTTTTATATTCACCATTACTCCTTTGCTCTTACAATTAATGAATAACATTCACTTCGATAATATATTCAAGTGTTTTTTCTTTGAATAAAAATTGCATTTTAATGCCTATTACATCGAGAAGGTTATAGGCGATATAACTTCACACTACGACTCTAAGGTGCTAAGTAGAAACCATAAACATCAAGCATTTTGGCAAGTTGTAGACAAGTACAGGAAATGTAAACCACGATAGACTACACGGCCCGGGAGTGTCGCCGCGGCAGCAAATGTTGGAGAATAATTTTAACACGGGTAAGTCCGTAGGGCATAACTAGTGGTTTTTATGTTGAGTATTGAGTCATGACCCATGACATGTCATTAGACGGTATAAGAATTCATAAGGAGTTACTCATTTATCTACATAATTATTGCTAAATAAGAAAAAAAAAATTGCGGTTATTTGAATCATTCTTTTTAATATGCTTACACCATTACATTATTAGATAAAATTCACAAATAAATAATTATTAATAGATAATGGTCTCGAAGAATCTATTTTGCTCGTGCGGGTATGTAGATTATACATAAAGCGATCGAAAATAAAGCCGGTATATGTAGGTGTAATCGAGAATAGAAGAAAAGAGAGGTTCTGGCACGGATCGCTCGGTGATCCATCATCCCTCCACTGACCGCCGCGCCGCACCGGGGCCTCCACCACCCCGTCTTACTTTTCACTTTCTCTACATATTTTAAGCAGAATAAAACTTTTCCTTCGCCCTCACAGCTTTTAATCTCTAAATCGAACCTCGATATAAAGAAATCTCTATAAATACTTAACTATAAAACAAACCTGAATTTTTATGATTATTTAAATATATTTTTTAAATAACTTGTCGCACTATACATACCTATATAAAATCATTATTTGTATTAAAGATATAAAATAATATAAAACGAAAAGTAAACTTTATTGTCAAAATTTTTATGAGCTGCAGGTACCTACTATCCTGTTGGATGGTAGTATACGAAAATCGGACATCATAGCCACACACTGGATAGTGGTCACACAAACCAGCTGTAACACCCCGTTGTAGTAGCATGCTTGAGCGTGTCACGTTCCAGGATCAGCTGGTGTATATCTAATAACCAAGCATGGTGGTAGGGTTACAGACCCAACTGGATTGCAACAACCATGCACATGGCGATAAACCCGTCACAGTGACTTTTTTTGGATTGTCGCGTTTGGGGATCAGCCAGTGCATATCCAGCTCTCAAGAGGCTTCGATAGATTACCGATTCTCGGTATTCGCCGTTGTTTTTGGATTGTAAGCAAAATGCTTACCATTAGGCACAGTACCGTCGCTTTGCGTACTATAAAAAAAGTGATTTAATTTGAGACTAATAGACGTTTTAAAGTACTATTGAAATACTATATGCGTAACTTGTACTGAATATTTTACTGATTACTTGGACTTATATAAAGTGCTCTGTCCTTGAATTTCGATATATCGCGACAAAGACGAACCGTCTGAATTGTAATAGAGTAGCGCGCCTATATCGATGGATAATTCCAGAATAAGAATTTAACTGTCTAGTTATCTCATGTTCAAGATGTCACCGCGTCCATTCGACTTTAATGCAAAATTTTTATCTCACGAATATTTCGATTCCTTTGAGAACGACTTTTAACTGATCGTACTAAACTTTCGGTGTAAGTATTTGGAATGGTTTGCGTTAAAATTTGTAATATTTTATTTATAGTGTGCACACTGTATCTATAGTGTGCTATAAAGAGGTAAGTTTGTATGTCTGTAGGAGGTTATCTCTATATCTACTGATCCCATACTATTTTTTTTACAGATAGAAAGTTACGATCAGGTTTATGGTTATCAGCTATATATAATATACTATATAAATTTAACGAGTTTTATTCAGTATTTAACGCCTATGAAGACGGATGCTAAATATGTTTAAAACTTGGTAAAAATTTTAGAGGAGACACCCATTAATTAGATTTATGTTAATATGTTTTTATATTATATAACCGGTAGCACATAATATTATAAAAATAGATAAGTCTAAGTATGATTTATTCATATTGATACTATAATAATTACTAACGTACAATATTGATACACAATATCTTATTTTTACTATTCCCTGTTAATATCTAGTGTTACTAGTTTTTTTATTCACAAATGAATATAAGTTAAGAACCTCGAGGACAATATTACGGAATAAACAGTGGACGAGACTTATAACTCCATAATATATTTATATATATATATGTGTATAAACTATTTATCTGATTGCGATGAAACTTCGGTGAATTGTTCTGTGTTAATCTTATTATGAATTCTGCTTAGTATATATAATAGTATTAAATAGTAGATACAATAGGTATATCACAAAATGAGTAATGAAAAATGTAAGTAGATATGTTATAGTCTTATTGTGATGATTTCGCATTTTAAGATGTAAGTAATGTGCCGCAGCATCATATTCTCTATAATAAATGAACGGGCGCGGGGGACGCTGACCAATGGCAGTCCCACCCTCAATCAATATGATGGACTCGGTCGCGAGGGGACGATCGCTCACTGATTTTTTCCCTCGCTGACAGGGCTCGGGAGAACGAGTTTTTGCGCCCTTCGTGCAGTCCACACGAGAAGGGTCCTACCAATTAATAAGTAAGATGTGTGATCCGTAGATACCGCGACTAGTTTGACCCGTTGTGCGTTAGTTACTCACAGCAACTTCGCATCTCAGCGGCTTCGGACACTCCTTTTGTCTGTTTACTTGATAGATTTTATTCCAGGTATCTTACCTTCTATTGTCGCGATACTTAGATTCAAATATAAGGATTTCCTTTTTACTTACATATCTATAATATACAACGGGCTAATATCTGAACCAATCACTCAGATTTGAATTTTTTTTTTGTATTTGTTAGTCTAATTATTGAGGAAGTTTTAACATGGCTGACACCATGGGGCACAGCTAGTTATTACATGTAATTAATTTTTTTTTAATTAATGTACTTTTAGATATCAAATATCTCAAATTATCCCGTGTGAGATTGTAATTGAACAAGATTTTGTATAAATTACCAACCACCAAACCAAACCATACCAAATAGTATTCTGTTACCTACTTAATTATTATTGATAAATATATAAATAGAACCTATTTTAAATAAACATAAGAGTAATAATTTTTTAAATAATTTAAATAGATATCATTGAACACTGTAATCTAAGTTCAAAATCAGCTAGTAGCTTTTAGTATTCGCCTTTATTTTCTTATTCATAACAAGTAATTAAAAAGCAATTAGGCTAGATTACTTAAAATTCATATTTCTCACTCAAAGTAAGCTTTGGTAAATTCTTCTGAAAACATCTCGCAGTTTCAAACATCGAAATCTTAATCTAAGTTTAAAATTTCTTCGAGAATCGGCAAATTTTGCACTAAGTCATTAAAGTATAAAACTTCGGTCATTTCGTTGGCGCTGCTTAAAAGCCTTTTTAGGCGGAGGAAAGTAATCTTTCATTAGGCCGGGGAGGAGCTAAAACGGAAGTTCTCTTTCAAAGGAAAATTACACATCGGACGTGTCCGCGTGCTATTCAACTCGGATGGATTTTAATCCTGTTAAACAAAGTTGACACAATGCAAAGTTCCTGTTTTAAGTTTGCCGTCGTTTCTGATTTATGTGTATGCTAAAGAGCAATTCTGAGATAAACTAACAAGTACCAATGGGAGATTAGGTAATTATTTAGATCTAGAAGTAGTAGTGACAACTTTTCTTGCTCTAACGTTCCGGAAGCTTGAGTAGAGTCACAATGTCCTAAAGTAAATTTCAGTTAGGACTAATTTAATTTGTATTACACCGGTCTGGCTGGGTAAATCGGTCTTTTTGGGTTGAATATAGTATACACTAAATGCAGTAATTTGATAGAGTGCATGTATTCTTCCCGATTAGGTATATTATAGGCATTTATGTACTTGTCAGTGAAATTAGAAAATCACTGAAAAATACAAATCAAGGTGCATGATAAATTACGGAAATAAATACCCTTTCTCGCTATGAGAAGGATACAACAAAGGTAAGTACCTACCAATCAACTATAGTAAAAAAAATTACAATAAATTTAGGTAGGCTAGTTTGCTCCTAATAAAGTTGTAAAGACTGAATGATCATAGTTAGTTGATTGGACTGGAAGGTGCGATAAATCGGGCGCACCTTTGCGAGGAGGACAGGACGCGGCATGGAAATGTATTGCGTTGCTACCAGCGTTAATCAGTGTTCATTCGCCATTAATTTGATTAGGGTTAGTGGGCGCGGGACTATCAATCCGTCGCATTACCATGTCGGCTTTGTAGAGTCCAGCCAGGGTTATATCATTCTTTAATTCCCATTTTTTATTTAGGTACAACTGTTTTCATCCACAATTCTATGAACGTCACGTAAATATAAGATTTTTTAAATTATGTTTGTAATCTTCAAACATGGCTACGACGAGATGGCGACTCTTTTGTTAAAATTGTCCAGGGAGTTTTTGTGGCAACTCAATATGCATGTTTCTAGTTATTATTTAAATACACTTCACTTGTGCAAAATAAGTAAATTACGTTGCGTAAAATGCCGCCAAAATTAATTAATATAGGACCAAATAAAATAAGTTTATGAATTAAAATAAAAACTACCACAAGACAGATCAAGATTCTACCAAAAAAACATCTATAATATAAAAACTACCACAAGACAGATCAAGATCCTACCAAAAAAACATCTATAATTTAAAATAGTTTCTTTTTTTATTGACTGCTCCACGTTTCCCAAGAGCTTATTATGCATTTAATTTGTTATATTATCTAAGAGAAAATAAAAATACAGTCTAAAGGCGGCCTGAACTAAATCCTTAATTCATATTTAAATCGTTAAATCAGATTTAAGATTGACAGTTGCATATATTTTGGCACAAATAAACTGAATTTAAGCTAAAACTGAATTAAACTTCTTAGTGCAAGTCGCCCTTACGTTTTGGTGAAAGCCGCCCTTGTCTTCTTGCTAATCATACACTTATTTTAAAAGAAATTACAAAAACAAAAAAAAAAATTCTATATTTATTGCTTTGTGTTTAAATGATTGACTATGATTAACCACCAAAATTTTGGAAGTTTTTACTACTTATAAGGTACTTATATTTTTATTATTATTATTTGTATAAAACCTTAACGCCAGTTGATTTCTTTGTCTGGGGTCAGATGAAATCTTTAGTTTATGACGTCTCGCCTGTGTCATCCGCGGAAGAACTCAAAACAAGAATTATAAACGCAGCAAATGCGATGCGGAATAATTTGACTACTTCGGTAGTTAAATCACAACTCAGAAAAAGAATGTGACTTTGCGTACGCAATCATTTCGACCAAGAACTTTAATTAGGCTAAATTACAAAATGTCTTAATTGTTACTTATTATTAATTGTTATTACTACTAAACTGTTACTAGTTCTAAATTTTCTTTGTATTTTTTGGTTTATTTACATTGGGTATTGTTCTTAATTAATTTTATGAAAATTTTAAAGAAACTACCTTAAGTTTACTTCGAATATAAATTTCCGCCTGCTTCCTTTGTGATATTTTTTTTTCAGTTTCCCTGAAATAAGCTCCTGGTTGTTAAACATTGTTGGAAAGCTAAGAAAACGTTTAGGTATGTTTTTAAAAAAATCTGCAAGCCAAGTTTCATAACGTTTTTCTTGTTTTGAAGGCTTTTTGGTGGAAAAAAATCTCAATAAAATATTGAAATAATATGGTTTTCCGTCTCGTATTTTTAAATTTCGACCGATAATTGTTGTTTTAATATTGGAGAATAACCAGTGTTTAATCGTTTTTATAAATCAGAAGAAAAAATTACATTTAAGTTGATACTTTTTTAAATATAATTTTGATATTGCATTTTTGACTTATTTTGAAAAAAAAGCTAAAAAACATGATAACTCAAAAATGGTTCACTTTTGCATAATGCATATGGGGGTTAAAATTATCGCAAATAGTCATCCCTATCACCTCCTAACGGGAATACGGCGAATTACCAATAGCCCTGTATTTGCTATTATGGCGAATGTTATAACTGATTTATGATGGCCGTGAACCAGTTGGACAACAATTGTCGTGTCCTACCACCCAGTAAAAGGTATCGTTATATAGTTTCTTTACGATGATGTCATTTACACATTCACCACAGCGATAATGTATACCTATACCTAATTATGTATACTTTATAACTTTAAAAAATAAATATGTCTGGTGAGGATATTGATACAATACTTATGTATTATGTAAATTTTACAAGTAATGTAATAATGGTTGTATAGCAGCAGAGTAAACATTTCGGACAGCCCTCGTCGCTTGTAAAACGTAATTCCGACCGATTCGTGTTTAGCACTTTTAGGTCAATTAGACAGAGTCGCGCCCGCAACGGCCGCAACCACCATCCGCCGACTAATCAGCGGCCAGTGCCGCCGCGCGCGCGCCGCCCGTCAGTGGGCACGCCAAACTTTATGCTGTGTTAATTTGACTAATGCGCCTCAGATTACACCCTGATAAACTGGTTTGTCGTGTCCGACATAAGCATAAACCTCCTGTCGGATCTATCATTAATTTACGTTTAACTTGTTTGCGTGAGCGACATATCTTTATGGTGTACCTACCTACAAAGAACAATGTACGTTGATTAAATTAAATCAACAACATTCATTAAAGAAGTCAACGAATAGAATTTATTTTTTCTTCTTGTAAAGGGAATCGATAATGAATGCTATAATTGCTGTATCAAATTCTCGTTATTTACAAATATGTATCGATTAATATCTGTAAACCTAAGTTTATATTAACATTATTATAAATTGTAAGTATAGGTAATCAAAAATGTACCGACCACCGCAGGTAGTTTTATTTTTACTGATAAGGTTTCCTTATTTTGGAAATTAACCTTCGTTAGTAAAGGTTATTAGGTACTGCAATTACCAAGTGCGTAATTATTTCTTGTGTTATAGAGTAAGTTCTTCTGGTGACTGTGTTTTTATGAAAATGGTGGCCATTTTCCAGCCAGTTTTTGTAACATCTCAGAATTCATGTTCCGTATTGGGTATTATTTCTCATACACATCACCTGTACAATAAAGTGTAAACTATAATAGGCCAAACTCTGCCAATATTCTACAATATAGGGTTAAATTATGCAAACTAATGAATGAAAAATAAAAATCACTACAAAAGACAGTCTAAGATACCGCCAAAAACATTTTTTAAAGGACAATAAGGATACATGAGCTCCAATGCCTTTGGGTAACATAGGTACCACAATGTTCCTAGTTAGATACGCTATCGATGTTATTGTTTCATAACGCATGCAGGAGACATATTACGTAACTTTCGTGTTCATAAGCAATTAGGTCGTAGTACTTAACCAATTAGAAATGAAACAATTGCCCTCATGATGTCGCAGTTTAGTGTGAATACGCCCCTATCTACAACAAAGCTAGCGCTTTACACACCGCTTTATGATGTTTTAAAAGGTTCCTCATTATTACGATTATTTTCAAAAAGAAAAACTCGTTTGAGTTATTTTATTGTAAACATAGGGGACAATTTATGTGTCCCTGTTATAGTTGCTTTGGGAGCTGCCGAGGTTACATTACTTATTCAAAGTTCTTTGCCAGTTACGGTAACAATTTTCAATCAATTGTGTTTTGTGTTACAGTTTTTAAACTAAACTAGCCAAAGTTTTTACGAAATAATTATTCTATTAGTAACTCAATAACAATATAATTGGACTATTTAGATCTTAATTTTTAACTAAACTGGCTGTAACAGCGGCCTCGTCCTCTTTAACTTATTTGTTATTTCGCGTTGGTATGCTTTACACCTTAATACGATTTTTTGATGTAATTTATTAATATTGTCACTGTTTACTCTTTATTTTATATCTGCTAACTCGGCCAAATGAATGTACACCATCTGATGGTAAGTACGGTACAGAGGACCACAAACAACGGCGACCGTTGGTTTCACAAATTTCATCGGCAGTCGTCGATGTGATACCGGCCTGCTATAGATCTGTACATGTATTTTTTTCTAATTATATATCAATATAATTGGAAAAAACACTAAACACAATTGATTGAAAATTGTTACCGTAACTGGCAAAGAACTATATATAACTATATGTATATATATATATATATATATATATAACTATATATACCTACGACTATTTTATAAAGGACACCGATGACGAGCATTACATAAAAATTGTTACGTCTTAATATCTGACGGTTTGTCTGTTTGTACTTAGATATTTTTATAAGTGTAGATGCGTTCGTTACCCTTGCTCTATTTTGGCAATATTAAAGTCTAGTAATTGCCTGACATTCGTTAGCAAAGAGTAAAATATCTAATAGAGAATTCGTTAGTCACGTATTATCCAATTGCACGTCATCACAACTCAAAATATATATATATTTCGTTCTAACAACAATAATAACATATAATGTCTTTCATATTCTTCCGTTTTTATACATATCATACCTATATCTGAAAGCATTATATTTTATAGTTTCTACGCATAGTATAATTACGCTGATTTTTAGTGCATTGATGGCGTCTTTGTATAAAATGTCATTGATTTGTAAGTCTAAATTTAATACAAAAACGGGTTCATCTTTACGATATTTCGTACACGAGAAGCTTATGTCGTTGCTCTATTGATAGTCTAAAGAATTTCTCAATAATATTAGTAAAAATCAAATGATGAGACGACCATAATTACTGCGCTATAAACGCGTGCGGAGTCACGGGGCTCTGCTAGTAATTTATAAAATTATGAACTAAAAAAAGTTAAAAAAAGTTAAAGTTAAAAAGTTATTCGACTATGTGGTTATAGAGAGACAAGTGTTCTAACGGATAGACAGACAGACGGAGATATTAATTTGTTATGTTGGCATACTTACAAGGTGTTTAAACTCAGTCCTCAGAAAAAGCAAATAGTAATTATTTGCTGGCATTAGGGCATGTGGTCCTTTTTGAGGTTGAATATAAAACTATAAATAGATAAAAAAAGACAGCAGTGACCCTTTAACAGCAGGAGGACTGTATGCCTGCTTGCTACATTGAACCATAAAAAAGAGACTTGTTTAGACAGACGTTTAATATTTCAGGGTCAGGTGGTGATAATCCAACCAGCGATTTGCTTTCGCTGTAATATTTGTAGCCTTCCGTAGAGACGGCTATTGTCGATGGATTCTCCTTTTTACATCGTTACCGTTGTTCCTGTATTATTTTTATTGAATTTACACATATTATGACTTACTGAGTTAAGTTAGTATGATATTTTTTTGTACGTTATCGATGAAACGATTGTTTCATATCTTATGGTAAGCTAAATAAATATAATTTGGAGACCCTACCGATCATTCAGTCTATTAATTAATAAATTAATGTTATTAAATAAAGGGTAAAAAACTAACTATTGAATACATGCACAGAGTATCTAAAGTATACAGTATAGGGTCATATGCACTAAGTATCGATTCTTTAAGCATAACAACACTAACAACCGTTCGCAATTTCGTCCGTGTTAATTATACAATACAAAACAAATAACAACAAAATATAGCCTATGACACTCGTAAAAAACGTACCTACCTATTAGTGTTAGAATTATCAGAATCAGATCTGTAGTTACAGATATTATCTTCTAAAAAAACTAAAACTTTACCTCTTTATAACATTAGTAGGTAATAAAGTTATAGATTTCGTATTATGTTCGTATCGTAATTCGATTTTTTTTTAAATCTTTATAAGTGCAAAGTGTAGAAGTAGGTATGTATATGGATATGAGAAATTGTTAACTTGTTGGGTATGCTAATGTATATATTGTCCAGTTTTAAACCATTATTACACCGTTTCCTAAATTAGTATTTTCTTTTATACCTTTGTCATTTAATCACAAAACTTTAATAGCTTTTTAGTCATCGTTTACGTCAATATCATAACATGATTGTAATTTATGTTGAGGTTTTATTAACAAGGGTAGAGCTATAATAAAATGTGAATTACCCTGGACGGAATAAGTGATAATTTGTAAAAATATGTCTATAAATAGCATGTACATTTGAGCACGTAACTGTTTTAAGATAATGTTTTTCTATTTGAATAGGTAAGGGGCGATTTGATGCACACTTTCAGTTAAAAGTTGCCGACAGTTTGTTAAACTTTAGATCTTGTATTGCATTAAAAAAGTAGATAAGTTCTCCTAGTTTTACTTGATTTTATTACGCGACTGTGAAAAAGGAAGGTTAGGTTTTTCGAACGTATGTGTGTGTTTCTTTGGTACGTCCTGTAGCCTAAACGGCCTGATGGATTTTCGCATATGAGTTGTCGTTAGATTCGTCCTAATTGTTGGAGTGACATAGACTATATAATATTTAAGTACGACGTTTGGAATTTTTTATTCATTTAGCGTTTCTAATGCAGTCGGGTGTTTGTTTCGTTATTAAATAACAATTTAAATTGTTACTGGTTTTGCTAGTTCCTTTTTTGCTAGCTTATTCTTAAAACGTTATACTTTGGCTATTAGATGTCTGCTTTATGAGAGGATGATAGGATATTATTTCGCATTATAATATATTTCAGGATAACGTTTTCGTTACATGAATATCAACTATTATTTGATTACTAGCTATGTCCCACGGTTTCCCCCGTGTTTATATTAATCTATTAATTCTCCACCGCGGCATTGCGCCGCGCCGCGCCGGGCCTCGCCGCTAACTCATCCGAGTATCTCATCATTGTTTTCACTTCCCATACTTGCCCATAGGCTTACCTGATTGCTTGACGTTGATGGTTACTACTCCGCTCTTTGGGTTATAAAATGTAAAAAGACTTTCTCAAATTCGACTTCTAGTTAACGTTCAACAATCCTTGTTTTCACTTCCCATACTTGCCCATAGGCTTACCTGATTGCTTGACGTTGATGGTTACTACTCCGCTCTTTGGGTTATAAAATGTAAAAAGACTTTCTCAAATTCGACTTGTAGTTAACGTTCAACAATCCTTGAGGCTTATAATATTAAGTAGATATAGATTATCTGTTAACCTATATCTCGTACAAAGTTAATTAACGTACCTATAATTTATTATATATATATTATAATACCCGTTACGATGCTGTTCAAGACTGTACAAATGAAATTTAAGCGGTCATCTTCAATTGACAGAAGAGGGCGACTGCGTTCAATTTATTTGTAGCCGTTGGGATGTATGCGGGAACATTTTCTGACCAATCGCACTTTGAAAATATGTATTTTATTGATTCATTTTACAATAGAAAGAGTAGTTAGGTACTTTACGGGTATTCATCAAATTTCAATGTAGGTACAGTAGGTACAGCCTTATATTGTGACAGACGGATGCGAAGTTTTCATCGCCACAATATATACTCACACATACAATAACAATTAACAATACATTTATTATCTACTAGCTATGCTCCATGGTTTCACTCGTGTTAAATTTATTCGACCAACTCTATCGTTAATAAGTAAGTAAGACCGACTGATAGTTCCAGGAGTTACATGGCTAAACAAAAAAACAATTTCTTCAGCTTAATACATATATTGGTAAGTATACATAACATACTTAGGTATTATAAGAAGCATAAAACCACATGCTTAGTGTCAGAGAAACAGCATAACGACTTTACACTTTTATTCCTTGTACGATACTGATTTTAACATATATTTTTTAGAACTGACTATATTTTTAGCTATTAGGGCCATGAAGCTTCAGACGGCTTTACAGCTTCACCGTGACTTGGGGGCGAGCGCTTAAAGCACTCAGCCGCGAAAGGATTGGTTTTAACTTGATTTAACTAATCCTTATATAATACAATATATGTTTAGCAAAATTATGCACAGATAGCGTGCCGAAACAACTTCTGCTACAATATAATACAAACCGGATACATCGATTGATCACGAAAGTCGTTTTATATTTAATAAGTTTTGTATAGACGCTAACACATAACATAATAAGTATGAAAAAATGTTGTACTATTAAAAATAGATATTACATTAGAATACTGTTATGATCCAGCCCCGCCTTAAATTGGATTGGTTGATAACCCTTCCACCTCGAAAGGGTTATTATTAGATCCCTACAGAGGCGCGCGCGCCGTTCGTTTTTCGACGCAGCGGGCTGAGCCGTCTTTTACGTTTTTTATTCTTGTATAGTTAAAGTTTTTTATTTGTACGCGTGCGTTTTGATTGGATGAAAGGGTTAGGGTATAAATAAATCCGAGGCCTCGTGAAGCGACTTTACATAGGGCGGGCGGTACGACGAGAGTGAAAGGGTTGGGCTAATTGATTTTCCGCAAGGGGTTATGGATGGGGTCAAATATATTATAAGTACATAGAATGATTTATTATAATGCGAATTTGGTGAAGTATTTATTCAGAGTATATATTATAAAGTGATCATGATTGCGAAAGGATTTTCATTACTTTTCAATTTTCTTCATTATATGCAATGATATAAATGATTTATAGCATTACCAAAGTTCACCAGTGTATAAACTGAAAGTGTAATAAAGTATTTATTCATAATTATATTCGAGACCTTACAAGAGAAAAGGTAATTCTGAGAGAATTTACGATATTTGTGTAAAATATTTTTGTAAAATAAATTTGTATTTAAGATTAAACAATAAGTAATCAAATTACCAGACGCCCTACAACATTGAAAACTTTGCAGAACCAAAAGTTTTCCAAAGTTTATTATATACTGAAGGAGATTGAAGCCAGGTTTATTATTTGTGTTCGATAGCTTTCTACGAATCTGAAGTAAAAGTAATATTAATCTATATGAATAAACCTGTAGTTCTGTCTGTTTGTATGTCCGGATTTAATTGAAAACGGCTTAACCGATTCTTATAAAATTTTGTACACAGGATGCTTATGTCATTGATTAATTCATAGGGTACCTACTTATAATAAATTTCAATATTACTTTTAGAAATGGTAAAAAATATTTTCGTTAATTCTTGACCGATTTTGATGAAAATTGTACCACGGGAAATACACGCCATTCCTCAATTGATATGGTATATGACTTGTCAATTATATGAGTAAAAATAAAATTACGGGATGTAAATAACTACTGCATAGTAACAAACGGGCGAGCTCACCACTATTAAATAAAAAATCTGTGTAGATTACAACAAAAATGGTTAATGATGTTCAGGAAAACCTCGAAGTGAAAGTCATTGTTGTAAATGTTGAAAATTATACTTTAGTTGATGACGATTGCAGAACTTTGAAAGGTGAAACTGTCTTCGGTAACGTCGTTGACCATTGTGATAAGATCCACTAACCATTACGATTAGCTGTGCAATTAAGTTCTCGGCTGTTTTATTTTCAGCCAGTAAGTTGATAAATGAACCTGCCTTCAAATAGTGGCTCGAACTAAGCATTGCGCTTTGTGGACAAGACTTTGTGAAAGCTGCTCATAACTCGGACCTTAAACTATTCAAGGCTTTGTAAAGACTAAGTATGTAAAGGTAGCTCAGGTTTTTTTCTTTGTTTGCTGTTGGCTTCTCTGTTCTTCTGTTGGTTATTTTAATTAGCTATTTGTTTATTTACTACCTATCTTCACATGCTCAGTCATCGTTACATTTTATTTCTTAGTTCTTACTATTCATTTACATATTTATTCCCATACCTACTCGGCGAACTGAGGGTGTACCTTTCGGGGATACAGGCGTAATGGTATGTTTTTAATTTTAATGTTTCACTAACCTGCTATTATCCCAAGCGTTCTATCATTTCGCTTATTATTATAATTTTTCCTTCATTCTTTTTTCCTTATTTGAACTACTTCATCCAAGAAATCTAGTAGTGCGGAGTGGCTGTTATCATCCCCATGGTGGGCCCGTTTTCTTGGTCAGTCCTAGTTTAAACCTATCCGGGATTTGAGGTTAAACACACATTACTCTTTATTACTTATAATATTTAATGCGTAATAACAGGTCAACATAGGCCGTTTCGTGTTCCGATGAAAATAAAATATATTGTAAATATACAAACTAATGACTATTTTTAATGTTACGACGGCATTTCATTGCATACGGGGTGCTAGCGATAATCTGTTGACAATTAAAATTTACCTTTGTTGCTTTAGGTAATAGATTTGTTAGAATATAGGCAAAAGCGTGTCGTGCGTGTGATCTGACGTGACTTTTGCATGTACAGTGGGATTACAGGCGGGAGAGTGCGGGACACTTTGCTCGGTTTAACTGTTGAAATGCATGTCAGCGCAGCTTTAATACTTTTACACTATACGTCTCTATTTAAACGGATTATACTTATGCTAGTAACGTAATAAAGGTGTTGCGAATATTGAGTTATAATCCTTTTTAAATTTATTTTTATCACTCATTCACGTTACTCAGATTGCTTTCGGTATTACCCAATTTTGTCCTCTTTTTATAGATTACTAGCAAGCGCCTGCAACTTCGTATATACGCGTTAATTATAATGTAAAACTTAGTAGCGATAAAACGTAGCCGATTTCTACTCAGAAAGAATATAGTTTTCTATCATTGAAAGAATTTTCAGAAACAGATACTTAAGTAGTTCCAGAGATTAATTCTTACAAATAAACGAAATAGATTTTCATAATATCTCCAGGAATCATTTATGTTCCTAGCGGATCGTGGTAGCGATGTTCGATATGCTTACAGTAGGAGCCTTGTGATCCCTGAACACAAGTCGACACTCTAAACTCCTTTACGATAACTGCCATAAGTACAACTGTTGAATGCGTTACCGCGTCATCTTCAAGATGCTAAAACAATCACCAACTTTATTAAATCACAAAGCTGTACCGATTTTCGTTAACTAAACAAGAGACAGATTGATCAAAATTTTACGATTTGCATTTATAACTTGTATATATACTTTTATTTGTACAGTTATAAATATGTAGGTGTAGGTATATAATATATTCAAGTAGGTATGTATGTACCTATTTATTTCTATTTTATTACATTTATGTCGTTTGCATTTTATTACTTTTCTGCTTTAATATTAATAAGTTTGCTCATTTTGATTGTATTGTTATTTATTTTCTAAGGTGCATAAATGGCGATAATAATTTTTTTTTCCACATTACCGTTGGACAACTGGAAGAAAATGCTTTATAGCATTAACCTTCTAGTGTTTAACTAAATGTGCAATGAAGTATTCATTCATTCTTTCATTCAAACTTATCATCTTTATAATAATACAGTATAGATATAGATTAGGTTTTAATATTTGTATATGGTCAAACCCCACTACACAGCTCTGCAAAATTTTCATTTTATTTTTTTTATTTGTCTTTTGTTAGTTGCGCAAAGGGCATTTTTAGTAATAAAAAAAATTGTAGTATTGTTTAACATGTCTAAAATTTGTAAAAAAGATGCCGCAATCTCGCCAAATTGTTAAATATGAACACGAAGATATATGGTACAAAATGGGACCCAAACAACCCTAATATTTTAAAAGTTGTCTCTGGATGTATCGCGCTGGCTCCCATAAATTATCTATTAGTTGGAGCGAATTCCACCTGACATATCCACAAAGAGCTAAGATAACTTTTGTGCAACCGGAGCGGAGAGAGCGCAAAAACTATGAACTAATACAAGCGTAGGTAGAACCCTTCCCCACCTGCATTCCCACGATGCGTTAGAAAGTATTCACGTGTTTAATAAATATTATAGAAAAAAATTGCGCAAATAAAAGTATATTTGGAACATTTAAATTTTACCTACGTCAGGGTCCCGATGATTTGACGTGCGGGCATTTGAATAAAAACACGTAGAAGGTAAGGTCGCGTGGGAAAGTGACTGCTGTTAGAAATTATACAGAAACTGATGTAATTTATTATCGTATTACTAGCACTTACAAAATTTCATTGTGTTACTAAATTCGTATATGTTTTGTTATTGTTCTATAGTAATGTTTTACCTAGTTTTGCCTTTCAATGTCACTTTTTGGAATGTAACTGCTCTTCACATTCGAATACTGTTTGCTTGATTTATTTTTTGCTTATAAACTATTATATGATATCACCTATGGCATTAGAATATCAAATAATATACTTATAATATATCTGGTGGACAATATAAATTAAAAATGGTGGGTATAGAACTTTAAAATAACATTTGTTTATGTACGAAGTCGTGGGTACAGCGAGTAAATAATAAAAATGAAAGTGAAAATTTTTATGTTTTATTTGATGCTCATGTTTCACAGGAACTGAAGTAGGGCGCAGTGTTTTATTTTTTAAATTTATTTATTTAAGATATATAGATATAATATAACATTTACGGCTTAGCTCCTATAGAAAAGCTTAATTAATGATTTGTAGCATAGATCCTTCGCGAGCAGAGTCATATATTAATTTGAAAACCACATTCAAATTAGTTTACTCGTTTTTAAGTGACGCTCGTTGAAACAGGGAAAATATGCGACTTAATAGATTTATACGTACAGATTATATTGCTTAGAATTCGATGGTAATCACCTCATTAAGAATTGTCAAATTGCTTTCTGTTGGATAGGTATGGGCCTTTCACTTATACCAAGAAGAGTGCGGGACATCATTCACAGTAAAAGTCTACTGAGTTTTGGTTGATGCTCTACTTTTTCGTTTTTCATGTATGAGATTAATTTGTTGATCACTATCCAGACCAAATTTAGCATTGAACCTGTCACTTCTATGACATACATACAACATATTATATATTGACATTAGACATGTAAATTGACATAGGTATTTTAACAACTCAACTTGATATGTTATGTACGTAATACAAGGGGTTATTATTCAATAAATCAAAAAAAAAAACAAATTTTGCTGTAGTACATATTTATTTATTTCTTTACAGAGAAATTATTACAAATAGATCTATCGGTGAGATTATGGGTATAAGACTGTGTTTGCACAAAACGATCCTTTTCTGTGAAGGATAGACGAGATTTTGATCAATGAATACACGAAAGCAACCATTTAGATTTGATTTCCTCAGACAAGTTATAAATTCAGGTCTCTAAAATGTTTAACAACGTGTTTATTTAAATTACTTTATAGTTAATATAAATAAAGCTGAATTTGATTATTCGCCCAAAAGATTTTTACTTGTTATAAATTGTATCTTTATCCTTTTTTAATTCGTTTTGGAAAATTAATGCACAGCACTTGTTAGTAATTGCAGTTTGTTTCAAAACAAAAGCGTGAGATTGACAAATTTTAATAGTTGTCACCACAAATAAGTAAAACGATCGATCAGTGTCAGGAATTCACGGCAGAAACTATTGTATAAATGGGCATTACACTATTATAATTAATCCCAAAAAAAGTCTCACGTAGTCCAAGTTACCATACTGGATTTTCCATCACATATACCTATGTACATACGGTTACGGTTACATACCTAATTAATGAATAATAATTATTTGTATCTCTATATATATACATATTAATAAATCTCTAGTTCTGTCTGCACGTGTAATATTTTTCCAAATTTTCCGATAGATATAATAAAGCATTTAACTCAAAAACGGCTGGACCGATTTCTATGAAGTTCAAAATGTTCTATAAATAAGTAGGATTTAAAAAAAAAAAAATTGTATTAATTCTCAACATCTTTTGACAAAATTTCGTAGACGGGATGCATACGCGATAAGAATCGTATAGGTACAATAATTTCAGAAATGTGTAAAAAGAAAACAATTTTGATCATTCTCAACAAATTTTGATGAAAATTGTTCAAGGGAAATACATGCCATTCCTCAAGCTATATGCTATAAATGAATGGTCAATAATATGAATAAAAATAAAAATAACGGTATGAAAAAACACGTAGCTTACCACTAGTATTTTAATAAATCAGTAAATTTTCCGTCTTAGAATGCGCATCACTTAAGATCACTTAATATCGTTCATTCAGTCGTTTTCAGAAAATAGGACTACGCCAGAGTAAGGATCCAACCTACGTATCAGGTACGGTTTTTCATAAAAGCTAAGTAATAATGGTAAAATGAAAATTAGGAGGAAAGCATACATTTAAATAACATAATTCTAGTAGAACACTCAAAGCACAATATTCATGTAAACGACGCGACGCTATGGTCACTTATAATAAATAGCTAAGATAAATTAACAGGGAAGAAAAATTACATTTAAAATAAAGTTATTTTAAACACGTTTAATAATGGGATAGTGCAATAACTCTAAGAATGTGACATAATCAACTAATGTTATACGGCTTTACTAACATAGTACTTACATCTTGCTTTCAATTTGCACCTTCAGCGTCTTATTGAAATTACAAATTTAAAATATATGACAAAATTACATACCTACCTTCAGACTATAAATTACAATCATAACAAATTTCATTAAATTCGATCCAGTAGTTTTTGCGTGATTGGCGTTCTAACATACCGACAGGCAGACAAAAATTTCAAAAACAATCGAAATGTCTTCTGTTCATTATTCTACAGGCTCCCGTGTTATTTTTATCAAATATCTTCAATGTACAGGTTTCGACTCTTTACTCTTATTTAGATTTAAACAGTATTATTATTAATATTCTCTTTCTAGCCTACTAGGTAGGTACTGTGTACCTACTGGCTACTAACTTTTGTATATTATCAGATAACACACACACAAACTGTCTAGTCTTTTCTTCTCTTCATTAAATGCAAATAATTGTAAATAGGTATTACAATTGCATGTACCTACCTAATATTAAATTCATGGATAAACATAGGTAGATACATTCGAAATTCGTCGATTCGAATTCTCTTCGAGTAATATGATAATAATAGACTCATCATATAAAATTCAAAGGGCACAGTATTGAATGCAAATAATGCAATGCAAGATCTAATCGAAATCCAAATTCCCACGTGTTTCTACTTAAAATTGGCAACAATCAATGCGCCGCATCTAATCCGCACTGGGACAAAAACATTCAGTGAAGGTCAGTAGACGATCCGAAGTGAAACTGGGCTAGTTCTCGAATTGCATCGACCCTTTCACTCTCGTTGTATACCTGCGCTTTTTACTGTATACCCCAATAGAGTTCGGAGAAACCGACGATGTCGGACTGTGTTTCTAAAATTTGCAAAATTCTCTCTTGACGTATATAAAATTGCTTATTACTAAATAATATTATTTATTCATTTGTAAGAATTATGTAAAAATCAATTTAAATTTTTCTACGTATGGTACCTACTAATGGGTATAAAAAACAAATTTTCTTTGTTTGACTGCTAATTTTTCTAAATCATTTAGTTGTGCACAACCCGCGATGTTTTATGAATTTGTCAATCCTTGTACCATAGGCGAAATTAAAGATGCAGAGAATAATATACAAATATATACCTATAAAACCTAAATCCATTTTGCTATTTAGATATTTGAGCTTATGCTTCTGTTTATAATAAAATGCCATTAACAATTTTATTTTTTGAGCTATCCGAAATAACAAAATAGCAAGATTAAATTCTTTATGCCGAATATTATATATATATATATATATTAACAAGTGGGATAAGTTAATTTAATAATCTTGAGCAACGCTGTTCGTTGCAGCGATGGTTACAATTCGCAAATTCTTTTACGAACGGCCCTTAACATAAATCAAATGTGTACACAAAAACTCGGGTTAATTACTTCTCTTTCGGATGAATACATAAAAGGATAGATATCATTTTTCAGTTAACAAAAAGTACTGGTCATATTTTATTGAGACAAATTTAACTTGATTTCATTAAAATAAACTTCAAAAAAATTTAAGCAACGATGGCTAAATTGGTAGAATGTACGGACTCAGAGTCGATCGACGTGAGTTCGAATCCCCGCAATGAGCCGGAGCTTTCGGTGAAGGAAAACATCGTGGTGAAACCATAGCATGGTGGTAGGGCTTTCTCTAATGCCCGCCTTGCTAGCTATCACCCTCAAGTTGAAAATCTGTCGCCAAACACCAATAGGTGTGTTCCGGCAGCTGCACTTAAGAGCCAGTCTTAGGCTAAACTAGGTTTAACGTCCTACCATCTTGGGCCACATAGTCACTTAAGATCAGGTGAGATTGTGACCATAATGCTATATATACCGTAAAACCATTTAAAAAAGCAATTAAGACTATGATTATTTGTAACAGTTTTTATTTTATTAAGTTGGTGTATCGTTACCTATATAGTCTAACAATTTTATAATGGTATATACCTATACATCTACCTAATAAACCTTGAAATAATTAGTAATTTATATAAGATGGAAAAAATAAAATAAGGGCGTATACCTAATGGTGCAACTGGGTGCAACCATTAAATAAATATTCATATTTGCATGCAGATAAATTTTTGGTTATTTATTATATTTACAAGATAAATATCAACAAATTCTAACCTCAATATCTATCGTAATATAGTTGAGATTTGCATATCACATCGATGACTATAGGACAAGTGTGTCAAAATAAAAATCTATATCGCAGCTTCGATCATTTATAACTTGAATTTGACGGGCAAACAAATCGAGAAGGCGAATGAAAAAGTGATAGAATCCGATCCGGGAAGAGTGGAAATAAAGTATTATTGTAACACTTGCACTTTCGATTGTGTCCTTTGTCGTATTCGATGCAGAAGGTTTCTGGTTTCCAACTGGCTATCCATTTGTAATATGTGTTTCTTAAATGTACTTACACAACGACAAAGATTAATTTATGATGCTATTTCGTATAAATAAAATTGTTATGTTATGTTACATTTACTTGTGAAGAAAAACTAATCAGGCTATCAAAATTAAATCATAAGTATGTAGGTAATTAATTTGGTTCGTGGATCCAAAATGGCATCTTGGCTTGCAAAACGAGATCATGTTCCGATCCTCCGCAATGTCTTGCCAATTGTTGGTTTGAAGCTGACTGATACCGAGGCCGACTAGTCCAACTCTTTTGAATACCCGAGTCTTCCCCATTTGCTTTAGGTGACCGAGCTATCGTAATTTATGGGATTTTGCTTTGCCGAACCAGAAATATCAGGACATAAAAAATCTACACCGATGCCCAAATGCGTTTTTACTTGCGTTTTAGCTTTTGGTGAAGGAAAACATCGTGATGAAACCATAGCATGGTGGTAGGGCTTTTTCTAATGCCCGCCTGGCTAGCTACCACCCTCAAGTTGACAGTATGTCGTCAAACACAAATAAGTGTGTTCCAGAAGCTGCACTTGAGAGCCAGTCTTCCACTAGGCTTAGGTGCTACCATCTTGGGGCACATCGTCACTTAAGATCAGGTGAGATTGTGGCCACAATGCTAAACCTATAACGATAAAAAAAAGATAAAAGACATTTTGTAAGTACCTATTGATTAATAGTTTCTCAGGTGATATATGTACGATCACCATATTTCATTCAAGTGCGTCCGACTGGAATGTATGTTGTGTTTACTTGAGGTGCACTGGAATGGAGACAAGTAACCTAATTTTTTTATAGAAAATGTTAATTCAGAAGTTTCCATAGATTATAGATTCTACTTGTGCTCTACTTAGATTAAGAAGATAAAGAAGTTAGTTATATAATATGAACATATATTAGATCCTTACATATGAAATTGGCATTTTGTACGGGAGGAATATAAAGTCTTTTTTTTTGTAAAATATATTTAATTAATCAAAGTATGCCCCGTTGTTATCTATGCACTTTTGCCATCTCATAGGTAGTTCATTGATCCGTTTACTAAAAGACCCATGGGCGCGAGAATCAATAAACTCTTTGAAGGCGGTTTGGACTGCTGCATCGGAGTTGAATTTTTTCCCCTGGTAAGAATTTGTCCAAATTCCAGAAAAAATGGTAATCTGTTGGAGCAAGGTCCGGGTAGTACGGTGGATGTCGCAGACATTCCAGTTGTAGCCCATCTAACTTAGTGGTAGTTTGTTGTGCAGTGTGTGGTCTTGCGTTGTCGTGAAACAGCAGTGGCCTAGAGCGATTGACCAATCTCGGTTGTTTAGCAGCTAGTTCTTCCATCATGGTCTGCTGTAATCGTTTGGCCACATTTTAGATGTAGTTAACGACATCGGCGCTAGTTCACCAAACGCTCACAAGTAACTTTTTCTGAGTACATTTTCGTTTAGGGCAGGATTTGGCTGGGTCTCCAGGGTTCAGCCATTGAGACGAGCGCTTCCGGTTGTCATACAGTATCCACTTTTCATCACAAGTAATGATTCGATTTAAAATCCCTTCATTATTGTGTCGGTTGAGCAATGTAATACAGAGCAGTCGACGCGTGTTTGCAAGTTCGATTCACTCAATTCATGAGGTACCCATCGTTCAAGTTTTCTTACTTTCCCGATTTGCTTCAAGTAGATTAATACAGTTTTATCACTTACCCCGAAGCCTGCAGCTATCTCTGAAGTGCTTTGTGATGGATCCGCTTCCACAATGACCTTTAATTCTTCATTTTCCACTTTGGTCTCCGGCGGTCCACGGGGTTAATTCTGTAGGTCAAAATTTCCAGAACGAAAATGTTGAACCCAAAACCGTACCGTGCTTTCTTTTGCGACACCAGCACCATACACATAATTAATCCTTCGAACTGATTCTGCAGCACTGGTGCCACGGTAGAACTCGTACTTGTAAATATACCGATATTTCATGTTTTCCATTGTGCGGTAATAAGCGACGCTAAAGAAAAAAATTATGAGGAAAAAACAAATGAATGACTGCTGTTTTCAAAACTCAAATGTACCAGCTAAATGAATTTATAAATTTGAATTTGGAATTCGACAAAATGCTAATGTAAGGGACCTAATATAATAATATTAATATTACAACAAATATTTCTTCCAAATATTCCTACTGCTGTTCTTAAGACAGTTTTTATATTATACTGTATTGAAACATACTAAAAACAGTAAATAATATATAGAGAGAGAATAGAAACAGATTGAAAATTTATTCCTGTATACAAAATAATACTTCACGATAAATGGTTCGTAAAAGGAAGAGTAGTACCTACCTACCCTTTGCAAAGCAACTTGTTATTCTTTATTCTTCAAACCAAGCTTGGCTACCTTTGTGGTCATTTTTTTACTTCAAGTAGATAAATGTTCAATTATTTTAATATCTACATGCCAAGTCGCAAATTTGTAATAACTGTTAACAGAACAAGTGATGCCTAAAACATACTCGTTTGTCGGCACATGTGAAGATGGTCACACAATGGTACGTAAACGGGTGATTTCACACTCTAGTGGCCCCGACTAACGTAAGCAAACCATCGCGAGCATCGGTTCGATGCACACCGAGACCGCAGAGAATCATCATAAGGAGAACATGCAACATTTATCAAATTTCACAATTTCTGGATAATGTCCAAAGTCGATTTAATGCTGCATTCCCGTGCCTTTTTAAGTAAATTATTATAGATAAAATATACCGAACATCAACTTACAGTAGCGGGTTTCAAACCAATATTGGAAAACTAGATTATTCCAACGGATCTTTCTGGTTGTAATTATAATACCAAACCACATACTAATACATACTATTTATAAGGAAAGTTAAAAATGGATTGAAATAGCATGACATAAATGATTTACATTAAACTAACATCTACGTACAATAATATCCCAATCTAAACCAGAAATCATTTTTGGTCTTCTTGGTTTTTTTACATATACAAAATTTTATGTATTTAAGTTTTAGGTATTTTAAAAAGTAAATATTAGAAAAACTGCTCTCAATTTTTCATTTTTATACAGAAATACAACTGATGTAATTTTTTAAATTGATTTGTACATTAGTACTTTTGTAATTCAATTTGCAATTAATAATTCGGTTTGGATATCCAGTTGCTACCAGGAATGTGTGTATTAATAATACGAAAATCTTATAAGTAGGTACAAACACTTCTGTTTTATATCACCATATTTTAAACCACTGAAAATTATTATATATGTAATTTAATAATTTATTAATATATTTCATCTACGTACACAATAGATACAACATAAAAATAATTTTAAAATTAAAATAAACCAATATTACCTTATCTTGTGTCAATATTAATGAGGTTCTGTAAAGACTTTAAGCTGCGTAAATGAAAAAGCAATAAATGGACACACATTTAGTTCTATAAATTATAATTACCTATTATTTGTATCAAGAGTACCTAGCTATAATTTTCGAGGTGTTTATGTATTGTCAAGCAAACGAGTATGGTGTAACGCACGCGAAGTATTACCGGCTGCACTCAAGCGACTTGCACACGTGCAGATTGTGCCTTTCAAAGGATTTTTTCAATAAAACACATGCCACTTTTTGCTTAACCCACTTTAAGCGCGATTATAACCTTCTTACCTACATTTGCTTCACTTTTTGTACGAATGAATAGACGTGAAATGGTTACATGTAGGTACTCATTTAGTACTCTATTTAGATAAATATGTACCTTTGGAGTAATTTAAATAAAAACCATTAAAATGTTTATGTGTCTGCTTTCTCATCATTCACTAAAATGTATAAACATATTAACTTTTGGAATATATGCTTTGCTTATACAATATTAATGAATGTTAGATATAAGGTGTATGTAGTCATGGTAAATATTTTATAATGTACTCAATTTTGAGCACGACTTCATTCCTGTTACCTTCGAAACGAATCGACTCGTACCCCACCTGCTGTAAAATAGTTATATTAATACAGAAACGCATCAATCAACTCATCAAAATTCTATAGCAATTGGATGAATAGCTTAAGAACACATAAAGGTCAAATATATTATTTATATAAAACTAATAATGTTTATTTATGTCAGACTTACATCAAATGTAGTTACTAAACTTTGCTTAAGTTAGCAACGATAAAAAGTAGGTACATAATGTACATACACAAGCAACTTGCTTTTTATTAATTCCGTCCAATGGTGAGGGAACAAACTGTCCGCTTTATCCCATAATCTATAGGTACTTATAATAAAAGATACCCTATTTTAATATTTTTTAATAAAAGCAATAAATAGAAACGTATGTATTTTTGTTTTCCCAAGAGTATTCATAGAGAACGCTGTACAACTTGGTTTAAATTGTCATGAAATTGATTTGATATTTATTGTCATACCATACTTAAGTGTATTTTTTGTAATAAATATTAATAACTAGCTGACACGCGTAACTTCGTCTGCATCATGTAAAGAGAGAGAGAGAGAGAGAGAGAAGGGGTTGGAGAGAGTGGGTCGTAGGCATTGTATTATTAGGTGCCGCCTGTATATTCTGCTTAATAACAATGCGCCCACGGCACTTGATCATTATTTTGCTGCCGAGTTATTTTAAAACTGTTATATCTCCTAAGATATTTATTTAAAACAATTACTGTAAAGAGCAATTTTGTTCAAAATTAAATACTTGTGATGAATAACGTATTTATTTCGATAGGATTAATACCATGTATATAAAATCACCTTCGCATATAATTCATTACCATAAAAAAGGTTACATTGAGAAACCTTAAAAGATAGCCATATGCTATCGCGTTTTTTTTTTTATAACTTTTTAAGAGAAATGATTCCATCATACACAATTTTTGCGTAACTTTAACCATTTACGCGGCGAACGCAATGGAAGCTCTCAAAAGGAATAAAATTTGCCCGTTTTTCCAACAATTTTTATTTATGCTCCGCTCCTATTAATCATAGCGTAATGTTAACATATAGCCTTTCACGATAAATGGCCTATCCAACACTGAAACATTTTTGCCATTCAAATCAGTAGTTTCTGAGATTAGCGCGTTCAATCAAACAAACAAATAAACAAACTCTTCAGTTTTACTTATAATATTATAGTATAGATTTAAAACTGGGATTTTACTATTATTTTTAAATTATTTTTGATATATTTAAAGGCTATTTTTAAATGTTTCATATACTAAGGAATATCTATTGGATAATAAATTTCTAAGATAGATGTCGTAGGTTGGTGTTTTAGCGCTACCAAGATTTTTATTAAATTACACTAAACAGACGCACTCTATAGCGGTATTATTCACTGGATATAACGGTTTATAAAAAGTTATTTATTTTAATGAACTACATATTTATTTTATTTTTATAGTTTATAAATTGCTATTAAGTTTATACAAAGTTCTTAAATAAATTTAGCTTTTTGTAAAGTATTGCAAAACTTAACATTTTTGTATGCTTAAATGTCTTTTAGATAACATCAGTTAATATTTAAACCGATTTTAGTTGGGTATTCTCAAAACTTATACCGATTAAATACCGTAAGGTGAGATTGAGGTAAAGGGAGGTTTTTAATTAGTTGCTGTTTTTCATACACGAAATACCTACATAACGCGCAGACGATGTCGCGAGCGATGCTAGTATTATTATGTTTTACATAGGCAGTAAAGATACTATAATGTGATATACCTTTTGAATATTTACTTTGTATCCGTTTGATCGAAATTTAACTTTTCTATGTATGAATATGAAAGACAGAACGGAAACTACAGCTTGCGCAAAAAAAAAGACAGAAGTGGTTTATGTTTATGATCAGAAGGAATACATCGACGCGACGAGACGGGTGTGACGTTCTTATATGAATTTTATGGAGAGATCGCGAAACACCACATCATACCTTCCTATGTTTTCAGGGCTGTCCGTTATATGGCTGCGTCTTGAAATAAATATTTGTTAAATTTTACTCAATTGTAAAAAAGTATTGAAATGAAAGAGGATTAGTTAAATTCATTTCCGTAACACGATTTCACTGACGTCGGCTACATTGAACTATTTTAAACATATGACATAAATTGAAATTGAAGTTTCATAATTTCGTTTTATATTTATTTAAAATTTAAAGTTTATAAATCTCTTGTAGGTTAATACAAAAATTTTGATTTTAAAATGTAGACCATATACAAATTAGCAACAATAAGAGAAAATAAGAAGCTTTTTAAACTTTGTTTATCATGCGTTTACTTAAACTAATAAGGTTTAAGTATGTGTAGGTATGTTATTTATATAGAAACTATTACTAAAATATTATTTTTATTTTTATTAGTTTATATGAAGTTTAACTGAATGATAAAAAAAGCTTGCTATGAGGAAAATAATATATAGACTGCTTTTTAACGATTTTTTTAACTATCGCGTTTTGTAATCATTATACTTAAATAATATTTGGTGACTAACTAGCTAGGTAATTTGCAGAAAAAAATTAATCTAGGTAAACTTTGAAACTAAAATATTATCTAAATACAAAATTTCATCCAAATTCCGGGGAATCTTAATTCAAATCGTTAAATTTGACAGCTGAATCAATATGTTTACTTAAATATCTAAGTATGTATGTTAACTTGATTTAACAGTGAATGAATTGATTTCTTTAATAAATAAATAGATATGTGTATGTATATAAATGAATTCTTCACTTATGTAACAGTCCTACCTATTTATAAAGCTAAGAGCTTCACGATCTGATAGATATTTTTAATAATAGTGATTTCGTATTTATATATAAACTCAATTTTGTAAAGTAATCTAAACCAGCCCTATAAATGTGTGGTGCGGGTCTCACGCTTCGTAACCGGAGCCGGGTGTCCACGGCTTCCGTCCGGCTTTTAGCGCCGTCTCATCGGTCACTGCGTTCCGCCCGCCCATCTACCAACACATCCATTTTCGCACATCTCTAAACGTATCAAGTGTACCTGAGCATTTTTCTTATATATAAAAATTGTATTATTAGCTCAACCGTGTCATATAGATAAAACTATTTCAGAGAAATTAACGCTACTCCGTGTAGGTGTCAGATAAAGGAAGATCCAGTGAGAGCGGTCGCCGTCGAGCGCTTCCAGAGGTCATTAATATTAATTAGGCACGGTGATGCTGCCGCGGCCGCTCAAACTCAATACCCGTGCTCCTTGCTTCTGACTCGCTGCGAAAATTAATTACTCGCAATCTTTATGTTCCAATTATAAAAGCCTTCGCAACAAATTAAATCTGTCCGGAGCAGGCCTCTTTTGAGAGAGGTTTTACTCTCTTTGTGGACTTGATAAATGTTCCTTTGCAAATTACTTTGAATTCAGCAAAATTTAGATATTCGATGAATATTTTAAATTTTGACTAAAGAAATCTTTTAATAAAAAGTTATCGAATGGTAACAATGGTTGCAAATATCGTAACGTTCGTTACATGAATAGAAATGTTCGTAATTGAATGTTGCGATTATTCCTGTTGGGGTATAACTAAAAGCGAAATCGATTCCGAAACCTGAATTTTTGCATAAGTGTGAGTACTTCCGCGTTTGTAAAGCAAAAACTAAATCTTTACGTAAAAACTACCAAGTTTCCCTTTCATCGGGAGGCAAAATATTTAACGGCCGTAACCGGATATCTCGGCGCACCTCTTGGAAACAAAGAAAAAACCACCAACGTGTTATTACGCGAAACCAACATTTAATAAGCCCATTTTTTTATTTTACATCGGTTTTGGTTATCCATTAATTCGTTGTGCAAAAAATTATTTGGGTTTAGCAACGCCTGTACTCTATTTGAATAGTTTGAAGGCGCATTCATTGTGCCACGAAGATGCGGAAATGGGATATTTTCTTTCGAGAGAAATATAATATTCTTCTGCTTTATATTGACCCAAAGCAAAAAGTTTCTACTGAGTAATAATTGTACAGTTTATGATAGGAACTTCTATACGCACTTAAACTACCCATTACTTAATTTTTTATCCAGTTCACAGTGAGAGAAACTAATTTCAATACTTTTACCATGGTAAAATTAACATTTTCGGAATCTCTTTTATCAATGTTTAAAGAAATGGATGTAGGTACGTACATATATTAAATTAAACTTTAACACCATTTAACAATGATTCATGACAACTATGTAAGTTAATAGATAATGTTTTTAATTGAAAAGGTTTTTATGCTATCCCTGAACGTAACAGGTGGTGCTATAGTAGTTATTGACTACTGAAAAAGGTAAAAGTGACACCACAGTTATACAAGTGTTGTCAGCTATTCATTCGCGTAACCTCATTTGCATAAGCTACTCTTATAGTGGCTTAAATGACCACGAAAATGGTTATGGCCACAAACAGACTACGGCAGTTCATGTTTTGCGGCAAGCTCCTCTGAAGGTAGAGTCCATAGTTGGTTGGAGGTGGCAACACAGTCCGCCACTTTTCACATCGCGCATCCCTTTGGATTATCTTATATAGCCACTATTGATTTTTTGAAACTTCTCCTCTCTTTTAAGGCGGTTTCTACCAGAATAATGATTAAAGAGAGCATTTTTTTCATCAGTCTCCTGCTTAAGTATGTCTCTAAACTATGATGTGATCTCAGCCAGCGGAACAACTTGTTAAGGTGGGTTGTCTTTAAGGGATCGGTTATTCATCTACAAGTATCGCTTAGCGCAGCATCTATCTTCTTAGTATATGAGTCGAGAGATACTACACAGGGCATGCAAACTAAAACAGAAGCAGAGTTCTACTCTTCTTAGAGTTCAGAGTTGTTTGTAGTAAAAAATCTTGAAAAATAAAAATAGCTTATCCTATGGGTGTTTTATGAACACACAATAATAAGGATGGATATGCGTAAATCTGTTTTGTTCTGTTCGTTATGGTCGTAGAAAAGTTTTCGGAATAAAGTATTAGAATTAGAATTAGAATAGGTGGAGCTGTGGTCAAGTTATTGCCAACTGGAAAAGGCAGAATAGCATCTACTAGGCCAGCTAGTAGCAAATAATACAGAATGCGAAAAGTCGACATTATAGATCTAAATAATTAGCTATTATATATTACTAGCAACTCGCCCCAGCTTCGCACGGGTGCAATTTACAAAGTGGTGTATTTTATGTTTAAAAAAAACCATGATTTAGAGTTTATCGCATTATTATTGATACTTCATAACTTCATAGTTACGAAAAGAGCGCTTAGTTCACGACGCGCAGTTCATCATAGGTGCGAAGTGCCGGACAACCGTTTCGCTGCGAGTGATTTCTATTGTTGCGCGTAATATTTAATCCGTGATATCTTCTATCGTATTTATTTAAAAAACATAATGTAAAGGAAAATGTTAATCTACATTAAAAGCCCAACTTAAATAACATTTATCTGGTTAAAGATTAATAATAAATTTGAGATAATAGCTTCGCAAATAATCTAATATTTTTAATTATGTTGAAAATAAAAATGGTTACTGTGAATTAACCTTAAGAGTAAGATATCGCGGACTTACATCTAGGCTTTTTGAGGCCTTTTGAAGAACTAACATTCTTTAATACATAATTTTAATGTATCTCTTAAGGTTTGGTCAGCGTAGGTCACGTAAACGCCCGAAAATCAATTTATTGACAACTTGATTACAACACTCTGGATTTTCTTTACGATACAAAAACTTAATTGGAATGTTTTGTGTATATAAACTTTCCGTAGATAAAACAAAACAATTTCCCTGGTGTATCTTCAAAGTTGAAGGTCGAATGCCAATTAAATTAAAATGGGACCACCCTTGAGGTATCCCCTTTCCAACGAAAAAATAATCATCTCAATCGGTTCACAAACAAAGTTATGGCTGAATCTACATTAAAAAAAATATAGGTACTTACATTCGAATTGAGTAACCTCCGTCTTTTTTTGAAGTCTGTTAAAAATTCTCTAAACGACAGTAAAAACCTTATAAACATCTGTTACGTTGTTTAGAAGAAGTAAACGGACAAACAGACAGACGCGGATAGCGACTTTCTTTTATACTACCTATGAATTGATATTGATTGATGGTGTACTCTGAAATTTGTGAATAAGTTTCACACGAAATATGTTGAACATTATAAGGACATCCAAGCTCGACTAACGAAATTAGATCATCTTTAGATGTGGGATCTAAAGCGATAATATATAATCATATAGCCGTTTCATACGATTTTTGTGATAAAAGATTTCTATTCGTTTCGTGAGGTCTGAATTTTACATGAAAGATCATTAATCTGACGGTAGAAAGAGGTAGCACTCTAACATTTTATCTGATCTGAAAGGGAAATTCCAAGATTGTACATTATGTACGTAAGCTTTCTCATTTCCATTTATGTACTTAACTCAGACTAGCAAACGCCCGTGTCTTCGTTCGCGTTAATCAGAAGAAAAACACACAAGCCAGCTTTCATATTTATTATAGGTATATACTAGCTGTTCTTGCAGCTCCACTCGCGTGGGCTACAGAATTATTGCTTATGACGATATTGTAAAAAAAATATCAAAATGTATCCAGTTTTTTTTTTAGTGATGCGCGCACAACGTCAAACCACAATTATTTTATTCATATAGATATATAGTTAGGACTATTTAGGACAGTATCTATAGATAAATAGTTTATTTCAGTAATCCCACAACTAGTTTAGTTTAAATACCAAATAAATTATAATAATATAATGAACAAACAAAATATGAATTTATTGCATAAAATAAAACATAGTATTAAAGAGTGTGTAGATGTGTACATAAAAATATATAATTCAAGCATTTAACTGGTCTTTTGCGATCAAAAATTGCCATTGATGCCAATATTGATGCCTATTGATATATTTTATTTTGAGTGACATCCGCCTTCACAATATCAAATCTGTTTATGTGTGTCTTGTTCTTTTTCGAATAAAATATTCTAATACTATCGAATTAGTGTCACTTTAGACGGAAGACGTTTAAAACCAGATTCGATTGAAATGTCAAATCTTCGGATTATTTTATTCATCCCAAATAAAAATAACAGCAATGCTGCAAACACTATCACTAAGTAATCTAATATTTTTATTTATAATAAATAATGTATAATATAGTTAGAATATGTGACGCTTTGTATACTTATCTATTTATCTTTAATAGGTATTATTTATTAAAGTTTAATTTTGTCAAATTGAACATTAATCATTTTCATTGCATAATAAAGTAGTATTTACCTATAAATCAGCACGAAGAGCGACATCTGTAAGATCAAGGTAGTATTAATTAAGTATTCTGTGGTAGTATGCTAAGAACAGGCTGAGAGTACATAGCTCTTAAGTGCAACTACCGGAACTCACTGATATAATATATTGGAGACAAATTTGTTAATAATATAGTAACTAGTCAGGCGAGTACTAGAAAATGCTTTACTAGCATGTTATGGTTGCATCTCGGTTCTTTTCTTCACTATATAATCTAAGTCTTAACTAGGATTCAAAACCATGTCCTACGGCCCTACAGGAGGCGTCTGAGTGGCGTACCTACTGCTTGATTGTCATCACTTCTGTTATAAAAATTGAGGATGAAACTTGAAGGAGAATTTTTAAAATGCATTTATAAATGGAATGTTAAATTGCTTAACTTACATTGTTTTGCTTCGGTGCATCGTGTATGACATAGTTTAGATTATTAATATTTAATATTAATTTTTATATAAATCGTGGTTGTTGCTTTTATTATGACGTCTAGTAGTAACCACATAGTTATAGAGTTTTCTCAGTTTCACACACATCATTCCCTATATGATAGAATAGTTTCTAGTTTTTGACTTTACATGTGTACAATGTACATATATTGTGTCCATATGTCTACATTAATTGAACGAGTTTAAAATAATTTTAAGAGTAACGTACAATTGTTAAAATGTTCGTTAATTTAAAAAACCAAATTTATAAAATAGTTGTAAATAACAAAAATAAACATTAGAGGGAAAATTCCTCACATGGCTATCAGATGCCTAACTAAATATAATTTTTACTATGACATTGTGCATACCTATGAAGACTCAGATACAAAAAAATCAGTCTAAAGACTCATCCAGACAAAGATCCGTCCTGTGCGGGAATCTTTTCCACGACCTGTCATTTAAATAGTATAAAATATTGCCACTCCACCACAAGCCCTGTGAACATGATATATATTATTAACTTTTTATGATATCAACACCAATATCTTTAACTAGGCAGGTAGTTATGAGTAATATAAAAAATGGCAAAAACACAATTTCCTGACACCAACTGACCATACACAAGTGGATCGATTTGGTATCTTTTATGTTAAGGCCGGCTATAAGATTAATGAATTTTGAATTAGATACGTCCGAAACGAAATGAAATTGGACTTTACAAATCGGAAGTGTATGTGAATGGTGCAATATGTGATGGATTGGTGCAGAATTACGTATATGAAAAAAAGTGCGGCGTCCGCAAACTGTCCTGCAGCTGGCCTTCGTTTTTAAATAATCCGATTTTTTTTTGCAAAAACTTTTTAAGTGAGCTTTATTTAAGCGGCTATCGTATATGTTATTGGTTTTGTAGTTAAATATTCCTACTTAGTTGTTACTTGTTTATATAATGCTTTTTTATATAAACTATTTATGTATGTTATGTATTTTACATAGGTATTGATGGTAACATATCAAATTTTATACAAACATTAATATTAACATTATTAGGGTTTGTTCCCACTGGAATAAACAGAAATGATGGCGTGTCACTTTCTCTATCTTTACCAGTTTCTCTCGTTAACTTGGAACTCTTTAAACCCTTCACGCGTATTTAAAACATATTATATATAAAAAAGTATGCGTCTCGGGACGCTCGACAGAAGTGATAACTTAAACTAATAAAAAGAAAAAAGGAAAACCAAACGAAAGAGAGAAAGGGAAGCCGGCGAGGATTCGAACCTAGGCCTCCGGCCGTAGCAGCCATGCTTACGACAGCTAGGCTACAAGCGTGTTGTTAGTATTGACTGAAACTATGCTACTATTAATGGCGCCGTAACGCGTTACGTTACAAAGCGATTTGCACTCCCATAAGAAGTTATCACTTCTTCTCTATTCTGTAACTATTTCTATTTTATATAATGTATTTCCTTTATTATTAAATTAAATTAATTGCATTATGTGTATCGAAAATTTTATTTCAATTACCAGTTAAATAAGTAGGTAATTTGTGCAGTTGAAAATCGTTTTTTTTTGTGTTACATTGCATATAACTTAAAAACTACTCTACCTACCAATTTAGATGCACTTCTTTAAAGTAGAAACCCAGATTTAAACTTATGTACTTTTTACACGTAATGAAGTGTTTTACTAAGCACATTTTTAGTAATATTTTATTTATAAACTAATAGAGTCTGCAACTAAATCAGTTACTTATGAAATACGATGGCGAAACCGAAGAGGGTTTGTTTTGTAATAAGAGGTTACGCAAAGGCTGTTTTGTAGATTGCGTCAAAGGTGTTGTCAGAGGCAGAAGCCGAGGGTTACAAAGGTTGAATATCGACTGTCGGCCACTCACGCCACGTCAACATATCGGAAAGGATTTGCTGTGGCCTGTGTCCGAGAGGTAAGTCCTCGTTCACCTTGACCAACAGAGTCCTGAAAATATTTATTCAACATATTTCTATTAATAAAATAACATTATCTCTTTATGTATATTTTAAAAATAAGAAGTATTTAACCTTTTTTATTGTTTTCCTCATAGATTTCGCTATACAGCCATACTTAGCATGACTTTTCTATTTACATTGTACCCGTTACAAGTTGTGAGGACGAAGTGGTTGTAGTGGATTACTTTACGCATAATTACGTATTATTAATAATAAGCATCATGGCTAACACATCAATTCATGTATACATACCCATCAATCGACTAAATCACAACTTAAAATGTCTGAATTAAAAGTTTTTTTTTTTTAATAAAAATATTAAATAGAATGCTCTCTATCCCATAATCTATGTATATATAAAGTATAATTTACTTGCTCTCAGAGATTTTAACACATAACCCAAACTATTGGGTTTAGGACCGTGAAAATTTGCATGCAGGTTCCTTTTACAATAATAGGTAAATACTAAGGAATGATTTTTTGTCTGTCATTTTTGAAGATAAAAAGTTTTATTTAGCAATTCACTTAAAATGGCACGCAAAAACACATATAAAGCGACACAACTCGACTGTGACACAAGCGAAGCCGCGGGAAAAGCGCTAGTTTACATATAGGTCTTTGTTGTAGTTGAAATGTAATTTATAGCAAAAAGTAATAGTAATATTTAATAACCAGCGTTATACCCGCGGCTCCGCACGCGTTTGTAACTACGGGGTAGTTGTTTACATCCCGTAATTTCATTTTTACTCATATTGTTGATAATTCAAATGCCGTAACAATTGAGGAGTGGCACGCATTTTCCGTGTACAGTTTTCATCAAAATCGGTTGAAAATTATTATTTTAATCTACAATTTCTAATGCATTATTAACTTATTTATTCTTATAGTCTCCAAATTATAGTATGATGTATGCTTTCCGTCTGCAAAATTTAATCAGAATCGGTTGAGAATTGATGAAAATTAAATTTTCTGATCTTTTTTTTTTATTTCTAAAAGTAATATTGGCAATTAATTATGTAAATACTTAGACTTTCCTTGTACAAAATACCATTAAAATCGGCCAAGAATTAACAAAAATAGATTTTTTGGAAATTATGCTTCTTTCACGATTTCTAAAAGTAATATTGAAATTTCTTATATCCTATCAATTGATCAATGACATAAGCACTCCGTGTACAAAATTTCATAAGGATCGGTAAAGCCGTTTTTGAGTTAAATTCGGACATACAAACAGACAGACATACAAAGTTTTTTTTAATGGCATATTGTGATCAGTATCTTTCATATAGTGTACCTATCGGGAAATTTTAGAAAAGTTTTAAAAATACAGACAGGACTATAGATTTTAGACAATGATTAGCTTGGCTTTGATTATGTATCATTAGATCATTTTCTAATGTTTGTGTTATCACTTTTAAATGAGAAGTCTGTTGCCAAGCACCTATTGGTTTATTCCGGTAGCTTCAGCTAAACCCGATCTCACTTCTAAGCTTTGTATGCTATCATCTTCGGCTACATTACCACCTCACATCAGGAGAGAATGTGCACAAACGCAAACTGTAAAGAATAATAAAAAACTGTTTTATCATAAAGACGATAAATATATGGTTTTCACATGTTTGAATGTGATCATGCCTTTATCACGGCAGGGCGCAAATTGCTATGCCGACCCCATAGAAAAATACTTTGCCGTTATACAACAAATAGTAATTTATATTACTAAAATACTTAAACTATCATTAAAACATGGTATTGTACGGAATTTTTCTAGATACTGTGGTTAAGTGGTAACAATATTTTTGACAATTCGAGAAGATTTAAAACACGTGGGGAAGCATTTGAGTCAAACATATAATAGACTAGCGGTGTGCCCGTATTTACGATTTCTATTGTATTATTAACGATTCTTATAGCCTCTCTGTTATGGTATGACGTATGCTTCCCGTCTACAAAATTTGATCAGAATTGGTGAGAATTTAATTAATTTAAATGTTTTTTTTACTATTTATAAAAATATTACTGACAATTGTTATTGCCCATCAATTATGTAATTGCCTATACTTTTCATGTACAAAATTTCATTAACATCAGTTATGGCACATTCTCCAAAATAGTGGCGAAAGCATGTTACCTCGCGGAGAACGTATATAAAATGTAACCTATGATACTGATTTTTTTTTCAGAGATAGAGTTAGAAGTCTTCTACTTTTGGCACTGAAAAATATATACTCGAAATGCCTGAAAAAATGCCAAACCCCCTAATTCACATAAACATGTAGTGTCACATTGCATGAGTTTGTAGTAATTTGCTTGATTATTGTCAAAATGACGAATTATTTTAATATTAATTTTTATATAGTAAAATTTTATATAGTTTACCTTTAAATAAGACTAAGAGTATATGAAAATATAACTATACATGAATATTTTACAAGTCGCCACAAATTGTCATAGCACTTTCGTCACATTCACGTGATCATGTACACACACATCTGTAAAATCTCGCACATAATATTTTGACGGTGCTAAATAATGTTTAACGGACGCAACTACTATCGATAAACAGCTTGTACAGACAAGATGTCATCTTAGTTGATGATTCTAAAATAATAATATTAAAAAAGTATGTACTTTGTCAGAGAATTGTTCACATTCATTGGACATTAATTACGCTGTACAGAAATGTGCAATCTTAAATTGGTTATAATTTTTAATATTTTAGTAAAGATTTACTGTTAAAAAAACCATTTAAAAATTGTAAAACTTGATTCATAATTTAGTTATTATATAATTATAAAACAATAAAAGTCACGTAACCATGGTTCACATTACCGTAATTACCTTGACTAATTTGGGCATACGGCGATGTAAGGATGATTATGGTAATGTGAACATTGCTTGCATATAACAATAAAACTATCATTTGCACTGTACTTACTTTATTTTTAATAGTAATAAAGACAAAAGTACGGTATCTAGTTGTTTAATCAAATATTCCACCCACCCATTTAGCCGAAAGACGTTCACTGGTGATAGACATAATATGCCTCCTCCAAAAGTCTTCACAACGATCGATCCTGCGTTACTCACATACAAGAGGTACACGCAAACTTCACCAGGTTGTGGGTACACCTTGTAGCAAGTCTCCCGACTGCATCTTCCGATATTTGATCGCTACCTGAGAAATCTTCGGCCTATCGATCATCCGTTCTAGGAGCAATGTGCTTCGCCTAGTGCCACTTATGTCTAGCGATTCTCAGGACTATATTGGTGAATTTGATTCTACTACGGATCTCCTTATTCAAACACACAGAAATACTCTGAGAATAGCACGCTCCATTTCCCTTTGAGTAATCAGGAGTTTACATATGAGGCCCATCGTTAGTGATCATGTCTCTATACCATATGTCACGACTGGCAACACATACAGGTCAAAGATCTTCAAACAAGATACTGCATCTTGGACGAAAAGACGTTACGTAGCTTACAGAAAGCTGCCCAGCCAAGTTGGAATCGACGATTAATCTCTGTTTCGAAAGTGGGCGTACCCAACAGGACAGTTTGTCCTAGATAAACATAGTCAATAACAATTGTACGGAAGTTGAACTTTCGACATGACCTTCGTTTGGCCATTTTCATTTTATGACTAACTCCTTCGGAGAATCTACGTTCAAGCATTACATTGAAATCCTGTGTGGTCTAAGCTATGATTAAAATGTCGTCGGCAAACCGTAGATGAGTGATTTACTCGCTGTTTATGTTGATGCGTAACCCTTGCCTTTTCAGAACCTTCAAAACATCTTCCAGTGTTGCGGTGAATACTTTTTGAGAAATATCGCCTCCTTGTGTGACTCCTCACTGCAAAATGATAGAACTTTAAAAGTCTGGTCACACAGTCAGGCTGACATATTGGCGTTTTCATACAAACTTTCGACCGAATCGAAGGTTTTTTTGTAGTCCACTAATACTAAGCAAAGAAGCAATCTTCAGTCTCGTTCTCCGTAGCGTATGTTGGTGGTCTACGGTACTGAAGTCTTTTCGAAAACCGGTTTAATTGGGAGATTGGAAATTATCAAATCTGTGCACATGGCTCGTACTCTCGATACCTTCTTGTATACGTGGCTCAGAAATGGCCTATAATCTTTCAGCAGGGCATTATCGCCTATTTTTAAGAAAAGCACCTTCATACTTGTGATCCATGATTGCAGCGTTTTTTCTTCCTGAATTAAACAGGGTTCGAAGGGCCCTAAGTACTTGTTTACCTTCAGAAGTTCAGCTGTGATTCTGTCATCGCCGGCAGCTTTGATTGTTTTAACCTATTTGGGGGTCATACTAATCTCGCATAAGCTCCGGTATGTCTTCGGTATAGTGCCTGGTCCAATACGGGTTAAAACGGACCTTTAGCTGGATTCGTAACGGGATTTTGCGTCGAAGTCCATAGATCTCTGTCAAAAGTTCAGGTTTGGATGATAAGATCATGCTGTCGTCGGTATTCAGCTTTGTTAGCTGGCTTTTTCCAATAAACAGATTTCTTGCTAACACTTTGTTTCGTTCTATTTATTACCTTTGACAAGATTAGATAGGATACGTTTGATAGTATCGCTATTTAATTGGTATTCGTCATATTTAATAACTTTGAGATGCGCCTATTGAGCTTCTAATACGTACACACATCACCTGAAGATTGTAGAATTATTTCACGCCTCTCCTCCAGGAGTTTAAGAGTTGAGTCATAGAGTTTTTTGTTCCTGTTTGTACGTTAGATCTTAAAGAAATTAGACCAGACCGTAAAATCACATTACCATATCGTTCATCTCATTACCATATCACCATTTCACATAACCATGACTGTTAACATTACCGAATGGGAAATATCTGTCTGAAAACCGAGCCATCAGCAGTGCCTTCTACATTCCGAAAAGAAGGGAAGCCCATCATTCCGTAAATATGATTAAATATAAAATTGCAAAAAAAAATTTGTTCTCCTACAACCACAAATTTGGAGAATGTGCCTTAAGAATTACCTACGTGCATTTAAAATTGTTCGAAAATCTTTTTTTTGATTCCTAAAAATATTACTGAAAATTATCATAGCTCATCATCATTCATGGAATGGCTTATACTTCCGATGTACAACATTTCATCAAATCGGCCAAGAATTAACGAAAATAGTTTTTTTGGAAATTATTTTTCATTTACGATTTCTAAAAGTAATATTGAAATATCTTATATTCTATCAATTGACCGATGACATAAGCATTCCGTGTACAAAATTTCATAAGAATCAGTCAAGCTATTTTTGAGTGAAATCCGGACATACAAACAGACACACAGACAAAAAATTTTTTTTAATGGCATATTCGTGATTTGTATCTTTCATATAGTATAGTATCGGGAAGTTTTGGAATAATATTAAAAGTACAAATGGGACTACAGATTTATTATTATAGATTATACTTAGGTCTAATCTAATTAGTTTTTATAACCATGAAGTACCACCCTACCCACCACCTACATACCTAATATATAATTTTGCTTGAAGAGTTTTAACAAGATTTTAGTGACCATATTGATTTGTACGAAATGGCACAGAACAATGAAAAATAATTAGCAAAGTACTCCTAGATTAACCGGCGATAATTAAATATACAGTTTTTAGTACCTTTATTCACGATTGTTATAGATACTATACTAAATGATAGTAAACATAAGCCTGTACACAATCGAACATGAATTACCTATAATCATAAATTGATAGCATTAGTTAAGCTAAGTATGACTTTTACCAGGATAAAAGTAGGTACGGCTAGACTTTACATTATAGGTACAAATAAAGCTGAATTTGATGATATGAAGTGGTGAGGAAGGTGGAAGAGAGTGAGAGGTAATCCCCTGTAAAGAAAAAACTGCAGAAAGTAACAGTTTTTGAGTTTTTTTTTTACAATTTTGATGTTATGTCTTTTTCGGTCTTGTATATGAAATTTCAACGAATAATTGTTTCTGTCACTGGCCGGCTGCTACCACGGCCCGCTCGCTTCGGCCGCACGGCTCGTACATTATGATAACAATTCAAACATAAACTAACCAAAAACATAATATATTGATAACATTAGTTAAGCTATGACCTTTACCGGGATAAAAAGTATCCTATGTGTTAATCCAGGTCATAGACTACATATATGTATGTGTGCCAAGTTTCATACAAATCCGTTCAGCCGTTTTTGCGTGACTGAGTAACAAACATCCAAACATATAAACTTTCATATTTATTATATTAGTAGAATATACCATATTAGCAAATCAAACACAATCTCAAACATCACAAATAAATACCGTTAAAACATCATTTATATGTAGTATAATTCAATTGTAGGATAGTAAAAATGAATTTATAACAATTGAAATTCATACTAGGTAGGTAGTTATACGTAATAGTTACTTAGACCAAAATTAGAGGTAACCTGAAAATGAAATTGCAATATAACTTATGTGAAACAATTTATAGTAATGTGAAATGTTTAAAATGATTTGTTCTGTGTTTAAAATACAAAAAAGCTAATTTTTTTTTACTATTGGATCAAATAATATCTATTATGCGAAGTAGCACCTGGACGGTCGTTGTATTTGTTATTCAATGTCCACGGGTCAAAAAATATTCAATAGGCATCAGCCGATAGATCACCGTTACATGATCGCTTGAAGGTCACTTTTTATTAATTTTTTAGATAAAAACTGGCATGTGCTCGACAAATTATGCATTTCGTTGCATCACAATAGCACGCGAGTGCTCTGATGTGGCGCAGCACGACGCGGCGCGGTCCTTCTCGTTACTTATGGTTTTTTTATTGTACAATAATGTCAAGTTAAGAGCCTATTGTATTGCCTGAAATCTTCTCGCCACGTTGTTATGTTAAGAACACAGAATATTGTTACTATATTGATTGGTGAAATTTTACAAATATTTATTATTACCTAGTAAAAAACAAACTTATTGATTATTTATGAAACTTTCCCTTTAGACTTATGTCTCTCGTTTAAAATCCATTAAAATTGTCTTCTTTTTAACACCATCAAAACTTGATGATATAGAAACAGATATTATCATACATGTAGTATATATACTATACTAGTGTATATTATATACTACATATATGGATATAATTATGTTAGCGGTATATAGATGATTATGATGATATATTAAAATAAATATTTAAAGTTTAAAACTCAAGACATCTTGAGGTAAGGAGATTTGAATATGATTTTTTCATCCTTTATTGATCAATAAGCACAGATAAGCAACAGGACACGTCCCTTGTTTGCGACAAACAACATTTCCAAGGCTAAAGTTATCTAACGTTTGCACAGGGACATTACAAAAAATGTATGTCGAAGTGATGTCGATGTTGTTTTTGAATTTGTGCAAGGCGTTTGACAGCGGACGAGAAGAATCGCTACAAAAGGTGACAGCTTCGGCGGCCGTGGAAGGAGTGCGCTACGGGTACACAAAGCTTGCGAGACATTTGAAAGACGTTATGAATGGGGATGGAAAGAAGGAGTGATCGAGCTATGTCCGCTTCCTAGCCCCTCGTACCCCCGTCCCCCTGGCCCCTGACCGTGTCTCTCGACCGGACCGTTGCCTCACAATACCTACAAGATAACATTAATCCTTTGTTGAGTGAAAACGCCAACGGTTACAAATGAACATTTTACATAATAAACACACACGATATTTTGTAAAGACGTGTCTTTCGTGAATTTGTGATATGGTAAACCAAAGCGTTGATATTATTATTACGGATTCAATGGTTTTCTCCAATAAAGCGATGTATAGCGTACCTACCTATTCGTTTTCTCCATGTTTTGATTTGTAGTAGATCTGTACCTATTGAAGGGGCATTATCTTGTAAAATGTATAGAAATTTTATCAAATATCATTATAACAGTACTATAATACTTATTCCGCTTTTTGATTTTTATGTTTATTCCACTTTGTTTTACTTTATAAATTTTAAGCATACGGTAACTGGAGAGTGTTTTGAACTTACACCTATTTCTTAAATAGGTAAATCTACCTAATACAATATAAATAGTGTACCTAGTATCTCGAGCTATCATTAGACAGCTATATAACATACATATGTAAGAGTATAACCCATCGTAATGTTCAGTTTAGATAAAATATAAGACCAGCCTTAGCGTCGAAATAAAAAGAGGACTTCTGTAAGTGGGGATAGTGTAGGGTATAATTCACATTTATGCGGAGCGGTCGACGGAGCGTATCGGGATAGTTCGCAAGGACAATTTTATTCTCTCTCGAAGAAAAAGGGAATTATTCATCACACCCGGAAGGGGAGAGCCCGTGACGCAAGCATAGAATAGCCACCTGATCGAGCTCAAACGGTCGAACTGACCAATTCTGACCATCGGAATTAACACCGTATTACAACTTGCAGTGAATATAATTTCACAAGTCATAAATCCAATATCGCGCCGTTTGATCGATCAAGAGGGTCCAGTTGACTGTTGCCAGTTGCAGAATCAAAAGTTTAAACGGCCGTCGAGAACAAAGGGCTTTCGGACAGGGCTACGCGGCCCCGGATAAATATTCAATGCGAATCCTTTGGAGGTGATATTTTATCTTATTTTTTCTTTAACTTTGTTTAGATCTCACCTGCACGATATAACCTAAGAACGGTTTAGGGTAGGGTGAATATGATGTAACGGACATACATTATAGAGATTCTTTTCAACAATATTGTTCGACTATTGTGGGGCCGATTAACAAACATATCGAAACACCCAAGTAGGTATTATTACCTACCTGCACGTGGTGCATCCAGCTACAAACGAGGTGATGGCGAATATGTAGTTGTAGAAGAGCTCATAAACAACTATTCGCCTCGTCGTGTTTTCGGATAAGTTGGTCTGTATCTTTTTTTTTTTACTGACTATTCTGCTAGCCTTAGGGGCCCTGGAGCCTCTGACGGCTTTTACAGCTTCACCAGACTTGAGGTGTATATTCCGATCTAGTGTCTTATGTACTAATAGGGATTATAGGCCGATATCTCAGGACATCCGCTCCCTGTTCTTGAACTGTAGGTACTTTACTTACTCTCAGGTTTTGTACAAAAATTTTGCAGTGCTCAGATAAAAGAATAAATAAAAGGTACATACATTTATTTCCAACATTTTAATGTGAAAACTACACACTGGAAATACATTGTTCATTAAAAATCTTTGACACGTTTTAATAAATACAATAATTAGTACAACCGTCGATAATTTTTACTACAAACTCACCTCATTGAAGTGTCAATCTAAGCAAACAAGTTTGTAATCAATCACAAGATTGTTGTGTTCGTTATTGATTCTTGATCAACCGCCCTTCTAAATAATAAAGGTAAACCAGATATGATGCCAGGTTTACCAGAAAAATCCCATTAAAATCACACACGAACATTAAAAAAACTGGCTAAAATTCTTGTCCATTGTGTGCGATTGATTCGTAACGGCCGAGCGCGCAATAATGTGAATGAAATATTCACAATTTTTGTAATTTCGTACCGCGGCGCTAACGCACATCTGTCGCTCACACGGAAGGGAGTCCCTATTGTATATATACAATTAATAAGTATGTGTTAGGCAATCACGTTTACCGACAATTATCATTTGAAATTAAAGTATAAGCGTAAGGTTTGCGAAACAATAAATAATTGTTTCCTACTAGTAACTTCCAATACTTCGTTTTTGCGTTGTTTATAAATATGGCCTTGTTTTTTTATGGCAACCTTAGTGATTTTTCTGGACATCTAATATCTATTGTTATTTATATTGTTAACTACTCCTGCAAAAAGTTTGCAAGGCTTTATCTTATATTAGACAATAACTTCTGCTTCAAGTCATAAAATTTAGTTGTGATCCAGTTTGCAAAACTGCTTATAAAACATCTATTGTTCCAAATAAATAATAACGCAATAGGATAAATTACTTGCCCATGTCCGACTTCACTATTCCAGATGCGTTTGTTTACTATCACTTTTAACTAGGCTCTGTTTATGTTTAGAGTAATCAGTGTTAGGCACAGTTATTATACATTTGCTTTACCTAGGTAAGCTAGGTAAAGTAATCAATTTCCAATTATTTATATATTATGGAAATTAGTTTACCAAGTTAGAGTAATGGATTGCTAATCTAGAAGCGTCTTTTAGAATTGCCCTACCTTATGAAGTGTTTTTAAAATGTAGGTACTGGTAGGTATGTATCGCTACACGGTTAAAAATTTATTAATATTTTTACATTGATAAAAGTAACGAGCAACTTTATTAGTAAAAAATACATGTGTAGCTGTGTGTACAATAATATTAGTAGATGTTCGATTTTACTAAATAATTGTAGGTACATTTCTATATGTATTATATATAAATAAAATGATCTATGATGATTTTCTATCGGTTTGGCGTTGAGCACGCATCACATGAAAGGTACTGGACAGATTTTGATCTTTTTTTGTTTTGCTACTTAGATAAATGGTCCTTATTGAAAAAAATATATCACGATATCCTCATTCAATAAAAAGTTATTAAATTTTAGGAAACTATGATTTTTATAAGAGAAGTCGTGGGCGGTTGCTAGTATTTTGTAAAATAAACGATGTGATGATACTCTTTTTTATCAAGTTCAAATAAATAAGTTTGGAACTGTTTTTTTTTTCTATAGTGAAAATGCTTCGCCATTTTAGTTTACAGTGTAAATACTTATCATACTCTGAAAGTGAATCGATAAGAGAAAGGGTATATATATATTGTACAACAATAGCTTACGTAAACAGAAGATTGAAAGGGTTTCTTTGTTTATCGCATCGTGTTCAAAACAACGCGCTTTTGCGAATAACGCTCTTGTAATAAAAGAAAAATAAAAGTGTTTGCCGAATTCTTTTGTATTTAAGGGTAAAGTGATGCGTCCTTGAATTCTCTACGGTAAGGTTTAATTGTGGCTTGACGGCTTCAAAGAGTTGCCTCCTTTGATGAGTAAGTATGACGCAGAAAGATGGAGCGCGCTCACCCTACTTACCAAAAAGTAATACTGCGATATTTCCATTTCAAAAACAAGTCAACCCACTGGTTCTTTTTCAAGTTGTATGTAAATTAATAATTTTACATCACGCTATATCCCATTCGCAATAAGTAACATGTAACATTAAAAAAATAATTTGGTGTTCACTTTTCGTTTGCATTATTTCTCCATCTTTATTAGTATCGCAATGCAGTACACTGTATTTGCCGATGATTAATTGTCAACCTCTATTGTATAAAAATCAATTATCTTCATAATATTAATAAGTGAGAAGAAAACTTCGGACAGCTTTTTAAACGTACCTATTGCGTGCACGGAAATCTGTGAGATTTGGCATGGTTAAAGTTTATATGGAGAAGGAGTGCAGAAAGCTAAAATTTATCTATAATATCTGTTATTAATACATTAAATTAAATAATTTAATACTGCAAATCCTTATCCGACCGTGCCATTGAACTTAGGCCCCCCAAAATATTGACATTGTCACTCAATGAAAAGTGACATTCAATATTCATTGTTTAGGTTCATACTGCAAATCTCAAACAGAAAATAGTCTATGATTAAAAAGTCGCTGGTCGAATTTCGATCATTGGGCGACCGCTAGTTCATATTATTATGCATAATATGTCCTTTCAGACCTGAACGAGATGCGTGATAGATTAATAAACAAGATAACAAGACGAAGTTATTTAAAACTGTATCAGGTGGAATCGAGTAGGTAATGTTTACGACATGAAGTTTCGTACCTTTGCCGTACTGTAAAACTGTGACTAGGCCAGTATATGCCCTTCGTCCAACAACAGATTTTTTTTTTTTTTAGTTATAAATTTGGGTAATATTTCTTGTAGAGGTAATAAAATGTCATTGGCAAGGTAATAAATACTCTCGTGGCGATACGATCTGCAACTTCCAAATTAAATTTGTTCTTTTGACAATATTTGCCTCAATTAACGATAGTACCTATGTTAGATAACATCTTATAAACACCTGCCTTGTTGGCAAACAATTTATCTGCAAATATTCAAGAAACAACGTTCCCTTTGTCGCCCAATTACAAGTTCGAACTTAGACAAGGTACGGGATACTGTCTAAACTAAGGCAAGGTGTCTTGGCGTGTGCGAGATAACAGACCTAAACATCCTGCTGCATAAGGGTGCAATACGGTAAATGGAGACGGAAACAGACTTTTTTATGTAAAAAACTTTACTCGAACACAGTAAAATAACCTTTAATAAGTTTGTATAAAGGTGATATTCGAAATATATTCTGAGGCACGCGACAACAGCAGGTGGGAGCAATGCTCTTAAAAATAAGACTCTTTTTAGCTAAGCGATGTGAATAGACCAGCGTGTTGTGTTAGCTTTTGTTTGATTTATAGAGATAGATAACAGTAACTACTACTCCTCAATAATTACTTTAACTAAACTATTATAGATGTGTAATTTTCAATTGATTTGTTAATGTTAATCATTACGCTTAGGTATCTAAAATATATGATATTTCAATAAGAACTACTACTACACATTAAATGATTATAGCATGCTCTTTCCTTTTTTTGTTTGTATAGTCGCACGACAACGTGCGGTGTCCAATTAAAAAACAATACCCTAGTGGTCGTAAGCGCGACTGCTATGCTCGAGGTCTGGGTTCGATTCGCAGGTCGAGCAAAGTTTTATTGGGTTTTTCTATAAAATTCTCAGTAGCAGATCGGAGTTTGGCTTTGTACCCGATTAATGGCAATAGTCTCGCCCCCTATTACATGGGACCTAAAAAGATATTCGGCAAACTGTGGGTGTGCATTAGTACACCTCTGCCTAACCTGTTGGTATGTGTACCACCGAGAGATCAATAATCCAACACTAATCCCCACTGGTGTTCCCAACTTTTTTGTTTCGAGTCTATTACCTGAAAAAATATAGTAGATGACAAAAAATAAAAAATATAGTAGGTTAAAAAAAATTTTTTTTTCGAAGTATATTTTTTTACAGATAGACAGTTAATGATGATAATGATAAATAATCGAATTGACAATGATATACCAAATCTTCTTCAGAAAGAGATAAAAGCTGCGGTCTGCGTTACGTAGAACATTTTGGAATAAATAATGTTGCCCAATTTTTATCCTACGAGCTGTGCCCGTGGCTTCGCTCACGTGGACTACAGAGTGTCCGCGAGAATCTTGCTCTCTCGTTCCCGGATATTTTAAAGACAAAAATGTTATTGTAGGTGTTCCTTAGAAGATAGACGTATACTCTTCCGGATTATTTTGTAAGTCTTTTTAATACCTACAATTATGTAGTACATTTATTTGCTATATCTCTTATGGTTTACTTAGCATAAGCCACTTAAGCGCCCAAATTAATTCACCAAGACCATTTTTTTTTATTTTTGCGGAAATCCTAACTCTTTTTCTAAAATAAGAGTTGCCTAAGTTACTCCCTATAACGACAGCTATCTATTAGTGAATGTTGTGTCAAAGTTGGTCCAACCGTTTCGGAGATTACCCGGAACAAACAGAGAGACAGACAAAAATTTTAAAAATGGGTGTTTTGTTATTGGTATCGTATATTATATTGTCATATGCATTTAGTAAAAAGCTGTTATTTTGACATTACAAACAGACACTTCAATTCAATTAATTAATTTTATTATAGATAGATAAAAATATAGTAGTTTTGCCTACTATATATTAGTAGTCATAGTATAGTAGGTATAGTAGAATATAGTAGGATACTATATAGTAGGTTTTGTTGTTTGGTTTGGTTTGGTTTTAGACTGCAAAGCTCTAGGCAGCTCACAGAAGCCGATCCCGAGACTCGACAAACCAAAAGAGAGTCACTGTGAGAGGTTTAACATGATGTGCTTGGTGGTTGCGACTCAGTTGAGTACCCTGTCTATCCCCTTGATTACTGGATATACACCAACTAATCCTGGTACGCGATATGTACGTTACTATACGACTCTGGAAGTTGCACCATGGTGTTATGATGTTCGCGATCAACGGACACAATTGTCGTGTCTTGCCACCCAGTAAAGCAGCTTTAATGGTGATTATTAATTTATTAGACTAGTCGTATGCCAGATGGGATTTCTTATAGGGAACATCTCCGGATCTTCTTAATTTTAAGCCTCTATTTCACACCATTGAGGAAGCCCTTCTTAGAGTTCACCTATGTTCTTTCATGAACTCCGGCGCAAAATTTCATGCTTTTAGATACATCGGTTTAAGGTGTGCGTTGCCTGTCAGTCCTTCTTAGGAATTTTACTATAAGAGTTTTTCTCCTAAAATTGCTTATAAAAGGCTAGATTAATATTTAGTAGGTAAAATAACAATAATTATATTACCATGACTATTAATAAGATATTATTGTAATATATCTACTCAAAACAAAATATTATACTGGATACCTATATAATATATATACCTACTAAGTAATTATAACTTCAATAAGTAGATGTTCGTTCCGTAGTTATATGTTAAATTATAATAAGCAAATACAGTGTAAACTCTTTATAACGAAACTCAAGGGACTGAGCATTTTTTGTCGTTATAGAGAGTTATCGTTATATGACATCTTGTCGAGAAATATTGGTTTCACTAAAACATTTTTTCAATCAAAAAAAACTAAGTATAAATTATTCTTACAAACCTATAATATTATTTATGTATATGGAAAAATGTGCTTAATTCGACTACCTATTAATATTTACCAATTATCTTCATTTCATACAGTAAAATAACGTATGTAATAGAAATAAAATAAAATACAATCCCCACTAAAATACAGACAACTGTCTAACAATAAATGTCTATTATTAGTCTTATGTATGTTCAGTTACTCGTTGATGTCGTCATGCTGTGGGATAAAAACTGAGTCGTGGGCAGGAGTGACGCGTGCCCACAAAAAAGGTAAAAATAGTGAAGTGGTAAAAATAGTGCGGCGGCTGCAATAAAAACGCTTAATTTACGCGGTCCACCGCCACAACACGACACAACGCGACACTTATGCTCTTTATACGTGTTGTCTTTGAGCCAATAATTGCCTCGAGACGATTATTTCAGAGCCAGACCTAAGGACGGTAAACATCAGTGAAATTACTTATTCTACGTACATTCTTACAACTTTTGTTCTATATTTAATTTTATATTTTTAATGTACATTTTCATTCTTCAATTATTTATAATTATTGTAATACTACTGATACTTAATTAATATTTTGTAATCAAGTTGTTTTTCAGGTTATCTTAAACTGCTGAGTTGTAATGAATATAAATTCATGGTTTAACGGACGAACGAATTTTTATGTAAGCAAAAATAAATTATAATTTATAGGTAGGTATGTACGCATGTAGGCAATATTGTCAACAATGAATTATATTCAAATTAACAAATAAATATCACATCTATTTCTATATAACCTACTCAGTTCACATCTGCGGCTGCTGAGTATCCTATAAAGCATACAATAATGTTAAATGTATATCTTATGAGGTTAAAGGACTGAAGATCTACCAATCAAGAGATTATCATGTCTGGACAACCATTCAGAATTACTTTAGTTAAATTAATTAAACCTATTAATATAATATAACCTATTGTAACAAAGATTTAATATATACTACTACATTTATGATTGTAACTAACATTTTGACGTCAGTTGGGTTAAATACACACTGTATAAAAAGTCGGGTATATTGGATCGTTGCATTGTTAAGAAATTATCATATTTTGCTATCATAATAACCATTACTTCAGTAAAAAAAACTGCAATAAAAATACAAACATGAAAATATCAATTTTAAAAGCTTACATATTATTATAAACTAGTTTGTAGGTTAAATATTTTTCAAGCAATATTTTGTACACCCTACGTGGCTTGAAATACGTAAAAAGCTTTTTAAAAAGCAAAGTAATGAAAATTTATGTACTACAAAAATTATTTAAAAAAATGTAATTAAATATTAAAAAACAAAATTAAATAAATATACTCAAGAAAAGTCACAAATTAGTAATAGACAAAGAAAGCGCCGCCCGCCCCGTTCTCGTTCGGGAGCCGCTCGTAAAACATAAAAAGTGCTTATGTGGCGCTCGTTTCAGAGGGCTAAAAAACAACGTCAAGACGGAACATAATGTAGTAGCGGCCATAAAAAGTGAATGCATTGCGTGCACGTGGAGTGCAACTTTGACGGGCGGGGTGTAGTGCGGGCGTGGGGGACGGGAAAGGGCATGGGGGTGTGTTTACCGCGCGGTGGGGTGGGGCAGCCGGACGAAAGCTTACCGCTCGCCGCTATCGCCAGTGTTGTGGTAGGTCACACCGAGCGTGCTCGCATCGAGCAAAACGGATCATTCTGAATCGCAACTCCGTACCGTAATAACATGTGATCGGTCTCCTTCTAAACGTTACTTATATGTTAATTTCATTGATGAGAGCGATCATTAAGCTCATGCTAATAGACTTAAGTGCTTAAGATAAATGCATTTACCGTGAAACTGTTGTGAGATGGCCCTGTCGTTGCAGTCAACGCAGAATTCAAGAGGTTTGTGGAATTTTTATGTATGACTAATTAATGTTTTTCCGTTCGTTGATTTTGTGAAAGTGCATATGTGTAAAAGTTTTGAAAGTAAGCGGCGCGCGCCATGCGTGGACCGAGCGCCGTGATTGGCTGTCATAGCGCTGTTGTAGACTTCACACATGTATATTTGCATTCGAGCTTTTGCAGATTCAGTGAACCGTAGGCGGTAGTAAAGAGCGTAGCGGCTTGCTACGCCGCCGCTGCTACGATATTGGCAAAAATCGTAGCTCGTAGAAGTTTTTAAAAAAAGAATAAGTTTAATCGGGCCTATTTTTTTGTGTTAGTTTGCGGTTTATGATATTTAAAGTAAGTAATTCTTAAAATTTCTTAAGGTACTTCTGTGTTGTTTATTGCGTTAAATTACAGAGTTTTTTAAGTTGTAATATAAATACAAGTATTTCTGGTTTTGGTAATTCTTGGTTAATGTTGTCATTTAGTTTCTTTAATCAACTAAAAGATGATTAGCTAATCAGGACATTAGGGTTTAATAGAATAATTAGCGGTAACGATTAATTTTGTTTTACAATCAAGTTGACAATTAAGAACAATTTCATTAAATACCTCTAGGAAATGTACTTTAATTATTTTATATTCCTTGTTATTTATACTATTTATCACGTATCTATTAAAGTTATTTCGGTTCTATAAATCAAATATTCAACGTTTGCTTACACTATGATAACATTTTGATACGGTTTAATTTTTCCTCTAAATTTTTTTTTTTTGACATCATAACATTATCCATAATTTGTTAGAATGGTTTACCTTATGGTTAGGATTACAAAAAATTTAGCTTTAACCACTAACGCGTGTATATTTATGAGATATTAGTATAATAAATAGAAAAATGCAGCGAAGTATAAAAATTTCTAGTTATTTTACTAAATCTACGTACAGAAAATTTAAAAAAAGAGTTACCACGAGTAGTGGTCGCCTATATTATTTATCAATATTATGCACACTTTATATAATCGATAATAATTCAGACTAACCATTTTTGGTTGCATCCACTAACGATGATTCATAACCAAGAAAACTAAATAAAAAAACATTATGAATTTATAAATAATATAAGTTATAAATAATATAATGTTTCACACAGAACTCTATAAATGTTATATAGAGTTTTTTCTTCATTAAGCTAAGCAACTTCCAGCGACATTCTTTAGGTTAATTATAGTACAAAACTTAATATAATAATAAAATATCGCCTAAGATATATCTCGGGAATTAAACAATTTCCTCTTAGTATAATTTATGTTTTATAAAATTTAAAATTAAGCCAATTAACTCAAATAGTAAGAAGTGAATCAGTCTAAGTAATACTATTAAGAGATCAATTCTTATTTTCTAAGTTTATTAGTTAGATAGGTAAGACAACGAGTAAAGTATTATCGCTCATATATGTATTATTAATATACCACCAGTATTTCAATTATAATTGACACTACTATGTATTTTTATGTAGAATTTGTAAGTAACTTTTATTCGATAAATCAATTCCAAATAAAGAATTACAAAATATATTTTAATATTATGATATGATAATGTCTATAACCTAGAATGAAAAACAAACGAATTAAAAATCTTAATTTAAATGCTTTATTTCTGGAGAATACAAAACAACTAAAATGTCTATAAGTACTATAAAGTAATTGATATAAAGCTCAAGGGATTGGTTGTTTGTTTGTTCGCACGGGCTTATCTCTATAACTACCAATCAGATATCCAAAAATATTATTTTGCATTTTATAGCTTATTTATTGAGGTATGTTATAGGTTATATAACTTAACGCTATGACTCTGAGGAGCGGAGCTATAACGATGAAGTCCAGCAATCGGGAAAGCCGTAGGCAAGTACATTTATACGAAGTGAGAACAACAATGGGGTATAATCTACGGTAGGGTATGGTACATAATTTGAATGCGTTGGCGGCGCGTTAGTGCGACGCGGTGGGGAGTTGGTCGAATAAAACTACCAAGGACGAAACCGTGGGACAGAGCTTGTCTATATACAGTTAATAAAGTTGTAGAGTCTGTAAAGTCAAATATTAGTTTTTTACTAATTGCATATGAAATTATATACGGTAATTATAACAAAAAAGCATATGCGCTGCTGTCATGCCAGTCTGCATTAATTTAACTGGATATTCACAGGCGGATCCCGAAACGTGACACGCAAAAGTGAGTCACTATGACGGACTTTTCACCGTATGCATTGTAGGGCTGTGGTCGTAATCCAGTTGGGCTAAACAGCCCTACCATCCCGCTATCACCATTTCCTCTTTCATTGCTCAGCAGGGTGCATCACGTGCAGGTGTTGTTGGCTTGAGCGGCTTAGTCCCGAAGATGTAATTCGACACCCCTTACTTACACCCCAGAATGCTAAGTACACCATAAGAGATATATCAAATTCGTGTACTACATAACTGTAGATATAAAAAAGTCAGGAAGAGCATAAGTCTTATCTACTACGGATCACCCACAATAAGCATTTTTATCTTTAAAATATCCGAGAGCCTGGTTAGAAATAAAATAAAAGAAATAAAAAATTTCAATTGTGGTCGGTTCTAACTGTTTTAAAATAAAGAAATTATCCATTTTGATAGTCGTTTTTCAATATTGTTGATATGTGAAAGTAGTACCTATAATTTCTACAAGTAAAATAAGTTACACTGAAACCTACGTTAAACTTGTACCGAGTGTACCAACCGGCAAACCAAAAAAGTATCGAAACCTTAGAAACTATTTAATCTGTGCGAGTGCTTATTTACACGTACTTTCCAATAACGACAGGCTAATCCTATTATACGACCCTCGATAAAATTAGGTCATTACGGATCAACTAACGTGTACACCTTCAACTCTTTTGGCTATAGTCAGCGTCCGATGTAGTCGAAAAAAATTATTATAAAATAATTTTTAAACAAATTTTATTATTTATTTGTATATTAGTGATTACTTTTAAAAGTATATCAACAAAAAATACTGTAAATAATATTCAACAGTCTTTTAAAGAAATAAGTTAGCAAGTTGAAAATTCGTTTAATCGTATATTAATTGTTTAATTATTTTTTGGTTTTCATTATCAATAAGCGAAGTAGACGTACTTTTTTCATTTGTTAAAATATTTCTTTCTATTTTCAAGCAAAGAGCAAACAAATTTGTGAGGATAGTGTAAGTAAATGCTAAGCTCAGAAGCTGTTCTCACAATAATAAGGATGTCATTGACATGTCCGCTATCGTTTGAACCCTTGCGCAATAATGAGTTATGGAGTAGCAAGCCGCAGGCGACTCCATAAAAGTATTGAGAATGGGTTATTGACAAATATTTATGGCGTATAAAAAGGGGATAATTACAACTCTTTAGCACATAAAAAGCTACGCGAGGAAGGGTGCGGCGCGCTGTAAAAATTTATCACCGACATTGTCACACGCGGCGACAGGCCCGACCGACAAATAAATATGATACATTATGATGTTTCCATTCAATCAGTTTATTTGTAAGCCTGTACAATTATTGAGTTAATTAATAATGAATTTATAGTTTAAAAAAAAGTAGATCACATTTCAAAGTGAGCAAATATTTGTTTAAATATTCTTAATACCAAAATAATATTTAGTTTTGTTATAGGCCTATAACAGCCGACTTAGACTTAGGTAAATATTTAAATTAGGTTGAAATATGTATTTATAATGATTATTACATTATTATAAAGTTTTATGAAAGTAGTAATTTTACCATTCCAAGTTTCTTGATTTCGTTTCCGATGAAAATCGAAAAACTATGAACTGATATATTAGGTACTGCTTTTAATTACCGTCGCTTTAGGTATGCTTGTATGGCCGAGCATCTTATAGCCATTTTTCTTTGCAAGTAAAGCCCTACTATTGAGCCGAGAGGTCGCGGGTTCAATCCCTGCACATGACTGATTTTTGTATGCTGAGCATAATTATCAGTTAGCGTGTCCAGGTGTTTATATGTATAGTATATTAGCTGTTTAGTTTACTCGATATAAGCGTTGCTACTTAAATGACATTGTGTGAAATTGTGACCCTTGTATCAAAGAAAATTTTTGAAAGATTAATATAATACTTCTAATAATCAGGTCTCGCGACGACCTCAATAACGGTATTTACTTGTTTAAAGTTCAACATTAAGCTCGGTGTTATAATTCAGATCACATCACGAGCGCGGCTCGTCCTTAAAACATTGAGGAATGTTATTAAAAAGTTGTGGGATAAGCCGCTGGTACGTGTTGCCTCAGACAGACGACTAATCATAAACTTCAAAATTATCTTATCTTAAAGGGGCCTTTACATTTTATTCATATACACATAATCTACATAGAACAGGTCTTCATACAGGTGACCTGTAGAGCTTTATAATTCGATCGCGGGAATTACCGAAAAATATAAAATAACTTTAATAGTCTTGCATCGTTGACTAGATGTGCGATATTGCAGATAATTTACCATTTTATCTTTTATATCTGAGAGAACGTTTAAAAAAAATTACTACACAGTTAACAGGATTGTATGGATGTCCTTAAGTGCCGACAGTAGCTCCTTGCCCCCCCCCCCCTGTCGGGAAAGAAAATACATAGAAAACATTAAGATTTTATAAATGAATTAAGTTACTGTTTTGATAAAATCTTAATCTTAAGGCATCTAGGTTACTTTCTACAATAAATGTATAACTATCTATAAATCATATTTAATTAGTCAATAGTATAGTATGTAGATGCTGATGCACTTCCCTGGAAGTAATCGTGACGGTGCGGCGCGGCGCGGCGGTGGCGCCCGTGCGTCTGAGTAACAAACACCTATAACTATGAAGTAATAATAACACAGTGATAACGTGTACGGATATCGCGTCGATTGACGTGAGTTCGAATCCATGCAAAGAGCACGAGCTTTCGCTGAAGGAAAACATCGTGAAATCATAGCATGGTGGTAGGACTTTTTCTAATGACTGCCTAGCTAGCTACCACCCTCAAGTTGCAAATATGTTGCCATACACCAACAGGTGTGTTCCGGTAGCTGCACTTGAGAACCGTCTTCCACTAGGCTTAGCGTGTTACCATTTTGGGCCACATCGTCACTTAAGATCAGGTGAGATTGTGGCTAAAACGCTAAACCTAGAACGATTAAAAAAATAGTTATTTGTGGTTGGCACTCTGTAATGTCGTGTTGTTCTATGAAAACTACGGGGATGATACTCAGTTCCATTTCAGAAATTTGTGAGTCGTACCATTATTTTGTATCTATTTAATATTAAAATGTAATACATATAAACTTTTTATAAACATTTATGTCTTTCTTTCGTAGTTATCTAGGTTGGCAAAAGACCGCTTGCTACTATATTGTGATAGATCACCGAAACTACATGTTAGAGCACCCCATTAACACTTGTGCGTTAGAAAACTTTATTTTTTAATCGTAAGTATTGCCTAAGGGTTTTATTATAATATTCATAAAGGAACCTCGGGACAGTACTTACAGACGACAAAATATTTTGCCTTTTTCAATTAAACGCGATAGCTGAGACCGGGGCTCGAGCCCGGGAATTAATTCCACGGCTAAGTAGATAATGTAAGAAGCTCCCTCCGCGCGCTGCCTCTTCACGCCTCGAGGAGAACTTTCAATTATGATTTTGTCTAATTTTAATTAAGTGCTCTCAAAAAGGCTTTTCTTCAACGAAATTAATATTTGAATATAATTTGGGTGGAGCTGGCGGGCGGAGTTTGCCGCTTGAAGAATAATTAATTCCATTATATAGGTAAGTGGTCCGGTCGCTCCGTTCTCACAGCCCCCTCACTGTGATACTAACTGTCCTGATGATAAGCATCACATTCGGAAACACGTTTCTTACTTTTAATTATTATTGTAAGTTACTAATTATTTACCTATAAGACTTCGTGTCAAATGGTAGGGAGTCGGTTAGCGATAGCAATTTGCGCAACAAGTCGGGGCGGAAGCGACTTGCAGCGCGGCAGCGTCGTGATTGCGACCAAATGTTTCCTCCGCAACGTCTGGTTCAGTTTTTGCTTTATTTTTTGTTTATCCTCTCTTATAAGTATGCTATCGATAGGTTCGACAGTCAACCGCTTTGTTTGTTTAGGTCGAAACTATTTATATAATTTGTGACGGAAGCGATAGTGACGAAACCTATGCGTTTTATCATTCAATATATTATCGTCTCTTTTAATTTTATTGCTTACTAGATATTCCTAATAGTTTACTAAATTCTGTATATTTTCTACTCTGTCTGTCTGTACTCTGTATGTATATGTAGTCTTTTAAAATTAACCTATTCATATTCGGCGTATGTTTATCCAGGTGTGTCTGTACGACCACTGTCAGCTATGCGGCAAGAATCGCTGCCGATGTTGGCGGAGAGGCTGCTGGCGACTCGAGCTGCCGCTCTGGTGGCTGGGCTGCCCGCCGAACTGTATTCCGGCGCTTTGTTAGCAGCATGGCCACCATCACCACCAACTCCATTACTCCCACCACCAGAACTTGAGCGTGCCCGTAAGCGCCGACGAACATCTAAACTTGATGACTGCACTACTTCGGCCCCACCTTCGCCACCCTCATCGGGCTCCTCACCGGGCGCCACGGACCCACCTCGCGACAAACTGTTTACCTGTAAAGTCTGTTCACGCTCTTTTGGCTATAAACACGTTCTACAGAACCACGAGCGCACCCACACCGGCGAAAAGCCGTTCGAGTGCAGCGAGTGTCACAAGCGATTCACGCGTGATCATCACCTAAAGACTCACTTACGTCTTCATACTGGAGAAAAGCCGTACAGTTGTCCGCACTGTCCAAGACATTTCGTACAGGTCGCAAACCTGCGGCGACATCTTCGCGTTCACACAGGTGAGCGGCCCTACGCGTGTGCGCGTTGTCCGGCTCGCTTCTCCGATTCAAATCAGTTAAAAGCGCACGCACTCGTACATGAAGGTGATGCTCCCTTCGCATGCAGATGCGGTGCACGATTTAGGAGGCGGCAAGCGGCTGCGCTCCACAGGTGTGCGGGCGTTGGATGCGAGCCGGACGCACCGAGTCCTCCCGTGGCTGCTGGTCCCGACTGGCGTTGGGACGAATGGCCAGAGCAGACGGAGCCTGAAGACTTATCGTTGCCCCGGAGACCGGCCACCCCGGACTCCCCGACCGATCTGCGAGTGCAGTCCGCGTAGTCGCCGCGCGCCCAGTGCTGCGCGCCGCTGAGCCGGTATACGAGTTCCTCCCATGTAGATCCCGCATCGCCTACCCCTTACCCTCGTCATTATTCGCTTCAGTTTACGTTAGATACGTAGGTATAGCTCCGAGATATTACTCAAGGTTTTCCTTGCAAAATAACAATAATTACTGCTCTACTAAACATTGTTGCAATGACCATGTCTTTTGTTCGAGGCTTTTTTTTTTGTTTTCTTGGTAAGACTACTGGCGGTCTTTTTAACTAGTCTTGTCCATTCGTTTTTATGATTTCGTATTCGCAATATTTCTCATAAAAAACACTTTTTTTCATCCCTGTTACAATTTAAACTTTATTGTCGTACTATTTGCATAATCGCAAGGCGAGGTAGCTACAGTAAAAACACGAACGTTTTGTTCTTTTACTTTACAGCTCATAAAACAGCTAAAGATTTATATAATGATACTTTTTATTTATTGGCACTGACTTTTTGTTTCAAAATACGAAAATATCAATAGTTTCTTTCTACAAAAATTATGAATACGTGATTTGTTAAGGATTCTTTTGCAATTGCCTTCTCCGACTTTCATGTCTTTAACACTATAATAGTTTCAGAAACTATGTCGAATTCAAATTGGCAAAGCTTAAAAAATCAAGCGATGAAATGATAATGTTAACAACAGTTTTAATATTATCGATTGGAAAAGCATTGCTTGTTTACTTAATCTGTAAATCCATTTTAAAATTTCTATGTAAGTTGTACTTATGTAAGTATATAAAATGAGTTAGTTCTGTTGATAATGATGACGAGGGCTAAGCCGACGGCAAAGCGCAACTTGCTTTTGTAAATACTTGCTGTCTTTTCATTGAAAATATATTTATTATTTATCTATTATTTGTAGATGTTCGGATATATTTACGGTATTTATTCTGCGATGAAGAGATATGATTCAATTTCCCGTAAGTGTATATATGTGTAGAATTAGTATTGTAGGTATTAGACATTTGTCTATTGAAATTATATTAATTGGAACCGTGGTAAGCGGTAATTTGATTAATAATGTGGTTATAAATGTTAATAGAAATAGAAAACAAACTCAAAGGCGATGTACTCTTTGAATTAAACATACCAAACTATATCAATAGCGTTTAAGGTGTCCTTTAAAATATTTATTACAAATTTGTATATATTAGAGCTATTGGATTGGTAAATTCTCTGAGTACACAGTCTCTGCGTTATTTATATATTATGAAATACCACATTGTGGGTCCGTTTATTAGTGGACGGTGTTAGTATTGTGCATTATTGTAATTTGTTCTACGGGTATTAGTTTCCTACTAAGCATAGGTAACGTTTATTTTCTTCGTGTTAATTTAGCAAACATAAGGTGTTGTTCTATGGTTTTGGCATACGTTATCTACAATATTAATGTATGCATTTAAACCGTATTGTTGATTATTTTTATTTTATTTTCTCTTTAGATAAGCTTAATGTTTCGGTGTAGTCATCTTGATGTTCTGAAGGTGTAGTAAGCATACGAAATATTTTTTTCCAAAGAAATTCTTGGTACAAATATAAATGTGTACAAATTTAATGATAAATATAAATAGAAGTTGTAATTACATGTTACAATGTTTATAACATTACGGTAGTTATATAGTGTAATATTAGGCGACAGTGCCATTATCTACCTCATTTGGCTACAGTTTAAAGTCAGGGTAAAGAGCCAAAGTTCTTGGAATATTTTCTATTGTTTATCTACTTCGAGATAACGTACAAACGACAGGATCGAATGCGACTACTGATCGTGAACAAGTAATGTTACGTGACAAATACTTCTTGAGACTGATGTTTTATTGGATTATTTTTTTACGCTCTTGTATTGGCGACAAGTCATAACAATAGATGCTAATTTGACCATTTACTAGTAGACCATAGTATTTTTGAAAATGTTTCCATATTTGATATTTATATAATGCGACGGCATTTAACTTTAAAATTGATTTGTGATGTTATTAACATCTTCGGGAAAACCCCTAAGGTCACTAATAGAGAGTGATAATTTTCGCAATTTATATGAGTTCCTATTTAATTATCTGTTTTAGTATATATTGTTTTACTTACTATTGTTTATAGCCATTAGTTAGTATTGTGCCATGTACAGGACAATGAGCCTAAGCAGTTACACGATTTTTATAAATACAATTTGAGTGATATATAATTTTAAAGTTAACTCATGGAACTACCAACTAATCTACCTCATAAATTGAAATTTAAATACATGTTATTATAATATTACTTAACTTCAATATAATATTACTTAATCGTACTGAACTGTACAAATATATTAAGATATAAATGTGACATGAATATTGTATTATGAATAATATATGTATTTCTTTATCAATGTCCAATACGTACATAAAAATAAACCGATGTTTGTTATTAATGTTATTTTTTTCTTTTTATCCTATTTTAGCCATCAATAAGGCAATAATATTATATACAAACTTCAAAAAACCCTGACTGCACATACACAATATAATCGTGCTTAATTAAAAATAAATCCTACAACCTTATGAAGGTGTAATAAGTAATTAAATATCTGAGGAAATTTACACAGCTCGGTGTCTTAAAAAAACACGTACCTGGGTAAATTTGGAAGGTTAATTATTTAAATACAAAAATGTATACAAACATTTTTATGTATAATATGTACCATAGGTGATGTGTGTGACCGTAGGTGGTGTGTGAAAGGTAATATGTACAATAGTGCCGTTTCCGAGAAACTAATATTCGATTTACTACATATATTTTGTAGTTGATAGTATTAGATATTTATAAATAAACTTTATTAATAATAAGTGATTAACATTTACTTTATTATCTATATCATTAATAAATAACACTTACCAACTCCAGACCGTGTCAGACCACTAAGCTATAGTTCCTACTTAAGACAAACTTATTTAATGGAGAGCATCAAATCTTTCAAATCTTTCTTGGTAACAATATTATTCCCCAGATTTCAATCATACAACAGCAAAGAGAAACATCATGATAAAACCATCTTATGGTGGTAAGGGTTTCTCTCGAGGTCACCTTACTGGCCACCACTCTCAAGTTGAAAATCTATCACTTAACACCTATCGAAGTGTTTTGGCAACAGCACTGGAAAGCCACCACTCTTCTACGGCGACTATAAAATATACTAGAAACTATAAAATAAAGACGACTCTGGTCGACCTTGAATTCAGTTATCTACGCTCAACTGTATCGCTAGGGCTGGCATCTACAATATTCTATGAAAATTTTCATTTAGGAATTACTTATAAATAATCTATTTAAGCGTAGTTATTTAATTTAAAAGAACTTTAAAAAATGTGTATTTATATAGTACCTATTTATACAAGCAATTATGATAAGGTCGTTTATTCATTGTCAATTCAGAAGCTAGTTTCATACAAAAACAATAATTACGTATACCAGCAAAGCGCGAACACTCACAACTGGCGTTCGACCGATTTGATCAGAGATCATCGTAAGTACATATATAATTATGGGTGCGTGCGCCGCGCCGTCAAGTTGCTGTATGGAGCTGGCTTTCTGTATCTATACCATTTCCATTTCATTATTTTATCGATTACAGCTCCTGTGAAAACTTGAACAAGCTGTTTTTTTACATCATATATGCATTATTTTATAAAAATATGACGTTTACACACGTACAAGGTTATATCAGAGTAGGAGAAACTGATAGGGATGGAGCTATATCGATAAACGTAACACGATAAAACACCCGATATTTTTTTACAAAATGTAAGAAACTAAACTACTGCCGTATACTTTTGTAAAAATTTATTAACTAATATTATATTTTATTACAAAATGTTACACTTATTAATTGTTGATTGATAATGCCAAATTCTTCAAAATTTTCGAAGCTGTTGTAAAATAAGTAGGTATAGGTAGGTACTCGACAATGAAACGAAATAATTATAACGACAGGTAATCTTTATTTATTTATTTTAATCAAAATCTGATGAATGATGTTATAATAAATATATGCGATCGATATCATTACTTATTTGGTCACAACACTACAACTATCAAATTAGAACTGTCATCGAGAAAATAAAGAAATGGAAATGGTATATCTATTTTGCGGTGAAACGCTAGTTTATAAATTGACATAAAACAAGAATTGATTAGGATTTACAAGAGTTGTTTAATCTCCGAAATGTTTTTATTTTAATTTAGGTAGTGTAACGATATGGTTCACTATGCCTAGAGTAGGGATTGGCTCTTAAGTGCAGCTGCCGGAACTATCGAAACACACGTTATGTTATGTTACGTTATGTTTTTACGAAAAATTTACAATATCAGGAGATTCGAATACTAGAATAAGCTCTAACACCTTAAAATACTGGAAGATGATTTGTATAAAACAGTACCTAAGTAAGTAGTACTTATAGCAATGAAAGAATATAAACATAATATCGATAAAATTCATACTGAATGTAACGAATACCTAGTGCGTAAACAACACTGTGTTCGTATATTATTATTTGTATATCTGTGTCCGAGGAGTGAATCTGCATGTCTCCTTGGGGGGGTATCTTCACGCGACAATTTTGTTTCTTAAAAAGTGTCAATCAATATAGCTTTAAATTAAGAAAAGATATTTTTCAAATTTCTTAAAAACAAATGATTTACATATTTCTATATCAAATGGATGTTAGTATTTTTTTTTTTCGAACTGACTATAATTTTAGCCTTAGGGCTCTGGAGCCATTAGAGGCTTTAACAGCTTCACCGGGCTTGGGGTTAGTGTTGGTATAATCTCCAAAGCCATCTTAGTAATTTCCATGAAAGTTAGTAATCACGGAAAAGGTTTTTATGCTATCCCTGAACGCGTTAGATGGCGCTGTGGTCGAGGTGTTGATTACTTGAAAAGGGTGAAACGTAAGCATGTCCAGCTAGCTTATTATAAGTAAGCTGGCTATCTACCGCCCTCTACTTGAAAAAGTATCACCAAGTACATATTATTGATGTGTACCAACAGCTGTTGCATTTCAGTAGGCAGCCCCTTTGAATGATGAGACTCCTAGTAAATGATGAATATAAACTTTATATTATATCATAAAAAAGTACCTACATGGATGATAAAACAGATTACTAAATAGGCACCTAATCGAAAAAAAAAACAGACATCCAGATTGTTGAATTAATTTGTATATAGTTCTGCTAATAACTCGGGCTATAGTTTTACTCCAAAAATCTCGATTATGCTATAGTAATAGGACAATAAAGTTTAACTAAAGGTACTCGTGAATTTTAAAACACTATCTACTTACTTCTGTCGCAGTGTGACTATATATGATTGCTAACTGTGCCCCGCAGTTTCAGCTGCGCTAATTTTCTTCTCCGCTCTTCAGGATTGTAGTTGTGAAGTTATAGGTATAGCCTAGTACTTTCTATAATAAATTAGCTGTTTAACACAAAAATAATTTTAAAAAAGGGGTGGGTATTTCCTGAGATTAGCACGTTGAGACTCTCCTCCAGCTTTATATATTATTATCTAATATCGATTAAATCTGTATACTTATTGCGTATTTGTCGTATAAATATATCCAGCTAGAGAGAGAAGTGTGTAATTTATCTAAGATCGGTCGTAAGTAATGAGTTGTCGCGTCGCACTAATATAATGACGACCCCGCGCGGCGCGGCCCTCGTAACGTGTACTTACGCGCGACGCGAAAACTCACACATACAAACATCAACGGACAGACCGATTCTCTGCAAAGTATGTGTTCCGAAGAGATAACATTTTGGTAACTTACACTCTAATGAAAAATAATTGAAAAATGTCACCATGGTTTAAATCACATTCTATAAAAACCTAGTACATACTAGTATAATATAATTCCAAGAAAAACATCCTATAAAAAATCGGCCAAGTCTCGATTGAGATGGTTTGTCTATAAAAAGCAGTGAAATCTCATAAACAGCCAAGTGTAGGAGATGGATATAAAAAAACGAGTAAATTTGGCTAAAATCTGGCCTACTTTTTACACGTTAAATTCCATTCTTTAGAATCCACTATGCCTAATCATATGAGCCTAAAACATTTTCATTAATGACAAGACAAGTTTTCACAACGCACGCCTATACTTTCTAATAATAACACAAACCGTTCACATAAACGCGCGTTAACGCTGCGCTTAGAAAACAAAATATCTGAACGGGGGCTTTGTGTTCCAGAGATCTCATTTTCATTAAGCGGCATTTTTTTTTCAATATCTTTTTAATTTTGGCTGGGCTCTTTGGGTTCCACATCAGTTACTTTAAATCTTAGATTTTTGTGGACCATTAAAAAATGCTCATCAGATTGAATAACTTTTACTAAGGCGGCATTGTGATAGTTCTTATAGTTTAACGGGGCTCTTAATGTTCCATATCAGGTACTCGAGACCTTCTATTTTTGTATGTAATCAGGAAAAGCTCATGAAATTGTTAAATAATTTTGCTAAGGTGATATTTCGTTATCTCTAATAGTTTGGCTGGGCACTTGGATTTCACGTCAAGGTCAGGTGTCTTCCTCTATAGGCTAATCGCAAACTAAAATTCAAAATTTTGAGTATGTAAGACTGTTAAAGTACCTTAGAGTTTTGATAATCAGTGAGTGTGTCAGTGACAAAATTAAAGAACTTTGACTAGCGATAATTCTTAACTTATAAGGTATAATTATCAGGTATATTGGCAATACAGCCAGTTATAATATATACTCTTGACTTCTAAAAATTCAAAATTCTTGCTTTATACAAAACGAAGATACAAGTGGGGTCAAAAGTGCCGTAAGTTGCTTTGAGAAAACGATGTTACAGCCGTGGCCGTGCCTTGCGCTCCATTTGGCAGGGGCACTGCCGTGCCCCCAGATAAAGCAGAAGGGTTTGTTTTGTTTGTTTAAACACGCTAATCTCAGGAACTACCATTCGGATTCCAAAAATTCTTTTTGTATATGATAACCAGATTCACGAGCAATAGTATAGGCTATCTAGGCATTAGACGAGAACTCTCAGCTAGCCTTAAATATTGATTTTTTTTAAGTAAGCCGGAAGAGAAAGCGCTCCCGAACTTCTTTATCTGCCTGCGCTGGCGTACTGGTTAATAATACGTAAATAAAATGCTCTACAAAAATATTGGTCCTTGTTAGTTATATAAAAAAAATCCACGATAGCATATGCCTATCTCTTAAACATAAGCCACAATAAGGTATTTTGTGACATATATTTGCTGAAAGTTAAAGAGTGATTCATGATTATGATTTATAATTTTGCATTTTATAGTATGTTATTTATACATATATAATAGTTTAGGAGATAATGGAAAATTAAAATTATAGGTATATACTTGCGGGAAAGGAGAACAATTATTATGGTAGGCTAGCCTTGTGCGTTAACGGCGCGGTGTTCGTCAAAATTAACACGTGTGAAACCGTGGGGCACAGCTAGTAATTTTTATAAACTATTACAATATATTATAATAAGTGATAAAATAGTTATAAGAAAAAAAAACTTTTAATTCTTAACGATTTGTCTGCCATCGGCTTATGAGATTGGTATTCTTTCAAACTATGCCATGACTGAGGTCTCATACCTAAATAATGCAATGCCATGAATACCTGTTTTTCTGCCCTAAAACTGTCTGTCCTATGGGTTTGTGCTATTAGAAATACTGGAACGAGTCCCTCTGTAAACTAAAATGGAATAAATTGACTAATACCTCAGTTAGCTATGCTGAGCGTGTCCGTCTTCTTGCCATTCGGGAATGGGATGGAGTCATTAAGGGCGAACTTTAAATTTAAGAACACCGCTCTCAGCCTGGCGAATTTTGATTTGTTCGCATTTAGGAGTGTCGTGACTCGCGGTATCGCTACCACTGCGGGAAATTGGTCGACTCGTTTGAGCATCACGGTCTGGCATGCCGAATGCTCTAAGAGCGCGGGTTCTATCTCGTGCCATGCCAGCTTCAATAACTTTTTACGCTGGCCTATTGCCAGCGTCAATGTCCCGGAAAGTAGGGCACCAATCAATTTGGTAAGAGATCAGACGGTATGACGCTTATGCCCTCAATGATAGGTCGGGTCTTGATATGATGGTATGCCACTTACGTCAATACTTAGACATCCACCTTCTAGTTACTTCAGTAACGGGTAGTGTTAATATGCTGCCCTTGGTAGAGGCCACATATTTTCATCGTTTTACCATGCATTTTAGGCATATATACATCCAGTTTTCACATGTTTTTTTTATATTACTACCGTTACAAAGAAGCATAAGCCTGATGATTAGAGGCTAACAAAGTTTATGAACGCTTGTAATAGCATTGGTATCACTAGAACGTTTTCGACGTTGAATCTGCTACCTCAAGGATCTCTGGAAACTCTACTGACCGCATGAACACAACACAAGGTTATTTGGCTACGATCTTCTGGGTATATACATCATCAATATATGCAGAGAAAACATACACTATAGAAGTCAATTGTATTATAATGGATTTTATCTAGGTATGTACTCCCAATAAGATATCACATTTTATTTTGAAAAAAAAAAAAATTGGAACAGTCTTCATACACGGCTCTTAGGATCGAAACTTAATTAAACTTTGTACTACGGTAACTAAACAGCTGTTTTACATAAATAGATGATAAACAATACAGGCAGACTCAAAATAATACAAAACTTCATTATAATATTATGTGACAATCTAAACGCGAACTCTCGGTTTAAACCTAGGGGGCACAATCATTGCACCACGACTATCTAGTCTTATATTGGAAGATATAAAGCGGAATCTATATATTAACACGTGAAGAAAAAGCTTTCTACTCCTTTATAAGCGTATTGCGTGCACGGAAGACTGTGAAATTTGGCATGGTTAAAGTTAATATGGAGAAGGAGTGCAGAAAGCTAAAATTTATCTATAATATCTGTTACTAATATATTAAATTATATAAATTAATACTGCGAATCCTAAACTGACTAGTACCATTGCACTTAGACCCCTCAGAATATTGACATTGTCACTCAATGAAAAGTGACAGTAAGTGATGTAGACAATACCCATTGTTTAGGTTCATGAATACTGCAATTGTCAAACAGAAAATAGTCTATGATCAAAAAATCGCTGCTCGATTTTCGAACTGGCGATCGCTAGTTTAAATTAAATACCGAATTTGTATAGTACCCATTAAAAAAAAAAAATTGTTGTTTGTCTAAACAGTAAAAAAATTGAGAATTCATACCTAACTAATACTAACCCGTCTTTAAATCAAGTGTGTAAAAAGGTTCGCGAAATATGTGCTGGGCCCAAATTTTAATCTAATCGCGAATCAATCCCTCTCGAAGCTATTGCTGCGATACACAGTAATTAATACAATGAAATTAAAGAGCGGGCGGTGACCTTGAGCTTGCTCTGTCGACCTGGACTGCAGATTGTGAAGTATTTGTGTTTGTGTAGAGTGAACTGTGTGTAAGTGTGTGTGCAGCCTCAAATTTCATAGGACGCTATCACGTAAGCAATCAGTTCAGCAAAAACTCTCTGGTACACCAACTCACAGTTATACAATACAAAACTAAAACCACCGTTAATTACATATAACTCAGCGCCAACCGAACGCTCGGAATGACGTAGCCCATAACGTAGCTCCAGAAGACCGCACGCGGGAGCACTGTAGCAAGCACAAAACAGACGCGAGTTCACCGCCAGAACACAAAGTAGACAGCTTACGTGACGAGCAGAGTAGTCGGACGAAGCGAGGGGGCGGGGCGCGTAGCGCCTGCGCCTGCGCAGAACGATTGCCCCCGCGCATATAATATATTTCTAATCACAGCGATCGCGGCATCGTACGATGCGATGTATTCTAAACATCAAATATCAGTGATTAGTTAAATCTCACTTAAATAACGGATCAACGAGTAATCATGGTTCTCGTTTCCTCCGACGTAGTCTTTCTTTATTTTTGTTATCGACTAAATTCTAAGATTTTTTTTATTATTATAGATTTTGCGTTGTGGCCACAATGTCACCTGATCGATCTGATTAGGTCAAGACAGAGTCATGAAACAATAATAAGAGATTTACAGTTAATCTTTAAATCAGTTTTCACAATTATAATATTAAACAAATTCTTTATTACAATGATAAATAATTATAATAAGCAAATGGGGTTGTACGTGTACATATAACATTCGCTAAGGGATATTTCTCAGAGAAATGAAATATGTAATCTAAATATATTATTTTAAAACCAATTAATATTATTTTGTAAACTAAAGACTAAACGTAAGTAATAAATTAAATAATAACTAATTAAGTCCACCAAAGTGATGTAAGTTAAGTTGTGTTTTGTTTCTTTCTTCTTTTTTGTCCTGTCTTGTTTCTTATGCTTTGTTTCTTAGAGACTCTTTCTCTCTCTCTTTCTGGTTAAATGTCTCACCTGGTGGTCAAGTTAGCCTTCCGTGTTATCTCCTCCACTTCGCTTGACATCGTCTTCGAAAACTGCACTCTAATGCAATGACTAATTGATACGGTACTCAGAACTTGGATAATAGTAGAAAGAATTTTCCCATAATATTATAGTTTATTATAATTAATAATTTTTGCATAAATATTTATAGGTTAATACGTAAACACAGAATCTTATTATTTATTTTTGAGTAGTTTTGAGATATCATGTTTTGTGTAACTGTGTTTATGTAATTGGTAAAAACGGTTCTAATAATGTGACAACATTTTACCTACGTAGATTTTTTTTTTCGAGCCACAGAACAAAGCTCGGTTCCCAGATAATAATGAATGAATAGTGATAGGTAATGACGACCTAATGCATTACGTTTCTGAGTGTTTTTATCAATTTAATACATGTTATTTGTTTATCGAAACTACAACTAAACTGACCATGACATAACCTATACCTGATGGACTGTGAAGCAGTAGGTAAAGAAAGATAGAGTCGTAATTCAAGACACGACACACGCTATCGCATAGCTCCGAAGACAAACGCTCCGGAATCCGGTTGGTATTTATGAAATTAATTGTGCACCCCGGCTATTTCACCCTCTCACATTATAATATCTACTGTGTATTTTTCAAAGTACATTTACTTGTTTTATAATCTATATGTCCTATCCAATTTTATGAGTTATGACTTATGAGATAAACGTGTTCGAACTTTGCATTTGTAATTTTGTTTGTTTGTTTGTAAAACAGAGAGGGAAAGCCTGGTAAGCTTTCGCATAGAGTAAAAAGCATCGGGAACTTGGTTTCAATATGTGGGATCAGAGTGCCTTCCGTGCTATAGATATTATCAAAACCTTATGTACCTACTGACGTCTTTACGGTATACAACTTGATTGCTATAAATTGCGTGAAAGCAACTTAAAAACAAAAAACCAAAAACCATTAAGAAAAAGAAATGCTACATATAAGTAATTTAGGTAAATGCTGAGACATAAACATTCTGGTATGTTGCTACCGTCACCAGGCTGCGGGTGCACAGCCCAAGCGGACGCAGGCCAGTTTGAGGTAGCGTTTTAGAAATTTAGGAAATCATTATAATTTTATATTTGTTTGTAATATAAGTTCTAGATTTATAATATACTTTCGGTCTTGTCGGTTAAAAGTTATATTCCCGTAGAATGTGTTTAAGGCGTTCCTGAATGTTACAAAAGAGTTTATACTCAATCAATTAGTAAAATATTGAAACGCGTGTTTATTTTCAGGTGTTTACTTCAATGGCTAGTATGTAATCTTAAATATTTGATTATTGTATGTAATACCTACGAAAAAGTTGAAATATATTCTATTGTGACCTGTATTTAGTACGTAAGTACGAGAAGTTCTAAAAATAATTATTTAAAAAAAACACAGTTTTTCAAATGAACACTTTGTTATCAACAAAACACTAGAAAGAGTATGCGAACACAGAAGGAAGATGCTGTATATTGTATGACCCATAGGTGTACGGAATACTGAATAGGTATCAATGTGCGAAATTTTTTGATTACCACTAGCCACTAACAGTATTTTAATAAAAACAATATATTCTTAAATATATCCACAAATTCAAAGTTGCGTAAACAAAACGTGTCTAATGTAATTATTTGTCTATAAAGTAAATCAGGATTAATCGCCAAGTTAAAGGCATCTTTGAAACAGTAGTCGCGAAACGTTCGGGTCGGTGAGGACGAGAGCGGGCGAATTATAATTTATTTGGAGAAGTGGCAACGAACCCCTCCGCGGCCCGCACGCCGCGCCGCGCTACGCTTGCCGCTAGACCTACCCTTTGCTTTCGCCCTTCGTTACCGGCATACACAACAACACTTGCAACTCGGAAATTAATACAAACCTTATTTTGATCCATTTTTAAAAATATTGTAATTCATTATTATTATAAATTCTAAATTTAACAAGTCTTTGAGTGAAAGATTACTACTAGAAATTCATAACAAAAACAGGATTTCAAAAATGCAATATTCGTAAATAATGTTTTTTTTTACACTGTTAAGATTGGACAAAATTGAATAAATTAGTGAAATGAAAACAACATAGTAATTTATGTAATAATGTTCAAGAAGCCTTGATATTACGACTTTTAGTTCGAACTATTTTTTCCTAGACCCGACCATTTGTATTGTTAAATCTATTCAATAATAAAATTAATATGCTCTACAATTATATTTATACATAATCTTAAACACCTTTTTTAAGTACTTTCATGTAAAAATTAAGATATCTAATTAAAAGGGAAAGCATAATCGACGTGGAATACTTTTTGTATTGGTGTAAAATAGTAGTTACATTGTATTTTGCAAATATATTTTTTACTTGACTTATATAGATTACACTAATTATAGTGTAATACGTGTAATATCGTTACAATTAATTAATTAATTTAATTCATCATTTAATTAAATACTTTACATATTCTAACAGCTTATATTATAAACGTATAAAATTACCGCACGGAGTTAAATATTTTATAATTGTTAATTTTCAAACATTTTTATGTGCCAGTCTATAATGCGAGTTGCGATTTTCATAGTCACGGAGTACTTATTCAAATGATAATATATTAATAAATAAAACTGAAAACATATTAGACAGTAAAGAACAATAAAAATGAATATAATCTGACTAAAATTGATAAAAATATGCCTGTCTTCCGTTAACGGGTAAGAAAAATGCCATGTAAAGAGGTTAAAACTGTAGTATGTAAACCCACATACTAAAACAAAATATACATGATGACACTTTACACAGGTCCTCCTTAGTCGCAGTCTAATCCCTTCCGGTTCAAAACGGTTCAGATTTTTTCCGGTTGTCACTTATTAGTGTTATCGTTTCGAAGCCTAACCTAAAACTGTATTGGTTCTCATTTATACTATTTATAGAAACGCGGTATATAAATTTTTAGACCATAATTTTCTAACCTTCAAAGTATTCACACTTTTTGCACTTTTCCATCATTTTTCTACTGTTCAAATCTATTTAGACATCCACTGATTCAAATGTCTTTTTTGGTCTTCAGCGATTTTTGTTTTACTTCTTCAACAGTATGATAACGTTTCCTCTTCAAGTCCTTTTTCATACTAGAGAACAAAAACAGGTAGCAGGGTGAACAAGAGGAAAAAGCTCCGAATTGAACTCCATGGTATTGCAGTCATGTCCCATGATCTTCATGAGCATTAGTGTTGGTTTTATAAATATTTTCATCGGTCCTTCAGGTTGAGGAGCGCCCAGAACGAAGTTAGTTTTCAAGCCATATAACCTCACTTTTAAAACGTGAAAACTAGTATACCCGTGCTTCACATATTGCTTTATTCTTGGAAGCTGTTTGGAGTATTACAAGAGTTTTCGTAGCCGTTTTTCCCAACAGGAAACAAAATCTAACCGCCACATTTTTCTCACGGGCATCTTTCATTTCGCATTGTCGCCGAAAGATGAAATCTTGACTTACTTAAAATTAAACTTTGGACGAAATAGTGGTCTCACAGTGACGCGGCTTCATACTCTGATTGAGAAAGAGTTTCCGTAAAACATCTTACTACACAAAACTATTTCCCTGTCCACATATCTCTACCGCTCGAGTCTCGTTACTTTGGGTTCCTCGTAATATGCTAGATTATTTATTGGATAAAATGTGTGTGTTCCAAGAATGAACACGCAACGGCATAACGCGGCGTTTGCTTGAATCTTCTAGGATTTTGTAAATTATGTTTCTTGATTTTAGAGAGTTCTAGATTTTTCTTTAGTATATAAAATATAGCGATTTAATACGACTAATTGAGGCTTAATTTTTGTTTTACATGTAAGTACATAAAACGGCTGCTTAGTCATATAAAGACGGTATATTCATTATTTTATTTGTACAACAAGAAATAACTTATTTTTAATTAAGTTACAACGCTTGGGTAGTGAACTTTATACTTTCTGTTTTTTCTTCTCTAGGTAGGTTGCGTTCAAAGGAGCTGGCGGGGAGCGGCACGAGGTGGCTAGCGGGGGAAGGACGGAATTAAGAGGGAGTCGGGGGGCGGCCCGCCCTGGATACTGAGAGGAGTTTTAACCAATTAATTTTGTTCCTCAACGCAAACTCCGCTATATAATAAGGTATAAGTAGGCATTAACTGAGGCGCGCCGATAGCTAGCCCGGCCGCGCCACGCAGCTCCAAGCCGCCGGGGGCGACTTCGTCGTCTCCTAGCCTCTTATAACGATGTTTTATTTCTTGTTAAGCTCTCTGTTTCTCCACTTTTAATATTTAATGGCATTTTCATGGCTCATTTTTTATAGCGCACTTACAAATCCGAACATTATTGATGTTGTTTTATCGGTACTCGTTATTTCTTAAATATTTTCGTTAATGATACCATTAATTGTCATGTAAAATTGTCATCAATGTCTCCAGAAAACATTAATCAACTCATATGGAAAGTATAATACATTGTTTTAATAAAACTAATGGATTGAACATAATTTATATTGCGTTGAAGTAACGTACCTACCTATACAGTATTCATAAATATTGTTGCAATGATACTCTCTTAAAATCCACTAATTAAACTTTCAATTTGAAATCTGAACTATAAACGCGTTGAGTAGACCGATATTTGCTGTCTCGATATGTACAAAATAAAACAAAATTAATAATAAATGAGTAGCGACTTGATGGCTTACTTTTTTTGTGGTAGCTCGGACAAATTGACGGTAAGTTTAGTACAAATAACAACGACCACCAAGAGATCAGCAATCCGTCAGCGGTCGCCGCTCTCATGTCGCGGCCGGTCTGACTTTATTAAACATATTTTAATAAGTAATTTTAGTAAGTACCAAAAGTATTTATTAGCTGTTTAATTGTCATTGAAGTATCTATCTATAGACCCACTTATACATATGCAAGTTTTTGAGGGCTCTCTTTTGCAGAATGTATAATCTAGGTAAAATAAACTGTAATCTATATTCAATCCGAAAAGTGAAATTAAACTGTACTCCTAAATATAAATTCTTATTTATGTACAGGAAATATAAACAAATCGTACATATAAGCAAGGTTACTAATAAGCAAATATAACCAAACGAAAAGAACACCTGTCTTAGAGAAAAAATTCGTCGTTGTCTAACGAACCATATGTCTACGCTCGTGCTTTCCAGATTACCACTCTACCCTTGTGATATATATATATATACATATATAAAGTGTTACGCAAAAACAACTTCCCCCTTTAGCATGACTAAATATTAAAAAGTTTCTGCATCTCCAATTTACCCGAAGCGATGTGATTTAAAAATAAGATATACTAAAAAACACCGTAGATAGCGCCTTGCGCTCGCGCTCTCGTCAATATGACGCTCTTAAAAACGATTCTATTGTGTTTTTAAAAAACAGGAACACATCAAGAGAAAAAACAAACCGCAGAATACGGTTAAAAAACAAAAAGCAGCACGCGAGTCGAGGAGAGACACCCTTTCCCTTTTGCGCGTCGCGCGCTTAGTTTTTTCTTCCGTGTGAGGGTTGCATTTTTTATCTTTCGTATAAATTAATAACGTGCTCGTAATCTGCTGCGAGGAACACTTTCGGCTTTATTATACATTTTTTTAATATAAAGGTATTAATTTGTTTTTGTGCCAGCGGAAACGAAACTCTATTAATTACGCCTTCCAAGTAAGTGACAGGTGTTGTGGCTTTTGTTTCTACATTGATAAGAATAAATTAAATGCACTATACGCGCATTGGTGTGCATTCAATGGGCTTTCTGTACGATTAATATCTGCACAGTTCACTCATTTTTATAACACTTCTTTGTCTAATAGAATTTAATACGAATTATCTCATCTGTGCAGCTTTAGTCACTTAGACATCTTATATAATATTCCATGACCACTTTCACATTTTCAGTGGTAATACTTTACTTTCTTACTTCTTTCTGAGGTAATTAGGAATGGAAAGGTATTCGCAAACAATTCATTTTATAGTCTTTTATACCTATGTACAGATAATAGGTAATTTAACTGTTATTACTAATGATATTTAACATAAATTTTGATTAACAGTATGTGTGGTTTTTATATTTGAAATAAAATAAAATATATAAAATTATCTTTCATTCTCATCATAATATCATAAGAAGTTCAAACTTCTATTTATTTTCCCTACACATATAGGCTATACGTACACGCCTTGGCCATAACACATTTTTTTATAGACACGACAAAGCAACAACGCTGTAAGCACAGTGCAATCCCAAAACTTCAGCGACCATGCAGCGTGATATCTGCAATTTATCACAAGTCATCGCTATCATGTCGTCCTACGCATCTCTTCATGTTTAAGAGTCGATGTCATAAGGAGTACGTGTTAAACTAGATTAGATTATTTATTTAGAACAAATTCAGTACGTAATCCATTTGAACGTCAAGACTAAAAAATATTGTTAACTACTCAGGACTACTCGAGAGTAGTTAGTAGTGTTTTGAAGTTAATAAGTGCCTTCTTGGGGCCTAAACTGACTAAAGACTTTTTTGATTTTGATTTTGACTAACCAGTGGAAATTACATAGGTACTAAATGTTACAGCCGAAAAATAAATCAAAGAAAGTAACAACCCAAAACAAAATGTTACCAACAAAAAAAAGTAGAGAATTTTGTCAAAATTATTACAGTATCATCGTCTTAATATGTAAATCGGTAACTATGCAAAGTTAATATCAAAGGGTGAAAGCAGAGTCATTGGGGACGGCAATAAGTGTTGGTGCGAAACGATAGCGGCATTCGTGTAGACACTGATAAATAAAAACTAAGTAAATATGAAAATGTAGGTATAACTAGTACTGTCGCATAGCTTGACGGATTACTTTATAAAATTAATATTGAAAACTATTAACATGTCATCATATATTGTTTAACTTAAAATGTTGTGTTGTATAAATAATTGGTTAGCATATAATTTTTTTAAATAATTTAACTGATTTCTTATTGTTATCAATGTTTATTATGTTATCTGTTGGTGCTTCTATAATAAATAAATAAATACAGAAGATGAAAAAAAATATACTTCTTATACTATAAAGAAGTATAATTATGTATAATAATACTTATAATTTTTTGCTTATATTTCGATGGCCCCAACGCATTTAGTTTCCCGGTTCAACTATTAACATTTTTTATCTATTCTTCTAACACCCACAGTTTCGGAAGTACTATAATTTGTGTGTTTTCAACGTTTGTAACCTTCTTCCAAATAAATATACAGTAATTATAATGTTAATAGTACCTATAAGAAATGTTAGTATAGCTAAATACAATAACAAATATTCTATGAATTCGATAAGATTAAAACTCTTAATATTCTAAAAAATATTTTATAAGTAGTTTGAATGAACAAATTAATAAATATTTTTATGGAGAAAACTGAATAAAAATCTGATGTCATGTAATGTTATACAATAAAGAAACTAGAAGCAAGATCGGTTGAAAAACAAAATCATTTAGTGATGCAACATAAACATAACGTCACAGTAAAAATTTTATACCAGCTATACGTTTATTATTGTTGCAAAAACTTTTATTGTGTTACTATTTTCTTAGCTACCGATGTATTTCTTTTGACAATTGTGTCACAAACTTAGGTAAGCAAAATTATATGAATGCATTCGCGATGCATTGTCATTATTGACTGACTTGAGACTGTGTACACGTGAACACTGTGCAAAGAATTCTACATTTTATTGACACACAGAGATTAATTTTACGCTCTATTTACCCTTCTAGTGTTTTTTTGTTTCTGTTAATAAATTATACTTCTCTTGTTACACTAGGTACCTACCTACAATTTGCGAACAACTCTTACTTTATGTATTTTAATGAATAAAGATAAAAGAAAAAGAACTTTAAAACTGACTACATTTGCTTACATAATATTTTTATCATGTTTATTATAAAATTTTATAGCTTTTACGATTAAAACGTGAAATTATCACGCGTATTGTTTCTTTTTTTGTATCGCTTATTTTAACTTTTGGAAAATATTAGGTCCTTACATATGAAATTGGCGTTTTGTTGAACTGGCCACTTATTTCTCAAACACCTAGCGTTTGGTTAGGAATTCCAAATTCAAATTTAGGCTTGTGTATTTGTGTTTCGAATTTAGTGATTTATTTGTTTTCACACCATGTAATTGTTCTTTGACATCATTCTTTTCACAAAATGGAAAACATAAAATATTGCGTTATTTACGAATATGAGCTCTACCGTGGCATCAACGCTGCAGAAATAGCTAGAAGCATTAACGATGTATATGGGGAAGCTACTGTTAAATAAAGCACGGTACGTTTTTATTTCCAACGTTTTCGTTCTGCAAAATTTTGACCTACGAAGCAAACGCTATGGACGGCTGGAGACCCTGGTTGATAATTAATAACTAAACGTGATCATGAAAGCGGATCCATCACAAACCACGGTAGAGTTAGCAGCAGGCTTCGGTGTAAGTGATAAAACAATTTTAATTCACTTGAAACACATTGGAAAAGCACTAGAAATTGACTAAAGCACATCAATAAACACGCATTGAGTGCTGCGTTACTTTACTCAACCGTCAAATTAACGACGGAATTTTGAATCGTATTGTTACTTGTGACGAAAAATGGATCCTTTAAGACAATCGGAAACGCTCATGACAGTGGTTGAAACCAGGAGAACCTGCCGAATCCTGTCTCAAGCGAAAGTTTACTCAGAAAAAGGTACTCCTGAGTGTTTGGTGGACCAGTGCTGGTGTCATACACTGCAGCTTTCTAAGATCTAGCCAGACGTAACGGCAAATCTGTATTGTCAACAATTAAGTTAGCCGTTAAACAACCGAGACTGTGTTATATTATTTATTTGGAAGATAATCTTATTTATCTTTCAAAGATAGATTTGAATTATTGTTTTTTAGTAAAATAATACAATAAATAATGTGGGCTCTGTAATCGTGTAAACAATTATGTTGCAGAATAAAAGGACGTGATTAATTAATAATTGAACCCTTTTTTGGATCTTTCAGTTGGTTGTCTCGCTTTAAGATTACAATATTAGAGGTATAACACCGAATATAAATGTACTAATTATACAATAAATATATACTAAGATACCTATATCGAGTTTAAATAGAAAATTAGTGCATTTGTAAATTGTGTGGATGTAGTTATAATATATCGAGTGTCACAAATGACACGGTTCGAACCCGCCACTCGAATCTGAAGTAATGCAATAAAAAATCCACCCGCGCGAGGTTACGCAGCATCTATTTTGATATTGAATACGGGTAACCGCCAACTATTGTCGTGATGCCTTTGATTATTGATTTTTACGCTAAATGTCCCCTTTTTCAATATTTCTATTCATCACAATTACGTTTTCCATCATGGTTTTTGATGTACCAACAAAAGAACGTAGATCTGTACAATATCATTAATAATCAAATCTATGGGACTTGTTCGATGTAGAATCATTCACATGAAACTCTTGTATCGATTCAAATGATTGAATATGTTAGGTTCGTGGCTCTTTCGCAAGTCATTTTCTTATTATTTGTATGAATATTTTTACTACAAAGATATATTTTACACTCACATATATTTCTTGATGTAGCACAAGCCTTTTACAAAGTATTAATCTTAGAGTTATGATAACAAAGCAGTTAGCAGATATTTAAGAGTCACATATAACTAACAAAGCATTTAGAATAATACAAGAAGATGTAAAGTCTGAACTGAAAGAAATAAGTGCTGGAGTACCATAAGGTAAGTAGTAATAGTTCCGCTCCTGTACCTATATCTGTGATATTCCGGAGCTCGACGACTTTACTGTTAGTCACATTTTACCGATACTCATCAATCATGGCTCTCGGTTTCAACCACCAGGAACTAATAGAGAACCTACAAAGTGGAATCATCATATGTATTATATCTATAAAATTATAAGATGTATGTTAATTTACTGTGTGATAGGAGCTACTAGAACCTAAAAGTGCATGTTTGTTAAATATAGCTACCCATGTAACTAGCTATTATTTATATTACTTTAATAACTCAAAATCCCAGATAGACAAAAATATTATAACAAGAACTATCTATGTTATCTCGTCTTTCGAACTTTTCAAAAAATTATTTCGAAAAATAAAACATATCCAGGAAAGCTTGGAAATTAAAACATTATCGAAATACGAAATGTCATACAAATCGTTAGATCCGTTTGGATACATAATATAGGTAAATTGCATACATAATACCTAACTTATATAAGATGTAAGATTATATGTGGATATTATTATATATAAGAATTGCTCACTTAATAGTATTACAATATAAAACTTACATTTAATAGCAAGTCAGAGTACAATTTTTTTATCGACTTGAACATTAGCTCTCCGAATTTAAGCATGTAGATAATATACAGCAAAGTGAAAAAATCAAGTCTCTAATTTGTATTTTTACTGGATATGAATCCTTTAAAAAATAATCTCTCATAAGAATTGCGAACTGCGTAACTAATGTGGATAATCCTTGTTTATTTTCTACCCACTGATTGAATAATACTCATAATATTTTTAAGTTTAGAGTATTATTGATGGCGGTCGGTATAAGCATGAAAGAGTTACAAAGAATAGTATACTAAGAAAAAAATCGCACTAAGTTATTTATTTATCATGATTTTTAATCCCTTAATCCCAAGTATCAGTACGTTTCAATACATCGGTATACTACTGTTCCCGATATTTAATAGTTTCGGCCGAAAGGAATTTAACAATAGATAATGTTTGTGTCTGCTATTCATTAGTTGTTTGTGTAACCGCAGTAGCCGTCGGTCTGTTTGCATTTAATCCGTTTGTAATGGCCTTTCTCCCATGTTTTCATAACGTGAACAAAGCTTCCAGTGCGCCACCTTATTGTATAAATATAAAAAAGGCGTTTGTTTTAACCTAAAGATAATCTGTATTTTTTTATAATAAACTTTTAACTTTTGCTGATATTGGCCAACAAGTACCATATATTGAGACGAATCCAACGATGAAACAGTCACTATATAAGAATATATCCACAACCCGAAGTTTAATCATAGGTCCCCAAACAGATAGAAAGACAAAACATTTTTCCATATCATATTCGTGATCAGTACCTATATACGCTCGTAGTAGGCATGTATATCGGGAAGTTTTGGAAAAATATTAAATGTACATCCAAAACTACAGATTTATTAATATAGATAAATTATTATTATGTTTTGAATATTTGTTTTCCAACACAAAATATTCAGAGTTTTAAGAAAATTGTAAAAACATACTTTTTTATAAAGCAAAATGATTTCAGAGGCCTTATAGTTATAAAAAATCAATGAACACGGTTGATAAACGTTTGTTTTCTAACACAAAATATTCAGTTTTAAGAAAATTGTAAAAACATACTTTTTTATAAAGCAAAATGATTTCAGAGGCCTTATAGTTATAAAAAATCATGAACACTGTTGATAAACGTTTGTTTTCTAACACAAAATATTCAGAGTTTTAAGAAAATTGTAAAAACATACTTTTTTATACAGCAAAATGATTTCAGAGGCCTTATAGTTATAAAAAATCAATGAACACAGTTGATAAACGTTTGTTTTCTAACACAAAATATTGTTTTAAGAAAATTGTAAAAACATACTTTTTTATAAAGCAAAATGATTTCAGAGGCCTTATAGTTATAAAAAATCAATGAACACGGTTGATAAACGTTTGTTTTCTAACACAAAATATTCAGTTTTAAGAAAATTGTAAAAATATACTTTTTTATAAAGCAAAATGATTTCAGAGGCCTTATAGTTATAAAAAATCAATGAACACTGTTGATAAACGTTTGTTTTCTAACACAAAATATTCAGAGTTTTAAGAAAATTGTAAAAACATACTTTTTTATACAGCAAAATGATTTCAGAGGCCTTATAGTTATAAAAAATCAATGAACACGGTTGATAAACGTTTGTTTTCTAACACAAAATATTCAGAGTTTTAAGAAAATTGTAAAAACATACTTTTTTATAAAGCAAAATGATTTCAGAGGCCTTATAGTTATAAAAAATCAATGAACACGGTTGATAAACGTTTGTTTTCTAACACAAAATATTGTTTTAAGAAAATTGTAAAAACATACTTTTTTATAAAGCAAAATGATTTCAGAGGCCTTATAGTTATAAAAAATCAATGAACACTGTTGATAAACGTTTGTTTTCTAACACAAAATATTCAGAGTTTTAAGAAAATTGTAAAAACATACTTTTTTATACAGCAAAATGATTTCAGAGGCCTTATAGTTATAAAAAATCAATGAACACGGTTGATAAACGTTTGTTTTCTAACACAAAATATTCAGAGTTTTAAGAAAATTGTAAAAACATACTTTTTTATAAAGCAAAATGATTTCAGAGGCCTTATAGTTATAAAAAATCAATGAACACGGTTGATAAACGTTTGTTTTCTAACACAAAATATTCAGTTTTAAGAAAATTGTAAAAACATACTTTTTTATAAAGCAAAATGATTTCAGAGGCCTTATAGTTATAAAAAATCAATGAACACTGTTGATAAACGTTTGTTTTCTAACACAAAATATTCAGAGTTTTAAGAAAATTGTAAAAACATACTTTTTTATAAAGCAAAATGATTTCAGAGGCCTTATAGTTATAAAAAATCAATGAACACAGTTGATAAACGTTTGTTTTCTAACACAAAATATTGTTTTAAGAAAATTGTAAAAACATACTTTTTTATAAAGCAAAATGATTTCAGAGGCCTTATAGTTATAAAAAATCAATGAACACGGTTGATAAACGTTTGTTTTCTAACACAAAATATTGTTTTAAGAAAATTGTAAAAACATACTTTTTTATAAAGCAAAATGATTTCAGAGGCCTTATAGTTATAAAAAATCAATGAACACGGTTAATAAACGATTATTTGTCGTCGTCTTACCTCGTCGTTATGTTAACCTGCTAAAACTACGGCAAAAGCACCTGAGTAGCATGCATATATCCAATACATAATAATAAATATGGGTACCTCTATACGTCATGCATCATACACTCGTGCATCGCTCGTGAGACGCAACACTGTTTAGAGTCCCTATAGATTAGGGTTTTTCACTTGGTCAACAAAGTAATTTACTGATTTCGAAGACTCCAACAATTTACATCAGTATCTACTACTAACAGTAGGTGACAACAGACAACGTGAGACAATGATTTTAGAAAGAGAATTAAAATCACATACTCTCAAGTGTAAGTTTTTCATGCAAGTCATTGTTTCACTAGAGTAGGTACCACATTTAGTAAAATAAAAGCATGAACAGTACAAACCATATGTCATATGATGACACAAATGTACAATTTTGCAGTAGGTACCTATTTTAGGGAAAAAAACGCATCAGGTAACTATGTATTTACTTAAAAGGGAAAGTTTTTTGTACATCTAAAAAGAGTTCAATAATACCCTGATCATTTCGAGAGTGTGCAAAATAACGGACTGGAACCTGATAACCCTTAACACCTTGATCAATGTGGGTTACTGGAACTCAACCCGTGTACCGGTGCTACTTCATTCTTTACCCAGTTTGTTAAAAAATGAGCGGGTGCGAACTTTAAGAAATGTGACACCATCCGGCGTAATGTTAACTGGTTTTAACACGTTGTTACAAATATAATTACCGTTTTATCTTTTTTATTAAATTATTTAGAAATATAAGGTACGCTAACACTGCTATCAGTTTAGGTGCATATATAAAACTAACAATATAACGAGATTTTTATATAAAAGATTACAATAAAATTGCAAGCAACTTATTCTACTTACTTACTTATTTAAAATTTGGACATTTTACAGATACGCACAGTTTAAGATTTAAAACAAATTAATAACAGTTATTACACACAAAAAAGAAGTGAAAATAAGGTATTAAATTTTATAAAATAAATTTTAAAATACATTGAAATTTAGGGCGGCTTGCGTAACATGTTTAAATATGATAAAGAATAAACGCATTTAAAGTGGTTATACAGTAATAAAGAAAAATTAGTTAATTAATATGTTTAACGAACAGTCAAAGTTAAATAACCAAAAATGGCTAATGAGCGCCGCTAAACACGTTTAAGTGTACTCCTTATGATTTTTTGGGACTTTTTTAAATAAATGTACAAAATAGTTTTGTTCAGTCTTAAATAAAGCGAGTACATTTACTTCAAAGTTAGTTTGGTGTAACGTATATCAGAATTACCACATTCATCTATAAATACTATTGACTTTTATCTATACTCATGTCTTTTAATAATAGGTTTAGTAAAAGTTGTGTTGGTGAATGTGTAAAACTAATCCGAGACGCAGCTTCGCCTCGGTAGGTATGTATTATAATGACTTTTATTATTTATACATAATCTTCTGAATTCACTTACGTTCACTAATTAAACAATTGAAAAAGGAAAACATTGCGAGGAAACCTGTAAGTTTGAGAAATGTTTTCGTATTTCATATTACTATTTAGTTATTTAGTTTGAACTATCAATTTCTGAGCATTCGTAGCAGCTACGTCGTAGTCTAATGGCGCCCGTACCTTCTCTCAGGTAGAGTTTGTAATCCAGTTGTCGCTTACAACCAGTAGTAGGTAAGTATTTAAAATGTATAAGTATATATGTGATTATATCCTGAAATATGTATTTAAGGCAATGTCCTAACTATTATGAAAGTGGCAAAAACATATATTTAAATGAAGTATGAGTATCAAGTAACTAATGTGTAAATAGAAAATTATTCGTCTTTTCACTTATAGCGTGATATAAAATATGTCGAAAGGTTTTATTACATCACTTTAATTTCGTATCGACCTTGAGCTGTACCAAAATCAATAGGGCTTATACAAGTGTACTATTGTACCATCAGCTGATCTCTTGTTAAAGGTCAATATACTCCCTATTGTTCTCGACGCACGGTCCGGGAGAAAAAACTATATAGAAAAAAATTTGTTCCATAGAGAAAAAATGTAACCGTACCACACAGTCGCGTGACAGGTACCCCACATACAACCCTTTACAAAAACGCTTACAAAAAACACTCAGGGAAGCAAAAGGGTAAAAAAGGGTTGCTATTACGCATGCGCATCGTGGGATCAGTGCCCTCGTAACTCATTTTAAAATTTACATCGTATATTATTATTTTATTATGCATATATAATTTATTATTTTTTTTATTTGGCAGATTTTTGCGTACAATCATCTCATTTACCAATTTTAATGTATCACTGAGATGGTCGTAGGTATACTTATTTTCGTAGTTCGGTAAGTAACTCTGAAATTATAGATAGTTCATCATAGGCTATAGTGGTAGGACGTACTGGTTAAAGACATACACCTTTAAGAACTGTGATATTGGCGACCGTAATGTAGGACAGGCTGAAATTATAAGACATTGCGACGACTGTCAAAAGGTGATTTGTTAACGGCCGTTTACAATAATTGATCTGACCACTGTTTTTGTTACTGATGATAGAAAGATACTTAAATATGTTGGTAAGCTATTGCATTTCAATAACATATCTTTGTATAGCTAGTTCATATAAAATTTACGAACAGATATATCTTTCTATCATCAGTAAGAAAACCAGTGATTTGATAGATTATTGAAAATGACCGTAAATTAGCCGGGAAACAGATAAATCATTTGGAAGATCTATACCTAGCAGAGACCTTATACCTCCGGGCTGATGATAACACTATTTAACAACGCAAACGTATAGTTTAATACTTAATATAAATTTTTTAATTTTTCCGTAAAGCGTCGTTGAAAATGCGGACTAACATTATTAACAAAGACTTGCTTTGCTTAAGAAGTCGCTGATTTTAATAATTTATTTTTAACGTACTATGAATAACAGAATATTGTAATTAATATAGTAGTAGGAACAACAAATATTTTCTCTTAATTCAATAATAATACGACGGTCGTAGCCAAATAAGCGGCAAGCTACTAAACAACAGAGTGAGCCCTGTGGAGCTATAATTAAGAAAGATAAATATCGTTTATTACTGTTAGGAAAGTCGATTAGAAAAAAACTACCCCTTTCACCCCACAATTTGTAACCCGTACAGTGGGCACAGAGTCGCCTCGACACGCATAAAAACCCACGTACGGCTAACAACAGTGGAGTACGTTTTTATTTTAATAAGTATTGGTTTATTTTAAAATACTTGCTTACTATGGATTTATTTTGAATTAATTATAGATTATTATTTTTGTGCAATAAGCCTGAGCTTTCGGTGAAGGAAAACATTGTGATGAAACCATATCACGGTGGTAGGCATTTTGTAATGCAATACATTACGATATTTTTATAGATTAAATGAGTATTTTAAAATTGCTCTAATCTAAACTTGTTCCATGTTATGATGCTATTACAGTTATTTCAACTAAAATTTAATGGAAAAAGTAAGCAATATAATTTAAAGCTTTTATAAAGTTATTAATTTAAAATATGTATAATCCAAACTGGTACATACGATTTTTTGTAAAATTACAAAACAAGTTTGTTCTGTATAAAACATATAGATTCGTGGAACTGATTCCATACTAACCAAGCTGCATAAAAAAATGTTACAGTTACATAACGCTTTTCCATAATAATAGAATCATTATCGAAAAACAGAAGAGCGGGCAGCTGATTTATTGGACGATAATGGTCGCTGTCATAAATAGCTTTTTTAATGAATGTTTTTTTTTTTGTGTGTGAGCTTGTAGGCACACACCGGGCTCCGTGCGGCTTTTTATTAATTCACTCTTTCGAATTATATATGCACGGTGTTTTTTATAGTTCATTATAAAAATAGTTGAAATAAATACGAATCAGCTTTTTATCATAATCAGAAGGGTTTGAAGGGTATGCGCATGACTCACGGTGGGAGTTTTTTAACATATAATAAGGCAATATAAAAAATATTTTAAATGTAACGTATAATCCCATCTCTATACAAGATATTTGTCGCTATGATGAGACTTTATTCATCGCCTGTATATTCATGATACATTATCGTCAGTTTTCATCTATTGGAATGGAGAAAAAAGATGTTTCTACAGACACAGGAGACTGGTTCCGCAACTCTATGTACGTAGGTAATATAGCTAAAGTAGGCATTTACTCCTACCATTCCTGTATATTATGTAAGAATTCTAACAACCACTAGCCACTGGTTGCTGATGAAGACATTTGAAAGAATGATTGACGATCTATATGTATAATATAATAATAGGTAACAGTTATTACTAAGCTATTATAAAAAAATATAAATTATGCCATTCGTTTCATATTACTAGTATATATATTTGGTATTTTGATGTTGATATGTGCTTTTTTAGAGCCTAAATTCGAAATTGAATAAAGTATTTCGGACCTACATATTCTGTCGACCTTGACATCGGAATTCACGAATGCATCTTTCGCCACGTGATGTAGGTTCTCTACTCTTTACAAATATTAGTTGTGCCGCATGTTATTGACGACGAGCGTGTCCGATGAGTTCGGCACACGCATAATTTCTTTAATATAAACTCGTTCCGACTTAAAAATTCAGAGTTTCCCCGTTGAAAAAAAGAGTTAATATTGATCGTAGATTTCTCGTCGTGGGGTGCAGCGGCCGGCTGAGTCACCCCACGGTTTTTTACTCACCCTAAGTTATATTTTTTGTAAAGTCCCCCCCTGCCCCCCGGCCCGCTTTAAAGGATGAGTAGTCTCTATGGAAACGACTCGATCTAATTTATAGACGGGAGAAAGTACGGATTGCTTAATTAAGAATTTAAAATGTGTCTGTTAAGTAAGTAATTAATTATAAATTAACAGTTCGCCAGCTCTGAGCTTCGGATAAGATTATTCTTTTATTCTCTCTAATGACAAGCACTATACTTTACTCTAGTAATAGGTACCTACTGGGAATTTAATTAAATCTTAATGCAAAGAAAATTAAATAAATGCCTTTCATTATTTAAATCACGGCCCTTTGAATATTACCCAATACTCATATCTATAAATATAGTACTTCTCTATGTCTCTAACGTTTAAGACAGCAAAGACAATAAACGAGATTGATCAATACGAGAGTAATTTTTATCGTAACAATATTTTGGATTGTAAAATATCTCTAATACTATATTCGTTAATTATATTAAAGAAATATAATATTGAATTTTATATACATTTCGACCTAAAAAGTAATCGATTTTGCATGTTTAGGTCAACTCATTATTTTCATACAATGAAAGAATATTTTATGAAAAATATAAGTAATCGCTTTACCTTTATTTTAATTATTGAATACAATAATTTTGTTACATTAGCGCCTTGAGTAGAGCAAACCCCGACGCATATTATGACGCATCGGTCTATGAATACGCAAGGGTTGTTTAACTCAGCACGAGCTACTGAGCCGAGGGCACGCACGGGTTAAAAAACTGTGGGTCGCGCCTCACGGCCGCGGCGGTCGCGGCTGCCGCAGGCGCAGTGCCGCGCCGGTACAGGATGTCAGTAGGCTGCACTTGGTGGAACAGGACGCGCGTATTAAGAATATATACTTATATAGGAATCGCTGGCGCAACCGGCAACTGCATCAATTAATGGAGATGGTGAGAAAATTTTGTTGTTTATTGTAAAACCGCCTACGTAGTCTAGTGCTTATATTTTTTCTATGAATCTTGGCAATCGAGACTTTGATTTCCGTGCTGGAGTTTTTTTAAATACAAGGTTGATAAACAAATATACGGGCCGCCTGATGGTAAACGGCAACCGTAGCCTATACCATATGCATCACTAGCGTGATGCCGATCTTGTACCTTCCCCAGGGTTTCCAGAGCTCGTTGGGGTAAAAGCATTCACCCTAACAAGCTCTGGAAATTCTACTCACCGCAAGAACTCAACACTAGGCTAATTTGCTGCAATCTTATTTAGGGTGGAGGTATTCCATCAGTCGGACTGTTCCGAGTACAGATAAATTTCTCTGTGCTCTGAAACTCTCTAAGATAAACTTACTTTAATTTATTTATTATAAAAATGTTTTTTTTTTTAATTATTTTTCTTTATCGGTTTGGTCACATTCCCACCTGATGGGTACGTGGCGATGAGGTCCAAGATGGTAAAACACGCTAAGCCTAGTGTAGGGACTTGGTTCTCAATTGCCAGCTGCCGGAACACTCCTATATACTTAGAGGTGATTGGTGAAAGATTTTTAACTTGAGAGTGGTAGATAACCAGACGGGTACCTACTAGAAAAATAAGATTATTCGACTATTGACCAGTACATTTACTTATAACATTGTCAAGTGGGTTGTTGTGTTCACGAATGTAGTTCGACAAAAATTATAAATTAGTTTATTATTATTATTAACAATATACTTTATTTACTAAAGGAAATGTCTTAAGATATTTCAAAACAGTAAGAGTTACCTTTTTTACTTTGAGATCTTAAAATGACCTAAGTTTCGAAATTTAGAAAACGACAACTTCTTTTGTGGGTTCGACAGTAATAAAAGCAGAAGAAGTAATGATAAGTTTACTAAAAATTGAATAAATTACAAATGAAAACTATGTAGGTTATTCAAATTGTAGATCCCTACTACGTCGTAGGTAATTACTGAATATTTGGATCCACTTCATTATGGGCCAAACGGCATGCTGGCATAATAGCTGGTGTTTAATGTGAATTATTTATAATAGTTTTTATTTCAAGAGTTTTTCACGGACGTCTTTGGATAAAATAGCTTTTACAGCGAATAAGTTACTTTATATAAAAATACATAAAGATTTTGCTGATCATAATAATTAGATCTTGTGGGTTAGACGAAAAAACAATGGCGACAACGCTGCCTAATGAGCCATAAAGAAGAAAACGATACGTAGAGCAAGGCGTAGACAAAAAAGGGCGCGGTAGGGGGAAGGCAGGCTCGCGGGCAGGGGTGCGAGGAAATGGCGGGAGAGCTAAATTAATTTGCGCGCTCCCGCCAAACAAAGGCACGCTAATGGAACGCGCCGAATGGAAAAAATGCCACCGTCCGCTCTCCGGCGACTTATTTTTTTTTTTTGTAAATACAACCTTTGACTTTCCCAAATGAATAACATTACACCCGTCGAAGTTTGCGAGCGGTTGCTTTGTCCCGATTTAATGAGGAAGAATAAAACGCGATACTCACCACGCGTATATTTTAATTGCTTACTGAAAACAAACTTGGCTTCTGTTATAATTACTTGAGTGAAAAGTTTATTGGCGTCTACAAATTTTATTCAAATGATGCGAATGCGTATTGAAAACATTGAGGTATCATGTACTACGTACTAGAGCAGCTATTACGAACAAAAATTGTGTTCCACTTGATAGTGCGGGGCGCGGGACACGCGCGCATTAATACATTAAACTTACTGATAAATGTCACTTCTTGACTTTTACTTGTGTTTCTTGAGTTATTTAAGTGCACATGAAGACATATTTATGAAGTAAAATTTAGCACTCAAATGTGTAGTCGCAACAAGTTCCCCGCTCAGACTGTGAGTACGAGTGTGAGTGTATACACTCAAACGCATGTTTGAAACAATCTAGGCTCGTGTAGACGCGCGGCGCGGCCGCGGCGGTGCGGCGTCTCTAATACGTACCCAGTACATATACCTCAATGATTGAAAACGATAACAGTTAACATATATACTATATAAGACGCTTAAAGAGCAACAATGTTTAATGTAGAGGAATTTATCTACTATACTATCACAATTAAGTACCTACTTATCACTCGATAATTGCGTTTGGTGTGTAAAAAGAGTACCTACAACTTATCGGAAAGTTTGTTTTCTGTAAAGTTGCAAGAAATTCACATAATACAAAGTTATTAAAATGGGTCTGTTGAATGAAATGATTCTTGACGGGATCTTGATTTGACGTATGGTGGTTTTTATTTTAATTCATTAACCTACCTATGTTATATTTTATTAGTTATATTTACTCTATATTACTTATGTAATTTTGATGGAGCTTTATGTAATATAATTTGGTTATCGTGCACAAGTGCAGTGGATTATAAATAATAAGTAAGAATATGCATTAATTTACCACAAAAACTCCCTGGACAGTTTTAACAAGGGAGCCGCCCGCGCGCCCGCACCTTAATAGAGCTATGTTTGAAGATTACTAGAATAATTTAGTAAAACATTCTATTCATATGACGCTGGCAGAAATGTGGATGAACAACACATTTGCCATTAAATAAAAAGAACAAAAAGAAGTCTTATTAATATGGTTATTATCGAACAGACATAATTTGCCTCTACTCGAGCATCACAATGAAACCAAATGAAAGATCTGTAACTAATGAACATTTTTAGTGTAGTACTATTTAATAAAAGCCCACCTCCGTAAGAAAAAAAGCTGTTGTTAGATTATGCGACGTTTTATGTAGATTGCATAAGGGCAACACAGGCTTACTGCATAGTTAGTTACTACATGTTATAAATAAAGATTTTTGTTCAAATGCGTAAGTATAGATTATATGGGTAGGGAAATTGAAAAAAAAAATTATTTTGAGCGTATCTACGTGTAATTCGTAAACGAAAACATTAGAAATAATACAAAAAACGAACGTTTTTTCAACGTATTGCGATACGGCGCGGCGTTGCCACTTTCGCGTTTTTGTGTCTTGTTTTAATAGAATCAGAAATTCTACGATAATACATTTAATTTTTATAAATTTAGGAAGCGAGTGTATTATTTACATTATTAACCATAGAACACTATGCTCGATAATGTCGCGGTGAGTCTTTTTGTCAGGTCAGCTTTGATTTTGTATTGATGAGTTTTTGGCGGGATCTTGATCTACTATGTTGTGGTTTTATTGCCCGACTGCGAAAAAGGAGGGTTATGTTTTTCGAGGGTATGTATGTGTGCATTTATGTCTATTTCTTTGTCACTTCCTGTAACCTAAACGGCTTGATCAATTTAGCTTAGGAGGTGTCGTTAGAAATAGGTTATATTTAAGTACGTCGTCTGGAAAATAAAATAAAAAGCAAAAATAGAAAATATTTTTACCAATGTTTTTGTTTCCTTTTTAATAACTTAGCTAGTTGCTTATATTACGTATTGGGCTAGAGGTACACTTATATTATGTAATATTGGTGGTGGTAGTTTTCGTGATATAAGTAGTTTGTTTATTGTGCACAAGTGAAGTAAATTATGAATAACTAGCTGTGCCCCTGGCTTCGCTCACGTAGACTACAGAATGCCCGCGCGAATTTTACTCCCCTGCTCCCGGCTATTTTAAAGACAAAAGTGCTTATTGGGGTGCTCCTTAAAAGATAGACGTATAGTCTCTGTGATATTTTTAGGTATTTTAATGTGTATAATTGTGTAGTACATTAATTTGCTATATCTCTTATGGTTTACTCAGCGTAAGCCATTTAAGCGCCCGAATTGATTCACCAAGACCAGTTTTTTTTTTATTTGTGCGGAACCCTAATTCTCCTTCTAAAATAAAAGTAGTCTTAGTTACTCCCTATAATATCAGCTATTTATGAATGAAAGCCCCTTCAAAATCGGTCCAACCGTTTCGGAGATTACCCGGAACAAACAGACAGACATAAATTTTAAAATTGTTTTCTTTTTTTTGTTTAAGTATCGTAGAACTAAAAAACTATTGTTTTGACATTACAAACAGACACTTCAATTTTATTTAATTGTACAGATCAGTTGATATTTCAATAAATCAAATATTTCATTGTTACTTTTGTATTGATAAGAGATGGCGCTGTCACGATTTTGTACTGCGTATCGTTTGATTTTATACCTCGTGTAATATGGGTTTGTTTTTATAAACGAATTGCAATTTTATTAATTTGTATAGATATACATAATAACTAGAAGAATGAATTTGATGTTGCCACTAAAACTCCCCGGACATTATAACAACCTATTGTTAAAGTGTTACTTGAACTCTGAAGATTAGAAAATTTTTCTGTCCACTTGACTTTCGCATAGTTATGTATAAGCACACTTGCCATATAAGAAGCAGAAGAAGATTTTTTATTGTCAAATTAACATTCTCACATATCAAACAATACGCACTGTATTTGCAGAGACGGACTGCGAGGTAACGTGACATGGAATTGAAGTCTAGGTTCCCCGTCACTCCTACTCATCTGGAAAGCGAGGCACTGTGACTTCCTTTCCCCCGGCTTAGCCAATCATAACCTATTGGCATCTTAAGTTTGAATTGCAGTTATCTTTTCGTATAATTATATTTTTGTCAATATGATTATTTATACACCATCTCGCCTGTATCCCCGAAAGGTAAGGCAGAGGTACTAATTACTAATTAACCCACAGTTCGCCGGGTAAGTTTTTAGGTTCCATATAATAGGGGGCGAGCCTATTCTCATTAATCGGACATAAAGCCAAACTCCCAACTGCTACTGAGAATTTAATAGAAAAACCCAATAACACTGCTCGACCTGGGAATTAAAACCAGGACCTCGAGTATAGCAGTCGCTATATAATAGAAATGTTTTATATTTGTTTATTAAGGCGTATCGCGAGTACTTACTTTCATTCGCATTGAATTTCTATAAAGAAAAGAAAAATGAAGACGTACCAAATACTAAAAGATAATTAAACCAAGTAAAATGAAGTTTTGTCAACGAAGACAATCTAATTCATCGCATTCAAGCTTTGTTCAGAGCTATCAGCGTGGTCCGAAGTCGGGACCTTCCGGAAACAATGAGCGATGCTTATCTAAACGCACCTACTCCGAGCTTGGCATTCTCTCGGATCAAATTAATGACTGGTGAATTACCATCTCGCGAGATGAATGACCGCCCAATTAAAAGTTCCTAGGGTCGCAGATTCGAAATTAGTGGAATAGGTTCATATTTATCAAAACATCAGTGTCGCCTCGTGCAACGCGAAACTTCCCAAATTTAAATTAGAGACGATTTTTACGGCTACCTCCCGTTGTGGGGGTTGAGGGGGTGCGCTACCCTTTCCTTATAACGAGGAAGGTCTCATGCATTTTTATGTGCTTCTTTTTTCGCCGGCGTTTTAAACAAGGGGGTGAGCGTGGGGTGCTTCGGGGGTGAACTTTTTTATTCGCGTCTTGATAAGTTAGGGTTGAAATTAGACGTTCGAGTTTCGTTCGCGGAATTCATAATGACGAAAATTAATAAGTTTTCTTTTGAGGGCCCTTCGAACTACGCTGTTCAACGAATACTTAAGGGTGTATTTTCTTTACTTTAACACATCAATGAATTTTAAGATTGACGAAATATATATATATTATTTTAATTCTGCATATAACACTAGCTGTGCTCCACGGTTTCACTCGTGTTCATTTTATCCGACAAACACCACGTCACGTCGCCAACGTACGTCTACAGCTTTCCAAATTAGTTGACATTCATGGTTCTTGCTCCGCTTCTTAAGGGTATTAGCATCAAGTTATACCCTTCCTCAATAAATAGGCTATATAATTTAAAAAAAAAATGTAACCTGCACGGCTTATTCGCGCCAATACTACTACAGTACTATAGTCATAGACCCGAGCCGAGTGTTGAATTATTTTAATTTTCCATTATCTCGTAAACTACGTGTAGAAATAACATGCTGTAAAGGGCAAAGTTTAACTTTATAAAGTTGTCTTTATGGTCAAGTAACTTTTGTTCGTAAGGATTAATATGGCATGCTTAAAAATAACGCTCATATATAACTTTTTATTTTTCAACAAATTTTTGTCACAAAGTACCTTACTGTGACTTATGTATAAGAAATAGGCGTATGGTATTGCAAACTTTTTTTCGGTATACTAATGACCAATGTTCATATCATTACCTCAGCGCACGTGTACAAAGCAGTTCGGGAGTGCTTACAGCTGTTCTTTTAATTATAGATGTAAGAATATACGTTCTTCAAATCTATACATGGTATAAAATGAAGTTGCTTCCCGCTGTCTGTCCCTATGAACACTTAGTTAGATCTTTTAAACTATTCAACGGATTTTAATGCGGCTTTCACTGACATATAGAGATTTTTTTACTGAAGGTTTATTATATACACAATATATTCAAATTAAGTTTTTTTAGTAGAGAAAATTCAATTATTTTTAATGAAGTCCTCAAAAAATTATTTTAGGGCACTTACATGGGTTACGCTGGCTAAACCTTATGAGATATATCAAAGTAATGTTATAAATAATTGTATTTCTTTAAAATGCCCAGAGAAGAGTCAGCGATGGCATATGTCTATTTCCTAACGTTGACTCACAATAACCATTTCTATCTTCAACATAATCTTTAAAAATATTACGTTAATTGCGAAGCTATTTTCTCCAATTTAGTAATAATCTTTATCCAGACAAGTTTGTTAGGTAACTTGGGCATTTAATGTAAATTAAGATTGCCCACAACAGTTTTCCATTTAAACCAATACCGTAGAAAATATCGCGAATTCACAATTATTCGCAAACGAAGAAATCCTACCTAAAAAAACCTATGATAATTGCGCAATGCTAGCTAAGCGTACTATTGATAACTATGAAGTTACATATCATACCATCACGCCTGTATCCCCGAATAGTAAGGCAGAGGTGTACACCCACAGTTCACCACAGGTCTCATGTAATAGGGGGCGAGCCTATTGCCATTAATCGGGCACAAAGTCAAACTCCAAGCTGCTACTGAGAATTTCATAGAAAAACCCAATAGCACTTTGCCCGACCTGAGAATCGAACATAGGCCCTCGGGCATAGCAGTCGCATTTAAGACCACTAGGCTAATGAGGCAGTTATGAAGCTATGAACTGTCATTATTAAAGTGATAAACTCTAAATCGGACTTTTTTATACATAAAATTCACCATTTTGTAAACTGTACACGTGCGAAGCTGGTGCGGCTCGCTAGTAGGTAATTTACAAAACAATATGTTATATTCTTTGTTAAGGGATTTCTAACTTGGCAAGTATTAATCTATATACATTTAATAAAATTTTAGTGTCTGTTTGTAATGTCAAAATAACAGCTTTTTACTAAATGACTATGAAATTATATACGATACCTATAACAAAACACCCATTTTTTTAACTTTGTCTGTCTGTCTATTTGTTCCAGGTAATCATCCAAACGGTTGGACCGATTTTGACGGGACTTACACTGATAGATAGCTGATGATATAGGGAGTAACTTAGGCTACTTTTATTAAAAAAAAAAGAGTTTTGCACAAATAAAAAAAAATTTTCATGTTGAATCAATTTGGGCGTTTAAATGGCTTATGCTGAGTAAACCATAAGTGATATAGCAAATTAATGTACTACATAATTATACAAATTAAAAAGACCTACAAAAAAGTCCGGGAGAGTATATATCTATCTTCTAAGGAACACTCACAATAAGCATTTTTGTCTTCATAGGAACTCTTTAAAAAACTTAATAATATGAAAATAGTTGTCTCGATCGTGTAATATAAAGAATTCGTATCAGACAAAAACGTTGGTATATAAAAAAGACGTAACAGATGATGACATCGTTATGACCGAGATTATAACGAGATATAAGAAACCTACAGAAATAAATAAACCTGTTAAAAGAGTAGATATTCCTGGCCTAATCACTGAATTAAAAAATATTAATATTAAGTTACCAATAATAGTTATATTAATGAAGCAGTCCATGTATTCTCATTCACTATTAATACAATCATAAACAACCATTCCAAACTCGTCCAAACTAGCCGCTCCAAATTATCTCTAATGCCATGGATGACACGAGGCCTTTTGAGATGCTCCAGCATCATGACAAACTTCATGCTCAGGTTAGAAAATCTCCAAACGACAAAACACTTTTACTAGTGTCGATACAAATGCTACAGAATTTTTTTACTATGAAATTTATTTAGACTAAAACATCAATACAACAAAAACAAACTCGAAGAAAGTCACAAGAATACAAAGCAGCAATGGTGCATTATTATAGAGATAATTAAGTCCACACCACTTAAAAATTAAACATACGGAACTTTGTACTACAAAAAGAGACATCAAAATTTCTCTAAATTATTGTAATAAATTTTTCACCCAAATTGGTCTTAAGCTTTCAGATAAAATACTAAACGAAATAAACAAAACGGAGCACTCGCTAGCATTTAAAGTCACTCCACGAATTTATCACCTATCCAAGCATTGTTTTTAGGACCAACCGATGAACTAAATCATCGACATCATCTATGGACTAAAGATGCAGGTGCTCCCGGACCTGATGGTATAAGCAATCACTTAATCAAAATCTGTAAATTCTACCTTGTTACTCCACTAATGCATATTTATATTTTTGGTACATATTAGGTCCGTACATTTGAAATTAGCGTTTTATATGGAAAAAGTAAAACGAAACAATATTATGAAATTATACATTTAATCAATCGAAGTATGTAACATTATTTATTATATATGCACTTTCGCCATTTCAAATGTAGTTCATTGATTCTATTGCAAAAAAAATTGTGGGTGCGAGAATCAATAAAATCTTTGAAGGCAATTTGGACAGCCTCGTCGGAATTGATTTTTTTTCCTTGCAATAAATTTTCCAAATTCGAAAAAATTGGTATTCTGTTGGAGCAAGGTCCGAGGAGTATGATGGGTGTCGGAGACATTCCAACCACAGTTTCTCTAATTTAGCGACCGACTGTCATGAAGTATGGGGTCTAGCGTTGTATTGAAACAGCAGTGGGTTAAAGAGATTGACCGGTCTCGGTTGTTTAACGGCTAGTTTTTCCATCATGGTTGGTAATTGTTGACAATACAGATCTGCCGTTATCGTCTAGCAAGGTCTTAGGAAGCTGTAGTGTATGACACCAGCACCGGTCCACCAAAGACTTACCAGTACCCTTTTCAGAGTCATCTTTTGCTTGGGACAGGATTTGGCAGGTTCTCCTTTGGTCAACCACTTGATGAGCGTTTCCGATTATCGTAAAGGATAAATTTTTCATCACAAGTGACAATACGATTCAAAATTCGATCGTTATTGTGACGGTTAATGTAACGCAGCACTCAATGCATGTTTGTTGACGTGCTTCATCAGTCAATTCACCATTTCTCGAAAACAAGTCTGTCGCAAACTCGGACGTGGTTTGCGATGGATCCGCTTCCATGATCACCTTTAATTCTTCATTATCAACTAGGATCTCCGGCCGTCCTCGGGGTTTGTTTCAAAGGTCAAAATTTCCAGAACGGAAATATTGGAACCAAAAACGTACCGTGCTTTCTTTTACAGTAGCTTCCTGAACACATCGTTAACCCTTCGAGCTGTTTCTGCAGCACTGGTGCCATGGTGGAAGTTATATTCGTAAATAACGCGATATTATAAGTTTTCCATTTTGTGAAAAGAACGATGTCAAAGAAAAATGAAATGGTGCGAAAACAAATGAATCACTAAATTCCAAACACAAATACACAAGTCTAAATTTGAATTTGGAATTCCTAACCAAAAGCCAGACATTTGAGATCAAAGTGGTCAGCAGTTCAACAAAATGCCAATTTCATATATAGGGATTTAATAATATGTCTAAGAGCTCTTTTCCCACTTAGTGGATAAATACCGCAGTAGTTCCAATTCATAGGGGACGAAACAAATCAACTCCAAGTAATTATAGACCTATTTTCCTGTAGAATGTATTCTGTAAAGTCCTAATACATTTTCACATTAAAATATTAAAATTTCTCATATATAAAACAGTTATTAAATCCAGAATTTTTTAAATGCCGATATCAAAAATAAATTTTTCCTTTGCAAAAATGTTTTGTCCTTTTCTCCATCCTTTCATATTATTTAAGAGTAAACAAATAGTGTAATATTAAGGAAAGTGATAGATAGGATGCCGAACTCAAGGTCCAATCATGGCTTCAAACTTTATCATACCACAATACAGAAGAAATATTACAAGTAATTACATAAAACAACCCACGCACGCATAAGCACAACCACATACCATACATACATACATCCTTTACCTTAAACACATTCTTTCTTACACAGCACACATACCCTCATATCACGCACGTACGCACTATTTAAAACTCGAAATAAATACACTTTGCACTATTCTCTCTGAATATTGGATGACGCTGATAATCGTGTAGTCAAACCTCTCTAATACAAATATCTACAAGACAGGTCTTTGAGCCTAGTATGAAAATATATGACAATTGTTATAAGATCCTGGTTACTACCAGAATATTGAGAAGAGTGCTTTAAGTAGTCTTAAATCAACTTTTGTAAACCTAGGGTTAAGTATTTTGGAAATAAAAACATAAATCTCGATTGTTCATTATACGGCAAGTAAAACCGTGTTGTAAGCAGCAGTTGACTACGAGTAGAATATTATCATCCGTTTCGACGTTGTCGGCGGCGAAGGCCTTGTGAATCTAGTTAGCTAGCGAGCACATGGGCACACTTGTTGAGTTGTGGAGTGTGGGGACATGCGCGCTCACATGCACACATGACCGATTGTGCACTGTTTACTAGCCAACTTGCAGATTACAATCTAAAGTCGATTTCAAGATAAGCTCATTTTTAGTACGTTTTTTAATTATTTGTAAAAATATTTATTTATGGTTAACCGATTTACAAAAGTATTTTAAGAGTACCATAAAGCGGAAATTATATTAAATCTGTCTGAGCATATTCCATTATCTATTTGGTCTATGAAAGTGAGAAATTCAGTCGGTTTTAGTTGATGATGATGAAATTTTTCACTAATAAATTTCGTTTAATAAAAAATATTTCTATACCATTTTAAGTTGGAATTTTGTGTTAAAAATGGCAAGAGGTGAAATTTACTATGCAATAGACATTTCACCGTTGTTCTTTACAGTTAATACACACAAAAATACATATCATTGCGAGTATAAATTTGATCACTGTTTAAATGTCGGGTCATTGCCTATAAAGTTACTTGCTACTAAACAGGAAACTTTATATTCACTCGATTGGTAGGTAATGGTCTTCAATAAAGAGGACTAGTTCCCAAGTTAGGAAGAAGTAAAAGACACTAGAAATTCCATTCAGTATCAACAATATAGGTAATTCTCAAAAATGACAATGACTACAGTTTCACTTGGTAGTTTATAAAAAATTACACAATAAAACATAATAAATAATAGCCTTCAGCCGTCAGAATGTAGCTTTGTAATTTAAAATCAGATCAGTAATTCCAGAGGTTACCTCCTACAAACATACAAACTTACAAAGTTTACTGAATTCAAGTTTGTTTCATAAACTCATATTTTGGGCAAGCACCTCCGGTACCTAATATTTTTTCTGTTATTTTAGGTCATACCGTGTTTATGTCGGTAGTATTTGTTGATTGTTTGTAATTATTTAATTAATAATAAACTATTACTTAGAAAGTATACTTAATCATAATTTATCATCCTTTTCGGAATAACTTGATATTGGTTAGTTAGGTAAGGTACAGGCCTACTCTAGTTTTTACACTTAGCGCTTGTAAGTAGGTACCTAATTTTTATCCAATCTTACCAGTAGTTCAAATTGTCGTCATTCTCATAGCTTAGGTACTCGGTTGTACTTTATTCTTATTAATTATACATCTTAGGTATTAGCTGTTCATCACAACATTTTTCTACATGATGATATTGATGATAGATGAGCAGGTACCTATAAACAATTTACTGAACCATACGAATATTGAATCAAAATCAAAATAATCTTTATACAATTTAGGCTTTAAGAAGGCACTTATGAACGTCAAAACACTGCCGGTTCGGAAAATATCCCAGACATCGAGAAGAACCAGTAAGAAACTCGTTCGGGTTTATCTTTTGTTTTTTTTTTTGTTAACTGTACAAATGTAACAGGTACAATAATAATATATTAGTGGATGCACAGAGAGAGAGTCACTTCCAGACATCGCTATCATTCACATAATGATGAATGAATGATGAAAAGGATTCTCAGTACTAAAGACTACGTAAGTTCAGATTCTTATAATTAAGTACGTCAAAGTAGAAGTCATTTGTCGAATCAATCTTGGCGATGGCAGCTACCCAAAAACAGAGAGCGCTCCTCTTACTTATAATTCGCTTTTAATAACGTCGTTAACAACGTACATTAAAACAAAACAAACAGCGGCGAGTGGAGAGGCGCGGGCGTTCGCCATCCTTCCTCGAATCCGTGTCATTAATTTACGTAATGCGTAGGTACGCGCTATCCCCAAATATTTAAGAAGCCTCCTCCGGGAGCGCCCGTTCCACCACTATTCCCCAACCACGCGCCGCCTGCCACCCGCAACCCGCCTGCCGAGAATTATGGCGGCCGCCTTGTAATTATATTTTTTAATTTATCTTCCTTAGTGAATACAATGGAGGCGCCACCCCGCCACCGGAGCGCTTCTTTCTCATGCTGAATATTGTATCAGGTCGCTGAAAAAAGGAAAGAACGCTTTAATTACAAGCGAGAGAGCAGCCGACATTATTGGCTAAATATTTGATGTCGTCTCTTTCTTGTACTTTCGTTGGCTCCTGCACGGTCGCGTCCACTCTGTCGTCAATAATTAAAACGCCTATTAAGTCATTCCTCTTTAGGTAACTTCTCATTAATTTCCAAGGTTTCCTTTATTTAGGAATGACCAACAATCTACTATAATATGAAGCTGATTGAACTACTTTTATTTAAGTCTGTTATTATGATTGTAATATCGTACTCTCCCATATTATTCGTTTTATTTTTAAATGAGAAAAAGCTTTTTATCTTGCTATAAACATTCCCATAGGCTTAATATTAATCATAATATTGGAGACAAAAACAAAATGATTAACAAATGTTATGAAAATAAATAAAATTGCAAAATTGCTGATATTAAACAAGCAGTCTTTACAAAAAATAAACAATAAATTTGATACATATATGTGGAACATAAAAACAATAACTAATTCATAATAGGCAACTATAGAAACATTCACTACAGTAAATGTTAAATTTAAAAATTGTTCAAGTTCCCTTAGTTACAACGAATAGAAATTGCACTACTGCCAGATATTGATAAATTATTCGTATAGAAATTAAGATAGGAAGCGGAATACAGATTGATTTATTGCGATACAGCAGTTGCAAATTAAGGCAGATTCCACGGCGCGGACACCCAAAGCAACAGTACTTAGCGCGAGGAGACAAAGTATAAAGTGGTACCCCATCCACCCACTGAAAAACGTCTCTAATATTCTTTTAGAAACGGTGGCATTTACGGGCTATATTTTATCCTGAATTTGCATACGCTCCTTTTTTTCGTACCCGTCCTCTATTTTATGGGTGAGTATTTTTTCATCCGGGGGTTAAGATACAAAAGGGTAAAGCGCGAGCCGATCCGTTAATTAAATTGCATACTGCATAGTGAATGTAGAGTGGAACAAGAAAAAAATATCTGTCTCACTGTTCGGTTTCTACGAACTGTTATGGGGGCATTTCCCTCCCCTTTGTATGTAGCGACTATTTTAATTTTAATTTTGATTTATAATTCAATACTTTTTTATTTAACTACTACTACCATGTAAGTTTTTTTGTTCTTGGGCCTTGTTGCTATTGTTGGATATGACTTATTTCAGTATACTGATAAAAGTGCGGGTGATACTACAATATACGAGTACACAAAAATATCGTTGAAGTAGAGGTTTTACAATTTGTAATTTAACTACTATACTAACAACAAATTTAGCTGACCTTAGAGCGGCCTTAACCTTGACCTCCTGGGATTAAGTCGATCTTGAAGATTAATCTAATTTGAGAAATTAATTGGTAATTCGAGAATATAACCCACTTTCAAGTAAATATTATTTTTGTCTTGTCAGCTATACCAATATTATAACCACACTATGCTACGCACTCTCTTAGGATTGAACGTATACAGAAAAAGTTTTTATACCATTTGATGTACTCCGTAGGCAAGGCAAATAAAAATAAATCATATATAGATAGAATGAAAGAATTTAAAATTGTAGCACTCTCTCTAAACGTAGAGATATTTTGGATCTTATATTTTTATATAAACTCGTAAGAAACAAAATTGATTGTCCTGAAATCCTTCAAATGGTTAATTATAGAGTGCCTATTAGATATCCTCGTCACATAATAACTCCTTTAGTTCCGCCTCTGCGTAGGACAGTGCTTGGAAGTAACTCGCCCATTCCTAGAATGTGTAAATTATACAACAGTGTGAGTTTAACAGTAGATATTCATGTAGACACTTTATCGAAATATCGAAAATATATCACTGCTTATTATAAGTAATGTTTTAGACATCATTGGTTTTTTTTTTGGTTAGTTTGTTTTATTATATTGTTTATGACATAATTAGCTAATATAATTTTGCATGCTGTGTTAGCCTATAATTAGTTAGTACTTTTAAGCATATTTTCATAAACTGTATGTTAATTAAAGAAATATTGTACAAATAAAGAGAAAAAAAAGAGGAAGGATTTTTTTTGTTTGTAATTAATAAATTTATATACTAGTGGACCGATTTTAAAAATTCTTTCACCAATATAAAGCTACAGTATCAGCGAATAACATAGCCTATATTATAATTTTAAAAATTAATTTATTTCTCATAAAAATGTTGATAGTTTTGCACAAAGTATAAAAAACTGCCTACACGGCTGCGTTAGCGATGTTTGTTGTATAAAATTAACAAGGGTGAAACCGTGGGCACAGCTAGTATTTAATAATTTAATAAAGAGTAGGTCCTTACATAAGTTTGAGTTGTTTGACAATGGCTTAGTTCGAATACTGCGTCGTAGTAGGGACGTTCGAATCCTAAATTGGACCTAAGTCATCAGTGAAGCCAAATAGAGTTGTAAGTCGGTCATTATGCACTCATTGATGAGTTTCGGCAGTAACTCTTTATTTCATTATTTGTAAGTGTAAGCGTTTGGCAACGATTTCAAATGTGTTAGTTAGGATTGACGGTACGAGCAATCATTTTTTAGTAAGTGTACATATATAATGTATGTTTAAAAAAAAAAAATATTTGGTAATGTAGTATTTATTATTATTTAATTTCTATTGGAAGAAGTAATGAAAAATTTATACAATAGCAAATAAATTAATATATAAATTGTAATGTTCTTGAAATATTTATTTATTACATTTTTATCATAATATTATTACATAATCCCTTTTATTTATTTATTTAAGACATACAAACTTCACAGCACATTTTAAAAATTATAAAATAGAATATAATTCTAAAGTACCAATTAAGAAGTAGTACATAAATTAAATTTTATACTTATACCTAACGATAACGATATGACGTATGAGTCTATTTAAAAAGATGTTCATTAAGTTGTGTATGTGTATGTGTGTGTACGTGTGTACGTGTGTTTGTGTGTATGGGCGTGTGTGTGCATGTGTGTGAATGTGTTAATTAACATGTGTGTATGCGTGTTTTAGGTTTCCTGTAATAACTCCTGAACTAACCTTTTAGAGACCGACTTAAGAAACTGCATTCAACTTAGGTGGAAAAGTCAAGCTGGAATACATCTATAGGTGCTTGGCATCTGGCGACAAATTTTTAACATAAGGGAGGTGACCAGCCAAGTGGCCATTAGAAAATTAACTACCACAATTGTATGGTTTCATCAAGATGTTTCTCTTCCCATTTTAATAAGATTTCTGCATCTTCAGCCACATCTACCTCCTACATATAATATCACGAGGGATTTTGTTGAAACGCTAACCTATAGATAAACATACCTAAAATAAAGTGTCTTCTACATTAATTAATTCGTCAGACAAATGACATTATACAAATAATAGAAATACTATCTGAATATTGTACTATTGTACAACAATTTTACAACATTGTTAACTTAGGGTTTGTTTGTTTTGCGTGGCAGTGATCACAGTTATGATTTATCATCATTTAGGAACCTGTCGTCACTTACCTGTAAAGTACCAAGTATTTATATTTATTAAACGTAAATCGAACCAAATATACCTAAGGAAATATTATCTACTTACTTAAATACAATGTTTGATTTCTCGATACCCATAAACGTAAATAATTAACAATGTTAATATCAACAGCAATATTTTATGTTATGATTATAAAATAAGTAACAAATTATAATGATTGTTATCGTACTCGCGAGTAAAATTACCATAATTGCTAATCAAATGTTGTAGGAGTAGGTACCGAGGACACCGCGCGGCGAGGCGGGGCGAGCCGGTGTTGTTCCATTCTAATTACAAATTCTAATTCCCTCTTGTTTCACAGCCACTTTGAATTTGTAAATTACTTACTACCTCTTCTCAAGCAATATTTTTTTCTAATATCATGCTACTAGTTAATAAGATTTGCTATACACGATGTTGTATTCGTATTCATTGAATAAAGACCTTTACCTAACAATAAAAACATTTTTAACATGAATACAAATAAAACATTAAAAAGGAATATTCCATAAAAACGATAAAATTATAACACAATCACATAATAACATAAGCCCTCTCGATACCTACATTTCATACGGGAAAACTCTGAATAAGTCTTTAAATAGGATTTTCTCGAAATAAGAAATAACTCAACAAAACTTCAAATATTATTTAAGTACATTTTGTGTGTTTAGGTGTATTTGGGAGCGATGCGGCGTGCGATTTTAATTCTATCAAAAGTCTACTTATAAATACCGCCCGTGTCCAATTAAAAGCGAGCGACAACTCTGGAAACAGAATGTAGAAAAGAATGAGTACTTAGATGGGGAAATTTGGGTATGTTTACGAAAAGCTGCTCCGGCAAATATTATCGCGAGACGAGCGCGATCAAATATTCAGGCGGCGCGCGGAGGCGGCAAGACGCGGGACGCAACCCTCTCCAACTTTCAAGCCCTTCCCTTTGCACGCCCTACACTAATTACGTTTAGAGTTCTTAAGCAAAATTACTTAGGCCCCTAGCCACCCCCGCCCGCACCGCCTCGCGACCCCCTTCCGGAAATGAGACGCGCTGGAAAAACAAGAGGAAACTGTTATATAAGAAACTCGCTGTCTCTCTGAACGTCCTAAATCTGGGCAATCTTCAAAAGATGTTGATGTAATGATTTTTTTTTCTTTATTTTCGCGTGCCATCTCTGTTCATGAACGGTTGCTAAGTGAAAAGCAATTAAAACACGAACGACTGATCTCCACCTTCCACCCCGTCTCAGGGGGACACCACCGCCTGCTATCTCGAGACTCTGTCGATCAACAAGAAATATACTATAATAATAAATATAATGTTTCATGCATTTATCGACTGCTAGATTACCAACCAGATTTGTGTGATTAGGTACGTAGCTAATATACTAATATTGAATGTTTTAAAGATTTTAATACACTGTACCTGATGGCGAGCACAGTGTAATCCAATAACATCAGCTACTACCGTGGGATCTACTAGATATCCATCGACTTATCGTCAGTCTCACTGTCATGCTGGCATGACCAAATGTCCCTTTACGTTAGATATACTCGTACTTACATAGAAATATATTGTTTGGTAGGTATTTTGTTTTGGTATTAAATATATAGTTGTGGGTATAACAAATTAAACAAGTGGGTGTCAAAAGCAGTCTGAGTATTTAAACAAGTTCGCGAGCGCGAGTTTCCGTACCTTTCATGTTGTGGCAGCGCGCTGTTTAATTTCCTAATTTTCAAATATTTCCCAGAGACAAGCGGTCTTGGCAGACTTTATTATCCAATAGGAAGCTACCGTCACCGCGAACATTTAACTATAGGTACAACAAGGCGATATAATTTCCTGTTCTACTAAATGGTTTAAGGTTTGAAAATGGCTTTGGAGTTTTTATAAACGGACGCTTTGAAACATTTTTCGGAGTGCCTATTATAGATTTACACCATTAAATTAAGTGAATGATAGACGTATTAAGATAAAATTTGAATCTTAAAAACAATGGTCGTGGTTGTGAAAACATCTAGCTAAAATTGACTTGAATTGTTTGATTCCTGTTCATTACCATACCATCTATTTAGCTATGATGAAAAATCTATCTTCGATACTCAGTTATCCTGAGTTACAGTAGTTACTATTCAAGGAAATGAGTAGGAGTTTTATTGCTTCTCGTCATTCTCTCAAGCGTTTGGAAAACTATCTTCCTAACGATATGAAACCTACCTTTGTAAAAACTTTTCTTCTCCCTCTTCTGGATCATGAACACGTCGTCGCTTACTTAGACCTCTCAGAAGATCTGTTGTATAAACTTGATTGATTACTCAGTACCTGTGTCCGCTTCATCATTCGTCTACGAAAGTATCTATGATCATGCATCTGAATTCCGAGCTAGGTTAAAGTGGCTACCTATACGACAACGTAGAAATGTAATAATAGATTACACAACAAGTCAAAAAGAAGGAATTTAATTCGAGGGACTGAGTTTGATCCCGAGAGTAGCGAAGGACTCGAAGGACAAGAACCGAGATAAAATTCTTTTTTTACGAGTTATGTTCTCTACTTTTTACCATTAACTGAGAGAAAACTGCTCAAGCGGTGTTTGACAGTAATATTTCAAGGGGACACGTCAGGGTAATGTCATTTCGTTACACAAAAGAGAAGTTAGATATAATATAGAGTAATAAAGCGAGGTGGTAAGGATCGCAACCACCATTCACATAGTGATAAACCCATTACTACTGATTTGTTTTGATTTGTCGCGCTTAGGCAGCAGTCAGTGTAAATGCGGTAATGCAACGGGTTATAAAGAATAAAAGAAATAAAGAAAATACATTTATTGCCTTAAAAATACCTACGGCCCGTAGTACCTCTTGTGAGTAAGAGAGCGTTTTATTCATTGTTATCGATAAATAAAATGCTCTTTTTTGAGTGACAATGGTAAAAAAATACTTTTCGTCCTTTGCCCATACTTATAGATCTCAAAACTTCTAAATTTTCGCCATACTTAAAGATTACAAAACTTCAATTTATTATAAAACACTATTTCTATATATCCGGGCGGTTAAACACATAGACAGCTAAAATCGTAGAACTCTTTCGTTCTCGATATTATATCAAGTCATAAAATAATTTCCGCGGCCGATATTACGCCATAACAAACGCGCGATCTGAAATTCGCTTCCATGCAACATCCATAGGCTAAACATATTTATATTTTATTTAACATAGGCCCTAAGAAGGCAGTTATGAATGTCTAACCACAACCGCTTCGGAAAACATAAGTCATCGAGAAGAGCAGGCAAGAAACTCGGTCGGGTATATAAAATATCTTTTAGAATAATTATTTTTTTACACTATAGGTATTGTTTGCAGTTATTAGTAGATATAGAGAGGGAGTCACAGATATCATGCACTATCATTAAAACACACATTCCTACTCCTATTCCATTCCTATGCACACCTGAAAAACTGGCGAGAGCGCTTTTAATTCCTTCAATTGTACCCTTAATTGCAATGAAAAATTAAATGTTAATACATTTAGGCATAAGTTTTAGAAATTATTATTCTTATTTCCATATTGTCCTTGTCCAAGGGTTTAAATTACGTAGTTAAAAGCATAAAATAGCGTTGTAAAATTATAAAAGAGAAAAAGAAAAGAAATGCATTACCTACCTAGTTTAATGAGATTTAAATAATTAATGAGCGCGCAAAATTGGTTTATCTTTCAGCAACCGAGAGCTTCTGGGGTCGCGATGAAATACATGCCATAATTGCTACCCCCATCTAAGGGACACTCTTGCTAACTGCTCCTCACCATTCTTTTACAATAAATTGCCGACAGGGAGACTCCAAAGATCAAAGTTTGGAAAGTAAAAACTTTTAATTGGTCACGCCATAAATCTTATTAGGGTAGCAATTAAACTTCCAAAAAGATATTAGGTACTTGAAATATGTAATATCAGTATAAAAATAATTCTAATACTGATATACCTATTAAATAAAAAGTTGGAATAAGTAATACAAATCACACTGCTGTCACTTTACACACATAGGTACTTTAAGAAGTTCATATCTACGCAAAATAGTGAATTTTGAATTAATATAATTATCATTAGGTACAAAGGGTGGTACGATAAATTTTATGTTTGACTGCCCACGAACATACATAATGTACGGTGAGAAAAATGTTGTTGGTACCAATGTTAACTCGCTTTGGGTTCTTCTAGTTTATAGGTAAGGTATTTAGTTATGCTGTTTTTATCTCCTTCTCAACTATCATACCTCTCAACAGATATTAATGAGTCTTCCTGTTCGCGTAACGAAACGATATCGTTTCGATTCACAGTACAATATGTTTGGACCAGAAAATTCTTTTTAATATTACCATATAAATATATTGATTTTCGAACATAAGTCTTCGAGGTGCTTCTCGACCCATGTCCTGATTCAACAATTTTGCATTCCACTATCACGTGTTTGCTCTAATTAAGTACCTAAATACTAATGCCGTGTGGTACCTACCTATGGCTTATATGTAAGCAGCTACGTCGAATATGTTCGTTAAGTAGGTAGATTAGGTATCTATAGGTAAGTATTCGTCGCTTGATGAATATCGTTATATTTTTAATCTAATGCACTTACCATCAAGAGAATTATAGTTACCTATTTTGCAGGATGTATCCTACTAATACAATAAATGTGAAAGTGTGTATGTTTGGATGTTTGTTACTTAATCACGCTAAAACGGCTGAACAGATTTCAATGAAATTTGGCACACAGATAGTCTATAATCTGGAATAACACATAGAGTACTTTTTATCCCGGTAAAAGTCATAGTTTAACCAGTGTTATCCTACAAATATAATAAATAGAAAGTTTCTATGTTTGTTACTCAATCATGCAAAAACGGCGATTTTTTTGGTTTATCGTATTCCGATGAGTCTGTATATCCAATAATACACAGACAAAGTCGCGGGTACCAGCTAGTGAATAATAATTATGAAAGTGCTCCAGTTGAAGATTACAGTATGTGCCACATTTGTATAAATTGGGCTCATCAGAAATGTACAGATGGTTAATCAACATCGTTGTGCTACAAATGTGTTCTCTGTCGCATCTGAAGACTGATTACTGAGTTTTGATGTTAGTTCGTAATTACACCACTTGGTGTTCGGGATTAACCGATTAGTTTCGAGAAAACAAGAACGCTAAGGGTTCTGTTTAAAAAAAATTAAAATAGTATTTTTTTTAGTAAATATTTTTGAATGTTTGGCACTTATTAGTTACTTGGATAATTTTACTTGATAAAGATGCAAAAAAAGTAAGCCTGTCCACTAATTCTGCTGTTACCAATTTTCTCGTAGGTGTTGTTCGTGTTTTCCCCACTTTCTCCTACTTTGCAGAAATCTGCGGCGTAAATAGTCATTAACACGTTTTTATTATCTCGCTTTCTTGTCTGTGTTTTCGGTACAAATTTTGCAATCGAACACGACTCTGTCATAATCACATCTTGATGTTTAAAATCGAATGCTAAATTTTACACACACACGACTAAAAGTAGAAAATAGTTTTGTTACAGTCAAAACGTGGCATATTAAAAATAATTTTTTTATTTAGGTAAATAACTATTGAATCGTGCTTTGTTACTTCCACCTGGAATTTAACACAACACAAAAATCAAGATATAAGTCTGTTTATATCAATATAAATAAAAATTTACATAATCTATTATTGATTTCTACAAGTTGTCATGTTTGGGTCGGAAATCTGTTTCTAAGGTGCGACCGTTACATTTCAATTCCACATGACCAACTAAGAAATGAGCTACGAAACGAATAATGATTTTCTGGATTCAAACTTTGCTAGTAAAAACGTAACTTTCAGTTCGTTGATTTCATTATTATATAGAAATTGTGTTATCGCGAAATCTCAACGGAATATGGAAAAGGAACAATGTTCTTATTCAAATGTCTGTGATTGACATAACGCCAGGCGGTCGTAGGTACGGGCTACTATTTCTGCGACATTTCAGCTCCCTATGCGATACCCGCACCTATTGTGATATTTGACCACGATAAATCGATTGTGATCAAATCTACAAACTATCATCAAAATAGAAGTAGTTCTTAGCAAATCCTTGGGAAAATCCGTTATTCGTTAAATTATTCATTGAAATACTGATTTAAATAACAACTTATAAAGAAAAAATATTCGGACCCAGGTTTTTAATAGTAGGTTACTTTCCTATTATACAAATATTTACATTGATTTTTGCATCAAGTTCGTATTAAATGTAACCAAGAAACGTAGGTAGATACCTACTTATCTATTTTTGGGATGTCGCAGTTAGCGTATCATCTGATACAAAGCCGAAAAAAATACCATACATTTGTGTCTGAAAACAGTTGATTCCTTTCTATCTAAATATAATAATTAGGTAACTACTTAAGAAGTTAACCAAGTAGGTAGGTAGTTCGTTTAGTGTACAGCAACACTACTTATAATTCGTTCAAACACTGTTGTTGTTTCATTTTAATAATTGTTTAACTTTGTGAAATGACTAAAGTAAATAGGGTAGGTACACTAGGTACATCATAAATAAAGAATATCAATGAGCAAAAACCTGCAGCTCTGTGTCATATCTTTATATTCACCGGATGATGTCTTTTTTAACCGACTTCGAAACAAGGAGGAGAATTGTACTTATTAATATTTAAGCAAATATATATTTTTCATGGATGTTCAGTCATACCCAACTTCTTTGTTTATGAATTGATTTAGATGATTCTTTTTTCGTTGTAAAGGGCATACTTCAAAGGGATAGTAACTACCTTAATTTCATTGACATTGGACCTTCGACTTTGAACATACGCCAGGGAACTCCTCAAAATCATTGAAGTTGATTTTCTGTCTGTTAAAAATTGTTTATTTGCTGTTCGCTTCTCTATTAAAGGATCGGAGCCTTTTGCGGCCAACACTGTTTCTACCAACACAAATTGCTCTTTAAAGTTCTTATACATATCAGAGGACTTCCCATCTTTTTTTAATTTCCCATGAAATTTCTTTCGAGATTTCTCTTTACTCGGGGCAGTCTGACTGGTGGAATACCAACACCCTAGAGAAGATTGCATCCAAATAACCTTGTGTTGTTTCTTTGGTGAGTAGTTTTGAGAGTTCTTTGAGGTAGAGGTCGGTCAAGGTTGGTAACGTGCTAGTGATACCCATAAAGTAATTAAGATCTATGGTATTCAAGCGTTCATAGGCTACGGTAGCCGCTTATCAACAGGCGGGCCGTATGCTTGTTTGTCACCTTTGTTATTTCAAAAAAACCTATACTAGGCTGTTGTAATATTGAAATCTAAGTAGGTACCTATGTGTAGTATATATTAAGCGAGTTAAAATGTCTGTCCAGTCGGGAGGTTTGTTGTTCCGTGTCTAAAATATTTTTCAACACCCATTGCATCTCATTATTATTTATACGTATTTGCTGAAGGAGTAAAAAGGCTGTTTTACTTTTGACGTATTAAGAAACTAATAAGAAAACTAAAAAGTAATAAGAAACTATTTAACTATTTTTTTTATTGTATGTTGGCAAACTGACGGCACTGTAGGCACTGGACAGTAAGCAGTGTGCCATGTAACAATATTGGTGAACATTGAGTAATCTACAATCATCGTAGTCGCTGTAATGCTAGCCTGCTCAAATATTTCATGTTACGTTTGAAGGTCTATGTTTTTTCTTCGTGCCGAGATGGACTTTGGCAGCGAAACCCAGTGCATGAGGCTCTGTTATGAAAGGGAGAGTAGGGAATTAGGCCTTATAGTTTTATTGGCCAAACTCTTCTACATAAAATCCAACAGAGATTTTAATTAGCCTTGTTTAACTATATAAATTTAATGTAAGATCTGTAATAGTTGAAACATAATTCACTCCCCTCGTAATGATTACTTTAAAATGTATTATTTCATAGAAATTTGTAGAAACCCTCGTTCGCAGATGGCGGACAGAGCTCGCGTGCGGTACTTGTGCCACCCTACCAAAACACTATTGTCGGTAACAAATCACAAAAAAACAGTTTCCAGATTGTTTACCTCACATTTTTATCTTTTTTAAGCTACTGTAGGTATTGCTTTTTATAAGTATTTTTGGTCGCGGCGCACGCGGCGACTGCCTTTACAAATATCTCACTGAAGCGTTATAGGTGTCCGTAGAACATTTTCATTGTCAACAGTTGATATCGAGGTAACTTATTTCAAATGTTTATTTAAATCGATATAATACGTTTTTTATATTATCAAATTGATTTGTGTTTTCTGTAAAATGACATTTGATTGATAGAACTTATCAGGGGTTTAAAATAAAAACAAACTAAAAAGTATTAAAATTGGTAGGTATATTTAGATCGCCATGTTTGCAAGCATTTAAGTATAATTAATTATGAAATATAATAAGCCTTAATACTGAAACATGAAGATTTTGAGACGCATATTTTCATTAATACATTACGTTATTAATATCAATCATTCAAATAAAGTATCAATCTTTTGAATTCCTTAATAAATGCAAAAAAATAAATAAACTAATCGAACAAGTTATCTAAAAATCTCAGAAAAATCTGAACAACAAACACATTCGAGAATTCATTGCAAATCACGTAGTTATTAAAATTATTAATAAATTAATAAAACTAAATATCGCTTTTCATGTGTGCTAAAAATAATGTAAATATAAAAAGCCAAGTTTCAGACAATTCTAATTAAGGTTCGGAAGACAATAATACAAATACTCAAATAAACTAATTTAATTTTCAGTAATATACAAACACGTGCGTATATAGTTTTTTTTTTTTTAATTCTATATGTGCAAATAGAAACAATATTTCCTAAAGGAACTTTTTAGTGACGCGTTTGTTGATCTTTATATAAATATACAAACATAGTTTGTAGTGTAATAATTTAAAATAATGTATTCTACAAATTATCTAATTTGTCAGCAAGTGTTAATCTGTGTCAAATATTCGTTATACTTCTTTTCTTGAACTTGTTGCAACTTCTGCAGTTTCTTTACCAGACCTTTGCTTAACTCCTTGCCCTCGTGATCGTGTGTAGGAAGCCCCTAGAACAATTAATTTAATGAAGCACGAGTGCTGGCTGATAGGTCACGAGGTCACGTCAATTGTGTCCACCTGGATTGCAACCACAATACACAAGGTGTAATACTCACCATTATGAGAAACTTAAGCGTGTCGCATTCCGGGATCAACCGAAATAACCAGTAATCTAATGGGGCGGTAGTGGTCACGTGTATGGTAATAAACTCGTCAGACTTTTTTTTGGTTTGTCGCGTTTCGAGATCAACCAGATGCCGAGAGGCTTGCAGGCCTACCATCAATTTATAGCCGTTCACTCAATGTTTGCAATTGTTTTGTCTTTTGTACTTATTGGGGTGGGGTGACGGCTACGTAGTTTAGCATGTAAAACCTCCGACAGTGCACGCGTGTTTCAATTAATTTGACAGTGCCGTCACTTTGCCTTGCTAGTATAGTAAATAACACCTATACCTTTATTAGGCTGCCTGACCACTGAAGCGGAGCGGACCTGAGCTATGAAAATATCGTCCAATAAAATTGCATCTCTTGATTTTTATGGAATTCTATTGGCCAAAATTTCCAGAGACCCGCTCCACTCCGCTTCAGTGGACAGGCACCCTTATACGGCATTTCGCTAGAACGATCTTTTTTAACTTACAGCCTACAATGCCAATGTGATCTATCGTTTAATGAAAATTGTTCTTTGTTAACGCAATGGATCGGGCAAGTTTACCGTTGAAACTATTTGCGTTAAAAAAAAGTTATTTATACATATTCACTACTTGCTGCACCTTTACGTGGCTCAAAATTAGCATGCCAAAGAAGCAGCATTATGTAAAAAAGGACTGGACTAGAAAATACCTAGGATAATTCGTAATAGCTAGGTCACACAGACCTTAAACTATTACTGCGGATTTATAAGCCATGCAACTGCATTTTCTGAGTAGTTACTCAATTTAGAAAAATATTTTTTAAAAAAGTCGGTTACTGTTCCACGTGCACATTGCATGATAATCGTTTGGTATATGAGTTATGCAAGACATCACCGGTGTTATACTACCAACAACAGACCAAAAAAGGTTACAATGCTGACTGATGATTAAAACTTCATAAATAATTGTAATCCATTTTCTTTTTTTCTAATAATAGTTTAAAATATTCATATACAGACGCTAATATAATTATTAATAGCTAAGAAAAAACAAAGCGAATAGTTGTTTATTAAATGGTTTTTTTTTAGTCATTTTTACTACACTTAAGAAAATTTAGAGAAACGCAAAAAAGGTGGTATAAAACAAAATATCACGCACGATGTTTGTGACAATTAAGTTTATTAATTTGGATTTTACTTATTATTCATTCATTTAAAATTAGAAACATCGAAAAAACAAATGACAAGAATAAGCCAAACTAAGAAAAAAAATACAGGAAAGAGACACTGTACATGTACTTAACATTTTTATTGAAGTTATACTTCTTTAGGCGCGTTATGAAAAAATGATGAGAGTGAAATTTTAAGATGCGCGCGCATCTGTGACACAAAATTAACAGTATGAAGTTGTCTGCTTAACCGCTCATTATGTCTCGAAAAAAAAAGCTACCAACAAAATAGAAATTGAACCTCGATATTAGTCGCGCATGTTGGTACGCTCGTCACCTCTGATCACTGTTTTCATATTTATAATATTTATCAACATGTTTCTAGTTTATACATTCCCAACACGTGTTTTAGTTTCATACAAGTGCGAATTATATATGTGCTAATAAATTATATTCAGTAGTGATTTAAATTGAATATTTTGATTGATATTACTTACTATTTGTGAATATTAGTGAAAAAAATTGTGCTTATATACTTTTTCAAGTGCTCCAATATAATTGAGGTTAATTATCCGTATGTATTATTTATTGATATAAATTAAAATACTTTTATTTAATATAATTAACACTAAATATTATGAAATTATTAATGTTAAATACTTATTATTGGTTATTTAATATTTACAAAATAAAGAAATAAATTTAATAAAACATTTAATAAAAAGTTTGTGATAAAAATTAAAATTGAACATCAAATTATAATATTAATTTTTAATATTTGCTATTAAATTGAATAAATAATAAATATTTATAAAAATAACTAAATAAATTTAATGAAATTTTGTTGATAAAAATGAAAAGTGAATATTAAATTAAGAAATCAATAAAAATATTTTAAAAATGACCAACCTTAAATTCAATTTTTGAATTTATTATTAAATTTATTTTTAAAATATTAAATAATCAATAATAAACATTTAAAATTAAGAATCTTATAATATTTAGTACAAATTATGTCTTATATATTTATTATTCTCTAAATTTGGTTTTTAATAATTATATATAAATTAATTAATTATAATTATATATTATTATATAAGTTCCGATTCAGACATTACCGGAAGATACTATGGAAGTGGACATCATTTAATTAAAAATACAATTCGAATATTAAGACAATTTATGTTAGACTTAATGTAATTAATTTTTCAAATTTAAAATGAACTTTGTTGATTATCCTTTTCCAATCCTTCTATTATTTTATTGTAATTAATTATTTGCATGCAATTAAAAACTATTTTTTAATGATGCCAAAGAAGTATAACTTCTCACGCGCGTACATAAGTACACGCACCCATTTTTTTATTTAAATGCTAAGGAAAGGCTATAATCAGTACCTAGTGTTGGCCTCTCTAGCTCGTCGAACTGCTTTCAGTCCAGGTAATATTATATCATGGAGATATCCATAAAAGTTATCAAGTAAAAGGCAGCCCAATCAAAATTAAAACACGTACCTTTTCATCAAACTTGGAATATTTATCCGTTTCTTTCTTAAACATTTCAGTCGGAGGTATCTTCTTTTGTTCTTCTTTGGCGCGCTGCGCTTCGAGCAACTCCTGCTTTTTCTTTTGCTTTTCAGCTTCTAACCGCTTCTTTTCTTCCTTTTCTTTCATTAATTCTTCTTTGCTAACAAGCTTTACTACAGTGCGATCTAAATAAGAAATAGTACACTATAAAATGTCACTTCAAACACTTAAAGATATATTACAACTAGCTGACCCGCGCAACTTTGTCTGCGTCATATAAAAGAGAGAGAGAGAGAGAGAGAGAGAGAGAGAGAGAGGAGAGAGAGAGAGAGAGAGAGAGAGGAGAGAGAGAAGAGAGAGAGCAGAACTAGCAGAGAGGCAGAGAGTAGAGAGAGATGGAGAGAGAGAGATGATGAGATTTGGAGAGAGAGAGTAGTAGAGAGAGAATGGAAAGTTCTAAGGGAGTAGATGATTTAGAGATCAATTACTGTAAGAGAGGCATTGTAAGAGAAGAAATTGTGAATGAATAAGTATTTATTTACGAAAGGAGTTAATAAATACCATGTATATAACGCAATCACATTATTCGCATAATAAAAATCGCTAATTCATTATTTTATAACAAATTTTATTACCACAAAAAAGGTTATATTCAGTAAACCTTAAAAGATAGCCATATGTTGTCGCGCACTTTTTTTTTTGAACTTTTTAAGAGTAACAATTTCGTCACACACGATTCTAGCATAACTTTAATCATTAACGCAGCGCACGCAGTGGAAGCTCTCAAAAGAAATAAATTACCCCCATTTTTACAACATTTTTCATTGATGCTCCGCTCCTATTGGGCGTAGCGTGATATTATATAGCTAGCCTTCCTCGATAAATGGGGTATCCAACACTAAAACATTTTTTTCATTCGAATCAGTAGTTCCTGAGATTAGCGTGTACAACCAAACAAACTCTTCAGCTTTATAATATTAGCATAGATTTACTTTTAGAATACTGAATATTACAATCTTGTTGACAAAGTTCGAAGTATCATTGTTTTCCGCAATAAATACAAAACCGCAATATGTGGTTCCAAAAAAACAAAATTCTAATTTTTGTGCGACTCATGGGACAATATTATCAAATACTATAACTGTGGTATTATGATTAAAGCTTAATTAAAAGCCAAGGTATTTTAAAAAATCCACCATTTCATTTTAACACTAGTTAGTTTTAATAATTGATTTAAATAAAACAAAATAATTGAAGCAATGATGGCTCAGTGGTAGCGTGTACGGACACCGCGTCAATCGACTTGAGTTCGAATCCCTGCATTAAAGTCTGAACTTTCGGTGAAAGAAAACATCGTGATTAAACCAAAGCGTGGTGGTAGGGCATATTCCCGACTGGTTAGCTACCACTCTCAAATTGAAAATAGCTTCACTCGAGAGCCAGTCTTCCACTAGGCTTATAGCGTGTTTTACCCATTTTGGGCCCCATCTTCAACTAACATCAGATCAGATAAAGTTGTGACCAAAATGCTTAACCTATAAAAAAATATATTTAATATTATTTATCATAAATCTTTAGATTAAATACAATTTCTATTTTTTTTATGTAAGACTATACTAGACGGATCTGAACTGCAGTTTACATTTTAAAAAAAATAATTAGCCGCGCCGCGCCGTTCCGCTGCAATTTAGTTCCGCCGAGTGCGATCTTACTTTTAATCTTCCAACATTATAGTAAATATACAATTAATGTATACAATGTAGAAGATCAATAATTAAAATATCATTATCTATATAATTATTAAGATTTTCACATTCTTTATACCTACGAATAGCGTAGTAATGATTTAAAACTAGCCGGCAGAGAGGAACCACTAAAAAAGGCGTTTTTTTTTTAAATCGATACATACCCGGTTTGTCTTCAAGCCTAACCCCCAGTTCTGGCAGCACGCTATCTCGCAACTGATCGCATAGTGAGAGCACTTCATTCGCGTTCCCGTTGCGGGCCGCATCGCGCACTCGTCCGCGGAACGTACTTAGCGCTTCTAGATACGGCATCACTGTCTCCTCTAGCTATAACATAATTTCCTATTTGAATCAAAACGAAGAACGAACCTTTCATAGAATGTCGATATTTAAATATGATATCAATACTACTATTATAAAGAGGCAATGTTTTTATATTTTCTTGTAATGTCTGGATTGATCGGTCCGATTATAAAAATTCTTTCACTAATAGAAAACTGTAATGTACCTGAGTGATATCGGCTATTTTTATTCTTATTTAATTAATGCGAAGGAAATCGCAGGCAGTTGCTGGTTTGTGAATAAATCGTCTAATACGTGGACAGAAGGCAATAACCTCAAGATAAATCCATTCAATGGACTAAAAGACAGCGGCGCATGAGGTAATGACGCAGAAGACGAACTATAGAGAGCACGCAAGTTGAATGCAGAGTTAAGGAATTCGATAACACTGTGACCTAATTAGAACTATTGCTGTCGATAAGTTTACATTTACATCTTCGTTAACATAATGAAAAAATAAGCTAATAATTTATCAATATTTTATTATTTCACACGGAAATTCAAACTGAAAAATAAATCTCTGAAATTTAATCTCCACATTCATTTTTCGACATTTTTCGTGCTTGAAGGATGTTTTTTTTTTGTTATAGAAATTAATGGACTCTGATCAGTCATTTTTAAAACAAAAAATATCACGGGGCCACACCTTGAGTGCTAACGCGATCTGTAATCGTACGATAGTTGTCAAAGACAGCACTCATATCACTTCAGTAGGGTGCATGAGGCGAGGCGTGTGTACGGCGCGGCGGGGGTCAGACTCCCGCTTTTCACCTCAAGCCCCGACTGCATTCAACTCGCTTGCTTACCATAGCAAGAAGAGGTTCTGACACTTTTCAGGTCCAAAACTTCTAACTCTCCTTATTGCTGGATGATTTAGAAGTGCACTAAAAAATGAGACGACCTAGAGATATGAAATTGAAAACGAAAAAGGAAAGGGCCGCTCTGTGCGAATTTTGCACATTTTACTATTCTTGTGATAAAAGTATTTTTTGTATTACAATAGATGTCAAGCACGTATGTGACGGAAAGCCTATTTAACTAGAACACGTATTTATAAAGAAGAAACAGCCAGATGTACGTCTAAAGTGGGAGGAAAGCCTAATATGTAGTCGGAAATCTATAAATGGTGTATTTTTAAAATAAAGTGAACTTTGTTATGCAACAGAACATGTAAATATTACCTAAACGTATAAACATTTTTATCCACATTTCACAAGACACGTATTACATTTTGCCATTGTAATTTATCTGATAAGGGTTAATGATAAAAAATATACAGTAATTATGAAAAAATTAACAAATCACGTGTAGAAATACTAACAGAAGTTATACCTACTTTGTTTCAAAACATAGCTACACCGTTAACCAACGTTCAAAGATTATGAAATACATAATTGCTTTTCGTTTGTGTAAAAATTATATCAACATCAATTTCAAATTGTAGCTGCTAGGTTTTCAAATTAAATGAATGAGCCGCCATAGACAAATTGATTATTTCTGAGCTAGTTCGTATTTTTTAACCCCCGGCGTAAAAAGAGGTGTTATAAGTTTAACGCATAGAGTATAAATTAAATCTATGGTTTAACGTGTGTATCGATATATATTGTATTTGTGGAATTGTAGCTTACAAACGGCTGAACTGATTTTGATCTAGTTTTTTTAATTTGAAAAGTGACTTAATTGAGAGTATTCTTAGCTATAATTCAAGAAAATCTGTTCAGCAGTTTGAAGATTATCAGCTCTTTTCTAGTTGAGAATAGATATGAGCATCATCTTCAACAGGTCTGATTTAGTTGACATTTAGTATTCTGTTACTTCATTGACTTTAAAAACACATAAACCTGATGCTGCAGCGTCATCTGGAATCTGTAGGATACCTAACTCCTCACCAACTTACACCAGAGATATCGTGTATGGGCACATTGGAATGACCTCAATGAATATAGGTGTTGGTGGTTTACTAAATTTTCAATTTACCTTTATGTTAAAACTGTTTGCAAGAGACTATAATCATTATTATATAAATATATATTTTTTATGCAACTTCTACTCACACAACCGCCATCTGAGCTACCAACAGGGAAACCGATGCCTCCCCTGGGGCCCTCCACAGCACCGAAGATATGCAGTATGTCAGTGATGTACCGCGCGGTCGAAGACAACACAGGAGAGTTGCGCGGTGACGTCTCACGTAAGTACACATGCCCGGCACCAACCAAATCGCGTAATGCATCTAATGCAGCTCGCGTGTCCACGTTATCTACGATAATAGACAACATTATTCTGCATAACATACCATCATGCATGTGAAGGGTAAAGCAGAGGTGTACTAATGTACACCCACAGTTCGCCGGGTATATTTTTAGGTCCCATATAATAAGGGGCGAGCCTATTGTGTAATAGGGGTATAATGTGTAATTGTGTATTCTGTATATTAACTAAATAAACACAAATAATGTGTGTACAAAAAACTCGAGAGGTTTTGACCGGCGGAATATTAATTTGATTTACGAATTTATTTAGAATTGGCATACATTTACTAATTTAGATTTGTAACACTATCTACTGATGTGCTCTCGTGATAAGCTTTTGCATCCCTCGGGAAGAAGCCTCTCTGCCGAGCAGTAGCACACTGACAGGCTGATAATATTTATTTATTTTATAGTTCCAGTCATGATTCGTGATCACGAAGCTGTTAGTATTGTCGGCTAGTTCGAATAAGCACTTAAGTAATCAATCGATGACAACACCGACAGACAAATATTTCATTATGTCAAGGTTATTATTTAAGACACGTAGACACTCGAAATTATAATGTTATCGGTATTACGTGTTAAACCCCAACGCAAAAAGAAACGTGTTAAAGTTTTTAATGTATCAGTCTGTCTGTAGCACTGTACCTCACAAAAAGCTAAACCGGTTTTAATATAGTTTGTTTTTGTTTGTAAGGTGACTTGATCGAGAGTTCTTAACTATGATCTGTTTAAGGATTATCAGCTCTTTTCTAGTTAATAAATAGAAGATGTGAGCATTTTCTACCGGTCTGATTGAAAAACCTTGTCCTGGTGCCAGCTGATGCGTTATCTCGAATCTGTAGGATACCTAACTCCTCAACAACTTACAGCAGAGGTATTTGAGCTTATAGTTTTTAACATACATAATTATATTATTTAACTTTATTAAATCTAGTTAATGACTTATTTATATGCTATTGTTATATCAACTAACCACAGAGTGCTGCGTGAACCTGTTCCTTGACTGACGTGAGTTTAGCGGAGAGTGCTTGCTCCTCCGGACCCCACACGCCACCGCAACCTACGTCATAGCCACTACGAAGCGCATCTTTCACTGTCAAAAAGAATTCCTGAAACAATTTAAGCCGATTATTGAACTGCTTTAATTAAATATTTTCTATATGTCCACAAAGGATGGTGGGTTATCTTAAATCGACACAAGAAATTTACACTATGCTATCTTAAAAATATTGATTTTACAGGAGAAGTATTTGGAGTTATTTATATCGGCCAATGTAATTATCCCACCGTATAGTGTCGTGTTTAATATATAGTTTCATTACTTTTTAATCTAAATCATTTGATAAATACGGAAATTGGCAATTTCCATTTTAGTGTAGTGTAAATTGGTGATGTTACTTTGTTGATCAGAAATATTATAAATTAGCAGTGGCCCGCGGCTCAGCACGCCTTTGTTACTTCGCAATAGTCATTTTGCATCCTGTAATTTAAGTTTTATTCATATAGCTTATCGCTTCTCGTGTACAATTTTCATCAAAAAAATTTTTTTTTTTTTTTCTAATAATGAGTAACATGGAAAAAAAAAATTTATAGCCCAACACTTCCTATGTACAAAATTTTATAAACTCGGTTAAGAATACAACTGATAAAATTCAATTTATACACTATATGAGTTGTCGACAATGTCAAATAAAATAAAATTACAGTATGGAAATAACGACTCTGGGAAAAAAGCGGGTGAAGCCACGGCTATACCGCTAGTTATAATATATATTTAATGCGGGCGTAGACCACCAGTTAGTAATATACTGTAATTATATTGAGCACATGACTCACATTAAACATCTTTTCAATCTGTATCGCCATATCCATAGTGTTATCTGAGTAATCAAGGGTCTCCTTCCAGCCGTGCAGCAGAAAACCGAAACGCAGTTGCCGCGATGTATGCCGCTTTAACGCATCGCCGATGGTAATAAAGTTCTTCAGTGACTTTGACATTTTACAACCTGCGATCATAAGGTGACCAGCATGCAGGAAATAGTTTACCCAACCTGGCTCATCATAATGTGCCTGTAATACAATTTTACCATATTATTATTAATACTCTATCGGGATACCTAAAAAGGCGCAATCTCTACAAACATGCATTCATTAAATTTAATAATACGGAAAACAAACTTGGCTAATGAGAGTAATGACATCGACAAAGTTCAATTTTTTTTCTTGTAAAGGCAAAGTATTTTAATTTATTTACATAAAGAGCTCACGTGGACTACATAATGCAGTCGATCGGGCACACGCGCGAAACATAGAAACCCTTCATTTTTTATATTTGTAAGATAACACTGGTTAAGCTATTACTTTTACCGGGATAAAAAGTACCCTATATGTTATTCCAGGTAGACTATCTGTGTGCTAAATTTCATTCAAATCTATTCAGCGGTTTTTGCGTGACTGAGTAACAAACATCCAAACATACACACTTAACATTTATTATATTAGAAGGAAGAAGGATATGTCCATACTAAGTTCTAGGTTTGAAACTCAATTAGTGAGTGCAGTGAGTGGTAACATAGCAATTTATTAATTCTATATTTATTTGTATTCTTATTTAATTACATGTATTAAAATAAATTATAAATATATAAATAAGTTTAGATCTCCCAAGCGAAGTTTTTTTGATGTGAAAACGTCTATTCGATAGTTAAGTAAATTGATAGCCAATAACTTTCTTATGAAAAATAATACCATCAGATTTCAATCTTTAATGACTACGAGAATGATAATGCGATAACAATGGTTGAAGTCACAATGGATAGAGATAGAGAATGTTTGTCTTGGTACCTATGATGCAGCATTTGTTTACCTATGAGTAGGAGTAGGATTCTACTCGAAAATTATAATTGACAATAATATAATAAAAAATATGTCATCATAGCGGAGATAACAAGAGTAACGGAGAAATAAAAAAATTGAATTCTACCTATTATACTATGATAAAAGAGCTATAAAAAATATAGATATGTGTTGCGCCGCTTTTAAACCACTGCCGCGCCGCACGATCATAGGCCGGCACGCCGCGATACAAAGCAAGGGGTGGGTGTTCCCGAGAGCTGTAGGGTTATTAATGTCGGTAATCTCCATGATGGATTGTGAGACGTAGTTTAGATATCAATTGCATGCTCACTTTCAAGTTTAAGTTTCAACTTACTCCCTCGATCACTCAGTAAGTGTTAAGACTTTACAAAGATTTTTTTGCGTGATAAAGTTTCCCCGCACTTTGGGAATATTCCTGGGTTTTTACCCAGTATTTACCAAAATAGAGTTTTTACCGGGTTCTTTCCTATTGAGGATTTTTATCCATCGACCATTTCACCCGTGACGTCATCAGGCTAGTGTAAGCGCCTGTACATAATTATGAATTTAGAATTAACGTTAAGTAAAATTATAAATCAGTGTAGCGACATAGCGTGTGAACGCGTTCAACTAGAAGATTGATTCGGGTTGTCATAGTGAGCTTGAGACGCACTATAAGAACTCAAATTTAAGTAACAAAAATATTCTCCGAAATCTTTATAAATAACGGTATTAAAGTGAAAATCGCAAAAAAATTCAAGATGTCGTTTCATATGAGTCGTAAATACATATGTGCGGAATTATAGAAAACTCAAATCAGAGGAAACCTCGCATCAAAATGAATTTAAAAAACTTAAAAAGTCCAGTGCCGAGCAAATGCGAGAGCTACGGCAGCATTTAAAGGAAAATGAAAAACGGCACAAAGCAATAGTTAAACCCGACGTTATCACGGTAAATCGATTATTTCGATTACACCTTTCCTTTTCTTTTTCCACCAAATCTACTGACTGAGGGAACCACTCAAATAACGAAATAATTTTTGTTGCTAATAAATAAGTGAATTACATGTATATGTGAGCAATCTATTTCATAAATTAAATATATAAAAGATCTAAGTGTAAAAAATATTACCAATAAAACATACCTCACTCTGAGCCAGTTCATTGTCATGATGTGGAAATTTAAGATCGACTCCACCTGTATGAATATCTAATTTGGATCCAAAGACATCAGAAGCCATGGCTGAGCATTCTATATGCCAACCTGGTCGCCCATGCCCCCACGGCGATGGCCACGAAGGTTCGCCGGGCTTACTGCGTTTCCAAAGAACAAAATCGTTTGCTGAACGCTTCTCACTCACATCCTCCGTTAAGACACCTACAAAATTAGAGATTTTTGTAGATAATACTATTCTATCGTTTTGCTCAACACTGTTAGCATTATTTGACAATTGGTTGAATATGCTTCAAAAATGAGTAATGTATATTTAGCAATAAACAACCTAGGTATATTTTTATGGAACGGAATGGAAATATTGTGAGGCGTTCCGGATGATAAATAAATGTTGTAATCCATACACCACCATTAAATGAAAAACAGAAATATATGTACTTATTTTTTTAAAATTGTATACAATTTTATGGGAAGATGCTGTTGCCACGTATCAGTAGGAGTTCTTATCATATTAATTATAGATAATATTAATTTATAAAAATCTGGTAAACTAAAATATATAAAATTGGTTTTATTATTAAGTATTATCATTTGTATTTGGAAGTTATAAAAACTTTAAATGTTCAATCTGCTCTTGTTATGGGAAAAAATTATTATTTAAATAACTATTGCACAGTCATTATAACTATTTACTCAATAGCAGTAATAGTTTGTATTAAACCATTTCCATTTAGGAACTTATTAAACCTCATAATAAACTTATGACACAATGAATTATTACATAAACTATTTTTATTGCTTACCTTCTCCTTCTAATAAAGATTTTGTATCACCATAAGCTTCGGGTACAAGTCGAGCATAGTGGTGCTTCTCTCTACTGTCAAATTCACTCACATTGAAATAAACTGACCCATTTGACTCATATGCTAGGTTGTTGTCAATTATTTTCTCAATGTATTTTATTATTTGTGGTACATATTCACTTACTCTTGTTAACACATCTGGTGGCAATACCTTTAAAAATAATATTTTATTAAATGGAAAAGAAATATAATATGTCAAACTTAATAGTCTCCAGAAACCCGAGTATATAGTGACATTGTGAGTGGAATCAACTAATAATGATATATAATTTGTTTGTGTTTTGGAATGCAACACCTTCAATAGAATACAGAGGTTGGTTTTTACCATTAAAGTAGATATAAATATATTGCACTACATACAACCTACCACACACAAAAAGATTTAAAAAGGGTTAGAAGCAATCACAATAGATAACCATTTTTGTATAAAGGTTGGTGTTTTTTAATACTATAAGTAATATAAAATGAAATTTACCTAAAATATCAAGAAACTTCATTATATTATGCAACTTACATTTAATGCTTTCATGTCCTTGTGAAACTCATTCTCCCAATACTGAGGTAAATCTATAAAGATTTCATTATCAGAGACTGTGCCACCATATTTACTATCTAACCAATCTGATAATGGGCTTTTAGTAGAGTCTAGAAAATCACACCTTACTTTCTTAATCTTCTCATCATCCTTTGATTCTATAGCTGATTTCAGGACCTGAATGGCTAGTGCAATACTGGAATTTTAAGTTTGTATTTTTTTTCAGTAACATTAAGTACATAATAAAAAACAAAATTTGTTTTATTTAACTATACCTTTTACAATGAATTTTGTTTTTTTTTTTTGTATTTGAAAACATACTGTGGATATATATTGTAATATACATATCAAGTACTTTTAACAATAAATATATTCATATTTTAGTATCTATGTTAGATTATATTAGATGTTCCAATGAAAAATTATAGAATAATCAAAAAAAAGCATGCAAAAAATAAAATATTAATGTTTAATACAGACTGTGTATGCTTTATGAATCTTTATTATGTATATTCTTCTAATCTTTGTAAACCTATACACATTATTTTTTAAATTATTTAAAAAAAACAACAATATTTACTAAGAAAAAGATAATAAGCCTATCCCTTAGATCAATAGAGTTTTAAAACTGAACAGTCAAGCATTAATTTATGCTTTTAATATGGAAAATTTTAAATCTACATTTTTATAAATATCAGAAAATATGCACATCTTACTTGTCCAATGTTTTTTGGAGTAAGCACTTTTTATCTGGGTCATTGCAGTTCTTTATTGCTTCTTCATAATAATTTATGACACACATTGCATCATCTATTGTATCATTCAAATTTCTTGGTTCCTTTAAATATTTCTGATACAAATATTTCTGTCTGACACTCTTGATTATTTTATCATCTACATCTGTTATATTAATTACATAGAGTACATCATATCCAAAATAGTTTGAAAGCACTCGTCTCAGAATGTCGAAAGATATGTATGATCTGTAATTAAAATGTAAAAAAATATTATAATTTACTTATATCTATAAATTCCAGTGACAACTTAACTACAATCAAGAAATTTCTTAATGAGTCACAAACTTACTGTTTAAATAATAAATAAACTGTAATATTGTTACAAATACATAGATTTTGTTTAAATAGTCACATTTTAGGTTAAAATTTAGAATAATTTGACATGTGGATGGTAACAGGAGGGGTTTGAGGGGGTGGCGCCACCCCTATCCTCTGACACTACTCCCATTACAAGGTAATTCACCTGGCCTGAGTTATTGGTAGTTAAAAGTTTCAAGGACAAATTTGAAATTTCAACATTTAGTACTGTTTTTGCATCCTGAGGGTCAGGAGAAGGCAGAGGGAAGGTGGGAGAAGCAATTTACCATTTCCATAGAATGCCTCTGGCCACAGTTATAGGGGATATAAGTTTCAAAGTCAAATTTGAATTTTTGGAAGTTGAACTTACAATCACAATAATAAATAATAAAATTTGGAGCTGGAACTCTCCAACCACTGCCGCAATACATTCCCTATGCTCGCTCGTTCTTTTCCTCGTTGCATGAAACTTAACACCTATTTATTTACTTTATCCACCTTGCTATCTATTTACTTTTGAATGGCTGAATCTTAGGATAAACTATATTATTTATAGTATTTTGTATTTATAAAATAAATTTAGTGTAAAATAAATTATTCACTATTTAATATTTATTGAATCCATCAAAACTTTTACCAAAAAAGAGCATGGTATTATTAGCTATTTTAGTAGAACAACATAATAATAAAACAATAAAATTTAAAAAAATTGTTTGTTTACTATGTTGTTAAGCTCCTCCTGAGATTCTATACAAATGCAGCTCAGTCTATGTAGGTATGTTTGGTTTCATTAGTATTTTTTTAAGGTAAAATTTAATGAAATGTTAGTGGGATGATAGATAAGAATACCAAATCATAATTTTGCTTTTCGTTTCATAGTTTTTCGTATTTGCAAGTAACATTTTTAAGATTTAGAGGTTAGAATAATTTTCTCGAAAACGGCGAATTACCTTGTAAAGAGAGTGGTACGGTTAACATACTAACAATACCTTGAATGTCTATTGCTTAGAATTTTTTTTTTTTACTATGCAATACCTGAAACTTGAATAGCCTAATGTTTGAGTCATACTTGAATGTCGTATTCAGATAAATACGTAAAATATGTATATAAAATTTACCTGGCATGTCCCATATGAGATGCATTGTATACAGTCGGCCCACAACTATACCAGTTTACACGATTACCATACGTTGGAATAAATTCTTCCTTCTGTCTAGTTAAACTGTTATATAGCTTTAACACTGGCCGATCGTTTCTCCTAACCGGCGGAGACCAATTCGGTTGAGTTCTTTTAGACATTTTAAACTTTATTGACACAATATTCTCGATATATATTTTTTAATATTAAATTAATGTGAGCCCCGTATGTTAGAAGTCAGAACTGTTTCAATTCACAAAAAACAATGAAATGAAATAAAGTCTTCACAAATTTACAAAATACAAGTCCCATCGCCACGTATCTACCCCACTCGCCGTCGCCAAACCAGACTTGCCTAGGGGCTAGGGATGAAACAATACGAGTAAAACTCGTACTTATCATTCAATTCCAAATAATTTTTGTATCAATGCTTTGTAACTGAGTATCGAGTAGGTATCGGTGGAAATTACTCGTACTCGCTCGTAACATAAATATTACAATTTAAAAAAATATGTCTATAACTTTTCTATTATGCAGTGGCACCTTTGTACTCAATAAGCGTATGATATACACACTGTGATACACACAATGTTTATACAATCTATGGTTGATGAATTACCCGACTATCAATTTTATTGTACAATGTGAGATGGCATGAGGCCATGTCACGTTTGTATATTATAATTGAACCGATTGGATGTATAGTAAAATATCAAATCACTTAACGTTATAGAAACAGGCGCAAAAGATTGGGAAATTGGGAATCGGTTACACATTACCAAAGAATGAATTTTACACAATACATTTCTATAAAGGTGAACTTGGAATTTTTTTGTTGAAATTAAAAACTGATTTATGAGCATTCTTTTTAAGCGTTGCATGATAAATGTTACGAACAAAGGTTACTTCATTATAAAACTATTTTATGAAGATAATACATATTTGCCTTTTACAAAATGTAGTTTAGATGCATAGTTTGAGAGATAATGGAAAATTAAAATAATTAAACACTCGTATCCGGTATATTGTCTTAAAAAAAACTATACGAGTAACTTTCAATACGAGTAAGTATCAATACTTTTTCAACAATTCCTAGTGGATATCGATACTTGTCCTCTGATACAGAATCAAGTCAAGTCTATGATACAATATACAAGTATCAATGTTCTGTGCTAGTATCGTTGTGTAGCTGACGGGAGGCGCAATATATGTGCTGAGCCCTTAATTTAATTATCTATCGCGAATCAATCTCCCTCGTACACTATTGCTGCGATATACAGTAAACAATGTAAGAACAAACAAAAGAAAAAAGACTTACAACATCAGGAGCGGGCGGCGACCTTGACCTTGCCCCGTCGACATCGACAGAATGTGAGGTATTTGTGTTTGTGGAGTGAACTGTATGTATTTGTGTGTAGCAGCCTCAGATCTCATAGGACACTCACTTAAGCAATGAGTTCAGCAAAACTCCTGGTACACCAACTCCAGTTATACAAAATAACATTTAACACCATGTATCAAAACACTCGGCGGACTATAACGTAGCGCTTCACCAAACGTCAGTAATGACGTCGCGCATATAACAAACAAAAATGCGAGCTCACGGTATCAAAGCACAAAGCGGTGTCTGACGTAGCGCTTCACCGAACGTCCGGAGTGACGTAACGCTGGCCGCTGCACTACACAGCACGCAGGAGTACTGTAGCATAGCACTCAGCGGTCTGTTATGTGACGATCAAAGCCGTCGGACGAACCACGGGGGGTGGGGCAACGCGGCGCTTGCGCAGAACGATTGCCCTCGCGCATACAATTCACCAAGCACAGCGATCGCGGTATCGTACGATGCGACTATGAACTTATTCCAAACACGCTGCATCCCTATTTGCCCAAAATGTACTCTTCAGTGCTGTCAGTGCACGATAGCGAAAAGTTACCAAGATTGCTTAAAAAATAACATTTATGCGATAAATGAGTACTTACCTGCACTCATTTACATAGATTTATATTGAACTAGCGGCCCGCCCCGGCTTCGCACCGGTGTTTAACAAAAATTTCAAAATTAAAAATTATAATACCCACGAATAGACCTTTAATTTGCGTCAGGCTACTAAAAAAAGAAAATTATAAAGAAAGTTTGAATATTAGTATTTTATTTATTTTAATGACTTTTTTGTTAGTATTTTATATATGTATATTTTTTGTTATGTATTTAATTTTTATTTTTTTTTATTTTTGTAGAAAGTTCATATATATAAAACAAAAGCCATTCAATTTATTGAGTCAGAGCTTCCCAGTAAACGATATTTGACGTTGTTTTATTTAGCTGCTTTTTAACGTCAATTCATGTGGTGGCAGTCCAGAACAGTTTAGACAATTTAAAAACTCCTGTAGGTAACGGACTGCTTCTTCGATATTAGTTACAGTGTCGATTGATTTGTAATTTTTGACGTGACAACGTTTTATAATTCGATGGAGCCGGCTGCACGCACGAAAAAACATGACTCATACAGCGTTACCTCGCTCTGAGGCGTTCCATTTAAGGCTTGAAGTGCAAGCGAGAGCGCGGAACGAGCGACAAAGAGGCACAATCGGCCTCCGCGTTCGGCAGTGTTCGACATCTGTCTTGCATTGCATTAAAATGATACCATTCCATCAGTATTTTCTTATGACGTTGTCACGTTTAACTATCGTCAGTAAACCGACTTTACAGACAACCGATTTTTTTTTTATTTGGCCGGGGACTTTTTGAATAATTAAATTGTTTATTTCTTTCACCATATCCTTCCTAGGTGTCACTATTGCCCTAGAACACAACCAACGAAAGTCCCTTTCGTGCAAAATTACAATGTCAGCGTATACCAGATGTATTAAAATTTCTAAATTATTGACTATATGGTCTAGAGACATTTCCAAAAGGATATCACGATTTCTGCATAAATTTGGAGTGGCAAGCTGCTTGATACGTCTCTTTGAGAACTCCCTCAATGGTTTTTAAGTACTCGAACGAGGTTGGACCGCGAATGTGATGTAGTAACATCCTAAGATAAAAACACTTTGATTGAGAAGGATGTACACCGTAGACTCTTCCTAAAGCGGCATCTTTATGCCTGGATGGCCAACTACATCCACACCACGCCTCCTTCTTATGAATTTATTATTAGCCCATGTGTAGTATTGCGGGACTTCGTGGTAGGTATAGAAGTGTCTTTGTGAATTTACCTTCATTGTAGAGCTCAAAGAAAGCCAGCAAAGTAGTTTCACGTGGGTTTTGGGCCACTTGTTCAGCTGTTACTGCGGTAAAATAAACGCTTTGGCCATTTTCTAAGTTGACAGCTAAATCAAGACTGTAGGATGCCGCTCGTGGATCGGAAATTCGAATATTCGCCAGACAGCTTCGGATGTACCAGCCATTCAGGTAGTTTCCATTTGGGTTTATGACGCTAAAAGTAGCTTGGTCAGATCCGTTATATATTTGCAAATGTATTTGATGGTTTGAACTAAGTGGCAATACTCCACATTTATGTGAGCGTTAAACGTCCTACACAATAATTCAGAATAAGGGACAATCCATCTATTATCTATATTGAACCTACTTCCTCTGATATTTAGCATAGCGCACTGTCCTCTATTTTCGGCGTCACGACGACGATAAACTGCATATCCGTCCTCTCCGGTTTGGTTACCGTTGATTTAACGTCGAGGGTACTTTTTTTAATCAGATACCGTTTTTCATACATGGTGCTGTTTAACTATGCTCTCCGCATGATCCGTGCACCATATTTTTTGTTACGATATAGTACAATATCGGATCGTTTTGTGAAATAAAATTTTAAAATAAAAGAACACTTATTGTGGCATAATTATAATAGTTAGAGATATGCTGTCGCAACACTTTTTATAAATAATAATGTGTTCTGCAAAGTTGTTTTACATTATTTTATTCTATCATCAATAATTTTTGCCGCGTACGCGATGTAAGAAAATTTTAGGTATTTTTTTTACACCTTGAGTTACATTATTTGAGCTTTAGTAATGATCCCTAACTTTTTGAAAATTTAATATAGCCTATGTCACTTTGGGATAGTGAACTTCCCAACAGTGAAAAACTTTTTCAAATCGATTCAGCAGTTTCTGAGCCTATTTAATGCAAACAAACAATCAAATCTTTCCTATTTATAATAGTAGTATAGACAATATTAACAGAACTATTAATGTTAATTACTTTCTCTACCGACACGCAGTATCTATTTATTCACCTAGTTTTATATACCACTCAGCTCAGTCAAACAGGATCAAAATTGACTATGGTAGACAAGGTTTACAAACTACAAACAAACACAAAGACAGAAACTTGCTGCTTGCAGTGGCAGTGCATGGTTTCGGTTTATCTATGTAAACATCACATAATACCTTTTCCTTTTTCCATGAAAACCGGAAAAAAGAACAAGTTGTAAGAGCAGATAAGATAAAATGTTACGAAAATACCGATGCCAGCTCCAAAACATATTAAATCTATAAAATTTCTTGAATATCAGTTGAAACTGAATAAAAAGGGTTAATTGCAATATAATAAATTTGTAGCCCACATCATTTTAAAATCGAATGAATTAATACCTATGTTCATTTTGTGTAACTTGAAAGAGAACTTTCCAATTTTTCTTCTTACTCTTCCTAACTTAGCAACTAATACTCTTTAATGAAAACTATTACTGCCATTATCAAGTGAAATATAGTGTCTTTTTCAATTTTTGTATGTTTACTATTAGAAAAATATATTACGTTTTTGACAACCCTGTACAATTTTCCCTTTTCACTTCTGTGTGTTTAGTGTGAGTTTTACAACTAATTGTAGTTTACGTAACTTTTTCGTCAGCGTTAAAAAACGCCAAACTGTTCGGCAAGGTTAACTTCGCGAGTGCGAGTTTCTCCACTTTATACTGTCAGTTATATGTACTGTCGTTTATACACCTAAACAAGAGTTATTATTTCATTTCTTATGTTGGTTACTCTGCAGCATGTATGAATATGTTGGAGAGTTGAGCGCCCGCCTGGTGATGATGGAAGACCGCTTGGTTCCATCGACTCGTCCGTCTTTGGCTGCAGACCGGAGGCGGACGGTGGGTGACACCGAGCAACAGAGAACCTTAGGTTCCAAGCCTGCATCTCGCGCGAGAGCTGCACCCCGCGCTGCGGTGGCTGAGCCGACAACGTCTTCCCAGATGCCTGTTCTAGGAATGGATTGGGCACGGCTTCCTGCCACGACGGCTTTTTTTTTTTTTTTTTTTATAACTGACTATTCTGTTAGCCTTAGGAGCCCTATCCTACACCAGAGCCGCTGCGGCTTTTACAGCTTCACCGGACTTGGGGGCGAGCGCTTAGGGCACTCAGCCGCGAAAGTTTGTGACGACCCACACGAGGGTGCCAGAGTGGCCGAACTTCGGCTCGGGCGGTCGTCGCGAATGCGAAAAAGTCGCGATCTAACTAATTCCCTAATCCTAGAGAATTCGAACTAACTAATATATACTCATATGCACGTTCCCCTCCTCCTGGGAGGAAGGAGTGGACCATGCGTATGTGTATTTAATAATCGGAATGGTTTTTCTACACTAACTAGCGCATTAGTCTAACTAGCGAAAAAAAAAAACAAAAAGGTCCCTTACAGAACCTATGTGCCTGTGTGGTGTGCACGTGTGTGTGTTCATACGTGTGTAATGTTGTGTGTGGGTAGCTAAGTGTTGCACGTATAGTGTCACTTTGTATCGCGCGGGCGGCTGCCTGACCCAAGGTTTTCACACCGAGGAACGGACCTAGGCTTGGGTTGCCGCTAGAGAGGGTGGACGTGACGGGTGTGCGGGAGCGAAGTTAACCGCCCGTCCTCTGCGGAGAGAACGGTGGTTACGCGGGCGTGGGCGGTGGCACGCTCTGTTTGGATAGACGTTGGCGTAGAACGCGTTAGCTGTTTCGGCTTGGTCGAGCGGGTCTGTGAATATATTACGCGGCCGGCGTTTTCTCCGGCAGGCGTTGGGGTCGGGAACATATGAAGCTGCCGCTTTTATTAGGGGATTCGCGTGGTTCGATGCGGTGTCGATATAAGAGCGAGAAAGGTGTTTGACATAGGCATGTATCGAAGGAAGGTCCATATCTCTATGGAGATCCTCCACACGAACATACCTAGGGGCGCCGGTAAGGCGGTGAAGAAACCTATTCTGGATGGCTTGTAAGCGTTTCCAATTATATCTTGACATATGTGCGAACACAACGCAGCTATATGTCATAATCGGTCGGATACACATCTTGTAGAGCGTAAGCTTGTGTCTCGTGGACATTTTCTTGCAGCACATAACAGAGGATGCAATCGGGCGAGGGTCCAGGCGGCCCTTTTCCTAACCAGAGTGATGTGGCGTATAAAGGAGAGTCTACTATCTAGGGTTACACCTAGATATTTGGTCTCCTTTACCCAGGGGATCGGATTACCGAAGAGTTCAAGGGGATGATCTTTGTGTTTTTTCGGTATCTGTGAGGCGGTTTGGTCGAAGAGCACCGCTGCGCTCTTCGTGAGGTTTATGGCTATTCGCCAGTCGTTAAACCACTTCCCGAGAGTGGTCACGGCTCTTTGGATTCTACATTTGAGCTCAGGGGGTGACTTATAAAGTGGCTTTTCTAAGGGCGAGGCTAGCTTCCGATTTACCCAGCCTGGGCATCCAGGATTTGTCGGTCCGGAAGACCGCTACGGGGGCCAGGGTTGTTGAGATCCCTGGCCCTCAAGGTGCTGAACAGGCTGATAAATTGGCACAGTGCCTCGAGGTGGCGTTGGCGGGAGTTGCTACTGTTGGTAGACCCATCAAGCCATCGGAAGTCCGCATCATCGGACTTGACGACTCCGTGTCCAGGGAGGAAGTAGTCGCAGGACATTTGCGTAGACGATGGGCAGTAGGTGGGGGTGCTTAACCGCTGCTTTCCTCTGCCCTTGCTGGACTAAGGGGAGACGGGTCGGGAGTTGCTTCCCATTGCACTGGTTCAGCCGTTTGAGAGACAGTCGGGGTTGTACCAGACTGTCTCTCTTTAGCGCCGGGGCCCGACTGGGGCCAGCCGTCGGGGTGTCGCGGCAGATAGCAACCGCATTGCCCGCGGCGTCCCGCTATGGCGGCCGATGGTACACCGTGGAGTTTTAGTGAGTAGGAGTCTCACATAACCACTCGTCCCCCCACGCGGGTGTGTACCCATGGCGGGTTTCTCCAGGTTAAAAAAAAAAAGTAACCGCCCGCGCGATACAAGTGACACTATACGTGCATCACTTAGTTACCTACATACAACATTACACACGTATGAACACACACACGTGCACATCACATAGGTACATAGATTCTGTGAGGGACCTTTTTTTTTTTTTTTTTTTTGCGCTAGTTAGTGTAGAAAACATTTCCGTTAACTAAATACACATACGCATGTTTCCTTCCTTCCTCCCAGGAGGAAGGGATCGTGCCTATGAGTATAATTTAGTTAGCTCGAATCGCAGGTGTAGGGATTCAGTTAGTTCGCGACTTATTTGCGTACGCAACGACCGCCCGAGCCGAGGTCCGGCCACTTTGGCTTCCTCGTGCGAGTCGTCCTAATAACTTTCGCGGCTGAGTGCCCTCTGCGCTCGCCCCCAAGTCCGGTGAAGCTGTAAAAGCCGCAGCGGCTTTAGGGCCCTAAGGCGAACAGTGTAGTCAGAGCTAAAAAAAAAAAATTAACAAATATACTTTATATTCAACTTTCTGATTGGACGTTTCATTTATACTAACCCAAAATTCTAGAGTGTCCAGTAGTCCCCAAAGGAAGTATAAGCAATTCCATGAATGATAGATAATGAGGATTTATAATAAAACTATTGGGAATTGTAAAATAAGAATGTAAAAAAATTCAATTTTTATTAATTCTTCACTGATTTTCATGAAATTTTGTACAAGGGAAGTATAAGTAGAATGGTAGGCTATAAGGATTGTAAAAAAAAAAATATTTTCAATAATCATCAACCGCTTTTGACAATGTTTCGTAGACGGGATGCATACGTAATTTCATAAATATGCAAAGAATAAACATTTTTATTAATTCCTCAACCTAATTTGATGAAAGTTGTACCCGGGAAGTACATAGCATTCCTCAATATACCATCTATATGAACTGTCAACAATATGTATAAAATGATATTACTACTGCGTAATTTAAAACGCGTATAGCCGCGAGGACACCGCTGGTCACTTATAAAATATAGCAGTCAAATACCAGTTGTTGACATCGAAGGTTTGGGTACTTGGGGTTTTTCATAGGACTCTGAAAACTTTATCAAAATATAGAGTAATTTAAAAGTATTAAACTACTACCACTACTAGTACTAACTATATAATTTAAAAGTAGCTAGAAACAGAGTCTAAATTATTTAGCTACCGATGAATTTTTTGGTAGCTGCAAAATCTCAAAATGTAGCCAGATCTAGCTAAAAGGTGGCTAAAGTGGCAACACTGTCTACTGAATACATTTATTATTTGTATAGCAGTTGTATAAAGGCTATAGCAGAGACAAGGGTACCTCGACCTCCTACAACTATGAGGGTGTTAATTATTTATTTGCCTCTGGTTGTTGCTTGACAAGGTTCAGTTGACAATATCTCATTGACAGTGACAGATTATTTATTAAATTGGCAACTCAGGCCACATATTTTCAGATTTTATTTAGGTATTGCCCTCAGATTATAATATGGCCGCTCCAGACTCACTACTCGAGCCTCCGTGAAACGGCGTGAACGCAAAAGTGGATGGATTTTTCACGCCTGTTCACGCCTATTCGCGTCTCGGTTTCCGTTCTGAGTCGATTTTTTTTGTCCCTATCAAAGGATTCGCGGTCACGCAATGCGAACAGCGTGTACGCTTATTCACATTCATGGCGACGCAATTCGATTCGTTATAAATTGAATATGCTAAACATACATACCGTATTGTCATAATTCTTTTAGATGTTTAATTTATTCAACATTCATGATGATAATATTGCCAGTTTTTACGGTACTTTAGGTAGGTGTATCATGTGAAAATAAACATGTCGAAAGCATAATTAATTTGTTCTGTTGAGATGTATACTTGTTATCCAGCATCTGCTTTTCTTGTGTTTGTTTTGTATCTTTATTAAGCAAATTATTAGAAAATGCCAGTGCACATAGATTCAAAGACGCAGCAGCTGAAGTTACGTCCATTTAGTACCAGTGCGTGATTCCGACTGTGAATATTGTGAATGTGTAAAATAATACGCGTCGTGCGGAGTTCACGACGTGGTTTCTCGCCGCGACTTCACGGTCCGATTCTGGAGCGGCCATTATACTTACTTCATCGTAGGTACCTATGAACGATTATATTATTTCATTGCCTTTATATAGGTAGGTACCTATCATAGATTAATATGAATATACGGAAATAGATGGGCATGTCAAAAATATACTTTTATTTTGAGCGCCTCCATCTCGTGGATATACTTTAAATAAGTGTACTTATACGAACGTAGATCAGTTAAATATTTATTTTTATTTATAGGGTATTTACTCTAATTAAAACAATTTCATTGCAGAGAATAGTAATATATTTATTGTATTATATAAACATATGACGTACATACTTATGAAGTCCTGACTCAAATTCTAACCTAACCTAACACTAATAACAGTTCTTAAGTTCGGACGAAAGATAACTCAATTCGACGCCAATAACACACACACACACTTTCCGTAAAGTTTTTAAAACCTCAAACTACTGTTCAAATCACTGATAATAATTTACACGAAAAAATGCATGCGCATCCAAACAGGTACCTAGACATTTTTTAAATGTTGCCAAAGGAAGAAATGTGTTAATCACTAACCTAAGCTACAAATTCCCCAAATTTTGAGATTTAGATATAAAACCCTCCAAAATAGTATGGTCATTTACAATATTATTTGTTACTACGTATTTTACTATGCTAAAAACCCTGTTTCATTTGTTATATTTTATTACCTCATAATTTATCTCCATATATGTTTAAAGATTTTCTCTAAACTCTTTTATAATAATCTTATAATATGGAGGAAATGTCCTGATCTGGTAAAAATGGTAAAAAAAATTTAAGTCTAGCACAGAACTTTATAATTGTTATCTTTTAACTTTTTTCTATATATGTAGTATGTAGTAAAGTGAAGATATAAAGTTCTATTAATAAAGTAGTAACTAATAGGTTCGTGGTTCGTACTGATAATATTATGACCCAATGTAATGAAAATCTGTCGTAGATATATCAATTATCTTCGAAAGATGTCGCTAAATAATAATAAAAAACGTTGTTCGAAGATACCACAGCATGGTACCTATCTTCTACCTGAACCAGAAAACTATTATTATAATTCTCTATATAATATAAACAATTAAAATAATACATACAAGTTCTGGTTTAAAATTAATTTTGTTTTATAAAAAGCACATTCATAAAGTACCACTATATTTATATTATTTATATTTCACTTTTATTAATTGTAATATTGATTTGACATTTATAAATTGCGCACGTTACCATGGACAATGCTCATTGCGCATCACTATTTCTGCAAGAAGTCGTAAAATCATTTTGTTTCTTTCACACACGTTTTGTTATCATAAAACTTCTATTTGTAAGAAAGAGAAACTACTGATAAGACAACAGCTGAAGTTGAGAACGTGATTTCGTATGAATAAAAATAAAACTATCTGGTTATCCATTGCTATACTTACTATAGTTACCTACGCAATTGTCGGATTTATTTATGAAAGTACTCCCGTATAGTCCGTATTTACAGTGTCTGTGTACTACAGTTCATGCAGTCTTAGAATTTTCGAGTGTTTTTATATTGTTTTGAAGAAGTCACATTATATTTGTAAACTATGGCATTCTGTGTTTGTAAATGCTTAAATGTATCACTAGAAAGTGATAAATATGAAGATATTATCGACATCGAAAATCTGGGACTCACATCGACGGAACAAAGGGATATATTTTTCAGCCAGGTACTGTCAGTAAACATGTGTCGGCCTTGATTTATAGTCTTTTTTGTCCTTTATTATGAATTAGAGCATAAACTTTATGTGTTCTAATCACGTATGCGGCATTGGTTTGCATTTTATATGCCTAATTACCTATTACCTATGTACTATTTGCAGATCTTAAGCGTGCGGCTCTAAACCGACAAGTATATTTACGTTCGCTTTATGTACACGCAATGTTTATGGTTATTTGTTTATACTACACAAATGTTATTTTCGTTTGATTATTACTATTTGGTATATTTAAACTTTTATTAAAGCTGCAGTAAGTTGCTTTAAATGTACGCAAATATAGAGGGACCTTGAATTTTATAATGTGTTTTAAGTTGGACTTTAATAAACACATTGCACTTTTATTATGTGCTAGATTCTTAATTGTTTTGTATGATGTTGTAACAAATAGATTATATGACTACAGTTTTTTCTACAAGATAATGAAAGGAGAATACAATTTCAATATTATAAAAAAACAATGCTTCCTATATCTGTCTTTTTGTTTATAAAATTACTATAAAATGATGTTAACCACTAATTATGAATTACAAAAAAATTAAGTAATTATCAATGTCTTGGAATTGTCCATTCATATAAAATAATGCGAAAAGTAAAAATTATCCTGTACAGTTTTGTAATATATCGGTTCTTAATATGTTACAATACTATTGAGTAATTCTTGTATTTATACATCTATACTACAATTGTTTACTCCTAAACTACTGTAAAGAAATGAAAGGCATTTTTTAAATTTAGTTAATATGTTATTGTCCAATATTACCTAAGTAGGTGTTTTTTTTCTTGTTGCAAGATACAGAGAGAATCTTACCCACCCAGATATTTAGTGCTATAAATATACAAATCTATCAGTGTGGTGTATAATATGTATGTGACCTATTATGCACTGATTAATAAATACTGTAACTTTAACATAATTAGTTCAGTAAGTAAAACTCCAAACTCAATTTATATAACTTTTGTAAAGCAAGGAAAAGTGATTTAAAGTTAAAATGAGTAAAATGAAAATATTCCAATGGGTGACTATTTACACAACTACATCACCAGTTGATTAATTTATTTAGAAAATGAATAAAATCATTTTTTTAGTTTTGAAAACAAATTTTTGTTGTTATCTATTACAGAAGTTACTGTCATGTCCGGGTAATATGCTGAAAATTCAAGTGGTTCAACAAGCTTTGGTGGGTTCAAGAGTTATAGGCCGCTGGACAATACATACATGTTTGGCTTGCGGGCAAACCACTCATGCTACAATGCAAGACAAAAAAGAACCTTACAATATAATTATTTCCAAGGCTGTTCAAGTGAGCACTCATTTAGATTTAATATTTTAGAATGTTAATGCATTTTAACACATTTGTAATAAAAATTATGAATTAAAATAAGACTAGATGTTTTCAAATTCACTTTATGTTTACTAAATTTAAGTCTGTTTTTACTCTTTCATTTTAAATATTAAACCAAATATTTCTCCAAAATAACTTGTGAAAACAACAAATCTTTATAATATGCTACTGGGGTATGATTTGAAACCTACATGGGTTTAAGTATTTTTCTTCCCATGGTCATTTTGATACAAGTTTATTCAAGAATCAGTCTGTAGCCTGTAGCTATACTGGGTATTTTATTTCCATGGAGTGAATTGACAACTAGTAATTTCAAACTTGAAAATAATGTTTTCACATTTATTTTTGTAGTGTTGTGCTACCATATATTTTACAGTACAATTATTTGAATCACGAAATTTTAAATACTGAATTGAGGGTTTTTATTTGTTAATTTAAAAATTTTGTGGTATTCAACATTACTGATCATTTACTATTATTATTACATAATTAAAGTAACTATAAAATGAATATATTATGGCGAACAACTGCAAAAACAAAAACTAAAAATTAATGTTTTGGTTGACCTATGAGACATGCAAATTTATCTCCTATATTCAGCCTCCACATATAAAAGGTTCAATGTTTTTGAAAAAAACTTACCATTAGGTATAGTGTCTCATATGGGTATACAATTAGTACGGATTGGTGACATCATTGTTATAAAAATCTAAACTAGCAACACATGAAATGTCAACTCACTCCATGGGAATAAAAATGCAATATAGATTATATAACATTATATAAAATGCACTTAGTGTATAACTAAAATATGCATTAAATATTAACACCAAATGGTTTGTTTTATAGTAGCATGGTAAAGTGAGGGTATTGTGTCTGATGGTAAGCAGAGTACAAACTACATATAAAAAAGTGAGAGATTGGAAATCCATCGACGGTCGTCACTATCATGCCTGCCTGCAAGGTTCTCGGCTGCAGCTGGATATATACTGGCTCATTCTGAAACAAAATCAACCTAAAGAGAGTCACTGTAATGGGTTTATCACCATATGCAATATGCATGGTGATTGCGACCCAGTCGGGTATTGATCTTACAATGTAACATGCCTAAGTTGGCCACTATGGTGGCTGCGATCCAGTTGGACACAGTTGTCGTGTCCTATTCACCCAGAAAATTTCTAATTTATTATTTATTGTCGACCATTATTATAATGCCTACCATTGCCTTAAAATGCATTACCTTCATTATTGACTGTTATATTTCAGACCACACCAGAAAAAGTGAATAATTTAAAAAAATCAACCAATTTTTCACCAGTTTTCAATCTACTTGTCCCAGAAGTGACAAATGACATTGAAATGAAAGAAAATGTTGACACAAATAATTTCATAGTAAATAATAAGAGATGGCCTCCAAGCCATCAGATGATCGGAACACTTAGTAAACAAATGAATCAAACGCTACAGTCAGAGCTTGAAACCCTAGAGGAGACTGTCAGACAATTCAGAGAACAAAAGTATGCAGAATATGAGGCATACAAAGAGAGGGCACAAAGGGATCACAAAATCTTAGCTAGGTAAGTGAGTTGGTTAGGTATGTATTATGAAGTATTGTAATCTATATCATAATAATATAATAAAGCGAAAGATTTTTTTTGTTTGTTTAACACGCCAATCTCTGAAACTACCAGTTGGGTTTAAAAAAATCCTTTTTGTATATGATAGCCATATTCACGAGGAATAGTAAAGGCTCTCCAACATTAGGCTACAACTCTCAGCTTGCCTTAAATATAGATTTGTGTTTAATAAGTCGGAAGTGGAAGTGTTCCCGAACTGCTTTATTCGAATGCGCTGGCATAATAGTTAATGATACGTAAATTCTCTGCTCTACAAACATATTGTTCCTTAGTATATCTAAAAAAAAATTGGTTGTCTGTAAAGTCGGTTTACTGACGATAGTTGAAATTGACAACGTCATAAGAAAATACTGATGGAATGGTATTATGGTATATAAAACCAAACTATATCACGCAAAACGCTACCAATATTACATAATATAGGGTAAAAACCTAAGTAAATGAATTAAAAATAACAACCACAACATGTCATTTCAAAATCCCGCCAAAAAACTCCACGTACAAGGTTATACCAGGGTCGGAGAAACTGATAGGGATGGAGCTATATCGATAAACGTAACACGATAACAGACCCGATAGTTTTTTACAAAATGTAAGAAACTAAACTACTGCCGGATACTTTTGTACAAATTTATTTACTAATATTATATTTCATAACAAGATGTTACACATATTAATTCTTGATTGATAATGCCAACTTCTTCAAAATTTTCGAAGCTGTTGTAAAATAAGTAGGTATAGGTATAGGTACTCGACAATGAAACGAAATAATTATAACGACAGGTAATCTTTATTTTAATCAAAATCTGATGAATCGTCACTGTCACTCGACTCGACGAAATATATGCGATCGATATCATTACTTATTTGGTCACAACACTACAACTATCAAATTAGAACTGTCATCGAGAAAATACAGAAATGGAAGTAGTATAGTATAGGAGATAATTGAAAATTAAAATAATATAAACTTGTGGGAAGTGAGAACAATTACGATAGGCAACACGGGTGCATTCACTGTGCAGCGCTGTGTTTGTCAGATAAAATTAACTTGAGTAAAACCATGGAGCACTGCTAATTGTAATATAAACTAAAATTGTTACACAAATATAATGGGACATTGGCATAATAAGTTTTTATTGGAATTCGAGTATCTATCTTTTGAAAACAGGTTATACAATAATGCTACATAAATGATTGGAGATCTTCTTTCTCAGAAATCTGAACCATTTGTTGGTCAATCTAAACTTGTGAGCAATATTTCTTATTAAAATTCAATGGTTATAAAAAAATATTATTAATGCAACTGTAGTCAAGGTTTATCTTGAAGAAAGGGATGGTTTTAGCCAAAATTGTTTAGGGAGACTTGTAATTCCCTACAGGCCTTACATGTTATGCAATATTTTTTGTGCAAATGTCTAAATGTCACCAAAATTATTTTCAGTATTATAAGTAAGGCACAAAAAAATGTTGATAATGATTGGAGAATCGACATAAGCTTGGATAATGAACCTCGCTCACCGCAGCTACCTCCACTGCAGAGAAGAAGACTGTCCTCATTAAAAGATGCCAAAAAAACTCAGAATATCATTAAGGTAAACACATTTATTGATTGTTTATTTTGACATTATATTTAAATTAAAAAAACGTAACATGCCAATGGCATTATTATGTGTTTACTGACAAATATTTATGACTAGCTGATACCTGTGACTTTATCTGTGGTGTTAATTATATTAACACCTCAGAAACAAAACACATGTTGAATGAGTAGTGCTTATAAAAATCATAGTTTGTTTAAACTTTAATAACTTTTTATTGAATGAAGATATCGTGATATATTTTTTAGGTAAAAACCAGTTACCTAATTAGTAAAAAAAAAAAAAAAAAAATGAAAATCTATCCAGTAGTTTTTGCATGATGCGCGCACAATGGCAAACCTCTTATCATTTTTATATATATAAATTCAATATATGAACTTTCCAATGAAAAATGTTAATAATGTTAATAAAAACAATAATAGTCGTTGTCATGTTTAATGTATCTTAACGAAAGTATTTCCATTGTCTAATGGCGCTGTTGTGAGTGTAGAGCGGGACGAGCCGAGATGAAGGTGAGACGAAGCGAAGAGCGAGAAGAGGAGTGAAAGTGGCGTGATTTAGTTCTTGAGTGGGCATGAGGCGAGAAGGTTACTGTGACATTATTGAAATATAAGTCAACTGATTTATAACTTGTGTAATTCTCTCATTAAATTAAACTGCTTTAAAAATATGTTTTTATTGGATTACACTTTTGAACTAATCGATATAGTATAAATAAAGAGTATAATAAAGAAAAAAATTAAATAAAGATATTTGCATAAAAGCTTTGGCTTTTAGATGAATCGAAAACATTTAACAGTCATTTATATACCATAATAATTATCAAAGCATGGAACAGAGAAAACAATGGAAGTAATAAGTAGGCGTGGCACCTGTCGACTTTAGTAAGTACTGCAGTACCACTTTCCGTTCACGCACTCTCGGTCTCAAAGTAGATTTTGGCAACGTAACATAACTGTAAAAAAAAATGTCTTTTTTGTACAATATTAGAGTTTAAAAACCACAGCCAGAGTAACAAAGTTTAGTGTACTATATGCTATGTAAGACTTGTTTCGTCACTTTACAGTCGAGGTGTTGTGTCAGTGCTATACTTACTTTTTGGTGTTATAAAAAAAAAAACGTAATGTTTAAACTGTTTATTCAAAATCGATGCTATAATCATTATTACCAATTTTTTAACAATATTAATCATATCCGGTGAGGCGACAAAAGAAGTACAACCTTCAGTCAAAGCTTGCTTAACGTGTACCCAATATGCAAGGAATGTTCTTAGTTAAAAACCTATTTCTGTATTTAGTCTTAAAGATAATAACTAGCGAAAAAAATTTCACATTGTGCATTGGAAATGGGAACATACATTATGCACTTTATAAAATTAGTGATATTTTTATACTTTGGGTCCTTTTTCGTATCAACAATATTGTTCAACATGGCCCGAAACTGCTTTACATTATTATCTGTATTACTACCACCTACAAGGAAGTAATATACAACCACCACCACACAAAAGATTTTGTACTTCTTGATCGTGCTTCATTTGACGTCTGACGATATTCTTCTTCAATAGCTTGTTTGTTAGTATCATCTATGTTCGGAAACTTATCTATAACATTTAACAGAGATGAAAAGCTTTCGTAAATATCTATTTGTGGGCCAATACATTTTAATTCTGAAAATAGTGTCTCTTTAAATGGTAGTCTATACTGTTGCCAGATAGTAATCCTTAAAAAGACCAAAAAATACTAAAATTGGGTTTTATACTAAAATGAAACTGAATAAATTTCAGAGATTCCTAATTATACCAATTTAGTACTGAAAGTACTAAAAACAGTTACACTGATTGCCACCGCCCATTGCAGCCGCGTAATAATATTTATAATAGTATAGTTTCTCACATACAAACTATTACATAACTTTCATCAGATTGTCGGATTTGTACCTTCGAATCATTTAACATAAATATAAATCACATCTTAAAGTCAAATAAAAAAATATCTAAACAGCTGGTTCTGCGATGTTTTATTCCAAGGACAGTAGTTTGTTAATTATTGTTCTCATTATTGTTAATATGTACCATCTATATACAATTAATAAAATGGAAGTGTCTGTTTGTAAAGTCGAAATAACGGCTTTATACTAAATGTATATGAAAGTATATACTTTACCTATAATACATTTTTTTTTTGTCTGTCTGTTTGTTCCGGATAATCTCCGAAATGGTTGGACCGATTTTGACGGGACTTTCACTGGCAGATAGATAGCTATGTTATAAGAAGTAACTACTTATATTTTATAAAAAGAATTAGCGTTCCGCGCAACAAAAAAAAACTGGTCATGGTGAATCAATTCGGGCACTTAAATGGCTTACGCTGAGTAATCCATAAGAGATATAGCAAATTAATATACTATTAATAGTACATATTATAAAGACTTACAAAAAAGTCAGCCTGAGTAATATGTCTTATCTTCTAAGGAACACCCACAATAAGCAATTTTGGCTTTAAAATATTCGGGAGAGGAGGAGCGAGATTCGCGCGTATGCCCGATGGATGGTATTATGTAGTGCACGTCCACAGCTAGTGAAATATAAAAATAAATGTATTTGAAATTTGGGAAAATTAAAATCATGTAAAATGTTTAAGTACCTATCACCCTAAGTGGCTCCTAACTTTGTCATTCTGCGTATATTTTTGTATAAAAGATAAATCAAAACATATTATTTTTCGTTTTTAGGGTTCCGTACCTCAAAAGGAAAAAGAAACCCTTATAGGATCACTTTGTTGTCCATTTGTTTGTCTGTCTGTCCATCTGTATGTCAAGACCCTTTTTCTCAGGAACAGGTGGAGTGAATTTTGGGAAAATTATAATCGTATCTATCACCCTAAGTGGCTCTTAACTTTGTCAGTCTGCGTATATTTTTGTATAAAAGACAAATCAAAACATATTATTTTTCGTTTTTAGTGTTCCGTAACGCAAAATGAAAAAGGAACCCTTATAGGATAACTTTGTTGTCCATTTGTTTGTCTGTCTGCCCATCTGTATGTCAAAACCCTTTTTCTCAGGAACAGGTGGAAGGAGGTATCAAGTTGAAATTAATACCAAATTCTCATACCTGAAATACCTTGGGAGCTATGAAAAAATCCAACTTCTAAGTCAACGCAATCAAAAGATATGGCAGTTTATGCTGCATATTACCATACACCATAAAGCACAGATAAAGAAAAAAAATCCCAAAATCGCAAATTTGTAGTTACATCACAAAAGAAACTTATAAACTTATTTGCAGTTGGTAAACTAATCTCGGCGTATATCGATGTATAGGGACTACAGTTTTTCAGCGGCAAGGTTAAGTTTGTTTGTTAGAGCAATGTTCTGTGCTTTCATAGTTTATGAACTACAGTAATGTTACCTAATTATTTTAGTGAATGTAGCTGTACAATTACTTACCTGCTTACACTGTTTATACGTACTTATTATACATAAGAAAATTGATGGAATTGTGAGCGCAAACTAAATACCACATATTATATAGCGTCTGCTAAAAAGGGTCAAGCAAAGAATTGCGTCCCGCCTTTGCAATGTAAAAACTCTAGGTCTCTTGTCATCGTACGTCAGAGTGTTGTTCTTTATTTAATAATAGAACCTTAAAGTGTGGTCAATACTCTTATTTTATCATAAATGATTATTATCTTTGTTAATTAATTAATATAAGGCATTAGTCATCCATTACAAATATAAAATCAATGTAATTTTCTTGTAGTATTAAAATATATTGGTTATCACCGCACCCTGTTCTACCGAGCCGCGTGTGGAATTATTTTAATTTTCCATTATCTCGATCTAAACTATGCGTCGAAATAACATCCTATAAAGGGCAAAGTTTATTTTATCTTCATGAAATTGTCATAATGACGAAGAAACTTTCGTTCGTAAGGATTAATATGCTGTGCTTAATAATAATACCCATAAATCACTTTTAATACTCAATATATATGCCTGTTTGTGATTTATGTATAAGAGATAAGATGGAATCGTGGACTTTTTTAGATGTACTAAAGACCCAATATTTTTGTTGAACATTGTATTTACGAATTACTAACGATTACACCAGATCATACGGATAAAGCAGTTCAGAAGAGCTTTTGCGTTTTTTAACGTAACAAAAATCAATATTTAAGGTTAGCCGAGAGGTGTAGCTTAATTATTCTAGATAACCTACTATTTCTTATGAATTCAGCTATCATATTGTTTATAATCCGATTGGAAGTTCCAGAGGTTGACGTGTTTGAACAAACAAACAAAAAACCTCTTCCGCTTTATTATATTAGTATAAATTGTAATAATTGTATGTACCTAATGCGCGCGCGGAGGTTTGTCGGCACGAGGCACGTGGGGCAGTGCTAGGGATGCAACATCATTCTGAAAAAAGGGAATGTGTCGATGTTCTAAAAAAACCTAGACGATAAAAATATTGCCAAGAAAACGTGGATGTATGGAAACATCAATGTTTTTGAAGTGAAAACTTCTTTAGAACAGTGCCGTTGTAATTTGAAACTAGATTAAACGAAAAAGCGACACTAAAAAGAGACAAACACATTTATAGGATTTAGCATGCGAGAGAATGAGATAGAGTACATTATACACGATTAAGGCAACTTATCATTTTCATGACTATGGTCATCCTCAAATTGGTTTAGCAGTGTGACGACCAAACTTGTACGCACTGTTATATGTACAGTACTAGTGGGGCCGATAGTTAAACAGTACCGCTAATTTAGGATTTTAAAGAAGATATTTTATGTTTTCTGAAGGTTTCACTTCTACCGCGTGTGAATTGCACATATTAATTTTTTATTTTTCAAGCATAGGGCATCCCAAAGAACGAGTGCTATCTTGAAATCTTTAGTAGATTTGCAGTCCATGAATCCATCGTCCACAAAGATATAAAAAAAAAAAACTGGTTTATTAACAAAATCAACCATTACTAACCCCAAAATTTCATCTATAAAGACACTAATATTGTAATTATTCGATTTGGGAGGAAACTTAAAACATATTCAAAAATAGCGGGGAAAATCTTACAGAATCGATTCCCGTGATGGACGAACTATTTACATACCTACAAGTTTGTACGGAACCCTCGGTGCGCGAGTCCGACTCGCACTTATCCCGTTTTTTGTATTCCACATTAAATTTTCATACATCTTGCAATACTGTCGATATAATTAGCTCACATCACTATTTAAGTAGCAACGTACCTTCGGTAATACACGTTATATCATTGAAATACCACTCTTGTTTCTATAGTAATAAAATTCTAATGTTTTATCTATTGTGATAAGTCCACCTAATGTCGGGTAACGATATTTTGTGCCTTGTGGTAAAATATCGAATTCCTTTGTAAATTTGACAATATGAATTATAGGTCAATAGTATTATGGTTCAATTTTACGTCAAGAATTTGATGCATTAGGTTTTCTCTTAATTTTTGTTTATAGCCAATCATAATTCGTAAAACACTCGGATCATAGTAAATGTTTAACTTTGGCGACTCTATGGTTCTCGTACAAAATCGCCTTGAAGCTACTTCCATCGTTTTTTCTGTTCCATGTATCGAAGTAAAATTGATTTAAAGTTTGTTAATATCTTTTCAAATAAATGCTTGCTTTCTTCTCGACAGATTAATAGAAATATACCGTCCGAAGAAGATTCGCTCGAAGCGGAAGATCTCTTCGACTTAGAAGGCGCAGATTCACCTCATAACTTCGTTTCGGATCAAGAAGATTATGATTCCGATCGTGAGTATAATATAACTCATAACTTAAATTGGAAATTCATTTTAAAACTATTGATAGTTTTTTGGAGCAAAATATAATCGATATTACAATTATCTTTTAAATCAATTGCGGGATGTGTAAGCTATGTAAATTAAATATACAACAATAATTGAGATTGCAATAAATGAAGGTATTTAGGATTTTATTGTGCAAAATGTTTCTATAACGTTTATCAGTATTATAATTTGTATAGTAACAATTGGCAGTCTAAATGCATGTGTATTAGATCTTTACGTAATTTTCAATAAAAAAGGGTATTTATTTTTCAGGAGTTTTCATAGAGGGCATGGTTATGACGATATGTTGTGGTTTATTAGTTTTTAATGTTCTGAGATATTACAAGGAAAAATATTGATAATAATAACACAATATTATTACGAAAAAAAAAATAATCTTAGGTTTATCCGGTATTAAAATTATCATGGCAACGAGTTTGTAGTTTTTTACTCTAAATTTTAATAAAAATAATCTACAGACATTAGTATGTATGTTGATGTCATTGACTAATGATGCATTATACTTAATGTATCATTAGTCAATGGATATTTACGGTTAATTAATATAAAAGTATATAAAGGTTAGCCATAGGTGAGTTCTGCATCCCAGTAGCACTAAAGTGGCGCGCCTTGTTATATGACTGGTCTTCTGCCCTACTAAAATTTTACCTTGATGCCTTCCAAATGACCCTCCCAGATCAGAGTAACTTAGTAAGATGGGGGAAAGCTTCTGAAAATTTTTGCTATACTTGTGGTGAGGCAATAGGTACGGCAGGCACTTATTAGTAGTAGGATGCAAGGTGCTTCTTGATAGGGGTCACTACTCACGTCGCCATGATAGAGTACTTCAGTTCATACGTGAAGCTTTCAGTAGCTAGAGCTAAAAAAGGATTGACCATTAACAGGAGACAAATTAACTTTGTAAATGAAGGCTCAACAGTAAATGCTAAACATAAGCCCTTCTCGATCCTAGGTTCTGCTGGACTATCTTAGTGGACACATATGAAAAACATAAATTCCAGATGATGTGGTTGTTTCGTCATCCAGACCAGACATATTTCTTTACTCTCGAGAAATCAAGCGTATAGTACTTGTAGAGCTTACTGTACCGTGGGAAACTAATATACCTAAAGACCACGCAATAAAAATGAATAATTATTACGATCTATGTAACGAGTTAACCAAGATCGGCTATGCGGTTAACTTATGTGCGGTGGAAATGGGATCGAGAGGTATTCCAGCGAAATCTCTCTATAACTTGTTAAAAGACCTCGACCTGTCGAGAACTGCAATAAGTTCTATTTTAGAACGGGTATCTAAAGCAGCATTAACAGGCTCTTATCAAATCTGGCCTGGCAGAGAGGGTATCGCGGGCATTCTAGGTGAGCGTTGATGTGCATCAAAAGGGGGCCCTTTAAACCTACACCTGGGTCTGTGACTGCTCATGTTCCCTCTGTCTGCTACACGATGGACCCGGCACCCGCACGGTGAATCCATGGAATGCTAAGATGTTTTTCTCAATAAACTTAGCTTTTCTTAAAGAGTTGCAAAACCTTCAATTTTTATATTGAATTTCTGTATAATATTAGTTAATATCTAAAATGAGCTTTCTTAGGTATTTATAAAGGACTTTTTATTCAATCTGTAAAATGTTATATATAATAATAATAAATAAAAAATAATACTTAAAATTAAATTTTTTTATAAATAATTATAAGACAGGAAATAATTTAAAATAATAATTCGAAAAAAATTGGAAGTTTCGCATAAATTATTTATGATGGATTTCCGCAAAGTAACGTCCCGCCCCACCCTACTTCAATAAATTATTAAGTGTACTTAATTTAATTTTCTCGAAAACTTGTATATTATTTCAGAAGGCAGTAATGATGAAGGCATTCACATAAGCCGGGCGCGCGGCGGTGCGGCTCCAGACTTTGCTCGCTCATTACCAATGAACATGCCTAAGTTCCCTAACGGACGTCCTTCACTACGGGATTTAGATGATGAATATGTTAGTATACTATTATAGATAGATATCGAAGTAAACTTCATTAGGCGTGACATAAGATTTACTTGGATCATTTTTGGGCAGAAATAATGTTTAAATTTTTAAACAATCTAAAAAAGTGCTTACGCGCCCATAGAGCGCCCGGATGTAATCATTATACTGGCATACTCCATCTTTCTTGTATAGCAGAAGTAGCATAATATGTAACGGTCTCAGTTCCTAAAACCAAAAAAAAATCGGTCGGTCTTTCCAGATAGCTGACCTTTACTAATTTTTTTAGCCGAATGTTATGGGCACCGCGCCAGTGATAAAATGGGACGTTTGTTTAGTGTTTCAGTTTCTTAGAGATAAAGAGCATCTAGAATGGGCGGAACATTTGGTAATGAGAATAATCTGTTATAGGAGGAGCCCCAAGACATAGCGGCAAGCATCAAGGCAATCGCACGTCGGTGCACGGCGATGTATACGAATTACCACGCCCACGTTTTTCTACTCAAATTTAGCTGCTGAAAGACCTACACGTGTATTTGCGATATCCTCGCAATACGTACACGCAAAATGAAATAATGTTGAAATACTTTCTTTTAATTCCGTGACACGAAATCAGGTCAGAGGTCGAATTAAAATACCGAGTCTCAAAATTATAAACGCTTTAAATAAAAACATTTATAGTATACATCAGTAAAAAGATTTAAGAAATATTCTTGCCCTGTTGTTATGCAATAAAATTTACTACACGGAATTAAAAATTAAACGATAAGTATATTAAATATTAAGGTTGACTGCTTTACAAATTTTAAAAATAAAAAATCTATAATATAATAAGAAATATATATCTCATCGAGTTGTGCATGGTTGGTTACTTTGATGTAAGTGCTTGTGTTTTAAATGATTTACAAATTAGCCACACATTGGTGCTCTCAATTATGATCACTGTGACCCTGATAACAAATACAGATTGATATAGTTTATAACAACTAACGACTTGATTTACGGGAAGAAACGCACATATTGAAACCTCACATTTGTCATATCATATCACACATGTAAGTAGGAACAGTGATTGTGACGTTATTTATAAGTATATAGACATGATAAAATTTTAATTCGTAATATTGAATATTTTCATTATTAATATCTTATAATTTTCTTATAAACAAAAAAAGAAAAACACCTATCTAGGTAAACTTGGAATGTAAAACATTATCTAAATACAAAGTTTCATCGAAATCGTTGCAGCCGTTACACAATTACATATTATATATATATATATATATATATACAAGAATTGCTCACTTAAATAAGATAAGATATACCCAATTTATTTTCATATTTCTTACTACAAATAAATGAGAGTTCCGAGAATTGACTCAAATTGACTAAAATTGAATAAAATCTTTTAATTTTTTTTAAATACAATTATGTAATAAAAATTCATACTTATAATTTTCTTATTTTTACAAGCTTTTATTTAACCTGCCTTTTTACTATGGGTCAAATCTTGCAACTGAATTTTAAAACAGTTATCTCCAACCAATTGAACTACATGTTTAGTTTGGATGACAATACATGGTTAGTTAAGATAAATCATTCTAAATCCAATATTGTGGACTCCCAAAGATCGAAGTTATTCTTTATGCATTGCCATGATATGAAAATCAAATGTAAGGGTTTGCTGGAAATAATAAGAAAACAATTATTAATAAAAAATAATTTTAAAGGCTTGTAGCGCAAATTAAAAGGAAGGAATGGGGAAATCAATTTCTTGCGCCTTACAAGCTTTTACAAGTATGGAAATATTAAATACAAGCTTGCCTTTAAAACGTTTTTATTTTATTAATAATTTTTTACCTATACCTTTGAAAGTTTGCTTACGAAATATTTGAACTTCCTTTAAGTACCTATGAAATACGATTTGTTTTTTGGTGATCATATTTTACAGAATATTCACAAAAAAGAAACTAACCGCTTACCTTTCATTCATTAGTTGAAAGGGGAACTGATGAAATATGTAAGTCGTATTTAGTGTATCTTAGACTTATTCTATTCGTTTATTGCAGCTTGCTGTTTGTTAGTTGCCCACCACCACGCCCACGATTGGTTTTTACCGATCGCTTCGATCATTCACAGTACCTACTTACAACGTGACAGTTGTCTTATGAACTACATAATAAAAAATAGTATTAATCAATTGAAATTGGTCACCGTTAATAACAATTGAATATGTGTTCGTCGTGGCTTAGAACATAAGAGTTGAGGCTTTTAAAATATATAAATTAGTGTATAATTTTAATAATCTTATACGGTTTTATTTCTGAATTGCGTCAATTTTGAATGTACCGTCTGAACCATCATTTTATTACCAATTGCTCACTGGCTTCTTGGTGCTTAAAATTATAAAAAATGTGCAAAAAACCAAGGAACAGCATTCATAAATAACTTTTATAACATATTTAAACGAAAATTTGGTCGTATTACGGTTTTATTTTTATCAATATATCAGTTACGGAAACGGAACATCTAAGTTGCGAAAATAATAATTATTTAAGGAAATTAATTGGTAGTATTTGTTACTTTCACTTATTCATAAAACTGGAATATCAACACTATGTCAATTTATGGACATGCCTTATTAAATCTGCCAATAAATTAGTTATATAATTAAGATGTAATGCAATATTTGTTTAGTATATCTGTTCAAAGAATTGTACATATTTGTTTTTTTTTTGTATTTTATAGTTAAATTTTCATCTGAATTGAATCGCTACAGGTCACTAAATACCACTTGAACCTTCGAACGGATTACTATGCAAGGCGTAATACATATCAGATGTATGAAAACGCCAATGAATGTGGGGTTGATGTAATTATCTACATAATATATCATATAATTCGCTAAGAAGAATTCGCTATAAGAAAAATATCTAGGTACCTAATTGATCTTAATCGATCTCGTTGTTCTCTCTTTCTCACTTTATCTTAATTGTAATTCTCTAACGTGTAAACCGAGATCAAAAACCAAGAACAGTTGTCCACATAGGTGGGATAAAAAAAGTAAAATCAAAATATTATTTTGATTGAATTTGAATGTAAAAAAATCACTTTCCTGATTTACTTTGAGAATCTGTGTCGGCTGGGCTAATGATATTTATAAATATGATAAATTCACAACTCAAGCAGATAATCAGAAATGTGTGGAGTAACAAAAGACGCCGTTTTTCCTTAAATAAACTTATTTAATTAAATAATTCAGCAAATGAAAAAAAAATGCCATAATGTATTTAAAGTGCTACTTTGTTGTCAAATGGTGCCGCAACCCGCACCTCACACGTGCGTTAGTCTGTCAGTGTATTTGTTAATCATGTGTACATAAAATTATATAAAACACTGAATTTATTGTGTAATTACGGATTGTTAAAATCTAAGTCATATCCACGTTAACAAATCATTCAATTAATTTTTATATGGTGTTATCCTAATGATAAGTGAAAATTGTACAAAAATATTATTATTAATCATTGCATTTTGTACTAGTATGTTAAGGCTACTACACACTATGCCCGCTCGATGTATAACACGGTAACTGTCATAACTGAAATGATGCTCGCAGCTTATTGCCTGTTTCTACGGCATACCCGCGCGGCAAAAACTCGCTGCCCGCGGTCGAGTCAACGGCATAAAGTGTAGTAGCCTTTAGGGTCACGTTTAATTTGACTCATTAGTTACATTTTTACAAACACAATAATAACAAAAAAATAAATAAAATGAAACACTTAAAACTGTACATAGATGAGATCATTATCATGCTTTCGATGAGAATAAAAAAGTTTTTGAAATACGTTTATTTTTATATCATATCTTTTGAATGTCTAAGTGGGAGCAACAAACGATTCAGTCAGGAGTAGGTATTTGTGACGAATTCATATATGATTCATGGTATTTTTGTAATTTAGGATTAAGTGATATAATTTTTGCGTTACTTTAATTGTAGTTACTTTGTTTTTGTGTGAAACGAAACGGTTTATTCAGTGTCTTCCATCAGCACTGCTCATGTTCAACAGAGCGGTTATTGATTGTTTACGAATGTGATGTCCTTTCTTTAGTCAATCGTTTTAATATGGCTATACATACGTGTCTGTCTTATTAATAGTTTGATCGGTGAGAAATCAATGAGGTGGAACTTGATTGTAATGAATTTAGTGATCATGTAATAAATATAGAATGTGAAAAAAAATATCTTTTATTTATATTTCATATACATACTAGCTGTGCCCGCGACTTCTTCCGCGTGATGTATTTCGTGTATGAAAAACGGCAACTAAATAAAAACGTCCCCTCACCTCAATCTCACCTTACGGTGTTTGACCGCTATAAGCTTTGAGAATATCCAGCTAATATAATTTTAAATGTTAGCCGTCTTTTATGAAAAACTAATTTAATCTTATAATTTTATAAACCGTTAATATTCAGTGAATAATAATCTTTTATAATAATTATGTCTCTTTAGTGTATACTAAATAAATATTTAAACATTTAAAAATAACGTTAAAATCTGTCTAAAAACATTCAAAAATAATAAAAGCCCTCAAACATCACGACCTCGACTATCGCCATATAACGGTCACTATCTCGGCGGTTACTATTTCGACAGTCTGGTATGTACATATATGGGCAACAACCTGCCCTTTGTAAGATATGACCCGACCCGCGAGACATTATGAAAAAACCCCAATTAAAAAAATATTACATTAGGTACTTATATACTCACGGGAGTGACAGTGAGGCGGCAAACATCAAAACCTTTGATGTTTGCCGCCTCACTCTTTGATAATCGCCGCCACTTGGCTTTCTCGATCAAATTCTTTGAGGTTTGCCGCCTCACGGGCAACACATCAAATGATTTATTGCTTCTCAATTATTCTAAACTAGTTTATTACAGATTATTCCTTCATTTTGCCTATATAAGCGGGTGGATGACCCGAATGTTAGTTCAGTTCTATTTGAGCTGCCGAGGTCATAACTTGGACAAGCGATATCCTAGCGAACTGCTCGAGCCCTCAACTTGCTTTGTGACTTTGTGTGCATCTTAAGTGGTTACTAACTATTGTTTGTTATTAAGTTTATTGAACAAAATGTAAACAAAAATGATGTCTGATGGAAAGAAACGAAAAGCAGATACAGAGGGTCGCCAGTTTCATGAAAAATGGACTGAAGAATTCTTTTTTATCTTGCACAATGGTAAGCCTATTTGTTTGATGTGTAATGAATCCATTTGAGTAATGAAAGAATTCAATATAAAGAGGCATTACTCAACTAAGCATGCTACACTGCACTCATTGACAGGACAATTAAGAACAGACAAAATCCAGAAGCTTACCGCAAATTTGGAAAAACATCAAAGGCATCAAAAGCATTTGCCGAAGGAGAATTTATCAAGGTGTGTATGTTAGAAGTTTGCAGTATTTTGTGTCCTGAAAAGAAAAATTAATTTGAAAAAATTAGTTTATCAAGACGAACTGTTGTTCGACGTATAAATATGATGGCTAATGATATAAAAACAACATTGACTGGCCGTATGGCTGGTTTTGAATCATTTTCCACAGCATTAGACGAGAGCACCGATTTATCTGACACAGCTCAACTGGCTATATTTATTCGAGGTGTTGATAAGGAGTTCATTGTTACTGAGGAATTGCTTGCTTTACAACCGCTAAAAGGAACCACTACAGGAGAGGATATTTTTATTGAAATTCAAAAGGTATTCACAAGTTTAGGCTTGCCATGGTCAAAATTAATTGGAGTATGCACTGATGGTGCCCTCTTCTATGGTCGGCTTACGTAAAGGTTTCATCAGAATTTTGAATGAAAAAGCAACAGAATTAAATGTGCAAAAAGATGATTTGATAGTCCTTCATTGCATTATCCGCCAACAGAACTTGTGTTCTAAGTCCATTCGACTCCAGAATGTTATGAATGTGGTAGTAAAAACCATCAACTTTATTCGATCCCGAGGGCTTAACCATCGTCAGTTCAAGGCGTTTTTGGATGAAATATCAGCTGAATATAACGACGTAACATATTATTGTGAAGTCAGATGGCTGAGCAAAGGAAAAATGTTGAAACGATTTTACGAGCTTAGAAATGAGATAGCAGACTTTATGAAAATAAAAGATAAACCGCTATCTGAATTAATTGACCCAAAATGGATATGTTACTTAGCATTTCTGGTCGATCTTACAGGCTATTTGAATGATTTAAATTTAAAAATTCAAAAACAAGGACAGTTATTAAATGATTTGTACATCAATTTGAAAGCGTTTCAGATCAAACTATGCTTGTGGGAGTCACAGATGCTGTCTGGTAACAGTTACCATTTCAACACGCTCTCTGCGTATGAAAATATTGCTTATGCTCAATATGCTGAAGAACTCAAGTTACTGTCGGAACAATGTTCGAACAGATTTAGCGACTTCAAAAACATGGAAGACTGTTTCAGTTTATTTGCTACTCCTACAAAATGTAATGTAAAAAATGCTCCAATACACTTACAAATGGAGTTGATCGAGATTCAAGAAAACTCACTCCTAAAATCCAAATTTGAAGACGTAGAGTTGTGCGATTTCTACAAAAAAATACCTAGAAGAAAGCAATTTTCCGCAGCTTAGAAAATTCGCAAGAGGATTGATTTGTGCGTTTGGCAGTACTTATAAATGCGAACAGTTTTTTTCATTGATGAAAGTTAATAAATCAATACATCGTACAAAATTGACTGACGATAATTTGGAAAATTCTTTACGTCTTTGTATCAGTGGAATTAATCCAAATATCGATGGATTACTTTCCCAAATTCAAGCTCAAGTGTCTCATTGATTTCGGTGTTTTTTAACTTTCGTAGTTTGTAACAATTGCAAATTTAACAATTTAATTATAATGTACCATTTTTTTAAATTTCATTTTGTTATTTTAATAAATTGTACTATAATAACATTGTTGTACTATTTCATATCTAATATCTATCGCAAAAAAATATCACTACTTTAAAATGCACTAAGTACTTTTAAACGTGGCCCGCGAACGTATTTGCACGCTAAAGTTTGGCCTTCAACATGCCAAAGGTTGCCCATCCCTGGTCTAGTATCTCGACTGTCACCACTATTTCGACGGAACCACCTCGACTGTGAGCATCCTTCCGTGATATCCATTTCATAGTACAATTTTAATGCTGCAGCAATATATGATTCAAATTGCATATCCTGTCTGTGGAACAACTTAGTAGGCAGCAATACGCGTTTTAGCACGTCCGTATCGACGTATATTTGCGTTTGTGTCGCTACAAACGCAAATGAAATGCGCAGAGGACGTGCTCATCACAAACGCGCGTAGTCAGCTCGTTCGAAAAACTTCGTGTGCATAGGCTCTGATACCGGTCGAATACCGTAAGGTGAGGAGCATCTAATAGTCTGTGGTGAGGGGGGCTTTACTTCGTATACGAAATAGACCAGGCGGGCAAAATCGCGGGCAGAGGTAGTTATTAATATAAGTGCTTACAGAAAATATACTTAAATATGACAATAAATATCCAATAAATTTCATTATAATTTAAACCAGACCGTACAGCGCCATCTATGAATACTCCTGGACAATAAAAACAGATGTTTCCATGTATTGCCTTTTTAGAAAATTATATAAAGGTAAAATAAATTGGTATCTTTTCACTTTGTTTCACTAAATATTTTAAATATATTACAAAACTACATATACATACTTTTTTTATATGTACATAACCTAAACGGTATTTATAGACGATATAAATGCCCATACGTGTAAAAATACATCCAAATGTACCTTTACACTATAAACTACAATCACACCAAATTGCATTAAATTCGGTCCAGTAGTTTTTGCGATATTGGCGTTCAAACATACCGAAAAACAGATACAAACATTTCTAAAAGTATCGAAAAGTGTTCTGTCGATGATTCTAACAAGGGTATTATTTTTTCTCTGATATCTTTAATGTACAGATTTCGACTCTTTACTCTTTCATTATAAGTAATAGATATGTTACATACCTACATATTATACCCTTCGTAATATATATTTATTTTTCTTTGTTTCTACATAAAAGCTTTATACTTCTCTACACAGTTTACACTGTATAGGTACTGGGTTTTGATTAAAGTTAAGTAGATAGCTTAGATACCTACTAACGTCAAAATACTTTGTTTTTGATTTGACCACAAACTCACTTGATGTTAAGTGACGGTGTGCCCAAAATGTTAATAAACATGTTAAACTTGAGTAGTGTGGTGTCAGCCAAGTTCAAAACGGGCGACACCGGCCCGTGTGTATATTTAGACGAACCATTTCGAGCTTTCTACCCCTCCAAAGTCAAAATCCACCCTTGAACACCCACAATCTCAAATTTCACGAATAAGCCTATTATAGTTCCTGAGTTATTAGGGTCTGAAAAGTAACATTTTTAAACTTACTGACTCACTCGTCAAAAACCTATACTAAATATATTTTAAAAATTGGCCCTACTATAGGTACCATAGATTTAATATTTACCTACTAAGTACATCTATGATAGGTAGGATAGTTACATACATTTACGTCAAAGAATATACTACTCTCTACCGAGAATTACACGTGTACAACTTTTGTGACATTGTTGCCATGGTAACGGCATCACAACAAAAACCGTAGTGCTCAGGAAATTATAGCCAGTTATAGTTTAGTATACACTTTAAATTATTATTTATATTGAACCAATTTTTCTGGAAGTGGAAAGATGTTGAGTTCACGATATTACAGTGCATCCCGCCTTGGAACGGATTCGAAACCTCGTACAGCGATGGTTCTTGATGAAGATGACGAATTGTATTCGGGATTCAACGACGTAGCTCCTGCACTCGACACTCGCAACTTAAGAGAAGATGAAGTTTTCCAAGAAACTCTAAGAACTGCTGGGATTGGAAAAAAAGTTCCTAGCAGAATGGGAACGGGGGTATGGAAAATTTCCTTTTTTTAAGACTTGTAATCTATGCAAATATCCAGTACCTTAGTATGCAATCTTTTTATTGTTAATGTAACTAACAGCACCCTTGGTTTTGCGGTGGAAATAACTGCTTAAAACATAATAATTGAAAACAATAAGGAGATGAAGTACAGCCACAGAGATCGAGATCTGTGGGCAAACCCCTAAAATAAAAGTAAATAAAGTAAACTTAGGTAGGCCTAATGCGCTAAGCATTCCAGAGAAACCCAAATTCAACTATCCAAGTATAAAAACTACGCCAATGCAACGTACTGATCTTGCAGATAATTCTTCTTTTTATTATATTTAATGGTGACTGTGAACATAAAACGCAGCGTGGACAGACCTGCCACAAAATGAACAGAGGTGGATGCGAGCAGCGTTGGACCGGTCGTTGTGACCATCTTTGGGGGAGGCTTTCTCCAACAGTGGATATAATTTGGCTTTTTTTATCGTTGTAGGTAAAACAACCACCAAACCAAATCAAAATCTCACCTGATTTTGGAGATGGTAGTACGCTAAGTTTAGTGGAAGACTGGCTCTCAAGTGCAGCTGCCGGAACACACCTATTGGTTCTTGGCGTCAGATTTTCAAATTGAGGATGGTAGTTAGCTAGAAGGACATTAAAAAACCCCTACCACCATGCTATGGGTTTATCACGTTGTATTCCTTCATCGAAAGCTCGGGGAAAAGCAGGCAGCAGCAGTAAGCTCAAAGCAAGGATTCGAACTCACGTCGATCGACGCGGAGTCCGTACATCCTACCAACTAGGCCATCATTACTGGGTTGAAACTGGAAATTGTCCAAGAACTTTTTGTGGCAACCTAAAATGCATGTTTCTAGTCATCACTTATCTACTTCACATGTGCATAATAACCAAACTACATCACGTCAAAAGCCATCAAAATTACATAACATGTACAATATACAGTAACTTTATGAATTAAAATAAAAACCACCACAATATGACAGATTAAGAACCCGCAAAAAACTCCCTGTAATAAAATTAAAATAATTAATTGGACACATGTATGAAAAAATTGTTCTGTTTATTTCTCGAAACAGATGTTGCGCACGAGCACGGGCACTGCTACTGCTCGGCCTGTAACAGCGCTACGTGCGGTTGGTTACAGCTCGGCACCACGAGCGCCTGTATCACGTCCCGCTCGAGAAGACGCCAGGTATTTAACTTCACACCTATAACAAGTTCAAGGAATTTTGAAAGTTTCTGTAGATTTCCTCCTATTTTTCCAAGTAGCGGACAAACCTGAAGTATACGTCTGCTATAGAGTCTTCTAGTCGATATTTGTTATTAGGGTACTCTTTTCGCTTCGTGATCAATATTCAAGAGGTGAAAAATCGTCTCGTTCATTGGCATCTCCATTACCCATTGTAATCAGTGACTTTAGCTGCGGTATTTGCAAGGTACACTAGCTTGATAGAAATGATGGTATTGTCAATCATCATCATCTCTCGACGGTGCGGTGCATCGCTTGTTTTGAGTACACTAATGTATTATATATATACTTATAGCTATGATTATGTAGTACATAAATTATGTCAAATTAGTTTTTAAAAATTAGTTCTCATTACCATTTCATACACAGCTCTTTAGCTAAGTTCAAGATGGAGTGGTAGCAAGAGCATAGAGCAAGGATCGATTGAGGAAGCACCACGGCCACATACATCTATTACTGCCGCATACAGCAATGCTCGATGGTCGCGTTGCTGTGTTCTGGTCCCAAGAATTTGGTTGGCAACATGCACTGGCACACGAAGAGGCATTGTCCTCATTCAATTCTCAGGTGCACCTTGTGTAACCTATTTTGCACTGGCCTCAGAACTGATGTTGTTTGAAGTTGGTTTTACGTATAATGTTGTAAATTGCACAGACAACATCAAGTGCATGCCTATTTGCTACTTGATCTATATAAATAAAATGATAGAGGTTTGCCGTTGAGCGCGTATCACGCAAAAACTACTTATTGGTTTTTTTTTTTAATTGTACAAGTAAGATACTTGGTCCTTATGAAAAAGAAATCACGATATCTTCATAAACAATACTTCTATAGTACACATGAGCGAAGCCAATGGCACAGCTAATAACATAACAAAGTTCTTTCACCTACTGTACCTAATACCTTCACAAATACGATTACGATGAAATTAATGAAAGTGATATTTATTTACGCAGTATCGAAGACAGAATAAAGCAAATGGAATCACGTATTGTGGCGTTAGTGGAAGAGTCTTGTATGCTAAGTGCACGATCAGACCCTGATGATGACGCCTTGCTTAAAAGTGACAATGACTTAGGACAGGTAATAACAAAATGAAAAAATTAATTAACAAGTCTATTATTTTTAATATATCATAATACAATGGCTATATCACAGAAGTGTTCCTTATGCACTGTAGGCGTTGGCAAAGGCTCAAGAAGCATCATCATTGGAACGACAATTGATACGCATGCAGGAACAAGCCAATCTAGGTGACACCCACAATTTGGATCTAACATTCGCCGTAAGTTTTTTTTAAAATAAATTTATCGATTGGTCTGCGATAATCTTCAAATTATTCAATACTAGCTGGCTTGACATCCGTTATTCTGCCTTCAATAACACAAGTAATCTACTGATTGTATTGATGTGTCAGATCTTTTGAAGTAATAACTCGACCACAGGCGATACGTATTCCGATATTTTATCCTAGAAACTTTTCTAGGAATAATATTATAATATACAGTGTAACTATTTATCATTATAATAATAATTTATCGACATATTTCTGACTTATTTCAACTATTGACACTGAATTTTGGATACCTACTTAAAATATTTTATTTTATTTTTCGTCCATGTTACCCACTCCGTTGGTAGATAGTAATTGGCTGTAAGGGCAAAGTTAGAAATCCTTCTACATTATATTTAGTAACCACGCTTAATAATGTTTTTTTTTTAAATTATTATTTCTCATATTACTACAAATTTAAATTAAGCCTTCTCTTTATTAAACAACATATATATATGGGCAGAACCATTAATTCTCGACGAAAGTGACTAAGGTCGGCGATTTTGATGCTGATTTTTTCCTCGAAAGTACACCTAAAAAGGAGACGATCCTGAAAATTTGAGCCCGATATGTGCTAATGCGGTCGCTGGAGAATTATTTGAATTTTTTTTTTAGTCGATTTTTCACTACATTTTCTAATATTTGTATCTCAGCTTCTATATAACTTAAAACTCCTGCCCAGCGGCATTTTTCTCAGAAAGACTTCTACTTTTATGAGAAAAATAGATATTAGGTCTAAACTTATATCGGGTTTAGCTAATAGCTTCCAACTAAACAACTGTTTTGGTTAAATTTTACCTATTTATAAAACACTATTAAATGTACAGAGTTGACCAGCAGCTAATATCTTTTTTCGAGGTATATTTTAATGGAATCTACCCAGCTTTTGTTTAATTGCTCCGATTTTATAAAGTTATAGCTATTTAAATCCAATAAATATTTAAAAAATCACTGTTTTTAAATAGCTAGAACTTTTTTCTCCCAACTTAGATTTGTTTCAAACTTTTAGGAAAGTTGCTTTATTCTGTCCCCAAAAAGCCCTGAAAATTTGAACTAGGGAATCGAGCTTGTATTTGAGGTATAAATTTTTTAATATTGTCAAAATTGCGTTGAACCTGATAAGGAATACCTTAATAGTCACCACTTTAGCACATAAAATAACAATTATTGAATTGAATAGAAATAATTTCAGGAACATATTCAATACTTGTTGGAATTTTATGTTCTTGTATTTTAATTCTTTTATTTATAAGTTCAGTTTAACTACTTTACAATCTTTTTCAAAAGAAGTCACTCTTACTTCTAATGAATTGTCGTTGATAGGTGTAAAAGAATGGTTAATTCAAGTGTCCTTGATGGTTTTCACAGATTCAAATCGTTTATTCAATTTTTTTCAATATCTACAGTAAACACTATTTAAATAAGTACTAACAGCTGCTACATCTCTATACAAAACATATTAATATCTTACTTCTCAACATGTAAATAATTCGATAGACATGTATGAAATTATCAGCAAAAATTGATTTCAACAACGCAATTTTGACAATATTAAAAAATATATACTTCAAATACAAGTTTGATTCCCTAGTTCAAATTTTCAGGGCTTCTTGGGGACAGAATAAAGCAACTTTCCTGAAAGTTTGAAACAAAACGAACTTCGGAGAAAAAAGATCTAGCTATTTAAAATAGCGATTTTTAAAAATTTCATTGGATTATATAACTATATCTTTACAAAATCGGAGCAATTAAACAAAAGCTGGGTAGATTCCATTAAAATATCCTGAGATCGTCTCCTTTGTAGGTGTACTTTCAAGGAAAAAACAGCATCAAAATCGCCGACCTTAGTGCGCACACTTTCGTCGAGAATTAATGGATCTGACCACCATATATATACTATATCCATTCTTTACATCTTGAGAAGAAAGTATTTGGCTATTAGTGGCTGATCAACTGACTGGAAAATCGCTATCTACGCCAATGCGTATATCCTATGATAATCTATATAAATAAATAGCTTTTTATTGATTATTTTTTAAACGAACCTTAACTTGACTCTTGTTGCGTATAAGGTACTCTGCAATCTGGCTGGACAATATGCACTCAATGAAATGTACACAGAAGCATTAAACACTTATCAGTTACTGACCAGAAATAAGTTATTTCCTCATGCTAATCGACTCAAGGTAACCCTTGTTATTGTACATTGCACTGAAATAAATTATCTATAAATATATAATAAATAATATAATATATAATAAATTTATAGCTCTGTCTGTGCATGTAATTTTTATACAGATATCGAATATGACATAAACATTTTTTATCTGTCTGCCATTTTTATGTCTGTATGTAACTCAAAATCGGCTTGACCGATTTTAATGAAATTTTGTACATAGAAATTATATGTAATTCCCCAATGGATAAAATATATTTTTAAGTATACTTTCATAATTATAAAGGATGAGTAAAAATAATAATTACGATACATAAATAATTTTGATGTATTAAATGCTTTCAGAACCGCGGGTAAAGTAACACTATGTGTATAATTTTCTTTTATTATTATTATTTATAGGTCAATATGGGAAACATATATTTCAAAATGGGAGAACATCCGAAAGCTTTGAAATTATACCGAATGGCGTTAGATCAAACACCCACAGCAGAAAAAGATTTAAGGTATTTAAGTACTCGTAGGTCTGCTATTTTCACAAACCTGCGAGTATAGTCATGTTTTTAATTTATACCCACAGACCACATGTTAAACGGTTATCTATGCTTTTGGCCTTTGCCTGTACCATGGACTCGCAAATTATGCCTAAAATACATTATTTTTATTATGGTACTATGTAGTTACAAATAACTGCATTTTCATATTTAAAAATATTGTGGGAAACCAGAGGTCGGTTATTTTGTTTACTATTAACAGAGATGCGATTGTAGACGGTAGGTATAAAAAGGTTAACTACCCCTTGATGTTACATTTATTCGCTTGTTTCAACATACTATGTAGTTACAAATAACTGCATTTTCATATTTAAAAATATTGTGGGAAACCAGAGGTCGGTTATTTTGTTTACTATTAACAGAGATGCGATTGTAGACGGTAGGTATAAAAAGGTTAACTACCCCTTGATGTTACATTTATTCGCTTGTTTCAACATATTCGCTTTATTGAAACGTACCTCGTCTTTAAAGTAATAAATTGTCTTATTCTTGTGTATTTATAGAATGAAAGTGATGCACAACATTGGTTTATTATTAGTGCGTATGGGCAAGTTTCGCGATGCGGTTACGAATTTTCAACACATTATGCATGAACAAGGAGATTTTCAGACAGGTGTGCATTTTATTTGAAATAAAATATTTGACTTGAAGTTTTTTATAATTACTAATAACCAATGAGGGTTAAAAAAGTTTGGACTTAATTTTATTTATTTATTTCTTCCTTCAGACTGCATTCTTAATTTTTTCAAAGTTACATTTTGACCAGCTAAATAACAATTTGCAGGCAAATATGCAAATATTTAGAGGTCCTCTTTGAATACAGCAGTCTTTTACAGAATGAAAGTGGTGCACAACATTGATTTAATTCATACGGGTTTCATTTTTAGGTCTTCATCTTGTATTATGCTCTGTTGCTTTGAATGATCCGGATGGCGGCAAAGCAGCTTTTCATGCAATGCTGGATGTTGAACCACCAACGTTCCACCACGACATATCTGTAGACGACGTAAGGGGTTTCACTATAGCTAAGCTAAGCATCAACAACTTACCTTACCCTGACAGGCGATTATAACTTGATCTGTTACACTGAATTAACCGAACAGTTTGAGGACGCGAGGTGACTAATAGAAGAAATGAGATAGTGTAATAACTAATGTGAAAAACAAAAAACTATAACTTAAACTACCCAGTGCATGGCAGTGATAGTAGTCATAATTATAATATTACAATTATACATAATTACGTATATTTTAGGATGGTACTTGTTATCAGGTTTGTTGTTTTAACATAAACTTCTTGACTTTTATTAAGACTCCAACGCATAAAATGCAGGAGTAACTTTCTTTAGCAAGCTTACCAGTATATATATAAGAAGAAACTTAAGGGTTCAGGGAAACGAGGGCCTTGGGCTGGTTGGCCACCTGATGTAGGATTGAAAACGCGATCACAGCTATGTAATAAATTTTAGGAGAACGATGCGTACGAGTGTGTGATCCGCGACGTGGTGCGCGGGGATCGACTGTCGCAGTGGTCAAGACGCGCGGCTGCCGTTGCCGAGCGCTGTCTCGGTCTCGCAGCCGCCGCTCTCACTAAACCGACAGCTAGAGATGACGACTCTGGGTAACTTAATTAGTAAAGGCATTGAACATTTCAAGTATCACTAGTTATATAATAAGTGATAAATTAAATCACCCCACTCGCCAGTTACATGCATCGAAAATGCCTATTACATATCTTGCAAGCATCGCGTGGGATAAGCTACATTACGATTCATAGTATTCTATAGTGCTATGGCAAAGATACAGGTATGAAAGATGTAACTCAATAACATGCAAGCCACACGTGCCACCAAAATATGTTTGGGTGAAATTTAATTTAATCTATACAATTAATAAAATTGACTTCGTCTGTTTGTAATGTCAAAATAATAGTTTTTTATTAAATGCATATGAATGTATATACGATACCTATAACAAAAAGCCCATTATTAAATTTTTTATCTCTCTGTCTGTTTGTTTCGGGTAATCTCCGAAACGGTTGGACCGATTTTGACGGGACTATCACTGATAGATAGCTGATGGTGTAGGGAGTAACTTAGGCTACTTTTACTTTAGAAAAAGAAAGAGGGATCCGCACAAATAAAAAAAACTGGTCATGGTGAATAAATTCGAGCGTTTAAATGGCTTATACTGAGTAAACCATAAGAGATATAGCAAATTAATGTACTACATAACAATAGGCATTAAAAATACCTACAAAAAAGTCCGGGAGAGTATACATCTATCTTCTAAGGAACACCCACAAAAAGTATTTATCTTTAAAATAGCCGAGAGCGGGGTAGCAAGATTCGCGCGGGCATTCTGTATTCCACGTGAGCGAAGCCACGGGCACAGCTAGTTCTAAATACAGTTATACTTTTATTTACTTATGTTTTTATAACCCTGAAATAATTTTGATGGTGTGAGAAATTCTTTCTCTTGCAGTATAATTGTCGCCGTATTCCACTGCGTCTCAGTGTCTCCGTTAATCTAGTTTAAAAAATCACGATGTTCTAGTTATATTAAAATAGCTATATTTTCTATACATATTTAGTGCTGAGTTAGTACAACAATAAATGTAATACTAATCTTGATATTTCCTAGACGATTATGCACACATCGACTATGTATTATTTTAATTAGACATGTAACAGAAATTTGTTATTCTATTTCATATGTAACGAATGTCAAGGTAGGTACATTATTCAAGGTTTCAACTTAATTACGAATAATTTAGCTTCTACAAAAATGTTAGATCTATAACAATGATTATGCTTACTTATTAATTAATGTTGCATTTTGTTATCCTTTCACTTCATTCGAGTTCACGTTTAATTAATAATAGTGTATTACGAAAATAATTCTACAGAGAATCGCTGTCTAAAAAAACAATTACGATTTCGAGTAAGATTTTACACCATGTAGGTAGTTACTTATTCATAAGGTGTATGCTACGGTACTAGAGCCTGGCTAGATACTACCTTCGAATTAAATATTTATCGCCAAGCACCGGTCGCCTCGTCGGTAAATTCTGGCAATTGTTACACTTGAGAGCCAATTCTGTTTGTAAGCTAAGCATTGTATTACCTAACCCATCGTCCCTTTTTGTCAGGTACATAAATGTTAACCAAAAGCATAATAATTAATAAACATCTTACTTTATAGTTTATGCATATAAATTAGTTTATTTAACAGCACACCTTATACACAACATTGTAGATTAAGCGCACAGCTCATGCGTTTTTCTCTATTTTCGTTTCGCTTTCTCGTCACACACACGCACACACTGTTGACAGGAAGTACCAATATCTCCGAAAATGGGTTGGTACTATCTGACGGCCAACTTTACCACCACGCGCGCTTATTGGTCAAATGTTGCATATAAATAATAATTAAATATTTATGTCAAAACGACAATCAGTTTTAAAGAGAGTCAGTTTTGTTAACATATTTCCTCTCGTTTTTCTTCATTTTCTGAAAGAGATTTCGTGAAAAGGGACGGAAATGTGTAACTGGAAGCTGCGGAAGCACGCGCTATTTTTTTGATTTGACCAATGATTGAGATAAGTTGCGCCGCGGCTATCTACGTGACACAAGTAATGTAATATTGAAAACTACATAGGTACTTAAGTTATAAATCCTATTGTAGAAGTATTATTGAAAATATGAAGGCTAACTATGTTAGGGCTAAAATAGAATAAAATAATATAATATAGTAAAAGTTTTACATAAATACTAACATACCCTGTGAAACAAAAAATCCTCATAAGTTCTTGAAAACAAGCTCACATAGATTATTGGTAGATGTTATATAATCAGCAAATTATATTTTATAAGTAATCAGCTAACCTCGTTGTTCTTATTACGTATTACATCTCCCGTTATATTTGTGATATAATTTATTAAGTACTTTATCTGGCGAATTGTAGATATTGTAAAGACTTATGAGCTTTTTAAAACTATAAGTGGATAAACGTAATGCTTTAATCGGAACATTTATGTATATTCTTCTACAAATTAAAATCTGAAGTACACTGTCGATAAATGGAATTGTGCTACAACTTATGGTCGAGAAAACGTAAGGATGCGAGATTCGAATGATCTTCAGCTGTAGTGGATGCTATTATCGGTTAATTATATTTTGGTACGTTTACAGGTATGTGAGCGATTATATCATTTTAATTTATTTATTACAGAGGTATGTCGTGGTGTGTAGAAGCGCTGCGTGGATATAGCGGTGGTGGAGCGGGTGCGCGACTCGAACTGGGCGGTGCGCTTGCAGGGTTGCGAGCGCTGCGTGCACCGGCCTCCGCAGCCGGGCAAAGAACGCTGCAGCGGCTGAAGGCGGTGGCCAGAGCACACCCTGACGACCGCGTCTTACGAGCAGAAGCTAACGCTGACGCTGCTTTTGTCGCATATGCTGTGAGTTCCGCCTTTAAAGAGACCATTTATTTAAAATATAATTAAAAAATTTTGCCTATAGGTGTATATCTACAATCTAAATACACTTCTATCTCTTTAATTCCTTATTTTGATTATGTTGTCGTTTTGGTGATATTACTCGCAACAGTGACATAAATATTTCCAATAAAATTAAATAATATAGATTATAATAATAATATAGATGAGCAACTGGTCTGAAGCTAGCGCATTAGCAGAATCGGCTTCTCGAGATGATCCGTACTCTTGTGCGGCGCGAGTGAGTGCTGCGCTAGCGAGCGCGCGGGTTGCTGAAGGGAGTGTACTCGGTGACATTTTGGCGTCTGCTTCCGCCCCTGCCTCCAGCTGTGGTACATGGAGGGACGCTGCGGCCCAACTTGCCGCCGCCACACACTTGGATCCCGCCGACCTCATAGCCATGCATGACTTAGGTTTGTACGTTATTTTCAAATAGGTAAACTATTTCATCTATACCATAATATTATAAAGAAGAGTTTGTTTATTAATGAGGAAGGTTAAAAGCTGTAGTACTTATAACTTCACGCTACTAAGTACTCAACGTTCGTACTCAACAAGACAAAAGTGGAACAAACTCTCTATTCAGGTGTTCTTAGTCGCAGTCGTTATCAGAGAAACAATGTATACAGTTTTCATAGCCCTTTTGCAAATTTTTTCTTTAGAATTGTCCTTCGTCGGAACTCAGCTCGCTTATATATCTGACTAAAACAACCCAGTGAACACTTATGTCAATGTGATATCTGCATGATATCGAGTAATATCATGTGTAATGTAAAAAAGACTTAATAATGAGATAGATATTACTCATTATTTCGCATTTTTTAATGTAATATGCCGATGTAAGATGTATGTATGATATATCTGTGACGTACATTTCAAACCCGTTTAATGTATTAGTGGTACGGGTAATGAAATCCCTGACATCATTTTAATAAAAATATTGGAGGTAAAGGGTCGATAAAGTCAATATTATTATCTTTTATATCAACTAAATATACAGTTACTGCTGAAGTAATTATGAACAAGATGCGCACTTGCATATTAGAATGACTCTGTAGTACTGTCTTAGTAGTCACGGCAAAATATGACCTCTGCTAAGTACGTAACGATATGATATTCATATTACATTAGATGAACATAATATAAAAATAATTCTATGACATCACAATACAATCATATTTTTACATCAACATGATGCTACTTTCAAAAAATCACAGGTTATGATATAACTTAAAGATCACTACTCATATCTGTTTAATGTGTATTCAAATAGCTGTGACTCCCGTATGCCTTGTACGTGATGGTCCAGGTAAGGTAATGTGTTCACTGGGAAGGAGTCAAAATTTCGTAGAGTAACTTTGATCACATTAAAGCATACCGATATCGTTTACAGAATGAAGAAATGTGATATTTTTAGATTTTTTTTGTTTTCTTTCGTTATCGGACTAATAACATTTTAATGTGTGCGTGTTCCGCAATGGCTTTTCTTAATAAATACATACTCGATGTTTGTGGTAGATTCAAGATAATTCCACTACTATATACTACTAGAATAGTAATTTATACACATAGAGAAATATTATAATTGAATATGTTTACAGCATTGTCTCTAGAGCGCAGCGATGAGAGTAGTGTGGAGGCTGCCGAGGCTCGGTGGACGCGATTGCGGAGCGCGCCGAACGCGGGTCCAACTCTGCGTGCGCTCGCCACCGCCGGACTGGCGAGACTGGCTCGATCTCGTGCCTCTGACTCCTCTACAGCTGATCATTGGTAACATACTTCATGGTTCTCTACTTATGGTAAAACTACAATTATTTTATGACTCTACTAACTGCCTTTACATTTGGTGTTCTGCCCTTTTCGTTATTTAATAACTCGATAACAGCGCACATATCGGGTTCAGATACCGTGTGTTTAGTTAAGAATTGTATTGTCGTCTAACCATTGTCCAATAAACTATTAACGAGAGTGCACGCGTCTTATTTCAAGTTATTGATACAAGTAAAACTAAGCTTTAACGCCAACACCGTGTATATATTGTACCTTTTCAATTCATAAAAAAAGCTTTTTGCTCATAACGGTGACAGCGCCACCTATCGAATCTTAGCATAGCAATAAAATTATAGATCATCATCATGAACTGTCACCCGACCAGTATGTTCCCTTCTTCCTACATCATGAAGTCCATTAAACATAACGTAAATAGACTTTTGAGCAAGCTGGCATGACAGCGGTGACTGGCGATCCCTCAGTACGGTAGGTAACGGTGCCGTCATTTTAACTTGCTACGAAAAAAGAGAAGAAGTTACGCAAAGACTTTCAAATTGCATAACGTATCTAATAAAAATAATTTTGCTTTCCAGGTATAGTTTGATCGGTAATTGGGATGTGAGCGTGACCTGTGCTCTGGCGCAGTTGCACAGTGAGATGGGTGACACGCAAACAGCTAAACATCATTATCAAGATGTAAGACTTGGATTTTCACAAATAATAAATACATGACATATGATGGATAATTGAATATCAAATATAAAGTTTGATCTTTCCATGTCTATATACTTGTAAGTTTATGTAATCAACTATGGGTTGATTGGTTTTTTACAAAAAATGAAGACATCGCAACATAATATCTTATTGGTAGTGTGCTTGAATGCCTCGAGAAGGACGTCGCTTTGAATCCTACAATGAACCGTGGGAGTTTTGGGGGAGGTAGTTCAAGGCCGGTCTCTACCCACCGGGCAAAGCTCATTACGCACACCAGAAAAACCGCCAGTATTGAGAAAAAAAAAACAGAATATCGTATCGTGCTTATGACATTTTTTTAGTGATTTTCAAAAGTTACATGATTTGTAACTAGATTACCGAAATTAAAAACTTTTAGTTGCTGATCAGATGGTTGGATGCAATGAACTACGAATGAAATATTGTATAGAAGTCATAGCATGAGTCAAGTAATTTATAATGATCTCTTGACTAGCTGTCACCTAAATTTGAAAGTTTTTCGCCTCGCACCTGTCAGTGTATTCCAGCTGGTGCATTTGTGAACCAGTCTGTGGGTGTAATTGTAGTCAAACTCTAGCGTATACGCTTACTAGAAAAATGGTATTGTTTATTATTATAGGTGGAGGCCATATGGCCCTGTGAGCTCTCTGCGTTAGAATGGCTCGCAAGCGAATCTACTCCAGATGTCGCGCTGCAATACTATCGCCGTGCTGCACGTCTCCAGCCTACTAACGTATGTATTCATTCATGTAATCGGCAAATAGTCGATATTTACAAAAGGCAAACCGATCTATGGACAATGACGTCAGTAGACGCTCACTCAATGTATGGATATTTTTCTTCAAAAGTCTGCTGTTGGTGGGGAATGTAAATCGGGTTGATTATGAATCCTTCCTATTGGTAGATACAATGGTTTTATTTAACCAATATTGATTTTACTTGCTGTTTTTTTTATGACACAGCCGCAATGGGGCTTACTAATGGGTGCGTGTCTCCGTTCGAGTGGGCGGTACCAGGAAGCTCTCACTTTGTACAAGAAAATGAATGTTCGCTTCCCTGACAATATTCAATGTAAGTATGTTGTTTCGACAACCTTCTTCTCCGAGTTTTATTTAGTCCTGGTTCAGCTCATGTACTCTTGTAGTACACGAGTATCTCGTTTACACCATACGGCAGTGGCAAGACCATTACTACCATTATCGAGTGAATATGGAGTGTCCTGTCTTATGACAATTTCAGTACCTATCCTAACAAGATGGTGGCTGCCTTCTTAGAACTTTCTAGAATCTCAGAATTCATGGCCCATGTTATTATTTCCAATTCACATCGTTTGTGCACAATAACCGAGCGTTAATAAATAATAAATAAGCGTAATAAAATTGAAGTGTCTGTTTGTAATGTCAAAATAACAGTATTTTTACTAAATACATATGAAAGTATATACGATACCTATAACAAAAAGCCCATTTTAAATTTTTTTGTTTGTCTGTTTGTTTGTTTCGGGTAATCTCAGAAACGGTTGGACCGATTTTGATGAGACTTTCACTGATAGATAGCTGATGGTATAGGGAGTAACTTAGGCTACTTTTATTTTAGAAAAAGAATTAGGGTTCCGCCCAAATAAAAAAAAAACTGGTCATGGTGAATCAATTCGGGCGTTTTAATGGTTTATGCTGAGTAAACCATAAGAGATATAGCAAATTAATGTAGTACATAATAGTAGGCATTAAAAAGAACCACAAAAAAGTCCGGGAGAGTATACATCTATCTTCTAAGGAACATTTTAGTATTTAAAATAGCCGGTATTTAAAAAACGGAATTCCGACTGTATGTGTCCGTTCTAATATGCTTATTTAAAAAGAGATGTGGAAATTTCGAGATCTATTTCCTGAAATTTTGTTTGTTTGTTATGATACATTGATAATCGGATCAATGAGATTTGTGTACGTTCCGCGAATTGACGCGCGGTGGCGCCATATCTTTTTCTACGAATTTATACACGTTGTTTATTGGCTGTAGAGTATTCTGAATCTTCCCATATACCTATTTCTTTAGTTTTCAAAAGTATTTATACAGGTCGTAAAAATGTTAACTTATAATTTGACTCAGTTTATTACGAGTAATCTACGTCCTAATTTTTTTTCTTCCACGCATAGCGTTTCTTTACCTACTAATTAATGTAATCTTGATCATACTTCATCTCATGTAGCGCAACAGCGAGTGCCAGTTCCAGCCGTTTTCTTCGAGTTTATGGTAGATATTTGTAACTTGAAAGATGGCATGAAAAACGTATCGGAAATGAATGATTTGTTTAAAGTTCCAAATTCAAATTCTTTTTTATTGTTAGTTAGGCGTTTTTTATTTTGACACGGAGTTTGAGTTGCATCTGTCATTTAGATTCAATACTCACTTGGGTGTGAAACATGTTGCCGCCCGGCTAGTCCCCAAAGACCTGAAATTTCTCCAAAAACACAATCGCATAAGAGTCACTCAGGCCATGCTAGAACGAGTCAATTCTGACCCAACATTCATGTAAAGCATTGTCACTGGTGACGAGAAATGCAAACTACTCAACGAGCTTCGGGGTGGCGCCTTCCACCTGAACCGAAATCGAAAAAACCACGCCAAAGTCGATCAAAAGTCCAAGTCATGTTGACTGTTTTCTTTGACTAACGCGGTGTTGTGCACTCGGAATTCTTACCGGGAGGTCAAACGGTAAATAAAAAAGATTATTTGAGCGTTATGCGGCGTTTAGGCGAGCAAATTCGATGAAAAGGGCTAGATTTGTGGAAAGAAAATTCTTGGATTTTGCACCACGATAATGCGCCTTCGCACAAAGTCATCATTGTAAACGAATTTTTGACCAAAAACTCAAGAAATACCATCGAGCAACCAACTTATGGCTCCAGCCGACTTCTTTTTTTTTCCTAAACTCAAATTAGCACTTTGTGGCACCTATTTTCATTCGGTAGAAGACATAAAGTAGAATTCGCGACGAGAAATAAACTAAATTCCGGAAAAAAGCGATAAAAAAATTGTTTTGATGATTTGATTATTCATTGGCGTAAGTGCATCGTTTCTTTTCTAAATGAGCCATTTGGAAAAATGCATTATTTCATAAAGTTCTTTTATATTTATTTATGTATCGTTTCTCCAGGTTTAAAATTAATTACAAAACTATGCGGTGACCAAGGACTATCAGAAACAAGTCTGTGGACTCGTGAATTGCAGCGAGCTCAAGCTAGAGCTAAGCAACAAGAACGAGGTAGATATAAGAAAATTCTTTAAAACAACCTAAAATAGCTTTATGTAACTACTGGCTTATTTTTCATTCAAAATTACCAGGTAATTTACCTTAAATTAGTTATGGGATATCGAATTACAACTTCAGCACTGACCATGCTGAGCAACGAACAAGGAAATGGCGATAGCGGAGTGGTAGGGCTGTTTTGCTCGACCGGGTCGCGGTCATAGTGACTCGCTTTTGCGTGCCGCGGACGGGATCAGCCTGTGCATATCCAGTTAAATTAATAAAAGCGGTGATAGTCGATGGATTGGGGTTTTTCCGTAGTCGCCGTTGTGTTAGGATTGTACTGTGCTTGCCTACCATCAATTTATCGTGCTACGATAAAAAAAGCCAATTAATAGATGCAAATTTGCAAAATATTGCGTGATTTCTTAATTACATACTGAAAAGTGTTTTTAAATCCGAAATTTAATACTGCAGTAGGTACTGTGAGGATTAAACTTTGAATAAATATGGGGACTCAATTTCACACATGACCATGTAATTCCAAATTTGGTATACAACAAAATTTCACTGTAAGAATGCAATTAAAATAGCATGTTGATAATTTTTTAAACATTTCAGTATCTTCTATAACATCAGCAAGCAGTGGGTCGTCAGGAACAAGCCAATCACCAGTCGATCAAATAAGAGGTACTTTGAACACATATAAAATCTATAAACTGATATTGACATATCTTTATGATTGAAAAATACTGATTAACTCTAGGAAATATCCTCCTTATTAAGCTTTTTGCTACAAAAATCACTGCTTCCTGTACCTACCGCATAACTCTGCAACAATCTTAGACGCGGTGAAGCTTACGTAGAAAATTACGCCTTAGGTGTTAAATGTGGGCACAGTGTCTACAGCGCCGCTGGTCTAATAAAACCTTTTTTAATTCTAATTACTTTTTTAACTTTTAATCCTAAGAGTTTCTTCGGTCAGTTGTTGATCAGATGTCGATCATGATTATTAAAAAATAGGTAGCAATCAAGTAGTGTACTAGCCTACATTTGCCAAAATCTGATTCCTCACATTGAAGGCAAGGTGACTTAAAAGATGTTTCTTGTCTTATTTATTTTGGACACATTCCACTAATACTTGCTGAATAGTTATAACAAGGCGTGGCACGTTTCTTTTTATTTATAAAATAGCAAAATTGAGAAGCAAGCACATGTGATTGGAAGGCAACCTATGGGCGATAACTATTTCATATCTATTATCCTACATTTGTATAATAAAAAAATTCGTAGTGTAATTTTTTGAGTTTTTTTAATACTTACTGCAATGGTTCAGTAACATCCATTAATTTACCATTCATATACTTAATTTATTTTTTCGTAATAAAGCTGGTTCCCGAACCGAGAACACTGTTCAGCCGCCACCTACAGCTGTTTCTAGGCATTCTGGAGATGGCCGTAGAGAAGGGAGCGCTTCTTTATCGTCTATGTACGTTTTTATTCTTTAATTCTTACCTAAATTAGAAATTTTATTGAGACTAATAAATATGATAAAATTGCTTGTAAATATTCGAAAATTTTGGTATTCGTATATTCAAATTTTTTTCGTGCATATTTCGAATAATACATATATCTGATTAATTAATCATGTCTTTATTTGCCAGTGTGTTAATTTAAACAAACAAAATAACATTATAAATAAAAATGAAGAATGAAATCGACATAAGATGCTTTTACTAAAGGTAAAAGGGTAAGGTACTAATATTATCAGTCTTCAAAAAATCGTGTTCCTCTTTAATTTTTTTTATAGTGCTTGGTGCCTTCTGTAATTGTAGCACCGCAAAGTGATGGCACTATACCTGATGGTAAGCACAGTGCAATCCAAAAACATCGGTCACTACCGAGGGATTTACAATCCATTGCCAGTCGTCACTGTAATACAGGTCGGGAGACAATTCCACAGCCTCACAGTACGGCAAAGATATTATGACGTATTGAAGTTTTTTGTTTGTGGCGAGATGGAGGTCACCGTAAAGCTGTGACTCCGGTACCCAGCGCGTCTGGGTCTGTCATAAAAGGAAGAGGAGGAAATTAAGTTGTACAGCTCTTCACAACACTCGCCACGGTACAGACGGTAGAACACACTCAGCGGGTCAACGTCCCGAAGTGGCTCGATGAACTTAGTAAATTCAGCATCATTTACAATGTGGATAGCTCGTCTTTATAACCTATCCATGAAATCAAAGAGATATTTTGCGAATCCGTCCTTTGGGAAAGGTGCGAACCGTTCATTACAAGATCGAACTTGAGCCTTGTAAAGCGGATACAGCTGTTCGGGCGTGAAAAATCATCGCAGCCTGTTCAAGATTTCGAGTTTCCAAGATGTGGCGGAGATGAAACTTCTGATGTAATCCCTGGAATTAAGGTCGTTGCGAATATCCAAACCCAGGATATTGAGGGTGTCACGTATTACTAGCGAGAAGTGTTGAAGAGCTGGGAGAGGCGAAAACGAGGATTCTTTGAAAGAAAAAGCACACACCAAAATTAGTTTGCCATTAAACTCAACTAAGTTACTCGTTCCTCATGTATTGGTTAAGCTCAATGTCGATTACCTCCTGTCTCTTTTCTGATTCTCTTCGACGACAAGCGGGTTCACCATAAAACCACCCACCCATGAAGAGTGTTGTCATCTGCATAACAATAAATGTAACTCAAAAGCAATAATTATTCCACCATTTGCAACTGCTACTGCATTTTAGTTGTCGTCCTACTGATTTAATCGAAAAGCCGACTTACCTATGTCTTTATCCCCGTTGTGGGATCGCTGGAGGCACACGTAGATACGGCTATGAGTAGGCACGTGTACCCAAAGGACAGAAAAGGAAAGGACTATCCATACAGCGCAAACGGCGATAACACATCATTTCGTACATATACTTATAGGTAGGTACTCTGGCTTTTGTTTGAAAGTTTTCTTTAATCATGTAACCGGGGTAGTGTCAGGATGATGTATTAGCCGGACTGTGAATCTGAGTCTCCATTAAGACGAGCATTGCAGGTTGAACCGTCTCGAGGTGATGGTGGATGGTGCTTAAGTTAGAGTGGAATCCACGGATGTTAGTGAACTCCACCGTAAAAGTTGTCGTATCCACTTTTTATTATAGCTTCTTAAGGAATCAGACGTAGAAAAAATGTTTAGGGGGTGTGAGTAACACTGGATTCAAATATTTCTATTCAGTTCGAAATTCGAATAGAAGAATTCGTGAATGTACTACGCACGATTCGTTTTACGTTCCAAATACATATTCAATTTTAATCCTGAAGTAATTTGCAAGATTTCCCATGTAAAAAAAAAGGTTCTTATATTCGCTTCTATTGATGAAATATAGATAGATAATCTAAAATTATTGTTTTTGTTAGAAGAATGTTTAAAAAACCATTAGAAATGTTTTGTACTGATGGCGAACATTATATAATATATTCAACTAATATGTAGGAAGCACCATCTATTAACTAACTGTAAAACTAAAATGACAGCTGTTAGTACCTATTTTAAATTTTGGCTTTCTGTCTATGTAGGTAATTTGTACTAATAATACACCCACATTTTGCCGTGTATGTTTTTTTAGGTCCCATGTAATAGGGGGCGAGCCTATTGTCATTAATCAGGAACAAAACCAAATTTCGAGCTACTACTGAAAATTTCATAGAAAAACCTAATAACACTTGCTCCACCTGGGAATCGAACCCAGGACCTCGAGCATTGCAGTCGCGCTTACGATCACTAGGCTAATGAGGCAGTTAGTAATAAAGTGATAAATGGGAAAACTACACAAATCAAAACAAACCATTCTTTGGATATTAGCCGAATTCGTATAGTTATAAGTTCCTATAAATATTTATAAAAAAAAATTGTAGTTTATATTAGGTCCTTAAATATGAAATTAGCGTTTTGTCGTACTGACCACTTTGATCTGAAATATCTCCTCTTTGGTTAAGAATTCCAAATTCAAATTTATAAATTCATTTAGCTGGTACATTTGAGTTTTGAAAACAGTCATTCATTTGTTTTTTCCCTCATTATTTCTTTCTTTGGCGTCGCTTATTACCGCAAAATGGAAAACATGAAATATCGGTATATTTAGGTGTACGAGTTCCACCGTGGCACCAATGCTGCAGAAACAGCTCGAAGGATTAATGATGTGTACGGAGCTGGTGTCGCAAAAAAAGCACGGTACGTTTTTGGTTTCAACGTTATAGTTTTGGAAATTTCGACCTTCAGAACCAACCCCGTGAGTGGCCAGAAACCAAAGTGGAAAATGAAGAATTAAAGGCTATTGTGGAAGCGGATCAATCACAAAGCACTTCAGAGATAGCTGCAGGCTTCGGGGTAAGTGATAAAACTGTATTAATCCACTTGAAGCAAATCAGGAAAGTAAAAAAACTTGAACGATGGGTACCGCATGAATTGAGTGAATCGAACTTGCAAACAGCCGTCGACTGCTGTGTTACTTTGCTCAATCGACACTATAATGAAGGGATTTTAAATCGAATCATTACTTATGATGAAAAGTGGATACTGTACGATAATCGGAAGCGCTCAACACAATGGCTGAACTCTGGAGACCCAGCCAAATCCTGCCCTAAACGAAAATTGACTCAGAAAAAGTCACTTTGCACTGATACTAGTTAAAGAGTGTTTGGTGGACTAGCGCCGGTGTCGTTCACTACAGCTTTCTAAAATGTGGTCTAACGATTACGGCATATCTATTGTCAGCAACTGCAAACTATGAAGGAACAACTAGCTTCTAAACAACCGAGATTGGTCAATCGCTCTAGGCCACTGCTGCTTCACGACAACGCAATACCACACACTGCACAACAAACAACCACTATGAGCTACAATTGGAATGTCTGCGACATCCACCGTACTCCCCGAACCTTGCTTCAACTGATTACCATTTTTTCCGGAATTTGGTCAACTTCTTACAAGGAAAAAATTCAACTCCGGTGCGGCAGTCCAAACCGCCTTCAAAGAGTTTATTGATTCTCGCCCCCATGATTTTTTTAGTAAAGGGTTTTCAATGAACTACCTATGAGATGGCAAAAGTGCATAGATAACAACGGTGCATACTTTGATTAATTACATATATTAAACAAAATAAAAGCATTATATTCCTCCCGTACAAAACACCAATTTCATATGTAAGGACCTAATACTAATTTTCAAGTGTTTTGTTGTATATTAAATTTAAAACTTGGCTGTATTTTTTGATGTTGGTTATTGTAATGAAACTGATCATAACAAATAGACAATATACTAGTATCGTGTAAACAAACGATGAACTCATCTGTAACATGTTATATTTAAATTGTGCCATACTGCCATAGTTTCTTCTGTTTACATTAAAACAATAAAGTTCATTAAATTTTGATGTTTACTTATGTCTCATATATACAATGGAATAAAAATAAACATTAAATGCGGCTACAACTAGTTTACACCAGTTGATTCGCCAACGTGCAATAATCGAGACACTAAGTATGGATCTCTAACTTAAAAAGTGGTGTTACCTACACATAAATAAAGGTTCAACATTCACTCTCTTTACAAATTGATGAAAAATCTGTTCAGTCATTTCTGATAGATTAATTACGAAATGCTCTTTTTCATATCTCTATATTTATATGTTAGGTATAGTTTTTCATATTACAATTTTACATGCAATCAATTAAATACAAATTGTATATTTCAAACCTCATGCAAAATTTCGAGATTTTCTTTCCGTCTTCTGTTTCCAACAGACGTTGGCGGGGACGAGTAATGTAGCGGAAAAGGAAGCGTGTGCAATTGTTGCAACTCACAGTAAAGTGAAGTAAACAGTTTTTCGTCTGTAAACAAACAACCAAAACGATACCGATACGAAACACAATAGTCGTGATTACGCAATTTATATGTAATAACGAAATATTACCTATATTACTTACTTTTTAGAATTGAAAATTGTTTTTGATTTATTAAATTTTAAGCAAAAAAAAATTGAATGCGAGTTCACACGCGGTAGAAGTGAAACTTGTCTCTCTCTCTCTCTCTCTCTCTCTCTCTTCTCTTTGATATATTTCGAGTACCTACATTAAGAACAGACGAAGGCTAGGGCAACTATATAGAAACGCATTCTATCTCATTCTCTCACAGCTTTAAAACCTATATATACATTTATAGCTAGCTCTTTTTCGTTAAACATTTTCGTTTCATTAAATCCAATTCACACCGTCCTAAAAAGAAGTTTCACTTCAAAAATGTGCATTTCCTTCTTACTACCTCACAATCAGTTTTGAAACTTGAAATGAAACCCAAGTAAAAACAATTTAAATTAAAAATTTGGAAATTTTTAGTAGACAATATATTTTGGTGAAAGATAATAATGAGATTTTAATATAGCATTATCATATACTTAAGTAGGTAACCCAAGAAATGCAGTCAGAGGGCAATCATAGTGCGTGTTTATCTACCGAGCGGTATCAGGTAATTATTTTAAGAACACTGCCGAGACAACATACTGTTTACTTTAGTGTACTCTAGTAACGTAATGTCGTGCTGCCTCGTCCCCGCCAACGTCTCTCACATAAGACGATCGCGCACGAACTTGTTCGACTATAGATGAATTAGTCAGGGTGAAATTATATATTACAGAAGATGAGACAAATCTACCAATATCAGTGATGCAATTTCCAAGAGTTAACTTAAAAGTCGACAAAGGATAGCTTATTTTCACTCCAATAAAACGTATACTAAGTTCTTACGGCCGCGACACACCAAAGTCGTTTTTATAAGGAAGAAGGTGAATAAATGGTGTGGGTCTTGTTAATCATATACTTACAGACATTTGGGTATTCAGGCCTCATTTTGGTAGACCCAAGAACTTACGAATCATTCAGCTACATGGTATTGATATCGAAAGAGAATATACATTTAATAAGTAACTACTTCAACCATTTTGTAAACGAAAACTTCTCTTTTTATTAATCCTGGCATCCTAGTTCCCTTGAAGGACTATTACTGCCAGTTACAAGTGCGGATTGAATTACTTCGTTTTCGTGAGCGACCGAAGATTTAAATCAGAATATGGATAGAAATAACAGATCAAGGCGTCAGCGGTTGGACGTAAAATAGAGGAAATGGAAATGGAGTCAATTGCTTTACGAGTACAGCACAGCAACGCCTTTAGACTACTGTTGGCAACAACGCACTTATGAAGTATCTCAGAGACATTTGCTGTTTTGACTGTCCTATCATTCTACATAAGATATATAACATGGAGATCGGATTACTCAGACAACTGTAAGATTTAAATTTTAGTTCACATGGACCGCTGTATTGTAGTTATATATTCCTAATTTTAAATATTTTATTATCTTTATAAATGCAAGCGATGTCTATTTGATATAATACCCATTACGTTGTAGTAGACACAACACATTGAATAAATTTAAACTGCAGCAAGGTCAATTAAATTGTTCGATGATAATGTGAAAGTTAAATTATTTGATTTTAACCACATGTAACGGTGTAAATAATTTGCAGATACCCAGCTGAGTCAATATCAAGTCAAGGTGGTCTTCAACCTACCGGTCGATTCACACATCGCAACGAAACTAAAAAGAGAAATGTCGAGGATTTCGATGACGATCTACCTTTACCGCCAGAATAGTGTATGTAATAAATCTAAATACTCTATGTACCAAACGTACGAGTTACTATCTATATATTTATGTAAATTTAGTAAATAAATTAAACTGACAAATTCTTTGTTTTACTTTCCTGAAAATGGGCGTTTACGTAAATTCAATTTATCTCAATTCTGTACTCGTAACATATTTTATAATACACGTAGATTACGCAATTATATTAAGGAAACGTTGAGTGCCTGTTTGGGAAAATCAAAATTCAAAATTTTAATTTTGTTTTTTATTAAACAGTGCGACTTAATTAAGTTTATTGATCTATTAAGCTCTCAACACTTACTAAATTGGATTGGAGATAAGATAGGATGGATTTGAGTTTAAATACAGTTAATTGTTTGAAAACAAATTATGTTGAAACCATTGCTTATATTATGTTCAATAGAATTACGGTGACGTCTCCTAGTCACATATTATTAATGTTTGTTATCTAATTATCAATTGTAAATAACATAACGCAATGAGGTAGTGAGGTTATAGTTAACGCCTTCAAGTTCCAGTGCATATTTATTTTATCTAATCTTCTTTTTAATATATAAACCCGGAACTAATTATTTCAACTGACTATAAATTACTTTAATTATTGACATTTTAGTGTCGTCAACCTCGTGCCTTGTATAAATAAAAGGACTTTTTACATAACTACATTATGGGTGATTAATTATTATATAAAATAAACAAACCAAGCTTTAACAACGCTATATTTATAAATATTTTCAAACAGATTCATACCTTAGACTAGAGGACAAACATAATAAACTATAATAATTATTTCAGCCAATTCTTGACTCGAAACAAAATAACAATGTATAAAGTAATTCAATTAGAATAGAAAACCTTTGAACTTTCTACATATTTACATGTTGAATAATTAATTAATTAGATATATATCATATTATTCGTAACCTTAGAAAATTTTGTAAGTGATTGATATTTATCGAGTCAAGAAAATAAGCTTACATATTTATTACTCACATTTAATTACACAGTAATATCACATCATTTATTAAATTCTGTCCAGTATTACCGGCACACAGAAATATAAAATTATTTTTCACGCATTTTTACTATAATTTTATAATATAGTAGCCAGTTGGTATGTGGTATTTCATATTTTTAAGCTAAAACACACTGACAATATTATGATATCCCTAATAATTAGAATGTAATCCCAACACAAACAATTCAAAATACAAATTAGTAATTACTTAAGGCCACTACACACTATACGCAGCAATATAGCCAAGACGCTAGGCTTGCAAAAAAAAAAAAACAAGCAGCCGACAATAAGGTAGGTATTTTACTGTGTGCCAAGAAAAGTAAAAATGTATAAATATGATACTTAATATTCGTATGCTATCGAAATATGTTAATTTTAAATAATGGAATTACAAAATAATATATTTAATTTAAAACATTCCATTTTTTTATCTGTTCTGCAAATTCACGAAATGGTAGCTGCCATAGTGGTTCTTGTGTGACGTCATTATATATTAAAACCTCATAATTATAGATCGGTATGTCAAGTATATTTTGGTTTATAGAAAGTCTCCATTTAGTGCTGATAGTTGAAATTAAAGTGTATAGACACGACCAGCTATTATTTGAAAATTCTTATATAAAAAAATATGAATATGTCGGAAATTTAATAAATCCTTATAATTCTATTCTAACCTCTATTTTATTAGTGGTAATAAAATAATGAAAACCTGTCTTTGTTATTTCAATTATCTCCACAAGGCGTCGTTAAATAATTGTAAAATACTTTGTTCGAAGATTTTTTTTTTTTTTAGAACTGACTACACTGTTAGCCTTAGGGGCCCTAAAGCCGCTGCGGCTTTTACAGCTTCACCGGACTTGGTTGTTCGAAGAGCATGGTTGTTAACTATATACATAATAACGTCAGAAACCAAAAGGAGTATGGCGGTTAGCGTTTTCGCGCGGATATTTAAAATGTAAAATTAAAAAACAATTTTAGAGCACTAATTGATTTCATAAAAATGAAATAAAAATTCTAGTGACTAAAGGTTACTAAGGATCAAATTAAGTTCCATTACAAAAAATGGTATAATACCCTATATATGATGCTTGCGGATACAGCGGCATACCCGCGTGGTAAAAGTCCGCTATACCATAGAGCCACCACTGTGCCACCGGCATAGTGTGTAGAAGCCCTTACAAACCTAGTGTACGGTTGTTGAAAAATAAATAAGCGTATTTATAATGAATCCGCTTGAGATAATGAATTCTGTAACAAATCATAACATTATGACGTATCTACTGTATTACCTATGTCCGATGTAACCTTAACGTATCTATAATTAATGTTATCATAAGTTATCGTTCGCACTTTTAGTCACTGTGTGTCTTCTGATAGTTGCTTCATACACGCTTCGCATTAGCATAGTGAGCAGTAAATTTCATTGCACAGTATCTTTCACTAAATTTGTAAACGTAAAGTGTTATGTTTATTTCGTTGCACACGTTACCGGGTAAACCCCGTGATAATCACTATGATATAACTTTCGCATATGGATGCTCTATGTGGCCGTACTGAATCGCTAACAACGTGTCCTTGACGCGTTGGTACACTGGCTGTGCTTGTTGCATAGTCGGAATATTGATATTGTGATCGAGGAATCCAACCCTACTTATTGGACTTATGATCACCGCTGTGCCGGCGCCAAACATTTCAAGTAACTGAAACGAACACAATCTATGATGTTACGCTCACTACAAAGTACTTAGGAATTTAAAAAAATACCTCTTAGAGTTAGCGCGAGCGGGTGTCAAAATTGCCTCAATTCTTATTTTATTCAGTTATTTTACAGCGAGTTTTTCTTCAGTTAGTATAGACAATGTCGTGTTCATAAATTTGTATGTTAAAGCAGGTAAAATGCAGGGTAATTTTGTCAAAAAAATCAAAACTCATTCGAAAAAAGAAACTTGTCACGATGACAAAAATCAACCGTGCGCGCTAGCTCTTAGAAGACTAGGACTTATCTACAAGTCATTGATTGATTAGATGTGATCTTTAAAACTTACTCTTCCTTGTTTGTTGAGCTCTATGACCCTGTCCATGGTGATCACTTCCTCCTTAACTACTAGATCTTCCCATTGGCTCGCTAGCTCAATGATAGACCTACGCGTAACACCTGGTAATATGAGCCCGTTCAATGGCGGCGTACTCAACTGTTTATCTGTTGAATTATGATAAGCAACACGAAATTAAATAAAAATATTTGATTTAAAAAAACGCTAAAAGTGATGTTACTGACCCTAATTGTTGCTTCAGATATGAGACAAGAATTTACCGGTCAAAGGGTCAGAGCGTCGACGTCGAACCAGATAACGTGACAATATCTACTATGTACTTACACGGATATCCAGTTAATAATTATATGATTATATATTATTTTAATTAAATTAAAACCATTACAACACATAAAATTTAACGGGTTGTAGTACCTATGCACACAATAAACTACTTGTGAAGGATAAATTATCAAAAAAACCCCTCTCATCTGGTCTAGACGTTAAACCGTATAAAATATATAGGTACTATCTTTAGGCTATCTAGGAAACGAAATAATGTACTTATCTCAACTTACCTCCTTGTTCATTGATGAAAACCATGAAAATATTCATTGATCCAACTTCGGTGAGTTCGTGGTTCGGTCCAAAAAGCCACAACACTTGCTGATGACCCAGCTTTGCTGCTCGGGAAGTTGTCTCTGAAAGTATAAAATGAATATGAAATAATATGTTCATATGCCCATAAGCAACAATCGGTTCTGTTGTTACACAGGAACAATCAAACAGATATTGATATATTAAATTATATATTGATCAAACAAGTATTTAGAGAAGAGGCAATGAGACTATGCAATTTTTAAATATGTAACATCTTGATGAACTCTTTAAATAAATGAAAACAATAATGCGGGTGTTCTCAAACACGATCGAAATATTTCTCGAAAATTCTCGAAAAGATAAGAACTTTACCTCGAAATTCTAATGAGTTGTTATAATATTCACTCGTATTAACACCTCAAAGCTCTAATTTCGGTCTTTTTCATATTAAAATGATGAGAAATAACCGCGTTCGATAGAATTAACTCTTCAATTAACAGGATTTTTTGGAAATCATTTTGTAAATATCGCAATCGGCTATCCAACGAACGTAGTCATCATACTTGTGCTTGGCACTCTGTAATTACCTACATGACACTGATGACATGTGTCACCATTAAAAAATAAAGTTTAATTCGTGAGCTCGTACCTTGATCAATACCTATTTCGTTTTTTAAGTTTAGTAAAAGCCATTTCATAAATTAATTTTTTTTTGTATTATTAGGTAGTTACTGTCCAAATTTTGCGTGAAAGACCACCGACACTAAGTTGGAGCACCCCTGATTTAATGTTTATATTTAGTAAATGGAATCGCGCTTTCTTTGTGGATTTTCAATTTCTGTCAGATTACAATTAAAATTTGTTACAGTTCATGGACTTAAAACATAGGTACTAAAGGTTTTTACTCACCTATAGTAGGCCCGTAATTGGAACCGACTTTTTTATTGCCAACACCACCGGGAAAAGCACGTACCACGTTCGGATCGGCAAATATCGAGACAGCTCCATCGCCGCTGGCTTTGTAGTACGCGCTTACTGGGCTGAGGATGACGAAAAGCAACGCCGATTCTGGAGCTACGATTCCAAATGTCGGCTGTTGATTTGTAAAAAACTTACGTGTTATGTAGATTATATTTAAATCCTATCATCAGTATTCATAGTCACAGAAAAATATTCATTTAAGTACCTAATTACCTATGCAGGTATTCATATCATTACGCAAAACATATTAGCGAATATTTTAAATAAAATGTTGGAATACGAGGCTCTTTTTTGTAAGCAATAGCCATCCAATTAAATACCTGTTTGACTCGAACACAAAGATCTGACGTAACTTTTTATGAAGTAATTATAACACTCTATTTTATATTACCAAACTTTATAAACAAAATTAAAAATGATTTCACTTCAGAAACATCATTAAAATTTAAATTAGGATTCATCAGTCTGTCTCTGTTTTTTTAATCATTAAAAACTCCTTTTATTATATTATTATTTAAAGTGTTTATTAATTTGGTTTAATTTCTGTCATTCATATTATAGACTTAGGAATACATATACACTATAATATTTCATACCGTCTTGGTTTCTTTTTATTATATTAAGAACTAGCCGTTCCCGCGAATTTGTCCGCGTGGAATTTCGTGTATGAAAAACAGCGATAGAAAAAAAGTAGGTATCCTGAAATTCAACAACGACTATTTAACCGTGTTTCATGGTTTGAAATGTCGGATGTTTTAGATCCGTGAAACGCGACGCACCGTGGTACTCACGTTTATCTGTCAACCTTGCCTCACGTTCATTGCTTTCGATCGATCGATATTCTGTCATACGTCTACGTTGTGCATTTAACCTAATACGTATCGACGTGTAACATGTTCCTGGAGTATTCGTTTCTGGGGCGCTTAAACTTTTTCTTAGTATCTCGTTCAGCAGAAAGTCTCACCTTGAAGGAAGGAGTGGCTAATATCGCTCTTGGAGCGTATCAAGTCGAATCTATATATGTAACTACTGATTTTCGAACTATATATTATCTGAATGTATGCAATTAAAGGATGCGCAACGATTTTTTCGAATCTCGATATTTGAGAGTCATGAATATAGTAGATACGTATACAATATCGACATCAAAGAACTTTCCTTACTCTTAAAACTTTAGATTAATTTGGTTTTGTGAGATAAATGTATTTCAAATTAATTAATTGTGACGATTATATTACAAATAATATAGATATTATAGAGGTAATTTGGAAATAAATATTTCTCAGTATTATGTAGATTGATATGACGTTATTGATTTCATCAGCGTGTATTATTTTTTTTGTATAATCTGCAATCTAAATTTGTATGGAATGTCCAGAAAACATTCAAGCGTAGGTCTTTGGAGACTATAAAACATCATGTCACATATAAGTGTTCCATCAGCACTTTGACAAAATTCGTACTTTATCCTTTGGTCAACCTGCGATAAATCAAACGAACCGGGCACAAATATTGAGTAACTATTATTTAGGATTAAGGTTCTAACTATACTGTTAGCCTTAGAGGCCCTAGGAACTAGAGCCTCTGACAGCTTTTACAGTTTCATGGTGGCTTGGGGGCGAGCGCTTGAGGATTATGGTCTACACTAACTAGCGTAAAAAAGAAAAAAAAAAAGATCCTTTACAGAATCTATGTACCTGTGTGGTGTGCACGTATGTATAAACATATTGTGTATAATGTTGTATGTGGGTTGCTAGTGATTGCAAGTGCATTGTCACCTGTATCACGCGAGCGGCTGCAAGACTCAAGGGAGCTGACTGCGAGGGAACCGACCTAGGCTTGAGTTGCCGCAAGAGAGCGAGAACGTGACTCGTGTGCGGGAGCGAAGTTAGCTGCCCCGACCCCTGTAAAGGGAACGGTGGTTTCGCGGGCGTGGGCGCGGGCACGCTCTGTTTTGAATGTATCAAATTTTATACACAGGAAGTATAAATTATCCCATAATTGACTGCTTATAACAATATTCAATAAAACTATAAAATCCAATAATAATATTAGAGACTCCTTGCCTGTGGACACAGTTTTCACAGTCACACTTCACACACACGTATTTCAAAAAATAGAGCGTTTCGAAAAATGTATATAAATGAAATGGAAAAAAGAGCATCATTATGGGATATGGACTGTTTTGTATACAGGAATAGAGTTTTAAAACAAAGAGCTTGGGTTGAATTTGTTTTAATATTTTTGGATAAAGACTAAAAAAAAAATGAATTGATGAGTTTTCTCATGTTGTTTTAAATTGGGATATAAAGTTACATACAATTTGACAGATAGTCTATGACCTGGAATAACACATAGGGTATTTTTCTCTCGGTAACAGTCATAGTTTAACCAGTGCTATCCTACAAATATAATAAACTAGCTGTGCCCGCGGCTTCGCTCACGTGGACTACAGAATGCCCGCGCACATCTTGCTCCCCCGCTCCCGGCTATTTTAAAGACAAAAATGCTTATTGTGGGTGTTCCTTAGAAGATAGATGTATACTCGTATAAATATGTACTATAGATAAATATATAGCGACATGTTAAATGCATAGGAATTCTGAAGTAGATGTAGGAGGTGGGTGGATAAATTTTTTTTTAAATTTATATAAACTTGTAACCAAACAAATCAATTGTAACGAATGTAGGTAAAGAGATACATTGGACCATGTTGAAGGACATAGGCTACCTTATGTAAACTTGATGAAAGGAATGATGGAATGAAATAGGGAATGGAAGTTCCTATAAAGAACCCATATTGTCTCAAATTAAGGAGGTGAGAGTTAATATTTATGCTTTTTGTAGGAAATAAAGGAGGTTTCACGTTTTTTAAAAAACCTTCTCCCAAGCCGGTACAATAAGGGTGATTTTAATATTTATTTGAAATTTTATTGGGACGGTTAATGTGTTGTTTTCATATTGGCATATATGTAATTACAATACCATACATCATATATATAGATTATAGACCCATCTATGATTTTCTTTTGGTTTTGCATGTTCCGAGATCAGTTGGTGTATATGAAGTAATATAGCGGGATGGTAGGGATCGCGACCACCATACACATAATGAAAAACCATCAATGATTTTTTTGGTTTGGTTGTTTGATGAGATCAATTTGTGTATGTCCAATAATACGCAGACAAAGTCGCGGGTACCAGCTAGTGTGAATATAATCTTCACATTAATATACTTAATACCCAAGACAGGATATTATTATACTACACGTAACATCACGCTTTTCCATAGCGACTAAGCAGTAATGATCAAATTATAATAATAAATCCAGATAAGGTATCAAGTTCCCGTGGAACATCTCATGCATTTTCACGTAAAGAAGGTCACAGGTATCAGCTATTTTAAAAAGAATGTATTAATATTATGTAATAAAAAAAAACATGTGTGCAGTTCATACAAGATAGAGGTGAACCCTTCAAAAACATAAAAGTATCTTCTTTAAAATCTCTTTTTTTAAATCCTAAATCAGCAGGACTCGAACTATTGACCACTCGTACTGTACAACATACAATAGTGCTTACAAGTCACGTCGCACCGCTAGGCCAATTCGATTACGGTCATAGTCGTAAAGACAATTTTTAGCAAAAAAGAAACCCAACATCAATGATTTTGAATAGTTCCCTAGTGTATTTTCGAAGTCGAAGGTCCAATGAAAAAAGTAACTGTTCCTAAGGATTAATATGCTATACCTAAAAATAATCATTCATAAATCACTTTTTCATTTTCGACAATTGTTTGACACAAGATACCTTATTAGTTATATTATATATACTAAGGGCCAATATCTTTGTAGAACATTGAATTTACATAACCTTTACGCGCGCGCATTATCAGCGCACGCTGATAAAGCAGTTCGGGAGGGCTTCCACTTCCGACTTACTTAACAAAAATCAATATAGGCTAGCTTAGAGTTGTAGCCTAATGTTAATTATGTTAGCCTATGCTATTTATCGTGAGTCTAGCTATCATATACAAAAATAATTAGATTATAATATCTTCTATACATAGTATAACATGAAGTCGCTTCCCTGTTGTCTGTCCGTAAGTACGCTTAGATCTTTTAAACAACGCAACGGATTTTAATGAGATTTTCACTACCATTTAGATAATTTTTTACAGAAGGTTTATATATACAACAATTTTATTATTTGTATAGATATTTGGGGGTAAGTGAGAAACCGGGTATAAAGTTCCTCATCCACTATAGAATGAAGATTTGTATAGTTGAGTAAATTTAATTATTTGTAATAAAGCCGTCAAAATGATTTTCGTGCGCTTACATGACTTACGCTGGCTAAATCTTATGAGATACACCAAAACAATGATATGAAGAATTGTAGTTTTTCAAAAAGCCTAGAGAAAAGTCAGCGATAGCGTATGGCAATAGCATATGGCAATTTGTTTCAAGTGAATTAAAATTGTTTTATCACTCACACCGAAGTCTGCCGCTAACTCTGACTTGGTTTGCGATGGATCCACTCCCACGATCAGCTTTAATTCGCATTATCAATAAGGGTCTCCGGCTGTCCACGGGGTTTGATTCGTAGGTCAAAATTTTCAGAACGGAAACGTCGGAACTAAAAACGTACCTACCGTGCTTTCTTTTACAGTATTCTCCCCATACACATCATTAATTCTTCGAGCTGTTTTTGCAGCGCCGATGCTACGGTGGAACTCATATTCGTAAATAACGCGATAATTTAAGTTTTCCCTTTTATGAAAAGAACGATGTCAAAGAAAAATCAAATTGTGCGAAAACAAATTAATCACTAAATTCGGAACACAAATACACAAGCCTAAATTTAAATTTGGAATTCCTAACCAAACGCCAGGTGTTTGAGATATAAGTGGCCGTCTAAGGCTCCAAGGATCTTATGGCTAACAGTATAATCAGTTTAAAAAAATAAGTAGCCACAACGAAATTCATTTCGAAATAAGTAATCGCTATCGTCAAATGACCTACCTGCAAAATTTGTGTACAAGTGAAATTGATTATTCATTATTATTTAAGTTGCCACAAAAACAGTATTGTGGATGAGCACAGTTGCCATTAGATGAAAAGAAGAAGAACAGATGTATTTAAGGTTTTATTAAAATAAGATGGCACTATTATTTGCCTCCATGAAACAAACAATTATAGCGATTGGTTTTAAATTGTTATCACATTATTTTGATTACTTTATGAAACAGCCTGTCAAGATTAATGCTTTCAAGGTTCTTGAAAAATTATATAGTATATTGTAACACCTCTTTATATTTCATCCTTAACAATGAACCAAGGCAAGGTCAATTATTCTGAGCCAAACAAAAGACAAGACGAGACGTCGCCATAAAAGAATTGCAAATGACTCTCATAGGTTGTAAAATCACGACCATATCTCGTTTTACAGTTCGTATTATGACAAAGGAATATCTTAAATAAGCCGAGAGCTCATATCTGTTTTCGTTTCATAGATTCAATTATACGAGACCATTTTCAAATGTGTTAACAGCCTGTATCGACCTACGTAAATCATGACCAAAACAAATGGCGTCCATTTTTGCAATATATAAGGTTTTAAAGTGAGATTTAATGTTCGGTAGACGTGTTTAATCTGGTTAAGAGAATTGAACAGCAAAATACATCTTAGATGTAGGTAGCATCGGCAAAATTCGTAAAACCGATCATATCCGATTTACACAACCAATATAAATCGCTCACTGTCGACTGTCGAGCCATTCAACGCTATTCACACATCGCACTATAATTATACTCCCACCTCAGATCGACCTGAGACAGAGTTGTGAGTGCACGGGAATTAACCATTTCGTACACTGCGTGCCAATTTAACGGGACTGAATATGTTTTGGTGGTGTTTTTTTTAAATTTCATTATGACTTCATTAAAACGTGGTAAGTCAAAGTCGTGAAATAATTTTTAATGTTTATCAAATTTATGAGTCGAGAGGCCATGGAGTCTTAAAATATTTTTTTGGGAAAATCACTATGAAAACTTTCAAGAACGAACTGCGAAGGCAACTGGTGTATCACGTAGAACAGTAAGTGCTTTTTTGAAAGAGCATGACAATGTCTCGCCTACGACTAGTTCAGCGGGTGATTCTGCTTGTGGCAGTGCCTCGGCTTGGACTAGTCCAACTCGTAGTTCCGCTCGTGCAAGTTTTAGTTCGTATAAAAAGTCTAGAAAAAAGATAAAATATCAAGCAAATTTAAACGATTTTGATTATAATGTCATTACAAGGAAGATATAAGACTTTCAATTAACTGAAAAAAGCTTGACCACGATAAAATCATTGCTAAGCAAATTAAAAGAAATCATAAACTTCACGTGCTGTCGAGAAACTTTGCGAAAAATACAGCATGAACTGAGTTTTAAATTCAAGAAAATGGAAAATAATAAATGCGTACTAACCGAGAAAGATGAAGGAAGACTTCAGCGGATTAAGTATTTCCGACAGAAATAAAAGTTTAGAAGTGAAGGTCAGGGCATAGTTATATACTGAAAAGACTTACACACAAGCTACACATATAAAGGAAAGTAGTTGGACGGATAGTTCTAAAAAAGGCTTAAAAAAACGATATCAAAAGGTGAAAGATTAATAATTGTCCACGATGAAGGTTAAAGAGGTTTTGTACCTGGCGCTCTCTTAGTTTATAAATCTTCTCAAAGTACTGGTCATTATCACAATGAGAAGAATAAAAAAAATATGAAAATGGTTAGGACAACAGCTCATACCGAATCTGCGATCTAATTCTGTTTTAGTCGTAGATCTATAACGCTTCTTACACACACTGATAGACAATGCACCGAATTCCATCTCTCTAAAAACAACCATGCAATCATGGCTTACATCTAAAAACATACATACCCTTTGCATCCAATCTGCTGAAACCGGAATTGTATGAAATCATTAAACGCCACAAACCAGGACACATAAAATACTCAATTGACCAATTAATGGTGGAACATAGTCATTCTGTTCAGCTCTGGTAAGTATATTTATGTTTACCTCCTTATCACTCGGACTATAACCCAATCAAGAATATTTGGTCAGTGCTGGAAACGAAAGTCAAAGAACTATTAATGGAGAAATTCAAATCTATTGGAATAATCGAATGGGAAAAAGTAATCGATCACTCGATAAAATGCGTAAAAGGGAATATGCGACACGAGGATAGAACTGACCAATATTTTGATCAATTTATCATAGACTGAAATGATTCATTATCATCAGACAACGACGAATCGTTTGACGACTTTAGTGGTGTTGTTGAGACTGGAGATATAATTATGGATGTCGAAGGTATACAAGCATTAGAATAAGAAGAAACTATTTTTTTATATCATCTTGTGTTGTGTCGCTAAAGGCTAATAAAGACATGACTCCGTGGTATGTGTAATATTACCTATTCCATTTATTGCATCCCCTAACTATAATGACTAAAAATATATGATACTATGATCATAATTACTAATTATATATACATAACTAGCATTTTAAAGACAACAATGTTTATTGTTGGTGTTTCTTAGAAGATAGGCATATAATCTCGCTGACTTTTTTGTAAGTCTTTTAATGTCTACAAAAATTTGTAACCTAATTTGCTATATCTCTTATGGTTTACTCAGCGTAAGCCATTAAAGCGCCTGAATTGATACAAAATGACCAGGTTTTTATTTTATTTACGCGGAACCCATTTCTTTTTCTAACATAAAAGTAGCCTAAGTTACTTCTTATAAAATCAGTTATCTGCTAGTGAAAGTCCCGTCAAAACAGGTCCAAAAGTTCCGGAGATTACCCGGAACAAACACAAAGACAAGCAAAAATTTTAAAAACGGGTTTTATGTTATATTAGGTTATATACTTTCATACGCATTTAGTAAAAAGCTATTATTTTGACATTACAAACAGACACTTCAATTTTATTAATGTATATATAGGGTTGTATTTACTGATGCTTGATGCTTATGATTATTGCGAAAGCATCTAAAACTTAAGGCTTCATCATAAGAAACTGTAAGGTGTTCAAAAACCACCCAACCAAAATTGCAGTCTATAATGCTTATGTTAAGAGTACTCTCAAATATTGCAGTGTAGTTTTGTTTACAACTTATAAAGTTCATCAACCTCGCATCGAGAGAGTATAAAAAAGATTTGTGCGTCATCTGGCATACCACTCCCAATGTAATAATTGCAAGTTTAATTATAATGATAACTTAAATTACTTTCACATGGACTCCTTCGAACTCCGTAGGCGGGTTCTAGATTTAGGCTTCCTGCACAAAGTTCTCTGTGGCAATAACGATAGTCCTCAGTTACTGGAGAAGTTTACTTTAAGAGTCCCGCACAGGTATCCTAGACATCCCAGCGCTTTGCTGCAGGTACCTTTCGCCAGGAGTACTCTTACATATCACTCCACCATAAGCAGGGCATGTAGATCTTACAATGCGCTTCGCGACAATGTTGATATATTTTTGGATTCTCATTCGGTGTTCAAGAGTTATTAGGGTTGTTGAGAGATAACAAAGGACGTGCAAATATTGATCTTGTGGGTTAACAATGGCGAGTTATTATTGCTTATTTATTTTTGTTTCGAAATTCCTTTTTATTTGACATTTTTATATACATTAGAGTTTGACGATTTTTAGTGCTTTTAAATTTGTTATCGCTTAGTTAATTTGACAAAATTTCTAATAATTTAGTTTTTCCTGAATTTTTTTACCTTTTCATGTTGTTTAAAAGGTACATGGGACTGGTGTTCTTGCTTTTTTAATTTTTGTTGACATAAATAATGATTTATATTCTTTTTTTTCTGACTGACTACACTGTTAACCTTAGGGGCCCTGAAGCCTCTGACGGCTTTTACAGCTTCACCGGACTTGAATGATTTATATTCTTTTTCTTTGTCATCTTTATATGTATTGGAATGGACTTTGAAGATTTTATACATTTCATATTTTTTAATACTTACCTAGTTAATTGACATAATCCACACTAATATTATAAATACGAAAGTAACTCTGTCTGTCTGTTACGTTTTCACGCCTAGACCGCTGAACCAACTTTGATGAACTTTGGTACATAGATAGACTGGACATTAGGAAAGGACATAGGGTACTTTTTGTAACGAAAATAAAACGTTAAGGGTAAAAAATAGGGAATAAAAGTTTCTATGAACAAAATATGGGAACACCAAATGTGCATGCGCGATAATAGTGAAATGACATCAGCTGCCATACCAACAAGTTTGTTGATTGTCAATCTGGTTTGTTGATATATTGACATTGTTATACTTAATAAGAAATGTATTGTATTTCTAATAATTACTTATTAAATGATAGTCCAGTATTCTGGCGGAAGTGTTTTTATACTGTTTAACTACGCAGTACAGCATAATTACTGTTTTATTTGACGTACGCTGTCAATCGCGGCTCGCGGGAGTTTATATATTCTAAGCGATATACCTATGGTAAATTGTCTGGATTATACAATTTTGCTAAAAGTGAATCATTTCATTGTATTATTCCACATATGGTGAAAGTAAAACTTGGGTGAAAGTTTGTTTGAAGAACCCGCCATGTCTGAAATTAGGGATATTCATATTTGTGCTTTTGGTAAAAATAAAAAAATAAAATTATTTGATGAAAATTGTACACGGGAAATACACACCATTCCTCGGTATATGAATTGTCAACAATATGGGAAAAATAAAGTTACGGGATGTAAATAACTACTGCGTAACTATAAACGCGTGCGGAGCCGCGGGCACACCGTTAGTCTGTAATAATTCTGTTTTATCTGAAAATTGTTAAAATTTTTGTATTGTTTCAAATATTCACGTCTACTAGTGCATGTTGTGATTGCCTTAAAAGACCTAGTGCATTACATCCTTGAAACTGTATTTTTTAATTTGTAATTGTGCTGCACTGACCGCTGACGGTCCAAATAAATAAATTTATCATGCTATGTAATTATAACTAATAATTCATTGATACAAATAATTTAAAGAACGTAAAGTGAAGATAACTACATTAAATATAAGTTTGAGTTGTGACAATCATCGTTCTCTAAAACATAAACAAATAATACAGACTTAATTTACGTAATCACTTATTTTGCAAGCAAGTTCACGTAAAGCTATGCATCAATTTTACGAATGTATTTGGTTATATAGGGTTTTTCAACAAGAACTTTGTTTTTAATAGGGGCAAATCGGAACAACATGACAGTTATGACATTTAGTTTTTTGAAATATCAGTAGTAGACATACAATTAAGTAGAAGCTTCGGCAATTTTGCTCAAAAATCGCATTAAAATAATAAAAATGGTGGATCTGTAAGTCACATTTTGTAAAATTCGAGATATTTTCAGTCAACATAATCGTCCTTCTGAGTCCCTAATTAAGAACTTGGTCGATAAATTTGAGACGACAGGCTCGGTACATAATGCCTCAATACCAACGCGTGTTCGACCGGGTCGTTCAAGTGAAAACATCGCAGCCGTGAGCCACAGTGTTGAAGAACATCGAATTTATCAATTCCTCGACGTTCTCAACAATTGGGGGTTATCCACAACAACAACATGGCGAACAATGATGTATGAACGGTCAATGGATTACGCTATAGAACAACTCAATTTTTGGCTTATTATTAATGATATGGATATCACTAACATATGGTTTCAACAGGATGGTGCCATAATTCACACAGCGAAACAATGCGAACAATGAATTTATTGCAAACTAAATTTCCCGATTGCTTAATTTAGTTAATAGTTACAGCTATTAAGTGAGCAGCCCGACCATGTGAACACTGTGTGTGTGTGTGTGTGTGTGTGTGTGTGTGTGTGTGTGTGTGTGTGGTGTGTGTGTGTGTGTGTGTGTGTGTGTGTGTGTTTAACACTACCGAATTATTTTTTGTGGGGCTATGTTAAAGGCAGAATCTATACGGAGCCAATCAAACTGAAATTCCGTGACGTGCAATTGTATTCTCTTTGGTGACGTGATTAACGAAATAAACCAGCCATTTTGCGTAAAAGTGATTGAAAATTTTAATAAAAGAATCGATGTCTGTAAGCGTGGTCGTTGTGAACATTTGTCCGATATCTTTTTTCATTTATAAAATTGCCAAACCTGAGGTACTCTATCTAATACAATAAAAATTTGAATCTTTTTCATGTCAATTCTTTGTTTTATTTTGTTTAAAAGAAAACAAAGTTCTTGTTGAAAACCTTCTATAACTTTACAAGTTATTGAGTTTCGCGTACATAATGATAATTTTCGCCTAAAACAGTAATAATCAATAGGTAGTGTTTTTGAAGTCGCACTCAGTTCGGAAGACATAGGTTTAACGTATTTTACCGATGCTTCATTTAGAGTACTTACTATTCGTGGATGTAACTCTTTAAAATAAAGAAAATCAACAAAATAATATGCAAACTAGAGTATTCCGTTTTGGGTCTAGCCTTATTCCAATTGTCGATCCATACTATACTAAATCTATGGTTCATTTTATGTATAGTCCCTGGTGCACTTTATTTTGGTGACGTCGTTGATATTCATATCAATAAAATGAACGAATGTTTAGCAAAGAGTTTAGTTCACAACTGTTTCAGGTGTATATTTTCACGGTCGTTTCAATTTTATTTGAATAATAATGTTTAAACTTACGGTGACAACTCGAAATGAGAAATGACGGTCACACCGAACTTTCACTAGCCAATCATAACCAATTACGTGGCTCAGCTGTTCAAATAGGAAGAGAACGACTTGTTTTATTGTACCATGCGTAATTAAATCTATCTTATTTTAAATAATTGTGGTGGAGTATTCTATGAGAGTTTCCAATGCGAAATAACTGTTTTCGAATAAATACTACATCGGAAAGTATACATAAATACGTATTCAAGTACCCATATAAATAAGGATTATAATGTTAATTGCTAACAATTATCACCCTTGATAGGGATTTTAAGCGGTTAGAAGTAGAATTTTAGATGATAACAATAAACGGGTTAAATTATTTATATTTATTTCCTAGTTGCACGAAATACTGTTATTTTCCAGTATCTTTCAATGTACGTATCAATAGAATAGATAAATAATAATTTCCTGACTGAAACACGTATCAACCATGGACATATAAAAAAAGGCGTACGGAGTTCCGCTAAGACAAAAATGAAGCATAGCAATGGCGGACACGTAAGTGTGTAAGAGAATGTAGAATATTGCCATGAGAAGAAAATTTCCCAATTTTAAAAAATTAAATTTCATGATAGTTTTTGAACTCTGGGAGACCTAAAGGATTTCTCACTCTTTGATTAATTACTCCAGAGGTAAAAAATTACAATACAAAAAATCTATTTAATGATAACATTATTTATTAACTAGTTGTGCCCGCGGCTCTGCTCGCGTTGACTACAGAATTATTTTTTAGGAAGATATCGTGTTAATGTGTATTTAGATAAGGACTAAGAAGTATCTAAGGGGTGAACTAAAAAAATATATCTAAATCTATCTATCTGTGCGTGATGGTAACTTTATTTAAACTTGTATTTTACTTTTAAAGGAAAAGGAAAGGAACTTTCTTTTATCCTTTTCTAAAGAATTCGCTCTAATTTCGTTATGCGATGAAAACGAATATTTAAATATTTTTCGGCAATATCTTATTTTATTATATTAAGTGAACAATTATTGTATATATATATGCGTGAGTTCGGTGAGTTGTCATAGTTGTCAGTTCACTTGCTACATGATTTGTCACCTTTGACGGCTTTGACATATAAAATGAATGATAACGTTCCGGACCATAATACTACGTTTTTGTGGCGTATTTTTATATAAATAAAAATATTATTAAATCACTTCAATCAATCAAAAGTTGTCTTCTCCCTGATTGAATACATTACAAGTTTACTTACAAAATGTCACCCCTTTATTTTTAAAAATGAAACTATTAAGGTTTACAACATTTTACTACACACGTCAAAACCGTTACGTGCGCGTCCGTTTAAGGGAATTGATTTACTACGAGTGATTCACCGTTATTTTATATAGTAAACATTACGTCCGCCCTTTTTTATACGTTCATGGTCTCAACGCGAACACGTCTGCAACGTGTGGAAACTACTACTACTACTATATTATATATAATATTATGCTAGAGTTACACTAATATCTAATATACTTGGATAATATTTAAGTGATTTTTATTTTGATAAAAAATGTTTTCTTCATCGGGCCTCGAGCCAGTGTTCGTGTAAATGGTTTTCTAAAAAATTGTACGAAGTGGCGTGGTGTGTGACATCACAAACCGCAAAAAGGCATTATTAAACAAACTATTCAATCTAGTCGCGAGAGACTAGCTGGTTATGAAATTTAAGGGCCGATGATACCTCAGCTCTAATTCCGATTTCACTGCTACTACCCTGCGCTAACTCGTTCTACCTCGCTCGCACACTTATAGTCCTGGGTTAGTGTTGAAAAAGATAAAGTCATAATAAGCTGTCAGTATTTGATTTCATAAAATTAATTAGTAAACCAATCACTAGTCTAGGGGCTAATGTAGTACCTATTGTTGAAGTAGTAGTAATCGGATTTGAGTCTGTGATATAGCGGTAATGGTAAAAAAGTAGGTCCAATGAGACTTTTTGAAATTGAAATTGAAAGAGCTACGCGCTCCTCTTGTCACGGTAGTGCGACATGATGAAATTGGCAATCAATGATAATAATGTGAATTAATTATCCTAAACTTTTATTATTTAAATTTTTGGAGTTACTTTTGTTTTGTTATGCCTAAAAAGTGTTACTTCTTATGTGCGTAAATAAGTTACACACAATTTTTTTTATAAATAAATAGTTGACATTACCGTGAGCTGAAGATAATGGTCTTCTGCACCAGTTACCTGACCTTATGCGTCAGATGCTCGCATGAACTTGTAAAAAAAAGCACGTAAATTAAAGCAATAGTATGCCACATGAAATTTAACTAGGTGATTATTTACTCATGTATAAAATTAAGGATAGTTGCAGATTTACGAGTCTCCTTGTTCTATATGTCCAGTTTTAGTTATACTCTTTCTATGAATGAATACTGATTTAAATACGCCTCTACACAATTATTGCGAAAACGCGATGAAACCAAACAGTAATATTACAAACATTCGCAACCATCATATTATCTGTAAAGATTCAAAGGGATAAAGCTACACATAAAAAACATAACGTAATGTAACACTAACTCCAGGACTATTGGTGCCTTGGGGTCACTCGAGGTCAAAGCGATTTTATCTTAGAATATACTTAAATATTATCGAAATTAAAAAGTATATTTATTTCTCCCTTGTATAATTGGAATTATGTGTGTTTTTTGCATGAATAATTTTATTTACATTGTTTTTCCGCATGACGTTTCGTAATTGAGCGTTGAGCACAAGCGAGACTAAGCGCACCGGGGGTTAGGGGCAGGGTAGAAGGCTTTAAAGTGCAATAATTTAGGTAATTTCTTTTTCAGCGAAAATATTGGTACTTACATATGAAATTGGCGTTTTGTACGGGAGTAATATAAAGTTAATTCTTTTTTTGGAAAATATATTTAATTAATCAAAGTATGCACCAAACACTCACAAGTAACTTTTTCTGAATCAATTTTCGTTTAGGGCAGGATTTGGCTGGGTCTCCAGGGTTCAGCCATTGCTACGAGCGCTTCCGATTATCGTACAGTATCCACTTTTCATCACAAGTAATGATTCGATTTAAAATCCCTTCATTATTGTGTCGGTTGAGCCAAGTAACACAGCACTCGACGCGTGTTTGCAAGTTCGACTCACTCAATTCATGAGGTACCCAACGTTCAAGTTTTTTTACATTTCCGATTTGTTTCAAGTGGATTCATACAGTTTTATCACTTACCCCGAAGCCTGCAGCTATCTCTGAAGTGCTTTGTGATGTATCCGCTTCCACAATAGCCTTTAATTCTTCATTTTCCACTTTAGTCTCCGGCCGTCCACGGGGTTGGTTCTGAAGGTCGAAATTTCCAGAACGAAAACGTAGAAACCAAAAACGTACCGTGCTTTCTTTTGCGATACCAGCGCCGTACACATAATTAATCCTTCAAGCTGTTTCTGCAGCACTGGTGCCACGGTAGAACTCGTACTCGTAAATATACCGATATTTCATGTTTTCAATTGTGTGGAAATAAGCGACGCCAAAGAAAAAAATAATGAGGAAAAAACAAATGAATGACTGTTGTCAAAACTCAAAAAAACCAGCTAAACGAATTTATAAATTTGAATTTGGAATTCTTAACCAAAGAGGAGATATTTTAGATCAAAGTAGTACTGACCACTTTCAGTCTGACTTTCACTGACAAAACGCTAATTTCATATGTAAGGACCTAACCCACTAGGCATAGCGTGTTACCAGAGGTGAGACAGAGGCCAAAAGCTAAACCCATAAAAAAATTAAAAAATCTAACCTGTTGCCAGACATGATATGGAAAGCGGTGTGCTACAAGTGCGGCAGCTATGGTGTGTGCCGTCTAATAGCTACTTTCAAAATTGAAAAAACATAGCCTCTACTTTATATTTCCTTCAGTAAGTATACAAAGGTTTATGATCTACTATGTAGTATATTTTGAGTATTAGCAGTTTATTTTTCGGTGTGGAGGCAACTTTGCAAATTTTTGCTATCGAGCAAATTTTATGCAATCATGTTTTCGCCAAACATAACACTTAACATCAATCCTCAACTTCAACATATATTTATTATAAAATTAAAGCTGCGGTATTATTGATGTAACAGAGGATCAAGTTAAGCCATTTGAGGTATCATTGGCCCTTAAAGAAAAGGCAAATGGTATTTTTCAGTACATTATTGTTCCGTTTCTAAAACTAAAACATTTGACTCTTCATATAGCACTGTGTTCATAGATATACTAGATAAAAATAATTTGTTCACAATTAGATACAAGTAAAGAAAACTCACCTCAACACCTATTAGCGTTGGCCGAATGTAAAGTGTAGATGTTTCAGAATGAGGCACCCACTCTTGATCGATTTGAACGATCCTCTGTATGCATTTTATCAGTTCCTCTCCGTCAAACATTGGCAAACCTGATCTCTGGGCTGCCTGGTTCATCCTTTCCATATTTAGGTCTGGTCGAAACAAACGAATCTTGTCATCCACGCCTCTATAGGCTTTGAGTCCCTCGAAAAGCTGTAAACAAATTCTACATCATGTTCTATTTTCTATATTACAGACTAAATGTGCTCCTTAATCTTAGCGTTATATAAGCCTAGAGCAAGACTTTTTCAAATCAGGGATAGGTAATTTCTGAGATTAACTCGTTCAACCATACAAACTGTCCATATTTACAATAATATAATATCTAGGAACTGCTAGCGACATCACGCGTTTTAATTATAATATAAAATTTAATAACGATATAAAATAATAGCTATAACAACATTCAGTTGTAAAGTAATTCCCTATTAAAGTAAATAGATTTTAGAATCGGCTCAGTAGTTCCAGAGATTACCTCCTACAAACATACATTACAAATTTTATCTCTTTATAATAGTAATAGTATAAATATAGATACGATAAGTATAGAACTCATAGAAGTATAAACACACTACCACATGAGACGTTTTAGCTTAATCCTCCATTGGAGCAGCCAATCAATGACTTGGGTCGGACAGTTCTACCTCATGTCAACCAAGTCCTGTTTAAAAATGATTATAAATAGATAGGGTTCGAGAACCAACATCAGATGAAATAATAACAATAATAATCATATTTTATTATTTTAAATGCATTTTGCCTCATAAACATAAAATGGGACCCGGACTTTTACCACCGAATATTGTAACTGTGTTGTAGGATGTCTCTTGACTGCCGAAAGGTGGACGTCTATCTGGTAGCAATCTAGCTATAGGATAAAGACTTTAAACAGTATCAGCATTATGTGTTGTTACCTGTATAGCATAATGAAGAGCCTTAGCGGCTGGATGTATACTTAAGTTTTCGAATGGCATTATTTCTGGCTTTTGCCAGCCACCAAGTTCTTTATGAAAGTAAATCTTAAGCATATGATCCGTAAAGTATTTTCCAAAGCCGAGGTCCTTCGCATCTGGCTTCGGCTGTAGTTGGTAGGGGGCTGCGAGTCTCACTTGCAGGTCGTCGTACTGCAAAAGTTGTTGTTAGCTAAGATATAAACTTTTTAATAAATAAGAGGAAATCACGTGTAAACAGATATATTTGTCAAAGTATAAATAATACGATTGGCCTGTGACGTATAATATTATTATTATAGCAGTAGTTTAGAAGTAAGTTGACATCAATCTGTTCTCCGACGTAAACATGATAAAGGTTTCAATATAGATATTCATAATAAAACATATAAACTGTTTTCATTTAATACGCTTAAATAAGAACTGAATTAAACTTTTTATTAATACATAATACCCATACAAAACAAAATTAATAATACATAAATCGTTTTTTTTTTTGTTATCACAAATTGAAAACTAGGGATGATTTATTTCATAATAAGAAAACATTTACGATTAACCATAAGTATGAAAACAAAATCATGTTATTATATTTGTCAGAAAGCTTATCGGCACGTTGCACGCGTTTTGCTGCAAATCAAGATTAGTTTTAAATCACGGAGATCAATCTACTTTAATAGCGATAGCTTTGCCAATTAAATAACGTCGTAATAAAGATAAGGCATAGATAGCGGTCTTTCGTAGGTATTGTTTTTTTCCAGATATTATTACAATTATAGGAATTTGCTTACCTTGAACGAGATTTCCGGCGTAATGTGTAGGCGTGGCTTGACTGCACGTGTACTCGTGGGGGGCAACACGTGCTCTGGTTGAGCCTGCGCCGCGTTCTCTTCCAGTTCCTTGTAACGCAAAGACGAGCTGCACCATCGCACCATTTGCAACTTGTGCTGGTTTTCGATTATCCATTTAAGTAAACCCTGAAATGAAGTTGCGGTTCGTACACACTAGTGGCGGATTAAGTGAACGGTGGCGACAGTCGCCTCGAGTCTTTGTTGCTGGAGGACCTCCAAATTTCTAGCAGTTTTTCGACATTTGGAGACCTCTGCAAATCCAGGCCATTTTTGTTGAATCTCACAAAAACACAACATTTACTTAATAAAAAAATCCCTCGCCTGGTTGCTTCATATATATTTTACTTTATATTGATTTTTTTAAGTGCAGGTGGAAGCGAGCAAGAACTCCGGGGGTTTATTTAGTTTAGGGCCTTTTTTATACAACTAAGACGGCAAACAAGCATACGACCAACTGATGGTAAGTGGCATCAGTAGCCTAAGGACGCTTGTAATACCATAGATACCACTAGCGCTTTATCAACCTTGAATCTCCCTACCCCAAGAAACTCTGGAAACCCTACTCACCGCAGGAAAGCAACACAAGGCTGGTTATTTGGCTGCGATCTTCTGGGGTGTAGGTATTCTACCAGTCGGGCTGCCCAGAGTAGAAACAAATTTATTTGTGCCCTACCTCTCTTACCCACGACGGTTTTAGTACGCCACTGATACACACATACCTGAATATTATTATGTATATACTTACCTAAGCACAACCATAGGTTTTTGTCGTTTAAAAATAGGAAAATATAAAAATAATTAGCAGCAGTCAATTGAATTAAACCGTGACGTATATTTTTGTTCTCATAAATATTTAAATATTCATATAATTTAAATATAAATTGTTAAAATCACATTTTTAATTTTATTTACCATTCCTTAATGCGTAGGTTATTTAACCGTTGAAGAACAAAATGAAACTATTTTTAATATAATCAAAGATTTGCTGTTACTAAATTAAAATTCAATCAAAAAAAACAGTCCACATAAGTTGCATAAATTTATAACATATGGTTTTGTACATCCATAAAATCAATTAAAATTTCAATACCTTTCGTTTATTTTTAACCCTTATTTCATATTAAATATTATATTTAAAATAATGGGTAAAAGTATTTAAGAGCCGGTACAGATACCACGTTCTGAAAAATGTAAAGTTGGAATGTTTAAAGTCGCAATTAGAAAAGCATGAATAATCTTACCGTATTGCGACGAATAGCCATTTTTATTACACAAATGTTGATAAAACACTTTGAAACACTAAACTGTAACACAATATGCACTTATTAGAATATATTACAAATTAATTAATTTAATTTCGTTTAATATTTTCTGCCGCCGTTAATAATACTATATCGATAACTAGCTTGAAGTAAACTGACTTCACTCGATCTAAAGCACAAACATTTAAACAGTTGAACAAAGATAAGATTGTGGGCTGACCTCTGACGTACTCATTCATAATCAACACAAATTATAAAATATTATTCGATAACGTCGTTAAACTTAATCAAAATAAAAGATTACGCACGAAAAATTTTTTGGTGGTTCGATATGCGCGTCGTTCTAATTTATAAAACTTGAGTGCGTAGCTCCTTACCGTGCTGTGGTGAGGTCGAGTGAAATGTCTCATTAGGTCAGCGAACATCCATACACATTTAAATAAATATTCTAATAGGTACATACTGGTCGTGAATTAAATTGATTATTCTACACTAACTTATTATATCCAGAATTGGTATTTTTTATGATAATTACTTAGTTTAATTTAATCTAATATTTGGAATGTCGCAATGTGACTAAATGTATACGGATTCTATACCTAACACCTACATGTAACCTGCATTTATAACAAATAAATTATTATTATCATTTATAGGTTTAGCTCTATGCCCAGTCTCATCCGATGTTAAATGACGATGTGATCCAAGATGATGGCACACTTATAGGTGCTTGGTGATAGATTTTAAACTTGAGAGTTTAGGCTAACCAGGAAGCTCGGGCTCATTGCAGGGTTTCGAACACAAGTGAAACTACGCGGGTGTCCGTACACGCTACCACTTAGCCATCATTACTTCAAAATATATTATATTCATTTTATTCTATATAACAGCATGTGTACAACTAAGTGTACAAAAAAAAAACGCAATTAGGTACGTGACGTGGAACCTGGCTTGAAATAGTAGGTACATACCATAATAATTTCATAAAGTAGCCATTATACAATTTTGGGCGTAATTTAAAACAACTTCAACCATTTTAACATAATAGTTTTAATAAAATAAATTAAACATTACTTTAATACTATTAGGTACATTACAAACGTGTCTGTCCAAACTAGAGATCAAAACCATATTTAAAATTCATTTTAAACACTGCTTTATTGAAAGTACAAATTTAATGTAGATCAGGTTGACGCAAAGCATTTCTCTCTTCATTCCTAGCATGTTTCTTCAGAAGATCCATAACTTCATTATCAAACTCCTTAGGTGTTTGCTTCTTCCCAACGATCCAATGGAAAATGTCCCAGTCGTTACTCGGAGAATTAATAAGTCTATCGTACATCATAGTTTGCTCCTCTGAGAAACTTTCTAAGTATTTTTTTGCAAAAGTACTAAGAAGAAGGTCATTTTCGAGCATGCCCCGTTTGCGTGATTGGTATTGAAGCCTGAAAAGTTAAAATAAAATTATTTTGAAATATGTTTAATATTAACATAAATATCCATCTATACCAATATTATAAAAAGGAAAGATTTGATGTTTTGTTTGTAATGGATATACTCAAAAACTACTGGACCGATTTTAAAAATTCTTTTACCAATATAAAGCTTCTGTATCAGCGAGTAACACAGGCTATATGATAATTTGATAAATTAATTTATTCCTCTTATAAATGTCGATAGTTTTATACAGAGTATAAAAAATTGCCTAAAAATATGCTTTCAACATGGGTGAAACTATGTAAATACGAAATTAACAGTCTGTCTGTTACGTTTTCACGCCTAAACCGCTGAACCAATTTTGACAAATTTTGGTAATTAAGGTGTCGCTTTAGGCAGTTGTGTTTATTTGCTAATTGCATTCATTGGATATTGCTACATTCTCGAATTAAGTTTCCTAAAATTCCTTAAAAACTTGGTCGGCACCGACTCCAAAAATAAGAATAATTGTATATTATTGTCCTAATAAAAAATGTGGCAGACGAATAGTTCGTAGGAATATCAAATAAAAAAAGGATATTTTGAAATAAATTAATAACGTAATTATTATTATTTTTACTACATTTTTTCAGAGTATTTTGGAGTCGGTTTATGTTTCGTAAAATAAAATTCTTGTCCAATTGGAATACCAATGTAGAACTAATGTACACATATTAATTTATTATTGCCCGGGAAAAGCCGTATTTCACTTGAAAACAACTAACATGTTAGCGATATATAACTCAAGTTTATCTTGTAATAACATCATACAAACAACAGATAATATTATTTCAATATTATTATTAACATTTTCATATTATACGTAGATATCAATTATTCACTTATTACTCATTTACTTTATTACAAGGTTACTATGGTAAAGGTATTAAGAGGTAGGTATTTATTTGTTAGATGGATTTATAACATATTTTGGATTCTCGCAATATAATTAACTAACTCGGCCGGCAGACATTCTTCTGTTCTTTTCGGTTAATAATGGCTGGCGTTGGGATCAACCATAGCATTAACTATCGGATTCATATTTTATGATTTTCTTTTAATCGCACTAAACCAACATATAATTGTGAAATATAAATCATTTTCGTCCATAAATATAAAATTTATTAATAACGATTAAAGCGTCACCTAACGCACATTCACATTGCTATGAATCATCTCGATAAAATCACGAAAAATGCCACTAATATTACTTATTATAGGGAGAAATAATATGCTATCCATTGACGGCATTCATTCCTAAGCGGACGACAGTACTGAAGACGCACTTTACACGGGCCGTGCAAACATCCCTCGATTCGTTGTGGAAAAAAATCGCAAACAATTTGTGTCTGAAATCGAGGATACAAAAGCCCATCAAGACACAAATTTGCCCATTCACCGCTAAAAACCTCATTTACTGTGGTCCCACAATTCCAAGACACGTCCCTCACCATGTCAGTCGATATCTCCAGCGACGCGACGTCCAGTTCCGTAGCCATTTGGAAGACAAGGTCAAGCTGGCATCCAAAAAGCTCGGTTTACTGAACAGAGCGAAGCACAACTAGTACAATTAATAAAATTGAAGTGTCTGTTTGTAATGTCAAAATAAGTTTTTTTTTACTAAATACATATGAAAGTTTATACGATACATATAACAAATAGCACATTTAAAAAATTTAGTCTGTCTGTCTGTCTTTCCATCTGTATGTCTGTCTGTTTGTTCCGGGTAATCTCCGAAACGGTTAAACCGCTTTTGATGGGACTTTCACTGATAGATAACTGATGATATAAGGAGTAACTTAGGCTACTTTTATCTTAGAAAAAGAATTAGAGTTCCGCACTGTGCATGGTGAATCAATTCGGGCGCTTAAATGGCTTATGCTGAGTAAACCATAAGAGATATAGCAAATTAATGTACTACATAATTGTAGGCATTAAAAATACCTACAAAAAGTCCGGGAAAGTATTTATCTATCTTCTAAGGAACACCCACAATAAGCATTTTTGTCTTTAAAATCGCCGGGTGCGGGGGAGCAAGCTTCGCGCGGGCATTCTGTAGTCCACGTGAGCAAAGCCACGGGCACAGCTAGTCCTATAAATATAATAAATGTGAACATTTTCATTTTTGTTACACAATCACACAAAACCGGCTGAATGGATTTGGATAAAATTTGGCACAACCTAGATTAACATGTAGAATACATTTTGCTCTGGTTAATGTTATAGCTTATAACCACTGTAACCAATTCATATCTAAGCCTAAGCCTAAAATTATTGCGTTGTGGTAAAATTGGTTAGATTATGTTTGAATTGTGATCATTAGGCATGAGCCGAGAAAACGAAGCAAGCGGACTGTGGCAGCAGCCGTCGAATGCTAGAAACTAATAATTACTCGTTGAAAATTAATATACAACACTTGCACAGACAAAAAAAAACAAAATTGATTTTTTTTTAAACTATTTATGTCCGCACTTTTTCCTTCACGTGGATATTACCACTCACCCTCGCCCATGCTTTCACATCATCAAATTCAGCAGAATATTATCAAAAGCCCAATCTCTTTTAGTTTTTGAACAATTATTGTATTGTTTACGTCAACTAAACTTAAGCCTAAGCCTAATCGCAATAACAATCACAAACCTAAACCCAAAATCAAAATTAAACTTAAACCCAAACTTAAACTCATACCTAAACGCAAACCTAAACCTATATACGGCACGCCAACTGGTTTGTTGATTTATTGATGTTTATATACCTAATGTAAATTATCTGGATTACACAGTTTTGCCACGAGTGAATTCTTTCATTCTGTTATCCCACGTGTGGTGACCCCGACTTGATATGAACACGCATCCTTCTGGCTTTTTGCCAAACTTCAAACCAATTGTAATGAATGTAGATACATAAAGGACATAGGCTACCTTATGTAAACTTGAAGGAGTGAAATAGTGGATGAAAGTTTTTATGAAGAACCCATATTGTCTCAAATTAAGGAGGTAAAAATTCATATTTATGCTTTTGGTAAGAAATAAAAGGGGTTCCACGTTTTTCAAAAAAACCTTCTCGCAAGCTGGTACCAAAGGGTGATTTTAATTATTTTTTAAATTTTATTGGGACGGTTAATGTGTTGGATTACAATACCATACACAAAAAGATAAACCCATTTAAGATTTTATTTTAGTTTATCGTGTACCGAGAGCAGTTGGTGTATATACAGTAATATAGCGGGGTGGTAGGGATCACGACCACCATACACATAATAATAAACACATCTATGATTTTTTTGGTTTGTCATGATTCGAAATCAGTCTGTGTATATCCAATAATACGCAGACGATGTCGCGGGTAACAACTAGTAACCTAATTAATTTTAAGCAATATATTAAAAATGAAAATGATTACTGTCAGTCAACCTGAGGAGATATACATATGCCATGGGGGATTTTTCTCTAGGCTTTTTGAAGAACTAAAGTTCTTTAGTACATTATTTTGATGTATCTCATAAGGATTAGCCAGGGTAAACAATGTAGTACCCGAATTTTTTTAAATAAATTAATTACAAAACATAGAAATTTCTTTACTACACATAATTTTATAATTACAATGGATTGTTTAAATAAACCTTTGTAAAAAAAACTCTGTAAATGACAGTGAAAGCCATATCAAAATTCAATGTGTGGTGGTTTAAAATAAGTAAGAGGAAACAGACAGACAAGGATTGCGACTTTCTTTTATATACTATGTCTACATTCTCACCTTGCTTTGCGTTTCTCAAGTGGTTGCGGTTTCTCTACATCATACAAAGGTATCTCCTTATAGGTCATATCCATATGTTTTGAAGAATCACTGTAATTTTGTAATTTCTTCATTACATTAAAAGTCTGTAAATATTATAAATACATATCTTAATCATTTGTTAAACAATACTAGCCATGTAATTCTTGGGTATTATTTTCAGTCACAACAAACTATAAAAACATACCTAAATATATACAATATACTTAAACATACACAATAAACATAATACCTTTTTTTAAATAAATTAAACATAATTTGACATTCAGGGGGAATGGGCGGGTCGGGGAGGGGCATAGTGCTACTCCGAACACGGACACTACTGACACTACTCCCTTTACAAGGTAATTAACCTGGCTGAGCTATTAGTAGTTAAAGTTTCAAGGTCAAATTCGAAATTTCAACATTTAGTATTGCATATGCATGTTGAGCGGCGGGAGATGGTACAGGGCAGGTGCAGGAAGCAATTCATTATCTTCTAGAAGTAATGCCCTAGCCAAAACAAGAAAAGCTCTTTATTCCTTGGATATATGTTCCGTAAATTTGCAATGAATACAGAAACCGAAATATGGAATGGTAATTTATATGGGATTATAGGGGATACCTTCCTAGGTGACAAAATAAAAAACAAACATATAAAAAAATGGATTTAATTGAAATTTTTCACCATATTGATTAATTATTATAATCGGGCTTAGGCAATGGTTTAAAGAATTTTGTAATTTTTTTTTGCTTGGCCGTTTTTAAAAGCTCCTTTCAATTCAGACTGATATTCAGAAGTGGCATTAGCATTTTTCCTCTTTTAAATAAGACTTTGTGGCTTGAGTAATAAGGTTGATTTCATTCTATTAGCTTATATTCTCAAAACGCCAACCACGGCGAAGGCGGCTTGGGTCAAAGGTGGAACTAATACAGGGGCGATATTATTTAACAACATACTTTAGGCATAGTTGTAATAAAGTCTATTTTAATTTTTTATTATTCCATTTGACTGCGCCTTTAGAAAGGATATTCAGTTGGATACCTACATATTGAAATCCTTTTTATAAATGAGTATGTACCGATGTACCTCTTAGATCTGGAAATAAAGGAATATTTAGCGACAAATATAGAAATTGGGTCGCATATTTTAAATCTGCGAATAGTGAAAACGAGAATAAGGAGCTTTTACTGTATTTACTATTTTGTTAAGCTCCACTGAGATACTTTACAAACACAGTTCAGTCTATGTAGGTGTTTGTGTTTTTGTCAAATATTAGTAGGATGACAGAATAACAATACTGAACAGTAATTTCGCTTTTTATGTCAGTTTTTGTATTTGTAACTAACATTGTTTAGGTTTTGAGGTTAGAATTATTTTTATTAATTTTCTCCACAACAACAAATTACTTACCTTGCACTGAGAGTGGTACCATTATATTCAAAGATCACAATCGTTACATTTACAACATTACAGTTAATTTAGTAAAAATTTGGGGTTTCTCATGATGAGGAAAAAGCGAAGAGAGCAATCTACGGCAGCAGCCAATTCCAAGTTTTATCATTTATCATTGTTATTCTAAGATCAAGTTCAAAAATTTCAATTTTGACTTTTTAACTTTGACACCCTACAACTTTTGCTAGGGCCATTACTTTTCCATGGAAATGGTATCAGAAGATAGGGAATTGCTTCCTCTACCCTCGCTGTACCTTATCCTGCCGCTAAGCATGAAAAAAATACTAAATGTCAGTTCTAAAAAAATACCCTTTATTTTGTTTCATAAATTTCTAAGTGTATTATTTCCTACTACATTTCAGATTAAATTGAATCCTAAATTTAGTACTATAATACTAATATAAAATTGTGTATGATTCAAAAATAGATAGGTATATTTGAAGTGTCTGAACCGGATTAGTCAAGATAAAGAATTGTCTTTTAAAAACTCTGGGCTGTTGTACAACAGAAAAGATTTTAGGACCTAATGAATAAAATTTTAGGTTTTTAATTACTTTGAATAGTAGTAAAAATAGTAATGTAAACTTACAGTATTTACAGATGTTAGAGATATTATTTTATTCAGATTCATTGTAAAATTCTGTAAACAAAACATATTTTCAATATAGTATGATATTTATAGGCTCTATCATAGACCAATAACCAGAGGGTATGCACCAGAGATAAATAACCAAATTGTATGCACTGTATGCAGGCCTTATGTAGCGAATAGAGTTGTAACGAATATATTCGTAAAAGGAACAGGTATTTTTAATACGCGGCACGAACTGTTATAATATTATGATACACGAATACTGAATAATGAATAATAGACTACCAAATATTAGTCAAATAATAGGCACGCGATTCACGATGCGCGCGGCGAATCAGCTTAAAGTCTCCCTCTCTTTATCCGTTATAGGGGCGCGTGTTTTGTGAGTAAGCGTGATGACTAAATGATTTGAAACTTCGTATAGAAACGAGCGCTGGCTGCTGGCTTATCGTATTCGCAGCTAGGCATGTATAGTAAAGAGATAGTTAAACACATCGAACTTCGTCTTAAAACTGCATGAATTGGTAACATAGTATGGAAGCAATGAGAACAGAATTACTAGGTATATTAGGCACCGGTTTTCAAATATTAGTGGATATATAATATGGAGATTAGTTATATTCAAAGATTAGTTTGTCATTTTTGTATTAGGTATCTATTGGTATTTCGTATTATTAGCAGTTCCTTTAGTTCCTCGAAACTAGTTGCGATTACATGCATGTGATCGTATCTATATTATTTTGAGAATTAAAAAAATTAATATTTATTATTTTATGTTTAGAATCAATTAAAAAGTCAATCGAGGGATGTTTTTAATGGAAATATATTTAAAAAAATACAGAAAAATCTATAATTGTAGTATATGACATAGTGACATTTTTAACATAATAACGGGAGGACCAGAAAGATTTTCGAATTTTATAAAATAATAAAAAAAACTCAATACAATACACATAAACACCTTTATTTCAATTAAAATAGACATCTGGGAAATGTATTTCTTAAAAATTACATCATTCAGGTGTGCACCATACCGCTACAAACATTCCTCGAATCTAACCTCAAATTGGTAAAAATTCGCTGACACATGGCTCGAGTAATAGCTGCCATTTCTTCTCGGATATTTATCTTCAACAGGTTAATCGTGGCTGGGTTATTGGAGTAGACTCTGCTTTTCAGGTATCCCCACATGAAATAGTCCGGTGGCTTTTGATCCGGACTTCTAGGCGGGCATGCAATGTCACCTCGGCGCGATATCAGTTTCCCAGCAAACATCTCGTTTACGGTCGCCAACGAAGCATTAGATGTATGGCATGTCACACCATCTTATTGAAACCACGTCGCACGATTATAGACTTGAAATTGTTGCAGTTGCGGAAAGAAAAAATCCTTAACATGGCTATGTATCGGTCAGAATTTAGTGACAGATTGCCTTTGTTGATTTTCAAAGAAATTGGGTCCGATAATTCCGTGTGCTGATATGGCCGCCCAAACGTTTACTTTCCGCGAATGCAGAGGCTTTTGATATTTAGCACATGGATTCTCTGCAGCCCAGTAACAGCAATTCTGTTTACTGTCATGCCCATTTAACTGAAAATGGGCTTCGTCAAAGAACAGAATATTGTTAAAACTCTGAAAGCGTTCCAAAATTGTTTCAACAAAAGCTCGTCGTAAAATTAGGTCATTTGGCAGTAATTCCTGCACAAGTTGAATTTTATACGGGTGCAAATTCAAATCTTACAACAAAATGCGACGCAAAGATGTTCTGGACACCACTAGTTCAGCTGATTGCTTGCGAGTTGATAGATCAGGAGTACGTTGAACTGAAGCTCTAACTTGTTCAATTGTGTCTTCCGTTCTTGTTGACCTTGGGCGTCCCGCAAGCTTCTATTTGAGAGTCGAACCAGTAGCTTCGAACTTTCTGACCCACGATTAAATCACACTTTCCTTCGGACACTGATTTACGTCATGTAATCCAAACTCACGCCGAAATAAACGTCGAACAATAGCGCACGAATCGCCATTTTGATAATAATGTTTAACGCAGAATGCACTCTGCGCTCCAGTGAAGCTATCCATCGCAACTAAATTTCCGAGAACCGAGCTTCTCACCCACCACCCGCGCAGCCCCCGCTCATAAGGTTCAAACGCAAGAGTGTTTTTAAAATCGTACGCCTTACTGGCCCACTCTGTATATTTTTATGTACCAAAGGTTTCAACGTTAACGACAGTCCATAATCTATACAATTAATAAAATTTAAGTATCTGTTTATAATGTCAAAATAATAGTTTTTTACTAAATGCATATGAAAGTATATACGATACCTATAACAAAAATTTTTTTTTTTTTATTTTTGACTGTTTGTTCCGGGTAATCTCCGAAACGGTTAGACCTATTTTGATGGAACTTTCACTGATAGATAGCTGATGATATAGGATATAACTTCCGTTACTTTTATTTTAGAAAAAGAATTTGAGTTCCGCATAAATAAAAACAAATTTTCATAGTGAATCAATTCGGGCGCTTTAATGGCTTACGCTGAGTAAACTATAAGAGATATAGCAAATTAATATAAATAATAATTATAGGCATTAAAAAGACCTACGAAAAAATCCGGGAGAGTATAAGTTTATCTTCTAAGGAACACCCGCAATTAGCATTTTTGTTTGTAAAATAGCAGGGAGCGGAGGAGCAAGATTCGCGCAGGCATTCTGTAGTCCACGTGAGCGAAGCCGCGGTGATCGAGAAGGTTCTCGTAATATGTACTGGGCCCTTAATTAAGTCAATCGCGAATCAATCGCTCTCGAAGCTATTGCTGCCACACACAGTAATTATTGTAATAACAAAAATGAGACTCACCTCGTCGAGAGCGGGCGGTGACCTTGAGCTTGATCCGCTGACTGGGACTGTACGGTAATCCAATATGAGCTGCATAATATATTCTTAAATAGGAATATCAAAATATGAGCCTAATAAAACACCTCTAGTAGTGAATATGTGAATATGACATATGTCCAGTGCTGCCAGTAGCCGATAGTGAAAGTTACCAAGAACTGCTCAAAAAGTAACATTTAGATCACAAAAGTGTCGTATTCTCTTAATTGTCGAAAAACCGCAATTATATCCTTATTTATACGTAAAATTTCTGAAAAATAAAATTTGTTTGGAGATTACTCACCACTTGGGACAGTTCGACTAGTGGACTACCCTACAGAAAATTGTAGCCAAATAACCCAATGTTGTGTTCTTGCCATCAGTAAGGTTTCCAGAGCTCTTTGGGGTAGAGGGTTCAAGGTCAGCAACGCGCTAGTGATACTATATGCCTCCATAAGATACGGTATCCGTTTAACATGAGGTGGGCAGTATGCTAGTTTGCCACCTTTGTTGTATAAAAAAAGGCACCGGAACTCAGTAATAAAATAGGTAACCTTACCGTTTTTGGGTTTCATGGAATTGTCATGAGATTCACTCGTCCTATATGTGATTTTAATGATAATATTCGGTTGTTCGATTTGTGTATTATATTGTCAGAAGACAGATTTCATAGCCCCGTTATTTCCGTTAACTATATATGTCGCTTTGATAATTTGTTGGCGTCTAAATCTGACGACTTTTATCCTTCCAAGCATTAATGCACTAGTTACTATCTTTTAGCCTAAGACCAATTGTTTCGTAATCAAATTTTACGTACACTGCTTCCGGCAGTTCCTCATCCTCTAGTACTTCTTAGTCCTAGTCCTTCAGTCGGAAATCTTACTTCTTATCTTCGAGATTCCACGCAAATTTTGATTAATTATAGAAAAGCACCACATTTATTAACGTCTTTAGGAATTACGTTTTCTGGTGATTTATACTCACGCTACTTCGTTACACGACCTCGGCTGTCACCGACTACAAAAATAAGAAATTGTATATTATTGTCCTAAAAAAATATGAGGGAGACGAATGGTTCGCAAGAATATCAAATTGAGTTACAAAAGGATATTTTAAACTAAATTGAAGTAAGCAAATAACGTAATTACTTTTATTTTTAGTGCAATTTTTTTTGAGTAAGTAGTATTTTGAAGTGGGTTTAGTTTTTATGAAAAAAAGGTTTATTTCTTGTAAACTTATTATTAAAGCTTATTATTAAATGATTTATAGTAAACTTTTCTATTAAGCACTGATATCTTCTTAACATATTCATAATTATATTATATTAATACTGCTATTAGAACTTAGGTCTCTCAACAAGCTCATCCATCAGTATGTTGTATTATAATACAGCCATTTATAACTGCAATGTTTGCACTTCCGTTTTTGGTAAGTAAAACAATATAAAAGTAGTTCTTTATTTCTATACTTTACAATGTTTATAATACTGTATGATCATCCATTATGGTACTAAAAAATTTATACAACATGTAACATAATAAACGCACACTGTGAAAACAGTTTGTTCAGAATCGGCTACTGAATCGATTATTTTACCGAGTTATTTTTAATATAGGTAATTTTTTATCAGAAAATAATTTAAAAGAAGTAAATTAATCACCCCTCGTCGAAAAGTCGAAATAAACGAAAATAAAACATAAATCCAAACAATAAGGCTTTTTTACTGTAATTTTAAACAAATAGATTTAAAAATGAGCTTTATTACAAGAAATATAAAGTTTTTTACAACAATAAAAATAAAAACTCAGCGAACGGTGTCAATTGTCATCAGCAGATGCGAAGGCGCGGGCGACGCGGCGTGACCAAAGTTATAAAAACAAAACAAGCTAGTCAAACTTGAATCTACGTTATGCCGCATGTGTCGCGTCGGTTTTATCAGTGAGAGCTTGTTTTTGGAAATATTTTGATTACTTTCGGGAGCGATTACTTTTTTATATACTAACATTCAATACACCGAAATGGTGAGAACTTTGGCACAGTGTGGAGATAATATGGCACTAGCTTGCAGAACATTTAATAATAGGCATGGTACCAGCGTATACCGCAGGACTATGTTAGCCGCAACTCAGTGGCCCCGAGATCACGGTTCTTTTTAACCGAACACCGTTATCGACCGGGGATACAATGTGTGCACACGTACTCGTCTTCAGAACGAAGTACACAATTGAGTCCACGTGATTACGTACCAAGGTTAGAGTTCAGCCGGTGGTTATTGGAAAACTGGCAGTGAAACATTACTTGGACCGACGAAAGTACATTTACACGTGTGCGAATGTACAACCAACTTAATAGGCATTTGTGGATGCACGAAAATCCTCACGCACGCAAAGTGGACTCGTTCCAGCATCGTGTCTCGGTTAACGTTTGGGCTGGTGTTATCGGTACTCACGTAATGGGGCCCGTGTTCTTAGAGAGATTAACAGGAGTGTCATATTTCCTCTTTTTGCGAGAGACTACCGACGCTGCTAGTAGAAATAGGTACCTCTTGTCAATTTACGAGAGGTATTCTACCAACATGACGGTGCGCCTGCGCATTTCACGTCGAGTGTTCAACAGCACCTTGATGGTGAGTATGGAGAGCGCTAGATTGGTCGGCCGACCTGTCCAATGGCCTCCCTGATCAACTGATTTGACGCCTCTTGACTTATTTTGTGGGGACGTATTAAATCATTAGTGTACTTAAGTACTTTAGAGCGACAACAAGTGCCAAGGACCTAAAAATTAGGATAGTGGCCACCTTCCAAAAAGTGAAAAATGACACTAATATTTTAAGTAAACCAAAGCAATAATTACGCAAACGGGCTTTAAAGTGCACTGGACAAGGTGGTAGACATTTTGAAAATGATTTGATTGATATTGATTAATCTGATTTGATTAATCTGTAAACTCAAGACTGCAGTAGACTCTAAGTTATGTACTTCATTCTTTAATTATTGAAAAAGTGTCATTAACATCTTTTAAACACGCCGTCTTTGTTTAATTTATCTCTAATACATAAACAACTCAGTACTCGGTAATTATTCACGATTCGTATTTCGTTTGCCGGCATTACGTCGTGAATTCGCGCGATCTTGTCTCACGTGCGTGCGCCTGTGCTGACTGCGTATTTCATATTTTTTGCGTAGGTTGGTAATGTGACCATACTACTCGCCCACAATGAGTATAATTATTAATAATTTCACAAATACAAAATATCAAAACACATACAAGTAAATTTTTTTGACGTGACAACGTCTTATAAATTGGTTTGCCGGGTGACACTTCAAGAAACTGCGTTACGCTCCGCTCACGTTATGCGCTCACAATGAGAGCGAGTGAGAGGCACGCGTCCCTTCCACTCGGGCATGGTTAGCCCGCCTAAGAGCGAGAGAGACAGACATAAAGTCGTTGTCACGTAAAACTTTCGCCCGTATACCGACTTTACAGGCAACCAATTTTTTTTTCTCGGTATTTTGATTATAACTGATTGTTCTAATTGGGGTGTTTGAGAGTGTGCGTTATTCCTGTTACATGTTGTATATAATAAATAAATTTAAGTGTTTTAATTGTAAGACAAAGTAAGTGTGAACAAGTATTAATTTTTAAAATGGCTCTAGTCTTCACCAACGAAGTGAAATGTTTGGAGTTTTTTCATTAAATGCGAGACTAATTACATATGGAAACTGTGCCAAATTACAGTTATTACAAAAGGAAATACAACAAATCTAACAAATCATCTCAGACAACATCATTGATCGTTATGATATTGATTTAAACAAAAGTGGAAAAAGCACTGTCTCTGCTTCAGCAATAAAAAGTATGGAAAATAACATTGTTTCTCGATTTTCTTCTTCTTTTTCGTCTTCCTAACTCGGCAACTGGTCCTCTTTAATGAAAACCAGTACTGCCATTATTTAGTGAATTATATTGTCATGTGTTATGACCTTATGACGGTTCAGTATCCTAACAAGATGGTGGCTCCCTTGTTAGAACTTTCTAGGAAGTTTTTGTGGGATCTCGGAATGAATGCTTTCAGCTTATATTTATAGCCCACCTCACTTGTGCACAAAAACCAAACTATATCATGCAAAACGCCACCAATATTACATAATATAGGGTCAAAAACCTAAGTAAATGAATTAAAAATTAAAACCACAACATGTCACTTCAAGATCCCGCCAAAAACTCTTCACGATTTTTATTAATAACCACGAATTACTATATTTTTTCAAAACAAAATTACATAAATAAGTTATTTAAAATAACTCAACCTCGGTCGAAATTATTACGTTATAAAAATTTTAATGCCGATAATTTGGTCGTATAATTTCTCAAACTTTTCTTAGTAGGTATGTAAAAACAGATGAAACGTCTTGATGACAGATGAAACAGATGAACGTTACCTGCCCTGTGGTCCCACATTTGTTGTTGTGAAGGCTCCATCTGCCTTTTTGTTAAATCTGTGGTATTGTCTTTATTTATCGTCATAATATAAAATTGTTATGTGGCCTTTGTTCATCTCTATTCAGATTATTGTTATACTTTTTATTTATATGTATAACATATTATGTAGTTTTATATGTACCTACATATGTATATTTTTTTTCGATTTTGTACCTTAAATAATAACATTAATCTCAACTATATCATAAAATATATTATATCTAACAACAAAATCTAATTAGGATCTAATACGGGGTTACTAGGTAGTGTGCCCAAAATACTATAGCAGCATTGCCGCGTTGTATGACAATGCTGATTTTTTAGGCAAGGTAAAAACCCGCCTTTTTGTCTCGAGTGGACTCGAATAAAGGCCCTGCAACTTCAAATTTATATTATCTTTGCATTTCCCCTTACAAGTATTATGTATAAATTTGTGAATGTTAGTTGTATCAATAAATGCTTTTTGTGTTTTTTTTTTTAGATCTGACAACACTGTTAGCCTTAGGTGCCCTGAAGCCGCTGCGGCCAGAGATAAATAACAATTATTCTGCGGCTTTTACAGCTTCACCGAACTTGGTGTTTTTGTGGTTATTCTCACAGGTTATTTTATAGTAAATACACCGAATATTTGGCAACTAAGTTCTATAACTTGTATTTGTTACACTTGACATTGGCAAAATTGCTTACATAAGCCGAAGCCCCAAATAAGAAAAAGCTAGGTTTCCAAGACAACGATTTCTTGTAAACAACAAAGTACCTTACGTCATATGATTTGTAGACGAAAGTAGAAACTACAAATTTACGAATGTTGTTGTTTTGAAGCCATGGTTTTAAAGTTTGTTTCAGAATGTCTTAGTAACCAGGGTTCATTTAAAATGCTTTACTTACGTGTATAGTAATTATAATTTAATCGATGTCATAATAATACGCAGAATCCAATGGTTAGGCAAAAAGTAAATCTGTTATTTGTATTATATATTTTTAAAATAAGACTTTTAACATATGATACCGTAGAAGACACGAATAAAATATGCCAGTGAAGAAATTTATTTTATCTACAATTGGTATGTAAATTAAAATCTTTTCTTACAGATATTCGTAAAACATTATAATGGGATCAAAGTCAGGAAAAGCCTATGAGCAAGCAAATATTATTCCTTCAAAAGAAAAGAGTAGACTATAATGCTTATATTATTGATTTAGGAGAAATAGTGATAGAGTTAGTCCATACAAACAAATTTTTCGGTTTTATACCTGAATAATAGCACCAGAGCAAAATTTTTATACAATACAATATATTCTTTCCACTGCATAGTACTATGTTTTAATTTTTCCCATAGTGTAACTATTATAATAATGACTAGAAGTCTTAAAATTATTCTAGGTAACAAATTTAAGTAATGATGTAGGTAAGTAAATGAAAGAAAAACATGAAACTAGCCAAATCCTTCTTAGATTATTCTTGAATTGATTTCTGTAAAACTAATTCTAGAAATATCTTAGAGTTTTATATGGAATGTACAGCTTCTTGTGTGTTTTTATTTTATGGTAGGCTGTACAAAATTATTTATAATCATAATAAAATAAAATAAAAATATTAATTTCAGAACAGTATTATGATAGATCTGAGCTAGGTTTAAATGACAATGCTGAGGATACATTTACAGACTTCATTGAAAATTCACAAACACTATTAATACAAACTTATGTTCAAAATAACTCAATATATCTTCATAGTAAGGCAAGTAATTCAATATATTATTCCGTAAAGAGAAAAGTGAAAAATATTAACAGTAGAATAAATATTAACAAAAGTTAAAGATGTCAATTATGTAATGCATGCCTTTATTATGTATCTATTTTGCTTCCATTAAAGATTTTAATAAATGATAAAATTCCATACTCAACAGTTGCACATAAAAAGAAATCAGAAAAAAGAACTCATCACAACAGTTCATGAAAACATGATGAAACGAAAAAGCGACACTAAAAAGAGACAAACACATGTATATAATGTATAGGAATGGGATAGAATGAATACATTATACCTGGTTAATGCAAGTCCTGATTTTCACGAACATGATCATGGTCAAATTGGCCTAGTTGTATGATGACTAGACTTGTACATACTGTTGCTGCATTGTATGTACAGTATGAGTGGTCGCTAGTTAGATGGTTTTAAAGTTTATGTTTTCTGAAGATTTCACTTCTACCGGGTGTGAACAGCACATATTTTTTAAAATAGAAAAGTAAAATAAATCATTGAAAAATAATAAAAGTAAATGAATTTATTTTTCAGGTCCAAGATTATAAAGATAAATCTATTATATTTTATAAAACTCATGCACATAGGCTAACAGGAGAAAATGCCATAAAGAATATTAACATAGTTACATTATCAAGCAATGCTGCTGAATCATTTTATCAAGTCTTGAAACAAGTTTATTTTCCATTGCTATCTAATGTAAGACGTTTTTCAATTCAGTCATATATTTCCCAATATTTCCACAACGCAGGAACACATTAACACAGGATTTACAGGGAGTTTAAAAAAATGAAGCAAGATAAAGGAGTAAACCAATAATAATAGTGGGAATATAAACAAAATTTATTTTGTAAACCAAAAGCACAATGTTTATGGATGATAATAATAATAAACTATTGTACCTATAGTTATGATGTTAATATAATTTATTGCATGTGCTTGTTGAGGTGAAGTCATTCATCAAACTGTTCATAATGTATAATGTACTTGTCAACAAAAGTAGACTGTTGTTGAGCTTTATATAAGTAAAAATAATTGTGGCCAAGGGAGCACCTGTACATATTTTGTTAAACTGGAAAGAATAATGCATGCAATGTGAACAGGAGATTCATTTTGCAAAAAAGAATAATCCACAATAAAATATATTTGATTAAATTTTTTTTTTTTAATGAACCATTTATAATGATTTGTATTTTAAAAGTAACTTACAAGATATTTTAGAAATTCTTATAATTTTGTCTATGATTAGGTAAAATAATAAAAGAATTTTGTAATAAGTGCCTACTCCGGGAAGGACTAGGCAGATAAATCCGTATTTTCTTAGACGTAGCTAAGCAGACTTCCTTAATACCGGGAATACCTACCAGCTTGTGATATAATAACTTAATATTATTTTTCTTAAACAATCAATAGTATCTGATTCATATTATTATGTTCCAGGGAAACGACCTTTTGTCAAACAAATTATACAAAAATATATTAGATTTAGAATCCATTCTAAAGGTTTTTACTTATGGAAAAGAACATGACTGTACAAATGGTATGTGCTAGTATTTTTTTTTTCAATATCAGTTTTTTTATTGATAGGATTCTGCTTCGGCCACGTTGTTTCTTCTATATTCATATCGGTGTAGGAAAGCAGCTTGTGGTTGGATAAAAAACAAAAATCTATGTAATAGCTAAACTTTCGCTGAAAACTAGAGTTTAATCGATTATTATCTTATGTATTAATACCTATTTGCTAAAAGCTGAACCTCAGAGATACCACACAATCTTGGAAATTCGGATCCTGAAACGCGATATGCCGAAACGAATCTTTAATAGTTTTTTTTCGTGAGCATAACAGTCGCAATCCATCTGAGATGGAGTATGCTATTACTTCGTCTGCAAAAAAATATAGGTAAAATTAATTGTGTTAGGTTTTAATTATATTAGCAACTAGCTGACCCGCGCAACTTCCTCTGCGTCACATAAGAGATAGAGAGATAGAGAGTGGGTCGTAAGCAACTATAATACAATTCTAAAGGAGCTGAAACTTTATTTATTTTGCTGTGCAGTTGTTTAAAAACTGTGATATCTCCTAAGATATTCATTGGTTCGGCTGGACGTATGCTGTGGAACCTTATTGTTAACAATTATAGTATAAGGGATAAAAGTATGTAGTAGAGAAGAAATTCCGTCACACATGATTGTTGATTAATTTTAACCATTTACGAAGTGCACGCAATGGAAGCTCTCAAAGGAATAAAATTTCACCGTTTTTGGAACATTTTTCATTGATGCTCCGCTCCTATACCGTAGCGTTGTTATATAGCATATAGTCTTCCTAGATAAATAGGCTATCTAACACTGAAATATTTTTTATATTCGAATCAGTTATGAGCAGCTACGAGCTTGGCTTTTTGTGCCCGATTAATGGCAATAGGTTCGCTCCCTATTAATGGGACTTAAAACATACCTGGCGAACTGTGGGTGGTACATTAGTACACCTCTGCCTTACTCTTCGGGGATATAGACGTGATGGTGTGTTATGTTATGTCTAGAAACGATTCCTCTCTGTGGGTGGATACTCTATTTTAATAATGTCGCAGCCTAGATGTAATTATGTAGTAAACTAAACTAAAATAAACAGTGAGTTTAAAAATCGTGCATTTAGTGATGAATGGTAGTGGTATTTATACTAATATTATAAAGCTGAAGAGTTTGTTTGTTTGTTTTGGTTGAACGCGCTAATCTCAAGTACTGGTTGGAATGGAAAAATTATGTTAGTGTTTTAAAATAACTCCGCAGGCAAATAATAATCAAGTAACGCGCGTGCATTTTAGCGGAACGATGTGGCTGGCGGGTGGCACCTATAAATTGTATTGTAGGTCCTAAGAGGCTTTATTGATTTTACGTAAGAATCGTGTTTGGAGGAATTGGAATGTATGGATATTGGATTTTGACATATGTGCGAATGCGGCGCAACTATATGTCATAATCACATGGACACATGTTTTGTTTAGAGTAAGCTTTTGTGTCAGGGACATTTTGCTGACAGTCAAGGGCTGTAGGCTCTGTTCCGAACGATACGGACATGAGAGTCGAAGGTGAGCTTCTTATCGAGTCTATGTGGCCCAGGGGATCTTGGCATTAAAGGGTTTCAGAGGTTTGATACCCTCGGGGATCTCTTTTTTGCTAGGGTCGAAGATAATCGCGGCGCTCTTGGAGGGTTTGATGCCTTTCACCGAGAGTGGTGATGGCACGTTGGACGGTGTGTCTGAATGAAGACTCATCATCATTATCATTTCAGCCGCAGGACGTCCACTGCTGAACATAGGCCTCCCTCATAGATCTCCAGAACGACCGATCTTGTGCGGCTTGCACCCAACGGCTCCCAGCGACCTTTATTAGGTCGTTTTTTCATCTAGTGGGGGCCGTCCTACGCTGCACTTTCCGGTGCGTGGTCTCCACTCGAGAACTTTTCTGCCCCAACGGCCGTCAGTTCTCCGAACTATGTGCCCCGCCCACTGCCACTTCAACTTGCTAATCCTTTTGGCTATGTCGGTGACCTTAATTTGTCTACGGATCTCATCACTTCTGATTCGATCTCTTAGAGAAACACCAAGCATAGCCCTCTCCATAGCTCGCTGAGCGACCTTGAGCTTTCTTATGAGGCCCACAGTGAGCGACCACGTCTCTGTGCCGTATGTCATCACTGGCAACACATTGAATGGAGACTGTGTCTATTAAAAGCGTAAATGACTGTATCGTAAGCGTATAGATCTACTTCGACCTCGGAGGGACAAGGTAGGTCACTGACGTACAGGTTGAAAGACAACACGCCGACAATTGTTATTTGTCTCTGCCTACGTCCCACTCTCTTTAAACCTCTCTCTCTTTGTGACGCAGACGAAGTTGCGCGGGTCAGCTAGTAGAATAATATAAAATAGTTGTTTACAGAAATATTGTAGTTCAATAACTGAAAATTATAATTTTGTCTTTAATATAAAAATAACATAACATGTACCAACACGCCTGTATTCTCGGAAGGGTAGGCAGAGGTGGTGTACTAATAGTAAACCCCACAGTTCGCCAGGTATGTTTTAGTTCGCATGTAATAAGGGGCGAGCCTATTGCCATTAAATGGGCACAAAGCCGAACTCCGAGCTGCTACTGAGACTTTCATAGAAAAACCCAATGACACTTTGGTCGATCTGCGAATCGAACCCAGGACCTCGAGCATAACAGTCACGCTTAGGACCACTAGGCAATTCAACAACACAAATAAGTATATTGATAAGTCCTGTCCAGTTTCTTGCTGGTTCATCACAGCAAGAATTATTTTTCGAATTTGGTAAATTAAACTTCGTATTCCTTTTCGGGTCCAAATAGATGAAAGTTTTTTTTTTTGTTTTCCCATATTATAATGTGAACTACATATATTTTTGTTACAGTCATATTGTCTATTGAAGATGAACTTGAATACTGGAAGACGATGGAAAAAAGACAATCTAATCAAAAAGAGCGAGAAGGAGCTGCAGTGCTATGCGAACTGTTTGACGACATTAATGAAGAAATAAGGTTTTTACGTTAATGCTTTTTATGTGTTTGCGCAATAGCGTACCCAGTAGGGTACTGTCTCTTTTTCAAGAATAGTGGTCGTAATATTGATCACTATCTTATTTGCTACTAGCTGTGCCCATGGCTTCGCTCACATGGACTACAGAGTCTACAGAATGTCCGCGCGAGTCTTGCTCCCCCGCTCCCGGCTATTTTAAGGACAAAAATGCTTATTGTAGGTGTACAATTTTGACTTTTGTAGGTCTTTTTAATGTCTACAATTGTTTAGTACATTAATTTGCTATATCTCTTATGGTGTACTTAGTGTAAACCATTTAAGCGCCCGAATTGATTCGCCATGAACAGTTTTTTTATTTGTTCGGAATACTAATTCTTTTTATAAAATAAAAGTAGCTTAAGTTACTCCCTATAAAATCAGCTATCTACCAGTGAAAGTCCCGTCGAAATCGGTCCAACCGTTTCGGAGATTACCGGAAAATTAATAAAGTATTCATTCATTCATTCAAATCCCGTAAACAACTGAGTCTATGAGGTGGATAAATATTAAAAACGAGTAATTTTGGCTTAAATCATGCCTATCTTTTACTCGTTAAATTTCATTGATTGAATGCAAGGGCTGTGCTGAATGTTATTAATTATGGTAAAGACGGAATTAAGTATTTATAATTAAGAAGTCTTATAAAATATGTTAAGATAAGCAGTTTTTCTACACCTAAAGTTTCTCGAACGACGCGCAACTATTAACAAATATAGAGTTTCGGCGCAGCCGAAGGCTTCGGCCAATTTTGTGCCTTCGAAGATAAATATCCTAAATGATTTGTTTTCTACCCTAATAGGAGAATGCAGTCAAGCGATTTAGCTGAAATGAGGGAAGTTACTGAGACTATAGGTGGTTTGTTGGACGACGTCTGGCGCACAACTGTTATAATATTTTCTCAAAACAGAATGATCCATATATTTGACATTATCGGTATGTAGTGTTAAAACGATATAAGGGAATCTTATGTCGTTATTATTAATAGCTCATGCATGGCTGAATTACCTTTCCTTATATTTGAATTAAAATTTCCTTGGAATATCCATTATAAGCATGGATATTATATCATACTACTAGCAACTACTCGCGTCTTCGTACGTGTTAGTTACAATATAATAGTGTATAATAATAAAATATAGCCTGCAATCATTAGCCTGCTGAACGTAGCCTTCTATGAAAGACTTTTTAGAGTTGGATTAATAGTTTCAGAGACTAACTCCTACATCCAATCTCATAAATTTTACCTCTTTTTAATATTTAATGTATATGTATATATATGGATTATAGGTATGACCTCGATTTCACCTGATGGTAAGTAAAAATGAGACAGACGATGTGTCGCGCTTACATATCAAATGCCTGTTCACTCTTTGCTTGATGACTCTCAAGTTATAGGTGGATGGGAAGACAGACATCTGGAAAGAGTTCTTAGTCGTTCGCATAATAAATGACGAAGCAAAACGCTTTGTGCAAATTGGAGGAATGTAAACCACATAAGCGTGGAAATCCTCACGGCGCGGCGCGGCGTCGTCTAGTTGTCCTGCGGTGGAACGGGTTGGGTGGAATTAAATCCTGCAGTTCCTGTGCGCACTCTCCAAAATGTAACTTGTAAAACAATGAGAGGCATGCCACATTACTTGATAACAATAAAAAATGTTCATTGGGTTAAAAGTACTTATGAAAATTTAATGCGTTGTATTTATAATTATCATTGGGCAGTAAACCGACTAGTGGTCTACTTGATGGTATATGGTTGCCGTCGTTTACATAAGTACAACTGCAACACGATTACCAAATGTTGTTGTGTTTGCAATATTTAAATATTTATAGTTCTGACGTAACTCCATTTACTCGTACTCAATTTTATCCAGCAGATACATAAAACTGTTTTACATAAAAAAGTAAATTATCATAACCTAAATACAATTTAAATATTGTATGCTGTTTTGAACGAAGAAAACTTTTCTTAATATTTAGAGAGTGAAAAATTACCCTAAATTATTGAGTTATGGGATTTCCAAAATACATGTGATTTTTGACGTATTGCTGATCCTTTGGTATTGATTTATGATGTTTCTCGTTAACTAGTAAGATTATACAAACAAGAACGCAAACAAAAAAGCCTGTCTTAAATATAAATGTCTTGTGGTGTGTCTAAACTACTAGATTTAAACTAATTATTTTAAGGGCACGTAGTTTGTACAATAATACGTAAACATTGTTCTGAAATCAACCTTTGGGACGTTCAAGATGAGTCTAAAGATTTTGAAATTTTGACAATGATGTCGGATAGTTTGAATGTTATACGTACGTGGACGAGTTCCTGTAAGTCGTTGACAGAGACTTACTGGACGAACTATGCACTTCATCCTTGGAATGGGGAGCCTTATGTACCATCGTTCTGCATAAATATTCAAAATAGATTGGAAGAGGTAAGTCTTTAATCATCTAATAGATATTACTTACGGAGTTTGGTTATTGTATAAAAATTAGAGCTCCATCTTTCAGTCCTTTTGCAACTAAATATTTGAATGAAAATATGTTAAAAATGAAGAAATATTAATATTATTTCAAAACTTTGTTAATTTTGTTAAAACTTTGTTAATTTATTAATTTTTGAAAACCCGGAAAAACAACTTTTGGAAAATTGTTTTAAACACGAAAATAATACATATAAATACATTTTTTCTTTCATACACCATAAAATGTACTTATTTTAAAAACATTTTTTAATCTATACGCCACAAAAACGCTCAATTATGGTCCCGTGACGTCATCATTCATTATATATATCATTTTGTATGATAACAGTGACAAGTTTGTCAACTTACGCAGGAGTCTAACGTTCATATTTCCTGAATTGTGACGAATTCAGAAAATGTGAAATTTCAAATCACGTTACTCACAGACAAAATATAATTTTCCAAAAATAAATAAATAAATATTTACTTTTTCCAGATTTGTATTATTTTAGGCTTTTTATCTATTGACCAATAGTACTCAAAAATTTACTTAAATTTTTAAACATACGGCCAACTCGCGGATTTCGAATCCGGCATGACATGAAGAAACACACGTAGGTCTACCTACAGTGAAACTTTTTTCGAATTGGAGTTTTGAAGTATTAATAGATGAATATTTTTTTATTGCCTACAGCTTAAAACTGTTGATTTCTTATTTTTGTCATGGTTATTATAATAAAATAAACACATCTCAATATTATGTTCTTTTATTTTAACACAACACACACTTTTACATTGTTACACTGACAGGAAGAGACAATACAAGTTTTCTTTTTAATCCATAGACTCTTAACAAAAATAATTAAACTCATTTCAATTTGTCTTATCATAATAAGTAAATGCAGCATAAAGTAAAATAAATTAGTTTTTTTTTGTATTAATTCCAGGTTCATGATGTGAGATCCGTTCATTGTCAATTAAATAAATTACTTTCACAAAAAGAGAAAGCTGAATTGCAGACCAATGTTTTACTACAACCGTTTCAAAGTAATTTTTTATTTATTTTTTACACATTGACCTTTGTACATTATTGAAATGTAAAAATTCTTGATACCAATATAAGTAATATTTAAAAAAAATTATATTCGACTACATTTTTATATACCTATTCACAAACACGTGATTTATAACTAAAATAAAACCCAAATACAGGTCGGGTCATGTAAAAAGAACGCTGGTGATCAAGCGGCACCTGTCTATTTGGTGGTTTGAGGTGCGGCGTGTGGCGGTTGGGTCACACGCCTCATGCTTGCCGGTGCGCTATTGGTTCGTCAGTCGACCTTAGATTTCCGCGTTGTGTTCACGTTACGTTCATTCTCAAAATATTATCGCAACAAAAGATTTAATAATAAAATGGTTTTACATAGAAAAGTGAGAAAAATGATTTATGACATAATATATATTGTTTTATGAAGAGAAAAAGTGATAATAATGCAGTTGATAATTTAAAACAATGTATGAAACGGACCGCAGAGGCAACAAAATGTTCCGATTCTACAGTAAAACGAATTGTAAAAAGTTCAAAAGATTCGGAATTTCTTACTGTCTTCCGAACTCCCGGCTAAAATAAAAGAATCAAACAAAAACCAATAACAGTCATGGATAGCTTTGACCAGGGTGTTATAAAAATAATCATCCACAATTTCCACGTTACTGAAAAAAAATTGCCTTCCATAGGCAAGTTGCGAAGGAAGTTACAAGATAACCTACATTTCAGTCTCAGGCAAATATAAAAAAAGGGTTTTAAGTGGAAAAATAAAACAGAAACAAATGGTTCTTTTTTATTGAGTAGTCACATTTTTGATTTCAAAGAATAAAATTATTGAGAAAGATAAAAAATATAGAGAAGAATAAAGACCGCTCAAAAGCCGGAGTTGAACAACTTAATAAATAAATACAAAGAACAATTTAAGAAATTTACTATCGATGCCATAATAAACGAATCAGGCCATTTTGTACTTCGTTTGCCCCCATATTACCCGGACCTATATCTTATTGAAATGGCTTGGTCCCAAATAAAGGGATATTTCACCAGCAAAAATGTAAGTTGGAACCTTACACGGATAACTGACCTGGTTAATGAAAAAGTAAGTTTTAATGGGAGCAACAGAATGGGAGAAATTATTCACCAAGGTAAAGGAAATAGAGGCCGATTATTGTAAAAGCGATCAATCGGTCGACATGATGACAGAAGCATTTATTATTCGCGTAGGGGGATGATGATTCTGACTCAAAAGATGATGAAAGATCAAGTGACAACAGCGACGACGATGAAATGGCAACCTCTAGCACCAATACCGCATCCTCATCTGGTTTTTACGTCACCCACGACGACTTAATGGAAAGGGTTTCAACATTACTTAAATATGTTGTGATTAGATTAAACATTCTACACTGAATCAAACATGATTTTAATTCATGTATAATTAATATATTTTTCCATGTACCACCTACCAATAACCAATATACGAAAACGGCAAGCTAAAGGTTAGTTCAAAAGTAAAACAATAGGTCACTCTCGTGCGTTAGTGTACCCATGCACACTCTCCACTTTCTTCCAGCGTTCTTTTTACGTGACGCGACATAAACTAAGTAACCATTCTGTATAATTAATTATTATTTCGGCACTATTCACATAATCAGTTTTGCCTATTTTAATTTAATTCATAGGTACGTCTTAAGTCTGTGATTCCATAATTTGACCTCTTCGATGTCGACTGTTATATTTAACGTGAATATCTAAAATAGTTTAATAGAAAATAATACTATTTTATGTTCTTGTAAAATTAAAAAAAAACTATTACTTTAATATATACTAAACTTATACTATATTTATGTAGATATAAATATATGGATGTGTAACGGGCGAAATCAGGCTTGGGAAGCAGCTCTTTCTAAGTTTACTATTGGCTTGCGTCCTGCAGAAACAAAAATTGCTGAAAAGTTGAAACCCAGACTTCACGGTACATCTACAAGACAGGTATCCATATTCATATATTTTAGTATCCTAGTTTTCTGTAATAGGTACTTACTGCATGTCTTTTATAATAATTTTATTGTATTATAGATTGCTGCATGATTTAGCATTATGATTCTTATAACGATCATAAAGTTATAGTTAAACCAAATCCTTTTCAGACACTATACGAATTTATGAGATATCAAACATTGATAGAGAGACCTCTAGTGAAGCAAGCTCTTAATAACGAATTAGAAATGTTTGTCTCCTCGCTCATAGCATTCTTGAAAACAGTACAAACTCAATTAGACGCAGACGAAGTGGACGTTCAAATGCACAAGCCACCCGAAATGTCGTCAATGGTTCACCAAATCCAGTGGGCAAAACAAATGGAAGCAAAAGTTAGTATTTTAGATCTGGAATTAGGTATACTAAAACTATTAGTCTTAAATTAGTTAAATATATAGCCCCTCTAAACTTTGTAATTGGTAATAGGTTAAGGAAGTACTTATATGTGCCGATAAAAATCTCAAGGAGTTTAACAACTATTCCGACTTGATGAAAATCGCAACTGGATTATTGAAAGATCTGAAAACTATGTACACCCAGTTGCATGATGAATGGTCTAGAGAATTACAGGTATATATTATAATAATTATATTAAAATATTTTAAAACAGTTTTTAAAAGTAAATAATAGGAAAAAACTTATACTTCATCGGAGTATGAGTATCTGACTTTGTTACTTAATTATACCATTAATTAGCTCAATCAAATATCTAATTAACCTTTAAATTATTTTTCGATATTGTATACCTACACCTGTTTGTTACGAATTGTCCTGGTAAAGAAATTCAATAAAGAAAAGAAAGTCATGTTGATGCACGTAATAATAATACTTTTTCATAATATTAGCACGACAAAGTGACGTAGTGAAGCCTGATGGTAAGCAAAGTACAATCCAAAAACTGTGGCGATTATCCAGAGGTTAACAATCCATCACTAGCTGCCGTGCCGCATTTTTACATATCTGCATAGATAGATACTGGATATGCACAGGCTGATTCCAAAACGCGACTCCAATAAGCGAATTATTATGACGTTCTTTTCACCATACGCCTACCATCCTGCTATCGCCAATACCTCGTTTGTTACTCAGTACCACATACAGATAAGGTTGATTTGTTTGTCTCAAGTCTTAAAATTTATTTTTGGTCATACCTTTTATTATTTTGCAGGCCCAAGTGAAGAACGGTACTCTTAAGCTGTCCACTGAAAAGCCCGTGGTCGAGTTTAGTGGTGCGAGTAAAATGTTAGTCGTTAACTTTAACAAACGACTTGTTTGGATAGAAGCCGAGTGCCGTGCAATGAGCGCATTAAATTTGCCTCCACCTCCAGTCGCTGTGCTTGCTACGCTCGATTCACTTACTAAAGCGTTGGTCCACGCTCGGGCATTACAACAGGTCTCTATTCAGTGTTTCGAAAGCTTTTCTATGATACTATTTTTTGGCCCTAGCACTATACCTAGGTTGTTTTGAAAGTTGTTAGCCACAATAAAAACAATCTCTTTTTTTTAAACTATTTTGAATTGAGGGCTAATTACAATACAAATCTCTTTGGTGTAAAACATTGGCCACCTATGTATAGTTATTTAAAAACAAATTATTAAAGATTATTAATGTCACTCTTCTTTTGTTTGTAACAATGAAGCTCGTGGGAAGCTTTTCGTGCTATGAACTTTTATGATTATAAACGAGGAATCTCACGAAAATTTACAAGCTGCATTTGGGGAGCTGCGTTAACAACAGTTACTTATTAGTTAGGTGAATTTAAACGTGGCCGAGAGAACCCGAACCCGAGCGATGACCCCAGTCCCGGCCGACCTACAATTGCAGTAACTCCTGAAAATGGCATCAGGGTAGAGTGACTATTGCGGGAGAATACACATTTCACGTCGAGAGATTCTGGCTGAACTCAAGATTAGATTACGGGCAGTTTCCAGCATCGTGCATGAACACCTTAAAGTAAGGAAACTTCGCGATGGATACCTTATTCTCTCACCGAAGAGCAAAAATCCCGTCATGTTGATTGATGCAAATTTATGCTTAGAAAAGTTTGAAGGAAGAATTTCGCAAAACGTATCCTACATTCTTACAACTGACGAAACTTGGATATACAGCTACAGGGACTCTCACGAAGCAACAATACACGCAATGGGTGTTTGAAGAATCGAGTTGCCCACAAAAGTTGTTAGCGTTAATACAAAAATGATAGCGGTTTCTTCGACGCAGTAGCAGTGATAATTCCTCTAGAAGATCGTAGAACAGTTACTAGTAAATAGTATTGCGAAGTTTGTCTGCCTCAAGTTTTCGGGGAGCTGAATAGCGAGCGACCAAGAACCGGTGTCAGTGGCATTCTTTTTCACCAAAATAATACGCCCACTCACGCAGCTGCTAGAACCATGGACTATTTGAATATTTCGGACGTACACATGTTACACCATCCTCCGCACAGTCCAGATTTATCTTTATACATTTTTTTTTTATTTTCCACGGTAAAAAAAATGCTTCGTGGCTGAAAATTTAACACCGCAGAAGAGGCCGTCGAATAATTGCGGCGGTTAATTTTCGACCATCCGCAACGTACATTTTTTAAATGTTTCGAAAACTCGTTCATTCGATTGCGCAAGTGCATTGGGGTTAGAGGATTTTTTTTTAAAAGCTATAAGTGAACTTTATTCATATTCTAGTTATTTTTCGTTTCACTAACAAGTTTTCGAACAGCCCACGTAAATCGTACTATGATGATACCGTTAGTGATAGTATACTTATTCATTTTCGTCAAATTATCACGATATTTGATATAGCGTTTAAATGTAATAAAATATTTTTATTTTAAAAATTCTGTATATTGAATTATAATCATAATAATTATATTGATGTTATATGTAAGGGTTTCATGGAAAAGAATTATTAATTTAAAATATAATTGCGCCTTTTTAGGTAGCTTCATTTCACAACACTTTGGGAGAGCGTATGATTCAATCTACTCGTACTATGATGTTGCAAGCAGCTTTGGAACTATCTTCACTCGTGAAAAACCAAAAGGCAGTATATTGGGATGATATGGAGCAGTTGGCAAATTACACTGAAAAGATGAAAAAAAGCATATTGAAATTAGAATCCCAAGTAAATATAATTTTATCTATACTTTGAGCCATCTTCGACAGATTCACAACTATTACTATTGCCGATTCAATTTCAAACCTGAAGGTTGATTTCTTCTATATATGCACCACGGATTCGTGAATGAGTACGGTACAGAGAGCACCTACAGCGCGAAATGTTCTATCGTAGCGTAATCTTCTTGTTTGCTTTTTATGTCGTCTGAACCGACTCAACTGTTTTTTTGAACTGAACACGACTTAAAACTATTCTATTTACGTAACTTAGGCACAAACACAAACAACCAATTGTAAAATATCCCTACCAAATATACATAGCATACCATCACGCCTGTATCCCCGAAGGGTTATTCAGAGGTCTACTAATGTACACCCACAGTTCCCCGGGTATATTTTTAGGCCCCATGTAATAGAGAGCGAGCCTATTGCCATAAATCGGACTCAAAGCCAAACTTCGAGTTTCTACTGAGAACTCCATACAAAACCCAATAACACTTTTTTGACCTGGGAATCCTTGACCTTGATCATAGCAGTCGCGCTTAGCACTTTACTACTTAAGGTATTGCATAAACTATACGAATATTCATTACGTTTATGAGGTGATACGCAAATTATAACTTCCAGCTTTAAACTATTCTAAATGTCACGAACAAAATGATACACGTATATAACTATTTATATAATACATATAATGTAACAAGAACACAAGTTATGAATGAATGACTATACTATGTCATTTGAAACTATCTATTTATCATCGAATATTCTACTATTTACTACAAGAATATATAATGAACGTGATTATATAAGCGAACAATACTATAATTGTACAACAAACATAAATATAAACATACATATTATAAACATAAACAAATATTAATTAATCTATCGGCATGTGAAATTTTCTGCTAGACGGATATCAAAAGTAGGTACAGTTTCTCTGCATTTAGTACTCCGTGACTCTAACCTCAATATTGTAGACAATAACAATTATCACAATATTTTAGAAGTTACAAGTTTGTCTCTTTATTTCAGAACACATATCTTACAAGTCAACATTTGGCTATTAGAAGCATAGTCGAAAAGCTAATGGACACAGAGCTCTTATCCAAACAGTCGGAATGGAAAAAATTTGTCAAAGATGTACGAAATATCATTGAAACGGTATACCATTTATCATTAGTTAGGCCTGATGAGATAAAGTTTAAGTAATGGTATGGTTTTCATAAAAATGAATTTAAGATAATTTATTTATGTTTTGGTTTTTAGGTGGAAAGTAATGGATATAAAAACACAGAGACTTGGCGTTTGCATTGGGACTGGCAACTTTACAAGGCCCTTGAATATCAATACATAAAAACATTACTGAATTTGCATAAACACTTCCCACATTACTATGTTGATTTAGTGTTGCGGTGCGTAGTATGATAGTTTTTCAGAAACGGCAACATGTATTTGTTGTTCTTTATTCTCTATTATTTATATTAGAACGTTTAGTCAAACATTTGTAAATTCATATATGTTTTTGGAATTCTTAGTAAATTAACTCAAGTATACCGATTGGTTTAAGTACTACATTACAATCTAAAACGATAGTAACTACAGAGAGTCAGTATGATTTATCACATGTAAGCATACAAATAAATAAAATTGAAGTGTCTGTTTGTAAAGTCAAAATAACAGCGTTTTACTAAATGTGTAGGAAAGTATATTACAGTAATTATAACAAAAAGCCAATTTTTTTTAATCTTTGTTTGTCTGCCTGTCTGTTTATTCCGACTAATCTCCAAAATAGTATTTCAGATTTTGACGAGACTTTCATTGGTAGGTATATAGCTGATTTTATAAGGAGTAACTTAGGTTAGTTTTATCCGTAATAAACGTGTGCGTAGCCACGGGCACAGCTAGTATCAAATAAAAAGTGACGAAAAAACAGGGTTAAGGGGAAAGCCACAGGGACTTTTGTCTCGAGGTGCTACGCAAGAAAGTCCTCCATAATATGAGTTTGTTTTTAATTAAAAAAAATAATAATCACGAAGCTCTTTTTTATAACATCTCAAAGTATATTCAAAATGTATACTTATAGATTTCAGAGTAACCCTTACATCCGGCCTTGAAAACAGCAAAATTCTCATTTTTTTGGAAAAGTGTTTCGAATTGTCCTAAAACTGTGATAACGTTTTTAAATGTAATTGTAATATTTTTAGCGGGCATATGGTGCGACCTCAACCGCCAATAGAGGAGATACGTGCACAACATTATCATCAACTGAGACGGCTTGTTTCATTACCCGCGCAGTTTGTCGGAGTACAAAACAACGTAACTGCGAACCAGTGCATCTTTGCAGAGATCGTTGAAAAGTCAGTAACCTGTAAAAATGAAACATAGCTAACTATATTTCTAAAACACCATAAAGTTACACAAAAATCATGGATTTCAATTTTGTTACAAGTTTCTGTTGTTTTGAGCCTTAGCATCCTCATAATCGTTGGAAAAGATGCGAGTTTGTTATAAGATGTTGCTAGTTAAGCAATGATGGCTCTGTGGTAGAATAAACAGACATCGGGTCGATGTACATAGGTTCGAATCCTAAACTGAACCCGAGCTTTCGGAGAAGGAAAACATCCTGATGAAACTATAGCATGGTGCTCACACCGGCGCGGCCGTGTTCCATCAGCTGCTCTTGATAGTCCGTTCTCTTATACGGCTTAACGTATTACGATCTTGGGCCATATCGTCACTTAATACCAGGTGAAATTATGGCCTAACCTATAAAGTACCTTTTGTCATAAAACAATACAGCCAAGACATTAGACAAGACTACAAAATATAAGTGATATAAACTTTGTTTCTATTTCCTAGGCATAGTTGGCTAGGTAACAAAGCAGTGCATCAACTGGAAATGGCTTTATCGTCAGTCGAGCGTATATGTATGGAGTGGACACGTCGCGCCGCACTCGCTTGTGTACCTGATTTAGAAGCGTTGTGTATCGAGACTCTGCATGATGCCCAAGACTGGGAGGATAATTTCAAGGCTTGCAAAGCTTATGGCCAGACGGTAGCCAAAATGACGTTGTACGTATTTTACTTGAGATTACAAATAATAATAATACCAGCCTTTATGTATTGTGTCCTATTGCTGGACAGTGAGGCGTCTTCCTTATCATTCCTAATCACCACGGCAGCCCACATTGTATTGGCGATTTCAAAAGCCGAGAAACGAACAGATGTATATTTTTATTTAATGAAATACCTAATTATCCGAATTTTTTTTGTTACTTTCGCATGAAACATATTAACAACTGTTACGTCTTTGTGCAATAAAAAGCGTTTGTTATTAATTGTTGATGTGGACATGAAAATGTTAAATCTGTAACTGATCGTGGGAAAGAAGAGAAAGAGAATGTGAAAAATTTTGCTTGAGGTTACAAAGCGTCCAAGAATTAATTCACTACCTACTCCGTATAAATACAATAATAAATCTTTTAAACACGATTTCTTTTTTTATCTTTTCTAATCATAAGGTTTCAGTTACATCCTTGATGGCTATGCCAGCCTAATACGAGAAATCAGTTTGATACATATAGATATTATGAATTTTAAACTCTTATTTATTTTTATAAACTATAGAAACAATTTTTTTTTTATTATCCTAGCTGCACTGTAGATGTGTTCTCCCAAATTAACACTTTATGCTTTCCTGCATTCATCCAGGTCTTCGGGTGCTTTTAAATTCTTGTAGAGCATCATTTGAAAATAACGTTATATTAAAAATTTACCAATTGAACTTAACAACCTTTTATATATTACTAGTTCTTTTACTAGGGGTTTTCGTACTACCTATGTTCTTCTCCATGTCCCAGGCAATCTCTATACCAAATTTTATTTCATCGGCTCATAGGTTTAGTCGTGAAAATATAACAGCAGACAGACATACCTAATTACTTTCCCATTTATAATATTAGTGTGGATTTCCACTACAAAATAAGCTTATCCAAATAAAACAAAAAAACCACGTTTTTAATTTTCAGCGAAGATGAAAAAGTAGAATGGATATCGATAGGGACAGGTACATTGCGAAGGGAATTTGAATCTCAAACACGGTCTCTATGGGCATGTCTTATGTCTTCGCTTCAGGCGAGCTGCCGAGCGGACAACGCGCTCGTCGATACCTTTGTAGCCAATGCAACTGTTATGTTGGACAGTAAGGAAATGCCGAAAAATGCCAAGGAATTAGCAGATATTAGCGCTAAGCAGCAAGTCCTACGCGAGAAAATGCCTGAGGTTTTATATTTTAATAATTTCTCACTATAATCTCACTTATTTATTAAAAATGTTATGAACGAACAGTCGCTTTCATTCAGTAAGCAGCGTAGCTTTTGATATGATTCCATAACCTTACTGAAAATATAGTTTACCAAGTATTTACATATTAGGTACATATATATATATATATATATATATATATATATATATATAATATATATATATATATATATATATATATATATATATATATAATATTGTATGTATATTTATAGATCATATCAAAACATGAAATTGACAGTAAAATAGTATCTATAAAAATATGGTTTTAATATCTTGTTCATGGAATTTAAACAGGAAGTGTATAATTTGATAGGTGTGGTCATTGGGTCTGTTTAGACAGTGTAAATTGACTTTGATCTTTGGTGAAGGAAATATCGTGTTTTGAAACCTTAATATGTTGTTAAGAAATTTCCTATTGCTATTATGTAGCTAACACACTGTAGTAAAGAAATTGTTGCTAAGTACACTTCGGAGTCAGTCCTTTTAAAATAATCTTGCATTTTCGTATGTCATCGCTTAATATGAAGTGAACTTTTGATCAGGCGCGAGCCTAAAATGTGATAAAAGAACTATACCGCACGTTAACTGTTATGTAGAGACAGTGGTTATATTAATTAAACTTCATGACAATTTGGTTAAACGTATTGTTGAATGGATACAGATGGAAAAAACCATAGAAGAATTAAAACGGAAGGGGCACTTGCTTCGTACTTGGGGAAGTGACTCCACTATTGCGAGCACGGTTAAGGAGTGGCAAAAGGTCCGTGAACTACTGCTCAGTCAACAGCAAGCTTTTGAAAATCAGGTATTTATGTTTAAAACTAGCGATCGCCCTAAGCTCAAAATTCGACCTGCGACGTTTTGATCGTAGACTATTTTCTGTTTGACATTTGTTTGGGGGGGTCTAAGTTCAATGGCAATGGTCGGGTTAGGATTCGCAGTATTAATTTATTTAATTTAATATATTAGTAACCTATATAATACATACATTTTAGCTTTCTGCACTCCTTCTCCATATAAACTTTAACCATGCCAAATCTCGTAATACGCTTACAATGGTACCTAAAGCTTTTGCTTCACGTATTTATATATAGTTAATTGCTTTCACAAACATAATATTATGTAAATAAACGTTTCCGAAAAACATGTTTTACATTTTCAACTACAAGTTAAAGCACTTGTAAAATTTATTAATCTTATTGACATGAACATTTATTTTAAGCGATTCTACGCTACATAGCAATCGGTTTGTTATTCAACAATAGATGACACCACGGAGATGCAAATTATTTGTACTGATAATGTAATTTTAGAGCAGTATTTAAATTAGTCTATAAGTATAGGAAATGATTTTAACTACAATGACTTTTATTTTACAGAAAGAAATATTACTCTCAGACTGAAGACTATATTTATTTAGAATATACAGATCAAAGTTTATCAATTGGCACTGATTTTTTTCTTTGTATTAGTAATGTTATGCATAATGAAAACGCTTATTGTTATATTTTTAGTGGTGACTTATGTAATTTTATAAACTTACCAATATGTTAAATTTTAATCTAAGCTTCATTCTTTCATTATGCTTGTGCAATAGGCTGAAATGGTAAAGTCCACTTTACAAGGCGAATGGGAAAATCTAAATACAAACGCTGAATCCTGGGTAACAAGATGGACTCAGACTAAAGGTCGACTAGAAGATACACAGGGCGTAGACCAAGCGGAATTGGTCGACAGATGTCGCTCTGTATTCGACGCTATCGTAACCTGGGATAAATTTGTTGCTGATAGAGATGAATTACTGTACGTATAGTTAGTTCCATTGTGCTTATATTCTCAAACTCTCATTGAATTAGGAGCAGTATATTATATGAATTATATAATTGAACCGCCAAATAAACTCATGGAATGCTAATTAATATCGACGGTGGAAAGGAAATTGGCAAACGTACATAAATGACAAACTTTACTCATTAGTCAATTCTTCTGTTATCAAGTGATTTGATTACAATATTTGTGTCCGACTGAATCGTGATCATACTATACACCCTCCATAATGGCACGCTTAGGAAAAAAGAAAGAACATATATATATATGTATATATATATATATATTGCAGAGAACATACGGGCACAGCAATGACTTATCATTGGGCACATAGTTTTTACAGACAAAATTAACATTACATAAAAGGACATTTTACGCAAAGCTGACAAGAGCCCACAATTTTTTTTCCACGATGTTTATTTTTCAAGTTATGTGCTTATAAAGAATAGTCGAAACTGAAATTCGGATTTTTTGCAAATACTTTTTCGTAAACATTTCAAAACAAAATTTGACGAACTTCGACCAATTGACTACCGATGGATTAACGATATTTCGGTGGTCGCCGTTATTTCTGGATTGTAGGTACTGTGCTTACCATCAAGAACAATCGTGCTATTATAAAACAAATGTTGCCATTCCACCGTCGATAATATAGAAAAGTGTTATATCATGAGCAAAAGTGAGATTATGCTACATGAGATGTATGGGTGATTACTAGCCAGGAATTATTTCTGTTTGTAATTTAATTGGAAGAGGCAGTAGGTACATGTATTAGTCAATAATTTATTTTCTTTTCTTTTATTTAAAGTAATAGAAGTTCTATTCAAAGTAATATAACAAGGTTAGATATTTGTCGTGAAGTATATTTAACATTATTACAGTAAAGAATGTGAAAAGTTCAACATGAAGATTGAGTTGTCAGATATATGGGAACAAGGAAAAGACCTTGGTAATGAATATTTAGCTCTATGGACTGTTTTTAAAACATACAATGAAGGTAAGGACCATTAATAGTAATACATACAAAATCAATAAAAATAAAACAATAATTCTTTTTGTCCTTCCAAATACCATATTATTACGTACCTATACTTAGTGTTTTTATGTAGTGGAAATAGCAAAGGATCATGTATACTACCTGATGTTAAGTAGCCGTGGCTTAACCTAACATCAAATAGGACTCCTTACTGGTAATTTGCTAAGTTAGAACCGTTCGTATACCAGTGCGTGTTTAATAAAAGGTCCTTAACTACATATGAAGTTAGCGTTTTATATGGAAAAAATTAAAACGAAAAAATTATTATGAAATTTGACATCTGCCGCTAACTCTGACGTGGTTTGCGATGGATCTGCTTTCACGATCACCTTTAATTCTTCATTATCAACTAGGGTCTCCGGACATCCAAGCGGTTTTTTTCGTAAGTCAAAATTTCCAAAACGTACCGTGCTTACTTTTACAGTAGTTTCCCCATACACATAATTAATCCTTCGGGCTGTTTCTGCAGCGCTGATGCCACGGTGGAACTCATATTCGTAAATAACGCAATATTTTAAGTTTTCATTTTGTAAAAAGAACTATGTGAAAGAAAAAGCAAATGGTGCGAAAATAAATGAATCACTCCATTCGAAACACAAATACACAAGCCTACATTTGAAGTAAATTTGAATTTGGAATTCGTTAACTAAACGCCAGATATTTGAGTTTAAAGTGACAAGTTCAACAAAACGCCAATTCCATATGCAAGGATCTAATAAGTATGACGGATATATGGACTTAAGTGACACTATCATCTATATTTAACTGTAAAATAACTTTTTATTACAATATTTGCTCATATTACTATTTAGTGGTTCGAATTACACAAGCCAACAGAAGCGGTAAACTTTCAGACATTTTTATGTTAGCAACTTACACATCGATTATGAGGTAGACAAGACTAGCTGCTAGTTAGGATCTCTACTTTTTGTAGAGTAATTTGAATTTCTTTGTCCTTTGCTTTTCTATTTGTATTGTAACAGAAAAAGTAGGTGAAAATCGTCGTCTTGAAAATATGTACACTTAAACATGAAGATAATAATATAGAGACTCTACAAATATACAGAATACAATTCGTAGAAAGTAAAAAAAGTATTTTCTTTTAATTTTCTCAAAGAATACGAAGTAATCGCTGAACAACCCTGGGTCATCTTTCAAAAGAAACTTCATTTGCTTGACGAGTTTGTGTCGAAGTGGAAAGGACAGTTGGAACCCTATACAACTATCACTTTATTCATACAACAAGAATTAGATAAATATACCGTAAGATTTTATTACGTTTTACTTACTTTAAGGCACTTCTGTTTTATTGATATACTTTGTAAAGTCTAAGTTACTGTTGAGGTGAGGTATTGATTTATAAAATCAATTAATGTAATGTACGAGAGCCAAAGAATAGAATAAGAATGTCAAAAGAAAGAATATTTACTGCTTAAACATCTTTCTTTTTAAATGAGAATCATGTGTGTATAACTCAAAGAAATTAAGTGCAAATTTTAAATCCTGTAATTTTATTTTTACTGATTACACTTCCCTTAAACAAAATTTCATGAGAATTGGTAAAGAACCAATTTTTTTAACGATTCCTGAATTTATAATTGACGTTTGTTATAGACTTTTCAATTATGGAATGCCGTATGCTTCCTGTTTACAAAAGTAGATCAGAATTGGATGAGAATTGATGAAATATATTTTTTTCAATTCCTTCTTTTTGCGATTTCTAAAATATTTAAGATGGATATAGCCCATCAATTATGAAATAACTCATACTTCCCGTGTACAAAATTTCATCAAAATCGATTAAGAATTTTTTGACTTTTTTTTAAGACTACTAAAAGTATTATTGAACATTCTTAAAGGTCATCAATTGACTAATATGACATACACTTCCCGTGTATAAAATTTCATAAAAATAAGTTAAGCCGTGTTTGAGTTAAATCCAGACATACAAACAGAGATAAAGACAGAAAAATATTTTTTTAAGGGCACATTCGTGATCTACTGTTTCCTTTATATAGCACGTCTATCAGAAAATTTGGAGAAAATATTATATGTATAGGACATGAGTACAGATTTATTAATATGAGTTTATGAATAAGAATAAATGAGAACGTTAATACAAATTAACTGCTTTTCTCCTAGCTTATGATCTATTATGTACGTATTTATTTACACTAAACTTCCAACAGTCCATGAAGCGAATTGCTGCTCTACGAATTACTGCTCTGAGTTTGTGGTACTATACCAAAAAAGTCAAATTCTAATTATACTAGTTCCGTGCGCTGCCCTGAAATATTATAAATATGTATATAAAAATAATATTGTCACCTTACAATTAAAGACAAACATTATGCTCTAGCCTCTCGAGTTATTGAGTTCTAAATATTTAATGACGCTTTTAAAATTTAAACACTGTATTTGGATAGGTAATGATTACTCCGAAACTCCTAATATTCTTACCAAAAGTAAGATTTCCATACATCGAAACTTTCTTATACGAATATATACATATAATGTACGAATTTAGTTATATGATGACATTTTAAAAAGCTTTTGTTTCTAGTATCTATGTACTTACCTATATTAATAAAACTGTAATTCTGTCTGTACAGTTAATTGTTTGTGCAAACTTCCCTATAGGTATAATAAATGAACGATACTGATCACGAATATGGTATTAAGATTTTTTCTGGCTGTCGGTCTGTTTGTATGTCCGGATTTAACTCAAAAACCTCTTGACCGATCCTTATGAAATTTTGTACACGGAATGCCTATGTCATTATGGGTCAATTGATAGGGATAAGAAACTTTAATATTACATTCAGAAATCGTAAAAAAATCCAAAAGACCTATTTCCATTAAGTATTAATCGATTTTGATGAAATTTTGTACACACGAAGTATATGCCATTCTATGAATGATGGGCTATGAGATTTTTCAATATCATATTTAGAAATAGAAAAAAAATAATTCAAAAAATTGAAAATTTGTTTATTTTTTAATCGAATTTGATGAAATTTTGTACACGGGAAGTAGGTATAAGTCATTCCATAACTGATGGGCTGTAAGGATAGTCGCAAATATTTTAAAAACAAAAAAGTTTTATTTCTCAACCGCTTTTGACTAGACTGGATGCACACGTGATTTCATAACTGATAGGCAGAAGAATCGTCAAAAATAATTTTAGGAATATGTAAAAAATCATTTTTAGTAATACCTGAACTAATTTTGATTCAAATTTTATACGGAAAATACATGACATTCCTCAATTGATAGGCTATATGATCTATCAATGAGATGTGTTTAAAATAAAACTATGGGATGTAAATAACTACTGCGTAGTAACAAACGCGTACGGAGCCGTGCACACTACGCTAGTATAATTATAAAAGTCTTAGATGATATCATCAGGTCTCCGTAATACTTACATTATGCAAGTAAGTAGGTACCTAGATATCTGGTTTGTTTTATGCCCACTGTTATGAAAATTAATAGAATCCTGAAATATTCTAGAAAGACGTACATCAAGACGATGTACTATATTAGTCATAAGTAAAAAAAACGAATAAAAATAACAACGTACATCAATTAGAAATTTAAATAGGTACATAAGTTTTCTAGATTTTATGATTTATAATATATTTTAACACGATCTTTTTATTATATTTCTCAAGTGTTACTATTTTTATTCTACCAGGACTTAACACCTCTATTAAAGTACCTTCGAGGAATCGATTTCACGGAACGTGACTGGAGAGAAGTATTTAGCCTCATAGAAATTGATTCTAAAGTCCATGACGCACTTCAGGTCAAGGAATTACTTGGCGTTTCTTCTAATATCAGGAAGCATATAAAGGCTTTACAGGTAATTATATTTTTGAAAACAGTTTTTGAGACTTTGTACGCAAGTAAGCAGGCTCAACCGAATGAGTCTCCCAACGAACTAAGCTGAACTTTTATCGATTCGAATATTTTAATAAACATTATTTTTATAGAAAATATGTAGCACGGCGTCGAGTGAAGCAGCTATAAGAAGTGCTCTAAATGAACTTGAGATTTGGTTTGCGGCTGCGAGATTAACCATACTTTATTACAATGATAAAGTGAAGAAGCCCGTTGCTATCGTTAAAGACTATAAAGAGATAATAACAAAGGTAAGCTTATATCGCTTATTTTCGTAAAATATAAGGTTTTACAATATAATTTAATATTTGGTAGACCGTATTACAGTTATGGTTACCTACCTGTGCAGTGCCTTGTTGTAACTCATCCATAAAGAAAATCGACAATATATCATCCATTTCACATCTAAGTCCGATTGAAATGTTTTGCTCATAAACTAAATTGTTTTAGAAAGTTCATAAACATTTTATACATAAATGAATGTAGAAAATATCGTATTTAGTCGTATGAATTCTCGGAATATATACAAATCCGAAATAAAATGTTCTCAAATATGTGAATATTTGCGTATTTTAATCTAAATTTTAAAGAGATTGACATAATATGCCGATAATGGCCTATCTAAATACCTAAGGAGTTTGTATGTGTTCCTCTAAAATAATTTATTCTTTGTAATTTTTCACATTTCTTAAAAATATTGCAGTTCGACAAAAATGGCTATGAAAAGAATGATTTTTAACAATACAAAATTATTGTACAGAAAATTGTTAATTATTTTACTTTTTTATAGTTTTCAGTTATAATTCTGTCATTTACGTACCCACTACACTTTCATAGATGGGCATTGCTAAAAAGCATAGATTTCATAAATACTATGAATATCCTCAACTCTTCACGCGTTTATTACCCAATAATTTAGCCGCGGTTTATCCAAAAATTTACTTTATTTAGCTGTAATCTTATGTAAATTTTCGGGTAGCTCCCCAAGTTCGGTGAAGCTGTAAAAGCTGCAGCGGCTTTAGGGCCCCTAAGGCTAACAGTGTAGTCAGATCTAAAAAAAATAGATTTTCGGAATTATTTTATCTGAATATATTAAAACAAGTTTTTCCAAGCTTTTCGTTATAAAATTCTCTTTCCATATGGAGAAGAGTCCTTATCCCATATTGTTTGTTCTTTTTACAAGCTTTTATTTATATTGCTTCGTTGATATGTAAGTATCAGCTATGCCTGCGGCTGCGCTCGCGTTGACTAAAGAATGCTATCGATAGGGCACACGCCGGAAATGTGCTACTCCCGTGCCCTGTTATTTTAAAATAAAAATGTTTATTGTGGGTGATCCTTAGAAAATAGATATATCCTATTCCTGAGTTTTTGTGGTTTTTTTTTAAATAACTGCAATTATGTAGTACATTAGTTGGTTTCACTCAGCGTAAGCCATTTAAGTGCCCGAATTGGTTCACGATGACCAGTTTGTTTTTATTAGCGCTGAACCCTAATACTTTTTCTAAAATAAAAATTACCTAAGTAACTCCATATAGCATCAGCTATCTATCAGTAAAAGTTCTGTCAAAATTGGTTCAACCGGATAGGAGATTACCCGGAACAAACAGACAGACAGATAAAAATTTAAAAAACTATTTTTTTGTCATAGGTATCGTATATAATTTCATATGCATTTAATGAAAAGCTATTATTAATTTAAATATCGGTCAAGTATTTTTATTTGCACTCTTTATTACAGTAGAATTACACGGCCTACAATGTTTTTTTTTAAATTTATTCGCTTTTTGTGTATAGAATTTCATGTATAAAAAGTGTTAAAAATACAAGGGAAATTTAAAATCTCAAAACGCAACGTTGTTGTTCATACCTTATCGTGACGTAATGTTCGCGTTCAGTTATCCACAGAGGCGAAGTTACTGAGCTTTTTTATGGCTTTGTGATTGTGTTTTATCGTTATTTTTTAGTCTAATTAGTAAAATATTGCATTCTTAGAATGCAAATTGGGGATCACCATAATAAATGATAAGTGACTACAAAATAACTCGGCTAAATACGCTAAATAAATAATAACACTGTACAATAATAAAATATTTGCTTTTTTAAAGTAGTACGGGATAGTGACGGCAATGTATCTGATGGTATGTACTACTACTACCCTACAATCCAAAAAAAATGGCAATCATCGAGAGATTGAGAATGGAGAATGGTTGTCGCTGTCATGCTGGCCAATAAGCCTCTTTGCAGCTGAATATACCTACATTGGCTGATTCCGACACAAAATATCAACAGAAAGACACTGTGACAAGCATATGACCATTTGACATTTGGCATGGTAGTCGTGATCCAATCGGGTACAGATACCCTACCACCCTGACTGATTACTGGATTTTGGATGTTTTATTTGAGTATATAAACGGGTTGTGTCCCGTTCACATGAAACTAAGCAATACCGTGAAGTGAAACTTTTTGCTGAACGATATACTAAGAATAAGTTTCCGCGCCCAAGAAACTTGTATGAACGACGTATTGGGTTTAAACTCGCAGTGTATTGCAAACTGTCGATCGACGAAAAGTAGTGAATGTGAGGCAAGGCTAAGCATGACTATTGCGTTGTCTCAGGAATCCGAAAAACACAAAGTACGAATCACGGTTAATCGCCGATTTTGAATTTCAGTACACCTATATTTTTTCCCCGTTGGTTTTCTTACATATAATTTCACGCGGTAGTAGTCAGAGGCGCCGCTAGCTAAATTTGTTTAAAATTTTTACTTGCGTATTTATTAAGTGACATTTAATCACCGATATGTGTATCAATATCGGTACATCAAGGCGGAGTCAGTACATGGTGCAGCACTATTACACGCACACTATTTGCCTATTTGATTTTCGGCTCGCCCAAATCTACCCATTGCCGATCTAAGTGATCTAATCTATGGTCTGAACCTTATAAATATAGCAATAAAAATTTATTTATAGTCAATCTAATGCATTATATATAATTCTAAACATTTTTTTGGACCCCTAAACAAACAAGCTTTTATAAACCCTGATCACGACCTAGGAGTAGGTATAGTAATTATCGAGACGAATCCAACAAACCTAAGAATAACCAGGTTATCTTCTTTAATAATATCATGTTATTGCGTTGTCATCGAAGTTACATAAGTATTCCAAACAGCTTAAACGGTTACGTGGAAGTAGTCACTTTAAAAGAGTTACAACTAGAAATTTGTAAAAATGGAATTTTAGGTGTGAACCTAGTTGTTATTTCTTTATTGTTGTCAGATTGAGGAGCAGCAATGGGTAGTTGCATCAGTAAGCGGTGGCAGTGTCAGCGGAACCGCTAGCGACGCATGCGTTGCGTGGGAGACGCGCTTGCGAGCCGCACGCACGATCGCACGTGCCGCCCATCATGCACAACGCAGGTATCTAGGATATTGTTAATTTTTTAACTTTACTTTTACTGGATTTTTTTTATAAGATGCTGCTCGACGCTTGGCCTCTGTCTAACCGGTTGGGTATTGAAGATGAGGCTGAGGATGGTATGCGATTGCTCAGTAAAAACTGACTCAGTTTTTTTTTCTATCTGACTATACTGTTAACCATAGGGGCTCTGGAGCTTCAGACGGCTTTTAAAGCTTCACTGTGGCTTGGAGGGCGAGCGCTTAAGGCTCTCAGCCGTGAAAGCGTGGCAACATCGGTTTTGACTGTTGTCGTAGTTGCAATTAAGTCGCGACTGGCTAGTTTCTATATCCGTAAAAATTCGAAGTAACTAACTATAAATATATACATGTTTCTGCTTTCTGGCAAGGGATTGCAGACCTGAGTATTTGATCTCAATTTCAACTTGATACCTCCACGCTTTCCTGAGAAAATGGTCTTGACAGACAGACAGACGCACAACGAAGTAATCCTATAATTATTGTTCCTTTTTCATTTTGAGTTACGGAACACTAAAAATAATTTACGGAAATAAACAATTGCGTATTTTTTTCAGATTTGTATCGTTTTATTGTAGGGCATATACATATTATTGACGAATATAAACTTTGGTAACAGAAAATATTGTTGCATTATTTTTTTCCCATTTTGTATGGTGTGAAACATTTAGTAAAAAATATATTTGATAATTGGTCGACTTTGTAATTCATTGTTGGTGTTTATAATTTACAATTCTGTACTTAGTAAAAATGTAGTCCAAAGGATTTGCGTGCCACGATTAACATATGCGCGACAGATGTGCGGCCTATTTCGAACGTTCATTAGGTTCTCAGTTTGGTCTTTTATTTTCATTCCGAGTTTTGAATTGATTGTTCAAAGTTTATTATTTTATTTAACAAGAACGTCTTGAGATTATATTTTTTCTTCGCTGTCATCAGTTACGAATTATAGCATTAACTGGCGACCCGCCCCAGCTTCGCACGGGTAAAATTTACATTTAAAATTATTTAAATTAAAATTATATATAAAATTATAATTATATAAAAAGCCTGATTTAGAGTTTATCGCTTTAACATTCATAACTTCATAACTGCTTCATTAGCCTGGTGGTTCTAAACGCGACAGCTATGCCCGTGATCCTAAGTTCAAATCTCAGGTCGAGCAAAGTGCTATTGGGTTTTTCTATGAAATTCTCAGTAGCAGCTTGGAGTTTTGTTTTGTGCCCGATTAATGGTAATAGGCTCGCCCCCTATTATATGGGACCTAAAACATACCCGACGAACTGTGGGTGTACACCTTTGCCTAACACTTCGGGGATACAGGCGTGATGGTATGATATATAATTTCATAGTTACGAATAGTGCGCATAGCTTGCGTCGCGCAATTTATAATCGATTTTTTTTAGGTATGATTTCTTTGGTCGCGAATAATTATGAATTCCTGATATCTTCTACGGTATTCATTTAAATGGAAAACTGTAAAGGACAATATTAATATACATTAAATCCTCAAGTTAACTAACAAACTTATCTGGATAAATATTAATACTGACAAAATAGCTTCGCAAATAACGTAATATTTTTAATTATTATGTTGAAGATAATAAATTGTTATTATGAATAAACCTCAAGAAATAGACATATGCCATCGCTGACTCTTCTCTAGGCTTTTTTAAGAACTACAATTCTTTAGAACATTATTTTGATGTATTTCATAAGGTTTAGCCAGCGTAAGCCATGTAAACGCCCGCAAATCATTTTTTTAGGACTTGATTATAAATAATTGAATTTTCTCTACTATACAAAAACTTAATTGGAATGTTTTTTATACATATATGAACCTTACGTAAAAATTTCCTTAAATGTTAATGAAAACTGCATAAGATTCCGTTGTGTAGTTTACATAGGGACAGACTGCAGGAAGCGATTTCATTTTATACTATGTATAGATTTTCGGTTTATGGTTATTGTTATCAAACTGAATATTATTGGAATTACTTTCTAAAGCCATATCTATTCACTACCTTTTCTACGGTAAAAATTCTTACGTTACACTATATAAATAAAAATGAAATGCTTGTTTTTGCGAAATGCATCACTTGAGAACGGCTGAACCGATTTGGCTAATTTTTTTTTTATGTTACTAAATTTGATCTGTGGTTAGTAATAGTCCGAATAAGGTTCTCGTGGAAAGAATAATTTAGAAAAATTACCTGGAAAATTGGTAAATTTAGAAAACGGAAATTATTCTACTGATTTCTATTAGATTTTTTTATTAACTCAAGATCATAACGCAAATAAGTTATGGAGAAAGGGGAATTTCAACTAAATAAATTTATATTATAACTGATAACATTATTTGATGTAACAGAAATATCTTTAATACAATCAATGACATATTTATAGGAATGTAATAAAAAGGTATATAGATTATCATAAAATATTTTTTATTTCATACTGGCAATATAAACCAGTATTATGTAATTTGAAAAAGATGATTTTGAATAGAATTTTACTTACGACTTTTTTTGGCGGAGTTTATGGCGGGATCTTGAAGTGACATGTTGTGGTTTTTATTTTGAATTCTTTAAGTTGGGTTTTTGACCCTGTATTATGTAATATTGGTGGCGTTTTGCGTGATATAGTTTAGTTTTTATGCTTAAGTGAAGTGAATTATAAATATAAGCTGAAAGCACTTCATTCTGAGGTCCCACAAAATCTTCCTAGAAAGTTCTAACAAGGGAGCCACCATCTTGTTAGGATACTGAATCGTCATAACACATGACACTATAATTCACTCGATAATGGCAGTAATGGTCTTCATTAAAGAGGACCGGTTGCCAAGTTAGGAAGAAGAAGAAGAAGACTTTTTTGGCTCTGTTAATTTCTTTGACACGTAATGTCTGAAAATCTGCAGGTTTATGATGTTTAACAAATTTAACATTATTTCTGGTTTTTTGAGTGAAGGGTACTTCATTTGATAAGTTTGTGTGATAATGCTGGATCTCACTCAGCGTTGCTCTGAAAATGGTTACAATTACAATGAAGCATACAGGACATAGGACAAGGTCGGGGGTCAAAACAGGTCCCTTGACGGTGGTGAAAACAAATCTGTTGACTTAAATCGATGTTCCACGTTATTTTACATAGAACAAATTATGTATAAAATGGAAGCCACGTTGACGAGGTAAACCACATCCAACAGTCGCAGGCGTACTTTAATCGATAATCGTTAATAGTTTTAACTGACACGTTATATATGTTTTCGTATATATCTACAGTATATATTTTTAAGTATATACCTATTTTTAATGTGGTTTTTAATGTGATGTTTGCAGACCGCATGTTTGTGTTTTCCAAAAATAAAAATGTATCTATTGGTCGGAAATAAATTCGTGGTCATCGAATGGTTAAGACCAGTGGAATAGATTGGCTATTCACAACTTTAATGGCCATGTACCATTTTTTTTTAGAACTCGCATATATTAACCAATATAAAAATTAGTCTCATTATCATTAATAGTATCATCATTATGGTCTGACGGTGAAAGAATTCATCATGATAAAACCTTAACGATTAAAAAAAAAATTGTAGTATTATTACTTTATTATTATTATTAGTATTCTAGTAGTATTAGTATTACATTAAGGGGGGAAATAAAGACCGGCAGATTTCTTGACGTCAAGTGATAATGATACCAATTAAATTTATATTAAAATTAACAACACATACATTCTGAAAGTCTTGATTCATAATTCTTAACATAAAAATGGTGAGTAGGTATGTATCTAGTAAAGTTATCTCGGCAACGTGAGGTCATTGTACTTAGATTGAAGCTTGCCACACAAAACAAAATTAGGCGAGTCAATAAAGACACACCGAGATTTAATTAGGTACCTACTTATAAAAATGTCCTTCTAACAAAATTATAGTGAAGTAAAAGTGAATAGAAAATAAGTTCATATTTGCGTTATTAAACATCTAAATTTAAAAAGAAATCAAATTATTTGTAAGATTGATGAACTATTTTTTACATAATAAATGCCTATTATTATTTTACTAACTGTGCCCCACAGTTTCACCCGTGTTAAACACCGCGCCGCCAACGCACCTGTGTAGTCTATCATAATTGTTCTTCCCGTGAGTAGGTACAAATTATTTTAATTTTTCATTAACTCCTAAATTATGTGCCCGAATAACATACTATAAAGACCAAAATTTAACTTCATAAAATTGTCTTTATGATGAAGTAACTTTGGTTCGTAAGGATTAATATGCCATGTCTAAAAATAATGCTTATAAATCACTTTTTAATTTGCAACAAATCTTTGTCACAAAATACCTTATTGTGGTTTATATATAAGAGATAGGTATATGCTGTCGCTGACTTTTTTTAGATATACTAAGGACAAATATTTTTGTAGAAGATTGTTTTCGTATCATTAATGATAACGCCAGCGCATGCGGATAAATCAGTTCGGTAGGTCCTCGACTTCCGACTTACGTAACAAAAATCAATATTTAAGGCTAGCTGAGAGTTGTAGCCTGTTGTTAGATAGCCTATACTATTCCTCGTAAGTCTGGCTATCAGATACAAAAAGAATTTCTCGAATCCGACTGGTAGTTCCAGAGATTAGCGTGTTTAAACAAACAAAAAAACTTCTCCGCTTTATTATATTAGTATAGATTGTTTCATTGAATATGATATGTATACCTAATTTAAATTATCACTCTTTTTCACATCAAAAAAAGTAAGATAAAAAACTAAGTAAGAAATATTTGGAAGACTTTATATAGTTATGAACATTATACTGTAATATGAAAATTAAATGATATGAAAAGTTGATAGGTATTATACTTTAATAACGTAGATTTGTATTAAAATAACATTCCAAACTTGGTTGCTAAAAATAGTAAAGAGCTTTTGACGATCCTTGGTTGTTTTACTTAGGTTGATATTTCAATAAAGTAGCTAGATACTACTTAAAAATATATAACTACAGAGATGTAGATTATAGACAAGCCTATGTTACACATGTTTACACAGTGCGCGCCACGACATGTCCACATATTTTCGCGAATAACATGTAAACGAGTATAAAATGATCTTTAAATGTTAAGATATAGAAGTGTCATGATTAGATGATCATAATTAGAATTTCGATAAAATTAGGTTTACAAAATTCTATGTCCGAGTTGTACAGCAACAGCGTGATAACAGTAGCTCAGATCGTACGTATCTCGCCGTTTATCACTTTGAACTTTGACATCATAACCGCCTTTTGAGAATGAACTCTTATCGACTTATCGTTTGGAAAGCGTTCATTCACAGTCTAATTAATATACATATTCTATTCTAGATCAATTAATCTGCTGAAAAGATTAATGTTGAGGATGCCAAATATTGTTATCGCATTACGTTAACATTACAAATTATATGAATCTATTGAAGTAATTATTTATTGTAAAGTAATTACTAGAAGTTGAGTACATTTTGTACATACGAAAAATAATTAATTTTATAATTTATTTGTCTACAGTCTCTAAGTTCTTTATTTTTCAAATAATATTGCGTCTTCATAAACAAAACCAATTGAAAAAAGAATTGTTTTAAGTTATAAACCTGCCTCAATGCATTAGTTTTCTTCAATTATTATTATTCACTAACTACTTATAAAAATCAGGTAGATTTCACTCCTATGTCCTTTATTGTTCTAAAATGAGTTACATTAGCTTGTAGAGCTGAAACTGCCGCATGATCAAATTAAGGGAAGACAAAATTTTAATGCACCATCTGGGCGTTGCTTTTATAAATAGGTAGTCAAATGTCACAAATTAGTTCATCTCACAACGGCATAATACTTTTTTTGCAAATAAATATCTTTATGTCGTCCGGAATATAGGTAACATACGCTTTATAGCTTTACATCAACTAATTTACATACATGTCTAATAACATTTATAACTTTATAGAATACCGCTCCTAGTTAACTTGACACTGATATAGGGTTATCGACATACTGTTGAAATTGTAACGTATTATCTGACTAGTTAAAGGGGCCGCTGCCTGTTATTTTAAATAACCATGTTGTGACGTCATTCTTAACTACGTTCTACTGTTCAGACCAAAAAACCTTAGTACAGAAGCGAAGCATTATTTTTTTATAGATCTTGTATTATTTAAATTACTTTAAAAAGTTATATCAACGATGTTAATGTACCGTTCATTATAAAATATCGATTATCACCAATCAATGATTTTTTATATGTCATTGGTACCAATGAATATTATCAAATACTATTTGTTCTATGATTCAATGACTTATGCCTGCTACTTTATTAACTTGGATACAGTAATTTCATACAAGTTATTTAGTTAAAAAGCTATATTTATAAAAATGTTGTTTATGGTCTCAATTGTTATATAGGTAGGTACCTAACTATGCTTATTAAATAAAGGTAAAGTTGCGGACTGTCGTTTATATACCTACCAGGGAATATAGTTTTAACCTTTTAACTCAAAACATACGTGAAATAGTATCAGCAGTTTTTAAGGCAACTGACTCGTTATTCATACCTATATGCTCATCATTCATCATCATCATTTCAGCCGTAGGACGTCCACTGCTGAACATAGGCCTCCACCATAGATCTCCAGAGCGACCAATCTTGTGCGGCCTGCATATGCTCAAGAAACAATAAATTTTGTTTAGCTATTTCAAATCTTAACAGAAAAATATTTACGATGAATATAGGTATATGTATTTTTCAAGAGCAAAGCGAATGGAATGTTCAGTTCATTCTCTCAATTTATAATAATTATATATAGACACTCTATCATCTAGACGCATATTATATCCAATTCATTTCCGAAGACTTCATTCCTAAATTTAACTATAAATTAAAGTTTTTTGATTTTTTTGGGCATAAAACTTAAGACTTATGAGCAATGTATTTGAAAACTTTTTATTGATAGTCTGTCGGGCATTTTGATCGCAAACGTTTTATCAGCAACGGCGCGGCGCGGCGGATGTGTTGAGCGGAAGACCGATGGCTCTGTATCTGTTGCATGACCTAACGAATCGCAAATATAAAAATTATTCCCCATTGTACTTGACATAATTATGTATTTGGGAAATTCTTTTCATTTTATCCAAATCAATACTTACTGTTCCCATAAATCAATGTATCTACTTGTAATGTATTATAAAGCTCAAGAGATTGTTTTGTTTTATTTTTAACGCGCTAATCTCTGCGACTACTAATGCAATTTAAAAAAACTTTTTACTTTTTATAGCCTATTTATTGAGGAAGGTTATATATAGGCTATATTACCTACTTCACGCTTCGACTATCTAGCGGCGCAAAAACCATGAACGTGAAGCAATCTGAAAAGCTTTAAGTATGTAGGTACGGGAAGAAAGAACAAATCACTTACACGGGTGCGTTGGCGGAGGCGCGATGGAGATTTAGCCGAATAAATTTAGCACGGGTGAAACTGTGGGACACACCTAGTAGCTTAAATAAATCAAAATACTTATATAAAACTAAACTTGACAGTTAAAATATGTACTGTGTTTAATATAACTTATGAGGAACTTAATTAAAACGTTATTGATTAAAAAAAAATCAAGCTGTTAAACGTCTGCCGTCTGCAATACTACAAATAGAACCTGTTGTCTAATAATGACCAAAACAAAAACGCATCCCGAAATGTTATTTTTGTTGCTTAGTGCCGGTTTCGGAGAACGCGAACGGCATACTCGAGCGCGCGGGCGAGTGCGGTCGTCGCCTCTTAGAGGGCTGTACTCAGAAATGGCTTATTTTCAAAACCTGTTTCGTGTTTAGTCCCCAGTAAAGTAGTCAGTCACTCACCTTGAGTAAATGGTTTACATAACCATCGAAATAAATGTATGGAAATTAAAGAATAGCGTATCAGAACAAAATCTATGCTCGCAGATAAATTTTCATGCATGTGCTATAGAATTATATAAATATAATGTTTTTAAAGTGTAACGTTTATCCATGGTAAGAACGAAACAGAATTATAATATAGTAAAAAACATGTGGAAAATGTGACTTTTACTAATCCTATAAGATATTGCAAGTCAAAATTCAATTAAATGAACTAATGTACGTTACTCGCCAAATTGTAATTCTAGTCAAACTCACGCTCGAGGTTCGTAATTTCATAGTTAAATAAAATTTGGCACAGATAGAAAAACAGTGTGTGGTCCGGGAACCACATGCTGCTTATCCTTATTTTTGGCGTTCACGAATGAAGTTATTGCTTCGTACGCTCTATGTAGTAGGTGCATATATAGTATATTAACATCGTTGCAGTCAGCAGACTATATGGTGTATAATGAGTATTTGGTATTTCAACAAGTATAAATGAAGATAGACAAATACAATAACAAAACAATTTTTAACAAAAGAAAACCAACTTCAATGATTTTGAGGACTTCTCTAGTGCTTCTTCGAAGTTGAAAGTCCAATCCCAATTAAATTAAAATGGGACCACTCTCAAAATATCTCCTTTCCAACGAAAAAAGAATCATCTAAATCGGTTAATAAACAAAGAAGTTATGCCTGAATATCCATAAAAAATACATTGGTATTGAGAATCTCCTCCTTTTTTGGAGTCGGTTAAAAAATAATATCAAAGTGTTATTTTTTTGTGGGACTTAATATTATTTTTATTTTATGAATGCCTAATTTTTATTAAAAAAACAAACCATTATGATTGCTCAAGATATTTCATGAAACCTTTCATATTCGTGGATTCAATTCTGCTACGGTGAACAAAACTTAGTAACAGATATTTATATGGAAATTTTGTAAGTAGGTATGTTAAATATTTTTTTAATACTTTTTGTGCTATATAGTTAAGTATGAAGCTTTACAATATTGATCCTTTTCATATCCCTAACTTTAAAAATGATATAAAGAATGTGGAGTTAACAAATTATATTTGTTTTAATATTATTTGTCTTTATATTAATACAAATTAATAATCTAATCTATAGATGTAAATTTTGACATTATTAAAATATATTTCAACATTTTGAATACTAAAATAGGTATATTTATTACGTAAAGGCAAATATCGTGTCGCATTACACTGGATCCCTCCCTGGATATGTTATACAGCGGGACGGACGCGCGAGCGGGGGACGTGCGACAGTGCGCTGAGCGCGGCCCGAGGTAGCTTACTCAACAGTGCAGTGATCGGCACGCACGGAGCCCGGACCGCGCTATGGCTCTGCGCGCTTTGTTTCTCTCGGCATTTATCGTCGGCTGTTACGCCGTATACAGTCGTGAACGCGACCGACTTCGTGCCGATCCTCGTTTGACGGACCGTGCTTGTGAACTTAGTTCCTGTTATCCTGCAACAGGCAACCTCCTCATCGGCCGTGAATCTCGACTGTTCGCTTCGTCTACATGTGGCTTGCACGGCCGCCAACGATATTGCATAGTATCACATTTGGAGCCGAAAAAATGTTTTTGGTGTGACTCAACAAACAACACTTTGCACAACCCAAATCTGAACCATCGAATACAAAACATTATTTACAAATACTATCCAGGAACGAGAACGAAATCCTGGTGGCAGTCTGAAAATGGTAAAGAAAATGTTATTGTACAGTTGAACATGGAAGCTGAATTTCACCTTACACATTTGATAATACAATTCAAAACGTTTCGTCCTGCGGCTATGTTAGTAGAAAGGTCTTTTGATTTTGGAAAAACTTGGCGCGTTTATAGATACTTTGCCCACAATTGTGATGATTTTCCTGTGCCACATCATACTCAGAGATCACTAACGGAAGTTGTATGTGAATCTCGTTATTCTGGAGTTTCACCCTCTACTGAAGGTGAGGTGATATTTAGAGTTTTACCTCCAAACATAAATGTGACAAATCCATATTCTGAAGAAGTTCAAAATTTACTGCGAATGACTAATTTACGAATTAATTTTACCAAGTTACACACTTTAGGAGACGATAAATTGGATAATAGAGCCGAGATACAAGAAAAATATTACTATGCCATATATGAAATGACAGTACGTGGATCTTGTTCCTGTTATGGGCATGCAAGTAGATGCTTACCTATGCCTGGAGTCGAATCAAAGACTAATATGGTACATGGTCGTTGCGAGTGTACTCATAACACGCGGGGCTTGAATTGTGAATACTGTGAAGATTTCTACAACGATCTTCCTTGGCAACCAGCCGTTGGAAAAACTTCGAATGCTTGTAAAAGGTGTACATGTAATAATCACGCAACAACGTGTCATTTCGATCCTGCTGTTTACAATAAAACTGGAAAAATCAGTGGTGGTGTTTGTGATAATTGTCAACATAACACGATGGGAGTTAATTGTGAACGGTGTAAACCTAAATTTTATAAAGACCCTAATTTAGATATACAAAGCTCTGAAATCTGTAAGACATGTGATTGTGATCCGGAGGGAACGACAGATAAGGAAGTTCTTTGTGACGATGAAACCGATATTGCTAATAATAAAACCGCTGGTCGTTGTCTTTGTAAATCTAATGTTGATGGACTTAGGTGTGATAGATGTAAAGACGGATTTTGGAATTTCACTTTAAACAATCCTGATGGTTGCGAATCATGTACTTGTGATAGTTTAGGTACCATCAACGAAAGAGGCTGTGACCCCACAACTGGGAATTGTTTCTGTAAACGCCACGTTACAGGAAGAAACTGCGATCAATGTTTACCGGAATTTTATGGATTGTCCGATAGTGATGATGGTTGTTTACCATGCGACTGTGATATGGGAGGTTCATTAGATCGCGATTGTGATGTTATTTCTGGGCAATGTAAATGTCGCCCAAATGTAAATGGACGTCGTTGCGACCAACCTATACAAAACTTTTTTGTCGGGGCTCTTGATTCAATTGTTATCGAGGGTGAATCGAGCCAATGTGATTCCCAAATAGACGACAATGCCATTCAAAGTCAAATTTGCCATGTTGTCATAAGAGAAAATTTCCCAGATGGTAGGAAAGAAACGTGGACAGGTCCTGGTTTTATGAAGCTCCCAGAAAGCAGCACGTTGGTATTTGTTATAAAAGACTTAAAAACCAGTATGAATTATAACGTCCTTTTGAGATATGAACCACAATCTCCCTCAACTTGGGAAGACGCTACAATTTTAGTAAAAAGACCTGGTCCTATTGATAGTGATTCACCATGCGCAAACGTTAGACCAGAAGATGACACTATTTCTACATCATTACCGGCTAATCAACGCAGTGTCTTAATTAGACCCGCAGTGTGCTTAGAAAAAGATAAAGAAACTAAAATTCACATCTACTTAGGACGACAGGACGGCCGTACTTCTAATACAAGAGCATCAATTTTAATTGATTCTATCGTTCTTATACCATCATTTGATGATCTTCCCTTTTTAGTCAATGGAACTACTATGAGAGAAGAGTTCGACCGATATAACTGTGGTGATTCTTACTATTACGATCTTAGCAAGGATAATATTCCTGAAATCTGTAAAAAATACCATGCTAGTATAGGATTTTACGTACGTAGGGGATCACAGCCTTGTCAATGTGATCCAACGGGATCTAAAAGTCATCAATGTGACCAGTATACAGGATATTGTCAATGTGTCGAAAACATAGTTGGAGCAAGGTGTGATCGCTGTGCTCCAGGAACTTATGGCTTTAGTAAATTTGGTTGCAAACGTTGTGATTGTAACAGTATTGGATCTTTAGATAACTTTTGTGATGCCACAAGTGGACAGTGTAAATGTAGAGCCAATACATATGGTCGAGCTTGTGATCTTTGCCAACCCGGATATTTTAATTTCCCTAATTGCCAACAATGTGACTGTAACGGGCATGCTATCGAATGTGATGATAAAACAGGAGCTTGTAAAGAATGCAAGGATTATACAGAGGGACATCGGTGTGAAAGATGTATAGAAGGATATTATGGTGATCCACGATTGGGAGTTGATATACCATGTAGACCTTGTCCGTGTCCTGGTGTTAAGAGCGACACAAGTAAGAATAGCCACGCCGATCGCTGTGAATTGGATCCAGAGACAAAAGATGTTGTTTGTGACTGCAAAGAAGGTTATGCTGGGCCGCTTTGTGACGTATGCGCCGATAACTATTATGGCGATGCTGTAAAAGGTACTTGCAAAAAGTGTGAATGTAGTGAAAATATAGACATTACAAAACCCGGAAACTGCGACCCTTATACTGGTAAATGCTTACAGTGCTTACATGATACTGCTGGCGAGCATTGTGAACTATGTGCTGAAGGCTTCTACGGCAATGCACAAGACAAAGCTTGTTATAAATGTAATTGCTCGGAATTAGGTACAAACTTCACTAAAGGAAATTGTAATGGTGTCACCGGTCAATGCCCTTGCTATAAAAATGTAGAGGGAGTCAATTGTGATCAGTGTACTGAAAATCATTGGAGGATAGCTCTTGGAACTGGTTGTGATCCGTGTGAATGTGATCTTATCGGATCTCTATCGCCCCAGTGTAATCCCTTTATAGGTAAATGCGATTGCAAACCTGGCCATGGTGGCAGACAGTGTGATCAGTGTCAAGAAAACTATTGGGGTGATCCTAACATAGAATGTCATGAATGTGAATGTGATTTATACGGATCTATATCACCGCAGTGTATGCGAGAAAATGGATCATGTGTTTGTAAACCTGGCATTGGCGGATATAAATGTGATACATGTGCAAGAGGTTACTTAGGTGAAGCTCCACAATGTTACGCCTGTGGAGAATGTTTCGATAATTGGGATCATTTAATTAACGATTTACGTACACAGACTGAATACGCCATTGGAAATGCTAGTAAAATTAAAGTGGTAGGAGCTACAGGTGCTTATACAAGAGATTTTGATGAAATGACAAAAAAATTATCTGATATAGAAAACACGCTTGAAAGTGCTAAACATGGAAAATCTACGGTACAAGAATTGTTTTCAAATGTAACTAATTTACAAAGTCTGTTAGTTGAAGCTGATAAAAAAGTTAAGGACAGCAATGGAAATCTTAACGAAGTTACATCTAAAATAAATTTAGGAAATGTTACTTTAGACGGATTAAGGGAAAATAATGAAAACTTAAAATTAAAAACCCAAGAATTGGCTAATAATGCTACAAAATTACAAGAGGCTAACTTAGAAGGAGCTCTTAATTTGACTCGAGAAGCCAAACAAAGAGCTATAAAAGCTTCTGACGAAGCAGAAAGCGTACAAACAGTCATTTCTAATACTGACCGACAAATTAAAAATACAGATCGTTTAATTGAAATGCAATATACTCACTTTAATAATACACAAAATGAAAATGACAAAAAATTAAATGATATTCAAGAGCAGTTATCGAATTTAGAGTTTCAAATTCCGAAATTGAATGAAAAGATGTGTGGCCAAGAAATAGACACATGTGACATTTGTGGTGGTGCAGGATGTGGAAAATGCGGTGGTATATCATGTGATCAAGGTGCTGTTACAAAAGCAGAACAAGCACTTGATTTTGCAAATAAAACCGAACATAGAATTAAAGAACACGAACTCACTGCCGAAGATTTATTCAGATCAATTTCTCAAGTAAAACTAGATACTGTGGCAGTTCGCTCACGTGCTAATGAATTAGTCAATAAAGCTCATGATTTCAAATTATCTGCTGAGAGAATAACCAATGAAAGCCAAGATCTTACTGTCGAACTAAAAGAATTTTTATCTAACACATCAAGTACTCCTGCAGATGTTAGAACCTTGGCAAATGATATACTAAATTTGTCTATACGAATAGAGCCTAAAGAAATAACTGAATTGTCTCAACGAATAAATTCCTCAGTATCACAGTTAACTAATATTGAATATATTATAACAGAAACAAAGCCTGACTTAGAACGAGCAATATCTTTAAAGGAGAATGCTACTTCTGTAAACAAAGCTGCAAATTTAACCTTAGAAATGGCAAATAAAGTACTCAATGCACTGGACGAAGCCCAAGCTGCTCAAGATGCAGCAGAAAATGCTATCGAGAAAGCTAACAGTGATATCGAAGCAGCTAAAAGTGATCTTATTCCGATAGCCACGGAAACTGAATTAGCTCAGAAAAAAGCAAATGAAACACAAGAAGACGTTGAAGGATTACGTTTGCGTCTTTCAGATTTGCAGAAAAATATACTAAAAATAGAAAGCGATGCAGAGCAAGTAAAACAAGAAGCGAATGATGTAGTTTATCGCGCTGAAGGTGCTGAACAAAAAGCTAGACAATTAAGGCAGGACTTTAAACATACTAATTCATCTCTCGCTGAGCGCGTGAGTCAAACTTCGAATACTAGAGAGCGAGCTCAGTTATTATTAAATCGAGCCACGAAACTCGCTAGTGATACACAGATGCAGCTAAAACTTTTGGCTAATATGGAAGATTTATATAACGACCATAACGGCCAACTTAATTTACTAGAAAAAGAGATAGGTGATCTTAATACTCAAATGAATTATTATTTATCTGAAATTACCAAACGATCAGATAATTACAGATCTTGTACCACCTAAATAAATTCGAATGGTAAATATTATTTGTCCGATGAATGTGTCATAAAACAGATATTGTAAAAACATTAAATATTTCCATGTGTGCCATAATTCGTGTGTCATAATATTACATAGTAAATATCATGTAGTTTAACTACGTACTGAAGAAACTAACGTTTTCTGTCTATAGCATTTATTAAGTTTACCTTTCAAAAAGTCATTAATGCAAGTAATCATATTGTTTTGTTAAATCTTTTTAAACAAATCTATCGTTTCAATACACCAAATATTGAATTAAGCGTTGGCTGTAACAAAAGTTTATAGAACCATATGAACTTTTATATAAAATTGAACAGTTTTTTGAAATTGAGTTATTAAGTAATACATGAAATGTTACTAAAACACTTATTAATAACATCTAGGTAATTTGTGCATTCTGAATTTTAATATACTTAAATCAAATTTTTACTATGGGAATGAAATAATGTAGCCGTGTACGTAATAAATGCATTTTTAGTACTTATATTATTATGTAAAGAAATTACTTTGTAACACTAGTAACTATTTATACTTAGCCATAAGATATATCGCGATTGTTTAATATTCCAAAGATATTTCTAATACCTGGGAGAGATTTTGATTTTTTTCTTTATTGATTTTCAATTTCACTGTTTTACATTAATATTATTATAGTGTGTATTTTCGATGTGCCTTTTCTATAAAAATAAGTTTATAGGTCACTACTTCAGCATTTTTTTTTCGTTTTGTGTTTTCAATACCTCTTTATTACTTAAATATAATATGTAGTGTTTGTCTAGGAGCCTATCTTATGTTTTGTATGTGAACACCATTTTTTTTTACTTTAATAATTATACAGTATAGTCAAAGTATGGAGAGAGCTAAATCGACAACGATTTCCGTTAATAATTAAATAAGTATTGTTGCATTTGACATATTATAGTTATATCTACATATTAAGTAATCATATTATATTGAGGCACCAATACTTAATTGTTAATAAATGTTTCAACTTAACTATTGTTTTATTTAAAAATTTCAGTAGGTCTTAACTTTCTCACATAATAATAAGTTTCAATTTAATATTCCTTTTATTTTGATCTCAAGTCGTCATCTCTTAGTAAAGTGAAGGCATTAAGAATTTTTGTTTGTTATTTAATTTTATTATTACGTAGAGTACCTATATAAACAAAATAATTGGTATGAAACAGATGTTGAAAAATAAAGATTAGAAGTCTAGTCAAAAGTGTATGAAAATGTAAACGAGAAACTAAGAGTAAGGATTTTATGTTTCAGATTTTGTAATTATTGCAATTATGTATATATAAATTTTTTTTTTCATTCAAAACCAATTTAAAGAAAAGAATCGTTAAAGCCATGTACCACAACACAATAGGCATAATATAGAGCGACATGACCGTTTGGATGGCCAAGCTCGTAAGACATAGATAAAAATACCATTTAATTGTTTACTGGCAGTAATGTTGACATTTCCGAATTACCTTGTAGGGATTATAGATTTAATGATGATAAAGAATGAGATTAAAAAACTGTATTTATTTATAAAGAAATTAATTGAATACCTACCTCATATTAAAATATTCGGTCAAGTAGCGAGTACAACTCGCGCCCTATGGGTACCAAACTGATTACATTACTTACCGTACATTGTTGTACTGTCATTTACATAAATGTTGTTTATATATTACTCTTACATTCTTTAAAGTATCTCAGTCTGTCCGTCTGTTATTGCGCCTATAACTCAAGAACCATTTATAAGATTTCGTTGGATATTTTTTATTACTTTATAGATGTTTTACTAGAAAAGTTATGTTTTGATACTTTATGAAACAAATCATAAGAAAAACAATTTTTTTTTGTATATAATCAAGTCGGAAAAAATCACTACCAACACGAATTCTTGGAATACGCTGCCAAAACCGTTAAACACAGGACATTACAAACACAATACAAATAGTTGAAAAAGAAATCTTCTTGTACAATATACTAGAAATCTGTGTAAACTAGAAAGATCTAAAAAAGTACAGTACTGATACACCTTCTACATTACACCGAACATTAATTTATAAATTACAATAAGTAATTTAATGTTACAGAAGAAATATATAAAAAAAACCCCCGGCCAAGTGCGAGTAGGACTCGCGCACCGAGTGTTCCGTAATTGTACAGCTACATTCTCAAAAATAATTATAATAACATCGGCATGTACAGAGTTTTTAGACAGGGTGGGCAGAAGATTTTAAAAGCTATTAACTTACTAAAAATACTGCATTTTGGTTTTAGTTCAATCTTCCTGTCTATTAAATATTGATATAGGTAATTGCGATTTTTAATTTTTTAATGCATGTCTGAATCAAAAAAATAATATAAATAGGGTTCCCGAAATTCCCGAAGGGTTAGGCAGAGGTGTACTTAAGTGCACTCACAGTTCGACGGGTATGTTTTTAGGTCCCATGTACTTAATTACATGTACTTATTGCCAATAATCGGGCACAAAGCCAAACTCCGAGCTGCTACTAAGAATTTTATACAAAAACCCAATAACAATTTGCTCGACCTGGGAATTGGCCTCAGGACCTCGAGCATAGATCATAGATAAAAAACCATTTCTAGGAATTGCATTCTACGTTAATCTATACTAGTATTATAAAGCTGAAAATTTTGTTTGTTTCGTTGCTTGGTTGAACGCTCTAATCTCAGGAACTACTGGTTCGAATGGAAAAATTATTTTAGTGTTGTATAGCCCATTTATGGAGGAAGGCTATAGACTATATAACATCACGCTACGACCAATAGAAGCAGAGCATCAATGAAAAAATGTTGCAAAAACGGGAAAAATTTATTCCTTTTGAGATCTCCTATTGCGTCTGCTACGTAAGTGGTTAAAGTTACGTAACAATCATTTGTGGCAGAATTGTTTCTCTTAAAAAGTTCTAAAGAAAGTCCGCTCTAGCATATGTCTATCTTTTAAGGTTGACTGAACATAACCCTTTTTATGATAATAAAATTTGTTCTAAAATAATGCATTCATAGCGAAGGTGTTTTCATAAACATGGTATTAATCCTTATCGAAATAAATACGTTATTCATCATAAGTATTAAATTTTGAACGAAATTACCCTTTGCATCAATTGATTTTAAAATAATGATGATAAATGATAATGATAATTATGAATGATGATAAAAAATAATGATAATTAAAATAACTCCGCACCAAAATAATGATCAATTACCGCGCGCGCATTTTTATTATGATGAATGATGTGTTGTCATGTGAGGAGAGGTGGCCAATGGTGCACAAATAGTTCATAGATAAAACAAAGAAAGTTTCAGCTCATTTAAAATTGTATTATAGGTGCTTACGACCCACTCTCTCTAACCCTTTCTCTCTCTCTCTCTCTTATGTGACGCTAACGAAGTTGCGCGGGTCAGCTTAGTATAATAATATACAATACAAAATCTCTAAAAAAATCTGTAGATTTAATAATGTGCATTCTCAAAATTAACCTAAGATTTTGTTGATTAACCACTCTCTCATTTTAAGTTCATGTAATTAATGGACGTCCCTAAATTTTTTCAAGCTTAAAAAATAATATGCCTTGATAGCTTTTTGCAGTTCGTTCAATGAAGAATGAATAAGCTTGAGAAGCGTGTTGAATCGATCAGTTTCTTGTAACAATACCGTGGTCAGGGAATTCAATTGGCCCATATTGTCGAGAACCAATAGATCTTCGTTGATAAGGGTTTTACCTATTTTAGTGATAATTGAAGCGCGAGTTTGGTCGCAAATACCCCAGACTATTTAATCGGGTGTGACTCCGCCCGCGCCGCCGCCTGCACGCGGCTGTACATCTACTATAGTCTATATTAAAATATTCGTTTCTTTATTCTGTAAGAAACGATCGAATTTAAAATATCATAAAGTATTACGGTTCTTAGTGTGTTGTATGGTTATCCAATGTATCCTGTCTCATAATAATGTCAGAAGAGCGCATATTTATTATTTATGTTTTTATCTATACTTATATGTGAAAATGGATGTTTTTATGTATGTTCCCTATGAAGTAGATCACTAGTTTTAAAATATAATAGAATAAAACAATTGAATGATTTAAAATATTTTTGAAGATTATATGCCCTTTGTTTGTCATGCATGTCTTGCATACGATGTGAATACGCCAGTATTGTCAGGGCACTTGAATCAAAAGTTACATTTCGTTTCCTGAGAATTTACCTTTTTCCTACCAAAGTTATATATTAGTTACTATTTAACAATTGAGATATATTTGCCACTATCAGCTGCTTTTAAATTTGAAGGAGATTTTGTAATAACTTCGTCACTTCTAAGCCAATTTTTGGTAAAATATCAAATTTACTTTAATAATGAAAATTCAATGTCCTCAGAAGTTACAAAGATCGTGTTAACTACAAAAATGACTTCCCTCTCGTATAATAATAACGCGAGGATCAAAAGGTACGAAAAATGTAACTTTTTGCTAACATAGGTATACACACTGCGATATGATCACAACCACAGAGTATGACAATCGACAGATATTATTAACAGTATTCTTTTTTGGGGAAAACGCTCAAGTCATTAAATATTTATGACGGTGATGTCGTCATCATACAAATAATGTATACTGTTTTCAAAAACATAATAAAGCATGAAATAAACCATAAAATGTTCAAGTTAGTGTCTCAAGTAAACTGTCTGTAGTACATCATATATTATTATCGAAAAAAAAGAGTAAAAGAAAATGTCGTAATTTGTCGTGTAGTCTAAAATACATTTAGACGCGGATAGTTTGTTTTTCCCAAGGCATTCAACAGCGCTAGTTTGTGACAATTTGTACGAACGAGAAGAGCAAGCATAATGTATCGATGTTACTAATAATGTATACCACCTTCACTCGATAGGTGAAGCTGATTTATAATTTCAGATTTTGTTTACGAAAAAATAAATTGGACAAACTTAACTTTGCTGCTGGAAAACTGTATTCGTCATACATTGATATATGACGTGGTCAGTTTACCAACTGCAAATAAGTTAAAGAAGTTTTTTTTTGTCATGTAACAATAAATTTACGGTTTTCGGATTTTTTCCATTACTTTTGCTATACGATGTTGCTTCTTGCCAATTTTCATGATTCTAGATAAACGGGAAGTACACTATAGGTTTTGATATACTTTGCGAGTGTTAAAATATACGTCATAAACGGCCATAAACTTTGATTTCGTTGACTTCGAAGTTTGATTTTTTCACAACTACAAGGGATTATAGACTTGAGTATTTCATATTAATTTCAATTTGATACCTCCACGTGTTCCTAAGAAAAAATTGTCTTGACAGACAAACGGACATCAAAGTGATCCTATATGGCTTCCTTTTTGCTTTTTAAGGTAGGGAACCCTAAAAATATTTGTGTTATATTAAAAGTTTACGTGAAATAACAATAAATGAATTTTATGCTTAAAAAGGCGACCCGAATCATTGTTTACTATTATTTAGATAACATTATATGCATAACTTGTAGGAGGTCTTTCAAATTCGAGACAAAAATGAACTTAATATAAATTTTTGTATTTTAATTTCACACTGGATAAGAAATTTCTTGTTCTGAAGTTTTCCTTTAACTTTTATTAAGAGAGGTCCTTTTCGTGCCAAATTTCAAAACTGTAAGCCTGCTGGTCCTCGAGTGCAACTTTTAATCTTTTATTAAGAAGGACTGTATCTTTTTATTGTGTTAACCTAGAAACTTGATTCTTTTACAGCAGTTTTAGTTCACAGATCGTAGTAATCGGTATTAGTTTCAACATTATACCTCCAGCCCTTTACGAGAAAAAAAATTCAACTTTGTCCATTTTTATTACATTATAACTTCACATGGAATTAGTAATTCCTTATTTTTGGATTTATTCATTAAACTTTGTTAAAAGACCTTCCTTAGTGCCAAATTTCGACAATTGCCATTTTTTTTACTTAGATTTTTTTACAGCAGTATGAGACCGTAGACCTTACTTAATATGTGATATTAATTTCAATTTTATACCTCAAGTTCTTTTTGAGAAAAAGTTTCTTTACAGCCAGCCAGACATACAGACAGACGGACAACAAAGTGATTCTATAAAGGATCCGTTTTTTTTCATTATTATTTACGGAACCCTAAAAAGTATTCGGTGACGATGTGGCCTACTAATACATACTAAGTAGACTGGTATTGTATTGCAAGGTTTATCTATACCGAAAATTTTGTTACATTGTAGAATTGGGACACATCTCTTCAAAATGTAGTTATTACAAGCTATACTTTTAATTCTCTTTGCATTCCACTGTTGGGCGTGGCCCCTCCCATAAAAGAGTGCGAACATTAAGCCCCAATGCATGCACATTGTTAAATAACACGTTTTGCTAGACGTGCAGGAAACGAGGATTTTAAAATATCATTGAAGGAAATAACAATTTTTCACACCTTAACCAGACTACATCAACTACTTAAACATGGGAATAGAATTTACGATTTCCGTAGTTACAGTCAGACCTCAGGATCTCCAAAACCAGAGATAAGCGAATGCAGGCTGTGAAAAAGGGTTAAAAGTACTTTTATTATAAAGCAGTCTGATACCTATCTTTATTGTACATTTACTTTGTTGTTGGCAAGTAAGTATCAACATTATCACAGTTCTGCACGGTACTCCTGTTAACCCGTTGCTTGAGATAGTAATAATATAAACTACTAATTATTACGTACTAAGTGTTCGTGTCTTAAATTTCTAAAACAAGTTCCGATTGTTGTATAACACGGTAATATTTACTGATATCATATCAAATGTTTTCGTAGTAATCCTTCTAGAATGCTAAATAAAATCCGCTATGTACAAATAAATAATTTATTTTATGTTTTACATCCCAGTTAATGATTTAGTAAGTAATCTTATAATTTTAGAAACTAAGCGCACTCTTTCCCTGTTATTATGGTGAAAACGGTCGATAAGTAAATACAAAACCTCTTATCGACATATTTATAAAGAGTTAAATTGTATTCCGTTCATTAATAATAACTTGTAAAAATATTGAATAAATACAGTAAACTTACAGAAACTTTTTACAATTTTTAATCTGTGACCAAACTGGGGAATCCCTATTTTAAAAGTGAATGCAGTCATATCGCTTGCTTTAGCGACTAGCAATTTAGCAACACCGTCTGTAATTCCCCGTGTTTTATTTTATACTCGGATTTTTTACGACAAATTTTCAGCGAACTTAATATATTCTTTGAAATACATTCTTTTGAGGCATTTTGTGTAATATAATTATACGAGTGATATTTTTACAGATGGTTGTATCTCGAACCTATACTCTCGAACGATGAAGGTGAACTGGGCTTGAAGTTTCGGAAAGTAGATCAGGGATTTAAGCAAGTGAGTCGTATCGTTGAAGCGGACCCTAGGCTGTCTGTTCTATTGCAATCCCCGAGACTCCAGTCTATGCTTGACTCTATATTGGAACAGTTACTTGCATGTCAGACGGCTCTTAATCAATATATTGATGTAAGTAAAAAAAATTCTTGTCTTCGTTGGTGAAATTTTTATAACTTTACCAAGTTCTGAAGTTTTCGTGAAATAAGAAATGGTGTCATGAATATTATTTTTATTTTTATTAACCATCCTGGTAATAATTTGCTAATATTTAATTATGAATTGAAGACCTACTTACTAGATTTCTCATTTTAAGTAGACCTTGATTTCTGCGATATTTTATTATTTTTGAAACTTTATTTTTAAAGAAAATTTTTGAACCTACAGGTAGTCAACCATATACGTATAAATTAAACTTAACAAATTTGAGTTTTTGTAAATATCCCACAAACAGTTCCAATAATAGATTAAATAATGACTTTTCATTTATTTATTTTAACTTTTTTAATCTTGAAAAGAAATTAAATAAAAAATCGTGTACTCTGCTCGTGATTTTTACTATAACTAACGGGTTTCCAGGAAAAACGTTCCATATTCCCACGTCTTTATTTCTTAAGCGATGACGACTTATTGGAACTACTTGGACAAGCGCGAGCCGGCGCTGAAGGAAGGGAAGCTATTATGCAAACACACCTTAAAAAATTGTTCCCTGGTACGACTGGGGTTAAACTCGGACCACGAGAGACATCTATCACCGCGCTTTGCAGTGATTATGGAGAAACCTTTCAGTTAGACCATCCTGTTGATATTGACTGTGCCGTTGAGGTATGTACAATATTTTTGATCATATACATCATACAGGGGTTTTTATTTTTATAACTCCATTTTATTTTTGACCAACATTGTTTTCACGATTTTTTCTTCCGATGCAATGAAATCATCATTGCATGAAATTGAAATGATCAACATGAAAAAAAGTTAGTTTTATTCATTTTTAAGAAATTATTTAAAAAAATGCACTTAATTTCGGATATTTTTAGTCAATTCAAGTGTAGAAACCATTGACACTGTACTATCGTGACTATAACATGACGAGCAATCGTGGCGCTTTCGTAGTCACTTGATTATTTTTAAAAGTACTTATGTATGTACTTATGTATTTTAATTTCTAATTGTTTTTTTTTTTTTTTTTTTGAAGAACAGTGTTTTGCCTCCTCTATTGATATAGTTTATGTTAACGTTTTATAATACATAGAAAAATGTGGAAGATATTGTATCCTTTGCAAGCTTTTCATAAGTATATCATGTGACTATTATTATTATTATTAGTGACTTATCAAGTTATCATTCTACTGGGACGGAGAGTAATATTATAAGTGAAGAGTGAAATTAATTATTTGCATTTTAGGGTGATATCAATTTACAGATTTAATGACACAATATAATAATGATAAAAAAACAAAATGCAATATTAGTATTATAACTTATGGAATTTATCTGGATATTATTGTTGCTATAATATAATATTTTAATTATTTAAGCCACTGAGTAAATCTTTCAAAATATTTTTATAGTATGTAACATGTGAAAATTATTTAAAAAAAAAAACGACTAACCGAACAAAACTGTTGAATGAATAAGACAAAATCACTATGGACGACTTGCATGCAGAAGGGTAAATTCAGTTTTAGCTTAAATACAATTTAGTCACACTTGACCAAAAATTTACGATGCAAAAATTGTTTTCATAAAAATAGTGCTAATGGTGTTCATAAGACAGTTTTCCTGTATTTACGTACGTTACGTTTCAGATTTCCGCATACTATCCCAGTAAAAAAAAACACTTAAGAATATTATGCTTTTTTAATAATTTGTAGCACTCATCTCATAATGTAGGTAATATCATAATATTTATCTACATATATCTACTAAAATACCAATTAATAATTTAATTTTAATGAACCTATATGATTCAGATGTATCGTAAGTGTATTAGAGCTATTTTAGGTTTTAATAATATTATTATTTAAATATGCCAAATTCTACATTCCTTGAATATCTTTGTAAAGTCTTGCACAGGAAAATGATAAGTAGATGAAGTGCCTCCTAGACTTTCTGTAATGCTTACTAAAAACTTACAGATATGGTTAAAAAACCTTGAAATCGAGATGCGCTCATCATTAAAAAACTCGGCGCTTAAATGTGTCGTGGCCAACGCACTGCAACAACAGGATCCTTTTTCGCTACCGACGCAAATACTTTGCCTAGCGCAAAACTTACGTTTTACCGAACAAGCGGAACAGGCTATAAGATCTAAAGAACTACATAAACTAAAGACTAACGTTGAGAAAGATAATTTATATTACGCTGCAGCAGAAGTTGAAGATGATTGCGAACGGTATAAAAAGCAAGCTCTAATATTGCAATGCGCTTTCTATATATCTGTCATACGTATGTTGATTGAGAATAATGTCACATCGACAAATGATTGGCTCTGGCAGAAGCAACTCCGGTAATTACCTATTTTTAGTTGTTTTTTTTTTCCTGTCTGATTAAAATCAAAACTTACGTTTGTGGTATCGCCGACTTGGTTTATATTTGTTTTCTCTCCACGAGTTATTCCTAATACTTACTGTATTAGTGTATTATCTATTCTATGCCTAAATTACCATTAACCCTATTAAGTCAAATGACGACGAGGACGAAGTCAGTAACGCTCTAAACCTAAAACGGCGAGTGGTATTTGAGTGCAGTTGTCCGAACGCACCGATTATGTTTGTCCACAATATCAACGGATGGTAAGTGGCGATGTGGTCAAAGATGATATAATTTTATAACTTAAAGGGACTAGCTCTAGCTCTAGCTCGGTATCTGCGAAAACACGCCGAAAGACGCTTGGCGATAGACTTTTAACATGAGAATGGGAATGGAAAAATATTTTATCACTGTTCCCTTCACCAAGAACTCGAACTCTTTGTAGGATTTGAACGCGACTATCGACTTGATATTGTTCGAATTCTCTACCACTGAGACATTATTCCTAATCCCTATTATAGACTCAAACTCGTTATAAAATTTAAACTTAACAGGGAACTACATCTGGCCTTCATTGCGTATAAACATTGATGTGATAATCAGATGCAGCGTCGAGCGCATATATTTTATATTAATATTTTTGTAATGCTTTTAACTGTAAATATTTGTAAAACGCCGAGCTGCTCGAGCCGAGGTGGTCAAAAGTTCTATTACCCCTTTCATCCCAAGCCCTGTTTAACTGACTTCAAATGGCAGGAGTTCAATTCGAATGTATATTTTTTTATGGATGTTCCAGCCAAAACTTCTTTGTTTACGAATCGACTTAGATGATTCTTTTTTCGTTACAAAGGGGATATCTCAAGGATGATTTCATTTTATTTTCATGGGCATTGGACCTTCAACTTCGAATATATACCAGGGAACTCCTCAAAATTACTGAAGTTGGTTGTTAGGGTTCCGTACCTCAAAAGTAAAAAAGGAACTCGTATAGGATCACTTCGTTGTCCATCTATTTGTCTGTCTGTATGTCAAGATTCTTTTTCTTAGGAGCGCGTGGAGGTACCAAGTTGAAATTAATATCAAATACTCAGGTCTGAAATCACTTGAAGCTATGAAAAAATCAAACTCCATCAATCAAAAGTTACCGCATATTTTCACACTCAAAAGGAATAAAAACCTATAAGGTACTTCCAGTTGACCTAGAACCACGAAATTTGGCAAGAAGCAATGTCTTATATTAAAAGTGCAGGAAAATCCGAAAACTAAATTTGTAGTTATTTCACAAAGAAAAATATTTTTGAGATTATAAACTTGTTTGCAGTTGGTAAACTAACCGCGCCATATGCCGATGTATGGGGACAACAGTTTTCCAACGTTAAAATTAAGTTTGTCCATCAACGAGATTTATTTTTCGTTGGAATTTGTTCGGTGCTTTCTTCAGTAATGTCACGTAATTATTTTTGTCAATTTAGCTGTACAATTACCTAACCCTCGGTGCACAAGTTCGGCTCGCACTTGACCGGCTTTTTTCTGGTCTGTTACCTGCCTGCCTCGCGCCTTTCATGAGACTAGACTTCAGCCTCACTCCGCTCAGTGACTATATTATTTTTTATATCATAGTATTTGTTGTGGAAATACTGGAAATAAATAAACTCAGTTTCTAAAAAGGTGTATTTAATCCTCTGATATGTATGAAACACCCTACACACTAAACATATATCTACTTATGTATAATGAATATTATGTCCATGACGTTCACGATCGAATTACTACAACTGACGTTCGCGTTCGTTGTTCATAAATACATAGAACGTGAAGGACTACCGAATCGTGTTAATAATGGCGAGAATGTTCAATAATTTAATAAATGTAATTTGCAGATTTTATTTGCTAAGTAGTAAGGAAGTCGTAGCGAAAATGGGTCTGTCTCAAATATCATATTCATACGAGTACATGGGTGTAACCACTGGGCAATTCGTGCGCACAGAGACAGCTGACGAATGCTTCTTGATACTGACACAGGTAAATTATAATAACATTAAATACTAGCTGATTCCCGCGACTTCAGCGGTGCGACTGCGGTGTTTATTATATTAACACATCCCTGAACGCCTAGAGCTTATATAAATCGTAGTTTCTTAAAACTTCAATAACTGTTTATTGAATGAAGATATCGTAATATTTTTAAGGACCAAGTAACTAAGGACTAAAACTTTTTTTAAATCTATATGTAATATTTGATTTTTCGTTTAAATCACCGATTATGTAAATATTTTCCTCATTAATAACTTTGAAAATAGCACTCATTTCACCTAGGCTTTCAGTGAATTCTCTCGAGTCAGTCGGCATATATATATACACTAAACAAAATTCTAAATCTAATTACTCTAACCGTTTCAAAGGCTCGCTTAAGCCACAGGATCGCAACGGTCGCCCTCTAAGTATCCATGCTGATGTGCCTACAGCTTACTTCCCTGTGTACAAAGCCAAAATCTGAGCTGCTACTGAGAATTTGATAGAAAAACCCAATAACACTGCTCGACCTGGGAATCGAACCCAGGATCCATAGCAGTCAGTCTTCATGTCTTTTAGATAATATTATCTAATACCTATACCTATATAGGTATGATTGTTAAACTGTGACAACGGTTAACCTTTAAAATGATTTTAGTATGGTATTATCATAGCTTATACGTGTCAAATACCGTAGCGTGAAATTGAGGTGTTTTTTAAAGCTTTTATTTTAAAATTATAAAGTAAGCAAAGACCTGTCACTGAGTGCAACAATAATTATTATATAAAACGACTAAAGATTAATTTTGCAGTCCCTACACCTGGGTTTCGTGGGGAACCCCTTCGGGCCAGCAGGAACTGGGAAAACTGAGTCGGTAAAAGCCTTGGGTGGTCTCGTCGGCCGCTTGGTATTAATTTTCAACTGCGACGAGGTCAGTATTGAAGATAAATATGTTTTAATAACTTAAAATGTGCTGTGCCCGCGACTTTGTTCATGTGGACTATAGAATGTCGTCGATCGGGTATACGCGCGAATCGTTCTAATCCCGCTCCCGGTTATATGCTTAGTGTGGGTGATCCTTCGAAGATAGACATAATATGCACTCGCTTACTTTTTTGTAGATCTTTTTAGTATCTAAAATTATGTAGTACATTCATTTCATATATCTCTTATAGTTTACTCAGCGTAAGCCGTTTATTTGCCCGAATTTATTCACCATGACTAGTTTTTGTTTTATTTGCATGAAACCCTAATTCTTTTTCTAAAATAAAGGTAGCCTAAGTTACTCCTTTTAACATCAGCTATCTGCCTGTGAAAGTTTCGTCAAAATCAGTGTAACCGTTTCGGAGATTACCCAGAACAGACAGACAGATAAAAGAAAAATGCGGTTTTTTTATATATATCGTAGGTATATACTTTCATATGTATTTAGTAAAAACTGTTATTTTGATGTTACAAACAACCACTTCAATTTTATATGTAACATAACTTAATTTGAAAGACGTAAATACTAATAAATTAAATATATTTCGGCGTACTATCAATTTCATAAATTTTCGATTCGTACAATGAATACGATAAAACTTTGTATTCCTTGGTTTTATAATTCAGGTCTACTCTAGTTTTAAGTAACATAAAAAGTAACTCTGTACGTACTAAAAAAAAAGGAAAGTTATTTAATATTTTGTGGTGAAAAATGTTTTATAACGGTTATTTGTATCAATTTTTTAATAATGATAATTGATAGTCGAAATTCATGTTTTTACGTTAGGTATGTCTTATTTTGCACGACGTAGGTATCAATTTACGTTCTGTGAATATGTCATGCAAGCCTTCTTAGGATGAACATTGTATATAAGTACAGTTTACAATGTTACCGGTAACGACAGACTATGCCCTAAGAAGTCAGGGATAGGATTCCATTTTGATCCATTTAAACTTTATAGTATTTTGAGTGTTAAGAACATTTCATCTACATATCTGCACGGTAATTGATTTCCTTGATCTTTCTTCAATGTCAAAAATCATTTAGTTCAACAGTCTGAAACCGCAGAGCAAGCCATTGATAATCCCTCATGCTCGATAAAAAATACACCAGTCATCAATATATGTTATGTACCTAATACGGGCACGGCTTGCCCGTTACAAATGTGCTACGTCAACAAATTTCGCTGAATTCTTCTCAAGATACAATTATTCTTCTTAATACTATTTTCTTAGTACTATTTCTTCTAGTCTTGAGTCTTGAGTCTTCAGCTTGTGGCACCAGTGTGTGGCGGTAGGCCGAAACGGCCAGTCTTTTATTTCACTGTTGGAGCGAGACGGAGCGATAGCGTCTATTTCTCTACTATTCTAACATTACCAAATATAGTCGTGGCGCGCTGCGGTTACACTATTGCTGTCCCTATCTGTGTTATTATTATTATTCTATACAATTTTCAATAAATCGCTAATATCTCTAAAAATGTATATCAAATTATTATGAAATCTATCTTATTTTATTACGAACATAAATACCTACATAAAAACACTAAATATAACATTAAGGGTTAATAAACACCGCAAATATCAAACAATAAACTTTACAACTTTAAACGGCCTAAAAACACGTTATGTACGCACTATTAAACGTTACAAACATTATACAATACACTTAGTAGGCTAACTATCCTATACAACATTAAACATTACATATAACTGTTATAAAACACAGATTATTGATGAGATATATCTCAATACTTTAAGAGACTATTTCTACGATATTATAAGCATTTTTATAAGTTATCTACTATTCTTATATACCTACAAGTTACAACATTCTATTTAAAACATTAAATCACCAATTGTGTATATAAATTCTTAATCCCTACAACTTATATCTACAACTATGATTACTTTATTATTTCTATCATCACGCTTAGCCCTATGCGTCGCTAACAGTACCTACTTATTTTTATTTTGCCGCCCTTAGAAGGTTGCCTGCGACGCGGCGTGTCTCGGCCCTGAATATGAAGTTTAAACCTATGGCGATGAGAATCAAAATACTTAACATAAGAAAACCATTGTAATGTTTTCAGGCAATGGACGCAGAGTGCATGGGAAGACTTCTAACTGGCTTAGCTCGAAGTGGAGCTTGGGGCTGCTTTGACGAGTTCAACCGTCTCACAGGAGACACGCTGGCGGCGGTCTCACATCAATTCGCCTCATTGCTCACAGCCGTGCACCAGCGTCCGCCTGGGTCCACGCCCACTGCATTACTCAACGGGAAACAGGTCTGCTATACAAATAAATAAAATTTAAGTATCTATTTATAATCTCAAAATAACAACTTTATACTAAATGCATTAGAAAGTATATACTAGGGAATCCAATCCCGCGAGATACCGTGGGGTTTGCGAGCCTAAAAATATTTTATATTATCTATATGTTCTAAGTTGTTATGTTCATGCATTTATGAAGTGTTATATATAATAAAAGAGAATTAGATGTAAAAATTATACTTAAATATACTTTTATACGTAACTCATAATGAAAAAAAATGGAACCCTTATCACAAGATCACTTTGTTGTCTGTTTTTCTCGCTGGCTGTCTGTCCGTGTGTGAAGACACTTTTTCTTCAAAAAGACTTGCGATAAAAATTTATATCATATTCTAAAACATATGTCCGCATGCTACTGTAAAAAAAAAGAATCGAGGTTAACGCATTAAAGAGGTACGGTATTTCATAATTAAAATAACGCTCATGAACCGATTATCAAAACCTATACGGTACTTCCGTAGACTTGCAATCTTGAAGTTTTGCATTATGAGAGGTCTGTTAAATAGGTTTAGGAATAAATACAAAATTAAGGAATTTCTAATCCCGTGTAAAATTATTGTAACAAAATTTTATTGAGTATTTTTTATCTAAACGGACTTGAGTTATGTAGTTGAAATTAATATAGAATACTAAGATCTATGACTTGAAACTGCTGTATAAAAATCAAGTTTCTAGGTTAACACAATATAAAAAGATGCCCTTCATAATAAAAGTTTAAATGTCGCAATCAGTAACCAATTGTCAAAACCTATAAGGTACTTCCCGCAGGTCTACAGTTTTGAAATTTGACATAAAGAAAGCTTTTAACAAAAGTTGAGGGAAAAATCATAAAATAAGAAATTCCTAATCCAGTTTGAAATTATAATGAGACAAAATTGTAGTAAGTTTTATATTTTTCTCGAAAAGGACTTAAATTGTAATTAATACGGAATACTAGGATTTATACCCTCAAACTACTGTAGAAAAAACAAGTTCCTTGGTTAATACAATAAAAAAAAAACAGCGGCGGCAGCCCTTCATTAAAAAGTTGAAAACTCTTTGACTGATTATCAAAACCTACAGCCTACAGGGTACTTCCAAGGAATATACAATTTTAAAAGCCTACAAGTTATGCATATAATGGTATCTATATCCCAAACAGTAAATAATGATCCAAATTCATTTATTGTTGTTTCACGTATTTCTAACATAACAAATATTTTTGATTTCTTCTGTAACATTAAATTACTTAAAATGGTTTAAATATTAAAGTTAGTTATACTGGTTTTAGATATTTCTAGTTTACACAGATGTCTATTATATTTTACAAGAAGATTTTTCATTACCTTTATGTATTGTGTTTCTATTTTCCTATGTTTAACGGTTATGGCAGCGTATTCATGAAAACGTGCTGGTAGTGATTTCCTTTATCAGTTGATTTTATATTACCATTACTCGTTTTTCCTTGTTTTGGTTACATAGCGTTACAAAACATAGCCCAAAACCTTTTTAGTAATAACACCTATAAAATATGTAGTAATAAATATTCACCGAGTGATTCTTTATTTATAAGCGCACTAACAGAAAGACGGACAAACCTAGATAGCTATATAAGGATATTATATTAACAATATTTATGTAAAAGATTGTAGAATAATGTACGGTAAGTAATTGTAATCTGTTCGGAACCGTCAGGGTGCGAGTTCTACTCGCTACTTGTCCAATTTTGTTTGTTAGTATTTCGCTTTGATTACGATGACGCGTCATCTCACGTTTCGATATCAGCTAGAGTAAATATGCTCGGTCGGTTGTAAATGCTGGTGAAGACTTTTTTAAAGAATTGTACGCCTATTTTCTGCAAATTAAATTTTTATATCAGTCCCGCAAATCCTACATGTGTAATCCCTTATCACTGATCCCGCGATTGCGGGTTTGGCTTACCTAGTAAATACGGTACTTACAACAAAAACAAAAAAGAACTTTTTAAATTTTAGTCTATCTTTTTGTTCCGGGTAATCTCCGAAACGGTTGGACCGATTTTGACGAGACTTTCACTAGCAGATTGCCGATGTTATAAGGACAAACTTAGGCTTCTTTCTTTTTAGAAAAAGAATGAGTGTTCTGCGTAAATAAAAATCAATTCGTAAAAACGACGATTTTAGAGCGTTTAAATGGTTTACGCTGAGTAAACCTAGGTACCTTTTCAGAGAATTCAGAAGGTTTAATTATCCTTATTGTATAACAAATGGAAGTAGGTACCGACACTGGTTGTGTAAGATCGATAGATGATAGAATATAACATAGGGTCATAATTGATTGTATGATGTACATTGTCAGGTAGTAGTATCGGAGTGGTGCGGTGTAGCTGCAACAATGAACCCAGCTGGTCGAGGATACGGCGGACGAAGGGCTCTACCTCCAGCACTGGAGCGAGTGATGCGCCCGGTCGCCATGGTGCAGCCGCCCGGAAACCAGCTCGCTACTCACCTTCTCGCTGCTCGATCTATACCTGATGCAGACGCTCTCGCCAGGGATTTAAACAACGTCTTTACCATGGCCAGGTTCTTTTATAATACTATCTGCTACAAAGTGATTTTGTTTCTTGCATATATTTTGTATCCCATTTAAATTAAAATCAAAATGAAAAATGTTTTATTCGGTTTAGGCCCTAATAAGGCACTTATGAATTTGAAAACATTACTATCGGTTCGCAAAACATCCCGGTCGTCGAAAAGAACCGGAGGATTTATCATGATTTAAAAAAAAAAAATTACGATATTTTTTTGTTTACATTTATTATAATTCTTAATGGATGTAAAGAGAGCGAATCACTTTCAGACATCACCGTTAATACCTAATATGTAGAGCAGGATGGTAGGACACGTCAGGATCGCGATCATCATACACTAAAATTAAATGTACCTAACACCCGCCATAGAGGTACGCTCAGGCGTTAGGCGTTTCGGGATCAACTGGTGTATATCCACAATCCTGTGATCAAGCGAAGTGGAAGGGATCTGTACCCGACTGGGTCGCGACCACGCGACCACCCTCCGTATGGCGATAAACCCGTCACAGTGGCTCTCTTTTGGTTTGTCGCGCTTCGGGATCACTCAGTGTATATCCAGCTGCCAAGCCTTGTACAGTGCCGTCTTTTTGCCGTGTTAATATTAAGAAAAAACGAACTAATCTATTAAACTTTTCGCAATGCCTTAACTTTTTAGTGCATACAGATTTTTTATTAGTATAAATTAATAATTATATTGACAGCGGCTTGTTAAGTGGGCAAAGTCATTATGATTGGGGGCTGCGAGCTCTGAAGGCCGCTGTGAATAGTTGCGGCGGTGCCATGGCGGTCGGTGACGTCACACGGCATCGCGCCCTCGCCGCGCAACAGCTCGCTCTCAACAACATCTCCAAGTTGACTGCGTGGGACGCTCAGCGGTAACTTTGTACTATTCACGTTTCTATTGTGATAAAAGATATGGTGTGCGTTGATAAAATGAAACCATTTCGTTTTTTTTCAATATAAATTTACAAAATAATGCTGTATTCATGTAAACAATAACCATGCAAAAAATAGAATATGTAGTTCTAACCACTAATTGCAGTTTTTAAGAAGAAAAATTGAAACCTTTGTTGCATATTTAAATATCCCGAACGTATCATAGGCAAAAACATGTATTTTACATACTATTTAAAATTCTTAATTTTACTGTTACAGATTTAAAAATATTTTGTCTCTCGTATTCTTCGATGTCCAAATAGAAACATCTATTTCAAATCCTATGAACATTGCGCTTGAAGCTTCTTATGAGAGTCTAAAGTTAATTCAAAATCAACTACAGGTTTGTTCATCCGTATATATTTATAATAACATAACATTTTTTGTGGATTTTTATTTGGCAATTATATCTCTGCTAGTTACTTTAATGAGATTTTAATATGTTTTAAATAAATATTCTGGGAATTTTATGTATGTTGACTACCGTTTTTGAATTTGTTTTAAGTCCCCATTAACTCACATTTGGCTCCCGAATACTATTAACTCGCAGGACCTTATGTAAGGGTGAACGGAGTACCAGCGGATACATAAGTAGTAAAAAATGATTTTATTTTTATTATATTTTAATTTGAAGCATATAGCTACCTTGTCAATGACTTTATTCTTTGAGACGCGTGTGGAATAGAAAATTCCTGCTTTCCCGCACAACTGGTATATAATATATTAGGAGCAAGCAAGAGTGACGCCATAATCGGATCTCGCTCCATCCTAAAACTTATCTCGGGCCGGCACTGTTCACAATTTTCTGTATTATCTCACTGACAGAAAAGGACACAAACATATCATTATCAATGCAATTTTCTAGATTCAGAAATGTGTAGAGCTGTACGAACAGTTAAAACAAAGGATGGGCGTAGTTATTGTTGGGCCGCCAGGCTCCGGGAAAACAACAATAAGACGGCTACTTAAAACGGTATGTATTATATTTACCTCTGTAGTAGTTCAATATTAATAGAATTGAAAGGTCCATATACCTATTAAGTTTTGTGGAAAATCTTTTTGACTGGTCGTCGAGAATAACAGTTAATTCATTCGAAATAACTCGTTTTCATCATTATTTTTTATTGGCGTCCTCCAGTCTCTAGATGTCTTTTAACGAATTAAAACGAATACACAGCAATCTTTGAAATATTCTTACACTTGACTTTATAGAAGACAACTTACCATCAAGTGGTCCTTTCCGGCGCATTTCAACAAGAAAAAGGAATAGTTTTGATTTTATAGATCCACAGAATGTTACCGCCAAAAATAATAATTTAGAAATAGATTAGTCTTGTCTGAAATAATTTTCGTAAAATTTGAAAATACCTACGTTTTAGACGTTAACACAACAAGGGAAGAACATTGTCGAATACGTGATAAGCCCAAAGGCGATGAGTCGCGATTGGCTCCTCGGTAGCATCGACCACGATACCAGGCAATGGACCGACGGCGTTATATCTGCAACAGCTTTAAAAATATCCAATCAATCTCCAGGTAAATTATTGCTCAAACAGTAAAGATTTATTCTCAATTCATCGAAAAAGATTCATTTTGTATTATATAGTTAATATAATATAATATAGTATAATTTTTATTTTTACGATTTCTACAAGTACTATAGAATATTGTTCGTCAATTGACGAATGACATAACCTTCCCGTGTACAAAATTTCATAAGAATCGTTCAAGCCGTTTTTGAGTTAAATCGGCCCACTTATTACGTATGTCGCAATTGCAAAGCGGTAGCAATAATCGCAAATTCGTATTATGTAACACCTATAGTATACCAAATGAACTGATTTTGCCATTTCGACGAAAATATTTAGTGATTTCTGCTATCGCTTTGCAATTGTGAAATACGTAATAAGTGGGCCGGACATACAAACAGACAGGTAGACAAAAAATAATGAAAGCTATATTCGTGATCAGTGTCCTTTACCTGTATAGTATATCCATTGGGAAACTTGGAAAAACATTACATGTGCGGACATTACTACAGATTTGTTAATATATTAGCATAGCAGGTCCTTACCATGGACGTATAAATATAAAATTGGCGTTTTATTGAACTGGCCACTTTGATCTGAAATACTTGGCATTGGTTCCAAATTCAAATTTATTTCAAAAGGCTTTTGTATTTGTGTTCCGAATTTGTGAGTGATTCATTCGTTTTCGTACCATTTGATTTTTCCTTAACATCGTTCTTTTCACAAAATGGAAAACTTCAAATGTCGCGTTATTTACGAATATGAGTTCTATCCTGGCATCAGCGCTGCAGAAACAGCTCGAAAGATTAACGATGTGTATAGGGAAGCTATTGCAAAAGAAAGCACGGTATGTTTTTGGTTCCAACGTTTTCCTTCTGGAAACTTAGGCCCAAGAAACAAACCCCGTGGACGGCCGGAGACCATAGATAATAATGAAGAATTAAAGGTGATCGTGGAAGCGGATTCATCGCAAACCACGTCGAGAGTTAGCAGCAGACTTCGATACGAGTGATAAAACAATTTTAATTCACTTGAAACAAATTGGAAAAGTGAAGAAGCTTGAGAAATATGTAGGTACCTTATAAATTGACTGAAGCACAACTTCGCGTTACATTACTCAACCGTCACAATAACGAGGGAATTTGGAATCGTATTGTTACTTGTGACGAAAAATGGATCCTTTACGACAACTGGAAACGCTCAGCACAGTGGCTGGACCCAGGAGAACTGGCCAAATCCTGTCCCAAGCGAAAGTGGACTTAGAAAAAGGTACTGGTGAGTGTTTAGTTGATTAGTGCTGGTGTCATATACTACAGATTCCTAAGATCTGGCCAGACGATAACAACAGATGTGTATTGTCAACAATTATGAACCATGATGGAAAAGCTAGCCATTAAACAACCAAGACTGATCAATCTCCCTAGCCCACTGCTGCTTCAAGGTAACGCTAGACCCCATACCTACTTCACTACTACGACTACGACAGTCGCTAAATTAGCGGAACTGTTGTTGGGATGTCTCCGACACCCATCATACTATCTGGACCTTGCTCCAATAGATTACCACTTTTTTCAGAATTTGGACAATTTATTGCAAGGAAATAAATCATATTTATGAGGCTGTTCAAACCGCCTTCAAAGATTTTACTGATTCTCATTCCTACAATTTTTTCAGCGAGGGAATCAATGAACTACCTATAAAACGGCGAAAGCGAATAGATAATAATGGTACATAGTTTGATTGATTAAATGTATAATTTCATAATATTTCTTTCATTTTATTTTTTCCATTTATAACGCTAATTTCATATGTAATGTTTTAAGATAATGTACTTAATATTATACTATTATATTATTAATATATTATAAATAAATTAAAAATTACAGACGTTTGGTCATGGGTCGTATGCGATGGAGATATTGATCCCGAGTGGGTAGAAGCATTGAATTCTGTGTTGGACGACAATCGACTACTCACGCTGCCTTCAGGCTGGCGCATACAGTTCGGAGCCAATGTGAACTTTATATTCGAAACGCACACGTTGGAACACGCGTCACCCGCTACAGTGTCGCGTTTAGGAATCATATTATTAAGGTTCAATAGTGCATCATTCTTAATACAAGTACAATAAGTAACAAATAAATGATAGTATAGTTTTATCTTACGTTTATATACATTCACATAGTCATTTATATTCTTGATGAATACCCGAAATGTGAAAATTATGCTACACTTATTTTTAATTTTAAAAAGCTAAATGTAACTCATAAAAGGGTTATTCGTGGTCATACAATAGACATATCTATATGAGTTTAAAATTTTGTTGAATTCTAACTATTATTTATGTACGCGGATTTTATCATTTTTATTTGCAGCGATGACGTAAGCTGTGATATAGAAATATTGCAGTGCTGGGCGCAAAATGTTGAATATGACGATGACGTAATAAAAGTAGCGGTGCAAGTTCTATTAGAAACTGTCAAGAAATGCCTTCAATGGTTCACCGCACACAGATCCGATACCATAGTAAAGTTATACAACATAACTTTGGTGAAACAGATACTGACACAATTCGAATATATAGCTCAAAACTCAGGAGTGAACTCTGCACGCACCACTCCTGAAGATATCGTTTATTTAGCTATAGAAAGAAGTGTGATCCCTATTTTAAAAGAAAGTATTGTCACCAGTTTCCGAGATGAGGTGAATCTTTTTCTTTTATACAAGAAAATGTCGCTTTCACTTATAATTAACTTTTTATCATTTAAAACCAGTATTTCAAACAGGTACTCATGGGAATGGATCATAATTATTATTATAATTTTATTTGAACATATCGTGCGTATTAACAGCTAAATTAGTTAATAATGAGTTTCTATTAGATTATGTCCTGTCTCTAGTTGGAGTATTATTTTGCTGTTAATTTCTGCAGTTGATGATATATTCCTGCTACTTTAAATTACCTTAAACTTTACCTAAAACAAAATAATTTATATTATTTTATGTAAAATACATATGATTATCATATCTTGTACATATGGTGTTTCGTTTAATTTACACACTTTATTAAGAATTTAAATATATTTTTTAGTTATCATCTATATTGGGCCCTCCGGCACCGTTACCGTTTAATGTATGCGAATGGGTGACGGAATCATTATACATGTCAACAAGGTTATACGCAAGCGATCCTATTTTGCGATCATGTATTGGCTCGGATGAATCCCATTTAATTATTGTGGGACCTGTCGGTTGTGCTAAAAAGTAGGTATATATCGTGTCTAGCTATTTGTTTCTTGTGTTGCGATAAGTTTTAATTTAATTATCTTGTTTCAGTATTATGGTAGAATTCGTATTAAAAGAATGCAATTTTAATATAATTACAATAGATTGCACGCCTGTTTTGGAGCCAGCTGATATTATCGACATATTAAAAAAGGTATAGTTACTTTTATGCAAAATTTATGCTTTCACGTTTATCACACGTTTATACTTTCATGTTTATCGTTCTTGTGTGAGCCGTATGCAATGCACGGATGATACTTCCCCTCCATGAGTGTCATTATTAGTACGAATATAAATACTGTCAAGCAATAGCTCTCGAGTTATTCGAGACATTCAATTTTTACATGTATACTTAATAGATTTTGAGTACAATCTCACAGTGGTCATGGTAACAGGCTAAGCGTAGAGTGGAGTGACTTCCATGTGCAGCTATCGGAACACTACTATATGTGCTGGCGATAGATTTTGAAATTATCGATGGTAACTAATAAGTCGGGCTTTACAAAATGCCCTACCAAGACGCCTATGATCATGATGGTATTTTTTTTTTTCACCGAAAGCTAAAACCCATTGTAGGATTTCAACCTAAGTCTCCACACTCTCCACTATATGTTTTGTTTAAATGGCTGTTGTAAATATTTTTATACATTTTGGGCAGACTTGAAACCATCGCTATGTGGTGGGGAGATACCACGCCACATTGCATCAGCTGTGTCTGTGCTATTGCCAAATTATGTAATCATTAAAATATATTTTGTACATTATTTTTGGCAATATTAAAATGGTTACAGAGTACCTGATGGTAAGTACGGTACAGTCCACCAATAACGGCGAAAGTCAGTGACACAAATTTCATCGAAAGTTGTCCATTTCATGCCGGGCTGCAAAAATACCTCTTAACATCTCGTTTGAAGGGCCCAATACCAAGGAAATCAAAATAAAAAATCTAAAGTAGAGGAGAAACCGTTGGCTGGGAGTACATTATAAATCTGCATGGTACGGCAAAGGTAAGAATTTGTGAAGTTCTTTATCCTTGTCGTGATACGCGCTACCGTGTACTTAACTGTGGTTCCTTAGACCAGTTCGATTGGAGCTGTAGTAGAAGGTTGGTGTTGGAATTAGGTCAAACAACTCCTCAGAACATTTAGTATGACACATAGGATATAAGCACGACGTTTAGCAAGGCATAAAATTGTAATATAATAGGAACCGATTGTTTTAAAATCCGTTAGTATCGATTGTTTTGTAAAAATAACATTAAAAGATTATAACTATGTTAAAAATAATAAAATAATCGATGTTTAGAATACTAGTAAAAACAAATTTTTTTTTAAAGTTACGTGCCGGGATTGAATCCGTGACCTTTCCGTTCAATAGTAGGGTTGACTATACGAACGGCTAACATTACATAATTTGCCATCCTACATTCCCGATTCCTTATTACTACTACTACCCTTTATATTGACAAAAATCGCGGTAGACCGTGTAGTATAATTTCCCTATTAGCAGCGATATCCTATTTAATTACTCTTGTACGAAAGAGGAGGGATATGTTTTTTCGAACGTATATTATATGTATGTCTATTTATTTGGCACACTCTGTAGCCTAAACGGCTTAATATTTTAGCATACGAGATGTGGTTAGATTCGTCTTAATTGTGGGTGTGACATAGGCTATATGTTATTATATTAAGTGAGCAATTCTTGTATAGTATATATGTAATTGGTTTCTCGGAAACGGCTCCAACGATTTGGATGAAACTTTGTATTTAGATAATGTTTTACATTCCAAGAATACCCAGATAGATTTTTCTTTTTTTAACTTTTTTATAAGACACCGAGCAAAGCTCAGTCGCTCAGATATTAATATTTATGTAAGACATCTGGAAATGAAATGAAAAGCAAAAATAGAAAAAGAATTTATTCGTGTACTTATCTTTTTATTTGCTGTCGTGTCTTTTGTTTAATTGGGTGTGTCTGTGTGTAATAATTGATACATTGCTTTGTCTTAAAGATGTAACGAGTAAGACTTTATGGATTTTATAAAGAGGAAATTATGCGGCATGTATTTTACATTTTAGAATAATGCGGTTCGTATGAGTGTGAGCGGCGGCAGTGCGGGCTTGTCGCGACGTACTGGCGCAGGAGTCACGCTATTCGTGCGGGCTATACATCGTGCACGGAAAGACGCCTGGGGTTCCATACCCGTGCACGCATTCTTACTACAGGTTATTTTCTACAAAAATCACATATTTCTACAATATGAACCGTCATGTAATTGAAAATATTTACCTAATGATATTCTCTTTTCACGGCTAAACATGTTAGTCATTTCATACCAAGTTGAAGGCGTGGTCGTTGCATCGCTTGTATGAGTAAATCGTTTTTTTTCTGACTAACTACACTGTTAGCTATAAGGGCCCTCATGCCTCAGACGGCTTTTACAGCTTCACCGTGACTTGGACGAGTAAATCGGTTGATATTTTTTTTATATCTGGTGTGCGGGCGAGGCCAACTGTAAAAATTTAATGCAACCTTGTAATTAGCCAAGATTTTTGTTATAAATACATAAAACAATTTCATCTCAATCGGATACCAAAAAGTGGTTAAAAAAGGTTTGCAAATTTTGAATTTTCAATGTTACATACTTACATAGGAACGAAGCAAGTTAAATAAAAGTTTGTAAAAAGATGCCATATCGAATGTGGCCTTGGCCCCAGTCTAAACTAAGTTTGCTTCTGTCTGCAGGTGATAAAGAGTGGTGGTTTCTGGTGTCGTGGAAGTGACGAGGAGGGTAAGTCGGGCGCGGTGTGGTGCTCTATGGAACGGGTGCGTGTGGTGGCGACGGCCGCGCACACAGCCCTACTGTGTCCTCGATTTGCCGCCGTGCTCGCATGGACAGCTCTTACGTTAGTGCTCTTTTTTACTTGCTTTATATTATTATCCGTTCCAAATTTAAAAATAATACTTCGTTCAGTTTAGGCCCTAAAAGGCATAAACGTTACACCACCATTAGTTCGGAAAACATTTCAGTCATCGAAGAAAGTCAGCAAGATATTTGATCGGGTTTATCCATATATTATTTAATAATTTTTTAACTATGTAATTATTGTTTAAAATTAATAATTATATTTAGTGGATGTATAAAGAGGGAGTCAGTTCCAGACATCACTATCATTAAATGAAATGATCCACCCTATAATTTACTATTGACAATAAAACCGGCTAGACATGGTTCTTGAACACATTGTCCGGTAAATCGATAATGTGCCTAGATGTCTTTTTATAGTCATAGATCCTACACAATTTGTCTTACATGATAACTGAAACATTATATTCTACATCTAACTAATAAAAATATTTTTAGCGAGCCTGATGAAGAGGAGTTACTACAGTTGGCTACAAAGTATTTAAAAGAAGCCGTTGACAACAATATATCGTTATCAGATGTTTCACATTTTGCTGCTAGGATGGTATCTATGTATAAAGAGGTAATGATGCTATATATTTATCAATTATTCTTGTAATAGCATAAAAATGCAACCCGTAATGTAGGTATTAAATAATACTGTGTTATTTATCCCACGGAGTAAATTGACAATAAGCAATGTGAAACTTGATAATGATGTTATATTTTACGTAACAATGTTTATATCGTAAGATTTTGAATACTAAATTGGGAGGTTTTATTTATGTATTGAAATATTTTGTTATTCAGTAGATATACCCGATAATTTACTATTATCATAACATAATTCATAAAATTATAAAAAATATATATATAGCGAACAAATTCCAAATAAAAACGCACTGTACATAATAAGTGCAGCTAGGTGACACAAATAGTATGTAATAAGACTAATAATTGGCTCAAACTCTTGCGATTCCATTGGACTCGACTAGAATAAACAACTATTTAAAAAAAACAAATTGAAGTATATCAATCGAGAATATTAATAAGCACCCATACCTTTACTTGGCAGATAACTAACTCATATCACTCTCAGCCACATTACAAATGGAATGCTTCCCATTTAAAGAGATGGTGTGAAAATGTGAAATGGTACTCACCCTTAAATGAAAAAGACATTGTAATGGTATGTTTAATGTTTTGTTTGTTTTAAATATTTAACACAAATTTTATGAATTCAATGCTCTAATATTCAATTATTTTTCCGTTTATTTGGTTGTTCGAATGAACTTAAAAAGTTACAAAATCGTTGTTTACCAGATTTACGAATTCGTTTGCATCTACCGTAATTTCAGTTTTAAATTTCACGATTATTTTTTGATTTTAACAACACACGTGTTGCACCTAATTATAATAATTAAGGTAAAGAAACTGATATTAACTCACTTTGGATACGAATTTGATTTCTACGGTAACATACGATACTAGTCTTACGAATTGAGTGCTCATACTGGTTACGTTTTCCTCCGTTAGTAAACACTAGTCTACAACTACAATATATAAATTGTTATATAAATTTATATACATATACGTGGTAGCTATAGCATAACAAGAAGTAACCGTGAAATATTCTCACATTAATTTTATTCTAATGTCAACTTAATGTAAAATGATTCTCTCACTAATTTTTCGTACATTTCCCCATTAAACCGGCTTTGTTGGTTAGGGGCCATCCATAAATTACGTCACACGTTTAGGGGCGGAGGGGGTCGACGAAGTGTGACATTATGTGTCAAGGGATGGGGAGGGGTCCCAAATTTTGTGACATCACATTTTTTCAAAATGTAATATTTTATATCTAAGTACATTAGAACTTCTTTAAGTCGAAAACCTCCCAAACTCGAAAGAATGTGTTCCCTTCCATTCAAGCCCCAAAACCTCCGTTGCACTAAATCTCAACCCTCTAGTCAAAATAATCAGAGAAAAAATTAAATTGGACTTCTGTATCTCGAACATAGCAATATTTTATTTAACAACTTTTACAACTCGGTTATTTGAAACTTATTAACTTTATACCTTTGTTTGATTTGATGTCGATTTTATTGAAAAATAATTTAAATGGAAATTAAAATAATTTCCGAACACTGCTGTTCTAATTTCATAAATTTCTAATTATAAAATTGCAAAATATGTGACATCATACGGGAGGGGTCAAAAAATCATGAAATTCGTGTGACGTAATTTATGGATGGCCCCTTACGTAAATCAATTTGATCCCAAAAACATTGTGTCCATAAATCAAATTAATAAGTTTTTCGATTTCCATTTTACATTTAAAAGTACCTACAACGCGGCAACGGCAACAAAATATCCACGTAAGTTGGGATTGCCGCTGTCAGATGTCGCAACTACTTACACACTAATTGCTTATTACTTATGTATAACTCGTATTGTAACTCGCATCCACTGTCAGCACTCCCCTAGTACTCGTACGCGTTCACACGATAAAACTTCCTACGTTTCCTACGTTTCCATGTAATGTGATGGCGGCATAAGGTATCTAATGTGAGTATAGTATAACTGGACACCCCAAAACTGAGAGTTTTATTTCAGAAAATATCTGAAATGTGAAATAATTCATAAATTTCAACACTCAAAAACACTTTTAGGCTACCAGTACAGAGGCCTGTGCTCTATTTAGGGACCGATTGGTAACTGAAAAGGATAAGGAAATATTTAATTCAATCTGTAAAAAATATTTGAAAATTGAATGTGAATCTATATATTTCACAAGCAAATTACGCACTGAAGGGGTTTATTTGGAAGCCGTTAGTCAAGAGGAATGGTATGACAAGACACAAAAAATCATCAACCAATGTTGTAAGAATATTTATTTTTTTCCTCCTATTAATCATATTCATAAATAATATCTAATTATCATCGTAATACTCTTCGTATTTGTTCAATTTGTCTGCAAAATAGTCCCCAATCAAATGTAACTTACATTAACTTAACATAAATACTTACCATAAACCATACTTAACATAAATTGTAAAAAAGTTTTTTACCTACTCATTTTAGTATCAGGACATGAATACAATGTGTTTGGTGATACTGGTTCGGAGACATGTATGGAATTGGCTATTTTGTCTAAAGCTATAGCACAAACGGTGAGAAGGCCTTCATTTAATTTTTTTGTAATAAATATGAGGGCTACTCTGATATTATTATTATCACTACTAAAAGGGACACTTTAAACTATAACAGATAAAATTTAAAAAAAAGTTATATTCTGAGCGTGCTAGTGGCAATAGCAAATCGCAGTAGACTAAATCAATGGGAAAAAATCTCTTTTTTTATATCTCATGGATCTGTACAGGTCGGATATTATTTATAAATTTTATAAAATTATTTTATAGTTATGAAGCCCAATTATATCATATAATTACTCAAAAGTATAAACTGAATTGGAGATTAAGCCGCAAACTATAGCCTAACAACAACTTAACTGTCTTTTGAGGACTGTTGTAGTAAATGAGCGCAAGAAATGTAGTGGAGTTTTATTCTAGATAAATGGCAACATTGTCGTATGCGTGGGAAGTGCTGGTGTGGGCCGGCGCGCTGCCTCTCTGGTTGCCGCAACTGAACTATCTGCCACAGTGTTCTTCGTCAATTACTACTCACAACTCACTTCTCACATTAAAAACGTAAGGATTTATATATTGTTGTGTCGGAGGTGGTGATCACCAAAATCAACAATTCATCACCAACGGCCGTTGTTGTGCCGATCTGCGTAAATAGAAACTAGATATGCACCGGCTGAACTCGAAACGCAACGCGCATTAGCAAATCACAATGACGGGCTTTTCAACATATGCATGGTAGTCGCGAACCAATCGTGCTGTAGTACCCTTCGCTATTACAATTTCCTCGTTCGTTCCTCAGCAAGGAGCACCATGTGCAGGTGCGATTGGCTTGGCTGTCTCAGTTCTTAAGATGGTATTCGACACCCCATATGAAGCCCGAAAAATTATCTCTGTCTCTGCAGTCTCGTAGCATATTGAAGACCAATAAATTGTTTGTTGACAAAATTGATTTTTTTTTTGTCTATGTTAGTAATTTTACTCAGAAGTCAGAAGTTAGGTTTTTTCCCCCTTTAATTCAAATCTATAACCTAAAATTACTTTCTAATAATTACAAATAAATTCCATTTTTGTATTTAAACAGGCATTAGGTGTGTGTTCGGAAGGATCACGCGCATTGCTTGTGCTATGCGAAGATGTTATATCTTTTAAAGGGGGTGAAGCTCTCGCCAGAATTGAAGCTTTACATCGCGATCAACTGTCTTCTGGTTCAGGTATTTATCTTACCAAAATTGTATGATTTCTTTACATCCACTCTATTAAATCATTCGATCAGTGCGTCCCAAAATGTATTTCCGCCATATTCCTTTACATAATTATTTATAAATTTTTATCCTCTAATTTTATCAATAATTGGAACAATACATGATATATAGTAGGTATATAGGTATGTACAAGAAATAAATACTTTGAATAGACTTCTAGATAAAGTTTGTAGTTTTTCAGTGTAAAGGATATGAAATTATTCAATATTCATATTTCATACGCTGATGAAATTCTGAAAGTTTATTGGATTTTTAGATGTAAACTATAACTTGGGGATCGTCATTTGGTTAGATAGAGACCATGACGAACTCTCGGAATTAATGGAAAAATATCCCATATTATATAACAAAGCCCATCTTCTATGGCAGGATGGATGGTCTGACGTCACTTTACATGATATGCCTTCGTTTATTATACAGAGGTATCAACATGTCTATTTTCTCATTAGTGTATATTTGTGGAAGCAATATTGCACATATCACTCATTATTTATACTTTTTATTACACTAATATGAGTATTTAGTTACACTTCAATCACTTTTATTATAAGCACAGTAGTTATCATAATAGTTATGCTTTTTCCTCACTCAGCTGAGAAATTTGTTTAGTACCAGGTCCAACAGGTAATCAAACTTTACATACTACATACAGTCTACATACTGTCTTTCTAAGCGGATCTTATTGACATTTTTCTATTAACTCTTTTCAAATTGTTTAAAAATGTCTTAGGTTACAGAAGGAGAACGTAACAAACATATTAAAAGAAGAATTGGAAATAATTCCAGTGGACGAATTTGTGAAAATATATAAAAGTTTCGATAAAAAGTGGTTGCTAGCGCCCTGCAGATATGTAAACTTTGTTAAAACTTTCTATCATATTTTGACTAAGAAGAAATCGATGCTGGTCCAGAGACAAACTATGTTATCGGTTTGTATTAATTGTACAAAACATATTTTTATAATACAAAAACAATCGTTCATCTTACTTGATTTCTATACTTAATATTTAAAGGTAAACAGCTCGTTTTATTGTTTGTTTGAACGCACTAATCTCTGGAACTACCAGTCAGAATTGAAAGATTATTTTTACATTTTATAACGTACTAGCAAACCCGGCCGCCACGCGTTGCTGCTGTGGCTCAGAAACTAATTTTTTTTATTCGATCGCTACCATACTTTTCATGATCAGCCCCGCTCTACTAATATGAAGATTGTCTGAGAGTTTCATCAAAATCGCTCTAGCCGTTTTGGAGGCTATAGAGAACACACATTCAAACATCAATTTTTACATATATAGATTTATTATTGAGGAAGATTATAGGTTATATAAATTCACGACACGGCTTTCGGGCTGATTTTATAATAACGCTTGTAACCGCGCGTGCCGTAAGCGTCGCAGTCGCAATGCGACAAATGCTTATAGTATTTACTCTTGTTTGTTGTTTCGCATCTGACCCGCCCCCTTATTTCGTATTTCGCAATAGCAAAGCGATAGCAGAAATAACTAAATATTTGCTTCGGAATAAAAAAATCAGATTGTGTTTGGTACATTATAGGTGTTATGTAATAGGAATTCGCGATTTCTAAGTAAATATTCAACGATTTCTGCATCACTTTGCCATTGCGAAATACGTAATAAGGGAGCGGGGCTGTCGATAAACCGCGCTCGTGTCGCCGGCGCTTCCTGGCCGCGCACGGTCGACACCCGGCACCCCCACTACAGTCAAAGAGCGTCATATTGCCACGCTGATTGGACGTGCGTACGTGCCACTAGTTGTTGTCTTATGTTCATATTCCTATTTGTACAAGACGACGGACTGCGCGAGAGTGACTAAACTCGTTACAGAGTTTACGCGGGTCATCAGCGGGCTTTTAAGCAGCGCTTACCAAGCGCACTAGCCGTAAGCGTCACTATAAAATCAGCTTAAGGAGTGGAGCAGTAATCATGAATATCAGGCAATTTGGTAAGCTGTAGGCAAGTACGAGAAGTAAAAACAACGATGCACTTACAAGACAGGCCGCGCGGCGGCGCGGTAGTCGGTTGGTCGAATAAATTTAGTTAGAAATATTCGTACTGTAAAGTTTCAATTGGAAATACTTTCATTTATATGTTTTATAAAATTATATATAGTTTTATGTTTTACGAGCTGTGCAAGTGACTTCGCTCACGTGGACTAGACAATGACCGCGCGAATATTGCTTCCCCGCTCCCGGCTATTTTAAAGATAGAAATGCTTATTGTGGGTGTTCCTTGGAAGATAGATGTAAACTCTCCCAGACTTTCTTGTAGGTCTTTTTAATGTCTATAATAATTATGTAGTACATTAATTTGCTATATCTATTATGGTTAACTCAGCATAAGCCATATAAGCGTCCGAATTGATTCACCGTGACCAGTTTTTTATTTTGCGGAATCCTAATTCTTTTTCTAAAATAAAAGTAGCTTAAGTTATTCCCTATATCACCAGCTAACTATCAGTGAAAGTCCTGTCAATATCGGTCCAACCGTTTCGGAGATTATCTGGAACAAACAGACAGACAGACAGAAAGACAGACAAACAGACAAAAATGAAAAAAATGTGTCCTTTGTTATAAGTTTTGTATATACTTTCATTTGCATTTAGTAAAAAGCTGTTATTTTGACATTACGACAGACACTTCAATTTTATTAATTGTATAGATTAATATTTTATATTCACGAATGAGTAAATTTTCAGGCCTTCGGTCTAATCTACATAAATAAAACGATAGACGCTTGCTATTTATTATGCGCGCATAACGTAAAAACTACTGGATAGACTTTGATAAAAAAAAAAAAATTTTTTACTCCTAAGATATTTGGTCCTTATATGAAAAAATATCAAGATATCTTCAAAACAATAATTCTGTAGTCCACGCGAGCAGAGTCGCAGGCACAGCCAGTTTTTAAATAAAAGAAAATCTTTATTTCAGTTACTTTAATAAAATATTGGGCTATACTTCGTTTTAGGATAATATTTGTAATACTATTAGAAAATATCTAAATACCATTCTGAATTTTGCATGTTTCGATTATTGTCTAAAAGTTAAATAACAATTTATAACATAGCATAACATACCATCACGCCCGTATCCTGAAGGGTTAGGTAGAGCTGTACACCCACAGTCAGCCGGGTATGTTTTTAGGTCCCATATGTAATAGGGGGCGAGCCTATTGCCATTAATCGGGCACAAAGCCCGGGTATAAACTTTGAGCTGCTACTGAGAATTTAATAGAAAAAACCAATAACGCTTTGTTCGACCTGGGAAACGAACGTAGTCGCACTTACGACCACTAGGCTAATGAGGCTGACAATTTTTAAATTAAGTTTAATACCTAATTGAACTAGCTTTGTTAGATAACGCTTTATATGGATGGGTCCATCATCCACAAAGACAAAAATATATGACAGGCCGGTGTGGAAGCGTTAAGACGAGCTCGAAGCGAAGTAGCAACATTGCAAGCTGAGGCGGCGCAACAAGAAGCTGCGCTCTCCGACAAACAAGCTAAAGCGAACCAAGCGCTTGATCAGATCAGCGCTACTGTCAGAGCTACCACCGATAAGAAGGAAGAAATGCACGAACTGAAGAAGAACATTGAAATCGAAAATGATAGATTACAAACTCAGTAAGTTGGATATTAAAGAAATAATAATAAAGCCAATCTCACTTGCACGTGTGTATCTTGCTAAGAAGCGAACAAGGAGACCATGTACCGTAAGCAGTATGTACTACTCTTGGCACCCCCCACCCCCCATGGTTGGCACTTTCGTCTTTAATTCAAAATATTTTCTAGAGTACATTTAATATAGGAACTGCAATATTAGAATTTAATAGAGAAGTTAGAAGGCTATAACCTAGGAACACATGGCTTTACGTTAAAGTGATATCGTTTTTTGTTTAAAATGTTTTGGTTGTTTAGTTTAGTTGTTTAGTGAATAGTATTTTAAGTAGTAGGTACCTAGTCAAAATCTACGCTCCAGGGTAACTTTTAAATAATGGTGATGTTGTCGAAAGTAATTATATTGTGTCATCTTCAAGAATTTGATATTTATCTCAGATAAATATGTGCTTTAACGGTTTTTGCTGTGTCAATAATTGCATTAAAACATATATGACGGTCAGTCATTGGCATGGGTGGCAGTTTACGGTATATGGTAAAAACCCCATCATATTGATTTGCTTATGCGCGTCGCGTTTCACGAGCAGTTCCGTGTGCAGTTCTTTACCGTGCTACTTGAATTACCTATATAAAAAATATTTTTAGATAATGTATTGGAATCATTTCAAATGGACATAGAAATCACTAACAAATGAAATTTGTTGAGAGTCCCAAGAGCTTCATGCTCATTTAGTGTTACAATTGATTAATGCCCTATAAAAACTTTGTTTTAAATACTGGAATTGTTCAAGTGTTACATACTGGAAATATAGTAGTTTCAGACCAGGGCTGCTTTTAAAACAACTGATTTTTACAATCGGCAAGCAATGAAAATTATGATTAAGCTTCCATTTTAGGAAAAAAGAAATAGAAGCAGAATTATCATCTGTTGAGCCAATCATAGCGGCAGCAAGGTCTGCAGTCGGAGACATACGCCCGGAATCGCTTAGTGAAGTAAGTAATGAACTTAATTAATTTAAAGTAGTGAATTCTATACAAATAATAAAATTGACACTTGGTTTGTAATGTCAAAATAACAGCTTTTTACTAAATGCATGTGAAAGTATGTGCGGTACTTATAACCAAAAAAAATTTTTTTTTCCGAAACGGGTGGACCGATTTTGAAGGTACTATCACTGACACAAAGCTGATGTTATAAGGAGTAACTTAAGCTACTTTTATTTTAGAAAAAGAATGATGTTCCGCGCAAATAGAATAATCTAAAATAGCAGTGCCTAGTAGTCGGCGGCTGTAATAAGTTTGCAAATCTGTATTACATTTAGAATTTATAAAATAGCTAATGTATTCATTATGCATTATTATATGCACGCTGTTAGCGCTTCCTTTAATAAATAATTCATAATTATGTAATAAAAATGTCCTTAATTTTCATGTAACGCTAATTTCATGTTATTCTAGGTTATTATGTGACATATTGTGTTTGTATCGTTTTTGTTAGGTGCGTTCATTGCGAGCACCGCCGGATGTAGTTCGCGACGTCCTCGAAGGGGTTCTGCGGCTTATGGGTATCGCTGACACGTCTTGGCACTCTATGAAAAATTTTCTCTCCAAGCGTGGAGTCAAAGAAGATATTCGGTTATTATTTATTTTTTGTTGATTATTATTAAGAGTTATTATTTATTACTTTTAATATTAAAATATTTCATTAGCTGTTATAATTATACTAGCATCGTAGATGCATCGGATACAATTTCGTGTTAATAAGTGAACTCATAGTACCTAAACTACTTGAGATTACATGCTTCGTAACTAAAACATACTTGTTGAACTTTTCGAGATATATTCTAATATAGAATTCTTTTTAGAAGAATTTATACTTATTAGCCGTTTTCAATTATCAATCGATCGACCGTATTTGTCTTATTGGAGCATTAATTTTGACATCAGTTCATAGAATTGACGTCAAATTATATTCAGTGGTAATCTATAATTATAATAAAAGTATAATGAGTCGAAATCTGTACATTGAAGATATTTGAGATAAAATAATCATGGACAGAACATATTTCGATTGTTTTTGAAACTTTTGTCTGTCTGTCGGTATGTTTGAACGCTAGTCACTCAAAAACTAGTCGACCGAATTTAATGAAATTTGATGTTTGTAGCTTATAGTCTGAAGGTACATTTAGGATACATTTATATACTTATGAATATTTGTATGGTCTATTAGTTGCGTTTAGGTTATGTACATATAAAAAAGAATGTAACTCTGTAATATATTTACCGAAATGAAGTGAAAAGATACCTAATTATTTTATCTTTACATAATTTTCAGTACAATCAATAAATGGCAATGTAAATATTTTTATTTTGCAACAGTATTCATAGATGGCACTGTTCGACGGCTTGGTTTAAATCACGTATATGTTTTCTGTGAGCACGTTTAATCATAATTTAAGAATGGGGTTCTATTTTTTTTTTTTTTTTTTTTTAGATACATTTTAATGTTATTTTTAAATGTTTAAATAAGTAAGAATATTTGTACTATCTTGATTTCTACGAAATGTCGTTGTTTGGTGTTTTATATTATGATTTTTATTAAATTACAATGAACCGGATTACTATAAAGCGTTATTATTCACTAGAAAATGAGGGTTTATAAATTTAAAGTTATTAAATAAACTTAGCTTTTCGTGTAAAGGATTGCAAAACTGAACATTTTTGTATGCCTTTATGTGTGTGTATGGGTTAAAAAAACAACCTGGATATGGAGGAAAATTATGTTAAATAATGAAGATATCAATTTTTACTCAAAGGAAACATTCTTTTATTTTTTGAAATATCAATAACTGCAGTCAAAGATTTTCTAAAAAAGCTTACTTATACCGGGAATCGATCTAACAAAAATTTCCAAAAAAAAACGACTTACACTATGTTGTTGCTCTAATCAATAGGGTCTATGATAAGGATAAAATCTCTCGAATAAAAATTGTGTCATACAATTTAAGATCATGAAATTTAACAATTTATAAATGTAAAAGTTATTTTAATTTTCTTATGATTCCACGATGAGTGTTAGGTACCCAAGTAAAACAAAGGCCAAGTGTGAAGTATTTGTAAAAATTTATCAAGTAGGCAAATCATTTCTACAAAAAGTAATTGGCAAGATTACTCTTACTTCCTGTAATCATATGTATCATTGTCTTACTAATTATATGTTTTTATGTTGTAGGAAGACGAAAACTGATGTTGGTCTGTTTCAGGTGGAAGTTGCTAAGAAATTCCAGATAAATTATTAACCATGAATTTCCGCAAAGTAACGCCTTCGTTAATCAAATAACAAAGACTAATATATCAGTAAAAAGAAATGAAATTAATAACAAAATAGCTAATTAAAAGCCTCCACATTTGATACGTTTCATAGTTATTTATTATATTTATGATGACTTAGGAGCTTACTTTTAAAATCACAGTCTCAAATTATTAGTGAGAGGTATCCGGACAGACAAATACTGCCTGTTCTTTTTTGTGCAACATTTATCACTTAATTTGTTAAAATCTATAAAAATAATAATTTTAATTTATATCTTCTTTAGATATAAATTTCCTTTCATGTTAGTTCAATATTTACGAATTGTTAAATTCTATGGTCTCCTGTAATTGTAAGATCCAATGTTTATTCGAGAGATTTTGTCTTTATCATAGACATCGATTGGTTCAATATAACAAAGTGCATGTCTGTTTATTGCATTTTTAGTTGCTTCGATTCCCACTACAGGTAACCTTTTTTTAGAAAATCTGTGAATGCAGTTATTATTAATTCGAAAAATAAAAGAATGTTTCCTTTAAGTCTAATTTGCTATCTTCAATATTTACTGTTGTCCCTGAAGGGTTAGGCAGAGGTATACACCCACAGTTCGCTGGGTATGTTTTTAGGTCCCATGTTATAAGGGGCGAGCCTATTCCCTTTAATCGGACATAAAGCTAAACTCCGAGCTGCTACTGAGAATTTCATAGAAAACTCTAATAATACTTTACTCGACCTGGGAATCGAACCCAGGACCTCGAGCATAGCCGTCAGTCTGTATGTTTTTTAGAAAATATCTGTATGATTATTAAACTATGATATCGATTAACATTTAAAATGATTTAAGTTGGGTATTATCAAAGCTTATACGGGTCAAATACCATAAGGTGAGATTAAGGTGTGGTGAGATTTTTATTTGGTTACTGTTTTTCATTCACGAAATATGCCACGTGGATGAAGTCGCGGGCATAGCTAGTATTAGTATATAAATATATTTGGCGAATGTGAATGTTTCAGCGTAGACTAAGGTGTGTCCAGAGGTCCAGACTCCAGCCTCCCTAAATACCATACCATCCATGATAAATTCTATGGAATTTTATACGGTTTTTTAAATATTTGTAGGTGCTTAGATGCAAGCCAGATAAGTCCAGCAGCTATAGAGAGTGTGCAAAAGCTATTAGAGAGACGCGGAGCGTCATTCGAACCTAACACTGCGCGTAGAGCGAGCGCTGCGTGTGCGCCGCTCGCCGCATGGGTACGCGCTAACATGCACTACGGAGCAGCACTGGCGCGCGTGAAACCGCTGCAAGCAAAACAAGCTGCACTACAGAGGTGAACCTCAAGTGTTTTCCTTCTACTTTCCATTATCTCACATAAAACCAGGATCCAGAATACTTTAATCTCTACCACTTCCTAAGGGTTTTCTGTGTTTTCATATAATTATAGTATCAGTAAATAAACAATTAATGTTCATGAAAATTACTAATTTTATTAAATATGAAATATAATACATTTTCATGGGTAGTTTTCATGTAGTGTACCTACAGCGAATTTCTTACACTGATATGTAGGTACCTATAGCTTTTCATTAGGCATTTGTTTATTTACTAATACTTAAAACAAAAGCTTTAATTACTTATTTTATTGTTATTACTTTACTGTTTTACACGAAGTTTTTCATTTTTCAAATTAAATCAGCTTGCCGTGAGCGAATCTTACAGCATCGTAGCATTCTATTTTCTTTCTGTTTGTGAATTCTCACAAGTTCAATCTGTTAACTTTAGTTTGGCCTGGAATGGTGGTGATGGTCATTAATTTAGTATTCATAATTAACAGAAACTTACAAGAGGCAGAAAGCCAATTGTCAGCACTATCGAGCGGACTTGCGACAGTGGACGAACGAGTGTTAGCGTTAAAGGAGCAACTGGGCCAGCACACACGTGACGCGGCAGCTCTGGAACTGCGGTTGGACAATGCGACGCAGACCATCGCGACTGCCAGCCAACTACTCGATCAACTCGCACACGAGTATACGGCCTGGGAAAACGATGTAATTTTATTTACTACCTACTTTTCAATAAAATTATATACATACCTACTAGCGAGGCCATCGCAGCTCCACACGCGTTTATTACGCAGTAGTTATTTTCATCTTGTGGTTTTATTTGTATTATTACGCGCGTGGGTAGTAAAATGTCATTGTCTTTGGCGTAAATAATTTATTCTTACTCAAAAAATAAAAATTCAAATAAACTCGCAAATCACTTCTTCTAATATAGAATGAATTACTTACATTTTCTCCCTCCATGGTTTTCATGGAAATGTTTTCTTCTAAATCAGATGTTGTTTTAACTTTGTTTTTAAAAATAGATCTGGCTTGTGTCGAGATACATGTCGCTTATATATTCATATGAGCCGATCTCGTAATCACTAAAAGGTACTTGAACTCGTAAACAGGTTGTAAACAATAGAGTCATCTTTTTTTTAAATAGGGCTACAATCTATTTTTAGACCATTGTTTGATAACACAGTCCAAGTGATAAGATCTTTGTATGCCTGAATAAAAATAATGCTTCCTTGAATCTATAACAACATGTACACGATGTTTCGAGTGCGTTCTACACGATTCCAGAGATTTCGAGATGATGGTTTTTTCTGTTTTTAATCAGATCGTAACAATATGATTGACAATTCTTGTATCCTATCAATTATGGAATAACGTATGCTTTCCATAAAACAAATCAAATAGAAAAAAAAATTAGCACCATAAAAAAATTACGAATACGTAATCAGTGTCCTTTTAGACTCCAATGAAATTAAAAAAAAAAACATTTTTTTTAAATATGAGGGTACAATTTCACACATGGTCATTTAATTTCAAACTAAGTAAAACTTCTATTTAATAACTAAATAGCTGATATACATACATGTAGGTATATGTATTTAATACCTTACCAAAATTTGGAAACTCATCTTTAAATTATCATGTTTTAACTAAGGATGGAAAATCCAAAAACCGTAGCTTACAAAAATGTCTTAAAATAAGATATTGCAGTAGATATTTATGATCATAAATCTAATTCGTTGTTCTATTTACTTACATTTTAATACGTAAATCCTTTTCACGCCTAATAATTGTGTTTATTATTGATCTCTTAACTAAGTTTAAGTTATAGAAATTTAATGTAATAATTACTTTTAACTTACGCATGTTGTAGTGGACTTTAATTAGTAATACATACAATAATAGTACTAACTTAAATTGTCATTAGTCATAAATATTGCATTACTGCAAATAAAACAGCAAACAAATTATTGTAAATCTATATAAACAAGCTATCGCCCTAAGCTCGAAATTCGACCAGCGACTTTTTAATAATAGACTATTTTCTGTTTGACATTTGCAGTATTCATTCATGAACCTAAACAATGAGTGACTAATCTACATCACTTGCTGTCACTTTTCGTTGAGTGACAATGTCAATATTTTGGGGGGTCTAAGTTCAATGGCACTGGTGCGGTTAGGATTCGCAGTATTAATTAATTTAATATATTAATAACAGATATTATAGATAAGTTTTAGCTTTCTGCACTTCTTCTCCATATAAACTTTAACCATGCCAAATCTCACAGTCTTCCGTGCACGCAATACGCTTAAAAAGGTACCGAAAGCTTTTGCTTCACGTATTAATATATAGATAGAATGATAGACGTTTGCCGTTGTGCGCGCATCACGCAATAACAACTGGATAGACATTGATCAAATTCTTTTTGTTTTACTCCTTAGATACTTTGTTCTTATCTAAATAAAAGTTATCACGATATCATAATTATATATAAAAACTTTTTTTTTTAAGAAACTGCGTTTTATAAGCACTACGCGTTCTTCTGTCGTCCACGCGATCGGACCCGTGGGTACAGTTAGTAAATAAAAAAGTCTCGACAAATGTTTTAAGCAAATAAATATCTTTTTTAAATATATGAAACCTTACGTTTTGGGTAGTTTTTCATGTAGGTACTCAGAACGCTTGCGCACTCACAAAGTGGAGTCTGTGATAATATACATAAAATGTGTAAATAAATATTTATCGTATTCAAATCATTACTTCGAAAGAGAAAAAAATATTTCCCCAAATATTTATGTAGTTGATAAACTTTCGTCCTTAAATAAATCATTGTTAATTATTATACAATTCATGTTCTATACATATTATCTTTATTATATAATTCATGAAGATACAAATTTATTAAATAAAGGTGGTGAGTATTTTGCTCTAAAACGCATACATAAAGCACTCGCGGTCATACTAACAGCCGACTATTTTTCACGTCTGGGGGGATGTTTGGAGTTTACAATTTGTCTAGCTGATGGAATATAATTTTGTAATAGTTGTCTGAATAACATATTGAAAAATCAAACATTAAAATATAAGTGAAGTTCATAAACTTTTCTCTGCGCTTTAGAGCGTCTGTCAGAGTGTCTGGATGTGCGTGTGGCTACAACTTTAGAGTAATATTTTACAAAACATATATAAAAATTTCAAGAAAGTATCTCTTTTTTTACTCGCCTTTTTCACCTGGTACCTGTACATTTGTCATAGATACTACTCTGAGAGCGCACAAGCGTTCTAAGTACACGAAACACTACTCAGAACGTACGGTTTCATTTCATATATTTAAAAACAAATTGTGTCTAATCGCTCTGGGATCTTACTCTATAATGCTCGATACATATTCTCAAATTGTAATTTAATTAATTTACCACGCTCTCTTAATTGCACAGACTTGAGCACAAACGTGTACGTGGAAACATGTAGAAAGGACGATTAACATCGAATTTAAAAAAAGACTAAAGTAGGACTTAAAATAACATAATTCATTTATTAGGTTTAAGAATATTATTATTATTATTGTTTATTTTATTTAGAATTAAATTAATCATACAATTAATCTTATTTTTAACCGAATTAAAAAAAGACGGAGTTTACTCAATTCGAACGTATTTTTTTTAAATGGATGTTCAGCCATAACTTCTTTGTTTAATATTTTTTTTGTTTAATAGAGTATACCTCAAGGGTGGTCCCATTTTACTCAAAATAATTATTCTAAGCAGACGAAGTCGCAGGTACCAGCTAGTATATATACATTTGTATATAGAACATAACTACCCACTGTGTATCGTCCTCACCCCATAGTCAATTATAATTTCTCTGTGAGTCTTAGCAATCGAAGTAATAAAGAAGTAGTTACTACGTCCGTCGCAGACCTTTTACATAAACAATTAATTATATTTTGTTGATTGTTGTATTTTGTTATATTTGCGCCTTATGGCGCAGTGGTAGTAAACTCTGCTACTGAGCCGAGAGGTCGCGGGTCCGATCCCCGCCCATGACTGACTTTTGTGTGTTGAGCATAAATGTCAGTTTTTAGTCTGGGTGTTAAATATCTATATATGTCTATCAGCTATTTAGTTACCATATTACCAGCTTTGCTTAGTTTGGAATTAAAGGCCGTGTGTGAAATGGTGTCCTTATATATTTAAAAATACAAACCCTTTACATTCAATTATATTTTGTATGTTCTACAGTTGGAAAATATTTCAAAGGAAATATCGGAACTGAATCTACGGTCATTGTTATCCGCAGCCTACTTAGTTTACCTTCCTGATCTAACGGAACCCCAAGCCAGGTAATTGACATTGATTTCTGTCGATAAAATAAGAGCACTGCTTGGACTTTGAGAAATCTGTTAAATAAAACATAATATACTATGATGCGTTTCAAATAACAAGATAATCCCGTCCGAGCCAACCTGACACACTACTTTTAAAAGTTTTACAGCCATAGAATATTTTATGTGCCTTCGCTAAGTAAAATATTTGCTAAGGTAGAAGAGATTTACATATTCCAGGCAGCAAATCGATACCAAAACGAATTATGGCCAATCGCTTAAGTAATAAATTTAGAAAATGCGTATGAATTCTAAAGTCTTACTTTATGTAGGTACCTCAAAATTTATTTATTTTTATGACTATTTAACAAATTTTAAATTAATTTTAATAAAATTATAAACCTTTTCAGGCGTGAATCCTGCACCCAAAAATGGTTGTGGGCACGGTCTGCCGAAAATCGGCCAAGTGCGAGTCGGACTGCAGACTCGCTCACGATCGATACATTTTCTTTTTTAAACCCAGATGCAAAAGAGGGTTGTTATAAGTTTAACGTATATATACGTGTATCTGTGTGTATGTCTATGGCATCGTAGCTCACAAACGACTGACCCGATTTTGATCTGGTTTTTTGTTTGTTTGAAAGGTGGTTTAATCGAGTGGTTTTAGCTATAATTTCAAGTAAATCTGTTCAGCCGCTTGAAGATTATCAGCTCTTTTCTAGTTGAAACCGGTCTGATTGAGTCGAGATTTGGTATTCTGTTATTTCAATGACATTAGAAAAACCTTAACCTGATGCTGCAGCGTCAACTGGAATCTGTAGGATACCTAACTCCTCACCAACTTACATCAGATATATCGTGTTTGGGCTCATTTGAATAGCCTCAATGAAAAGGTTACTTGTGTCGGGAGTTTATTAAAGTTTCAATTTACCTTGTCTTCGATCTAACTGTACTGTTAGCCTTAAGGGCCCTGAAGCCTTAGAAGGCTTTTACAGCTTCACCGGGCATGCGATCGATACATCGCAGTCCTGCAAAGATGACATTTAGAAAATGTTTGACGCCCCGGTCAAAACCTTGTACAACGTACAGTATATAGGAAAATACGAGCAAAGTCGCGGTACTACACTACTAAACCTGTACAATGTTAGTTTGTTTGCTCACGCAAATTACAAAAATATATATTTTGTTTGAACAATACAATAATAGCACTAGGCTCTAAACTACTGAACCGATTATGATGATTTTTTTACTGTTTTTACATTTTACAGTGAATAATTCTGTTTAGGTGCTTACTTAAAATAAATAAGAAAATTCAAGCTTACGTTTCTTTTTCGCGAAAACTGTGGTAATTTGTTCGATATCTATGTTCAAATTTTTGTGTATAATAGGGGAGCCTACTCTGCACAGAGTATAAAAGATCTCAACGAACTCACCGGGAGAGTCACCAGTATGTGTATTAAAATTTTTATGTTATAGCCGGACCGCTATATCGCGAGTTTTCCTAACGATTGTGGGACGCGCGGCAGCGGGTGTGTATGTATACATCACGAGTGTTTTAGATGTGAAACATCTAATGCGGCGGGTCAGCTTATATTTTGTAAAATGGCCGGTCACGTGATATACGTTATAATTTGTACATGTTAATGTTTTTATGATCCTAGGTACATTTATTACTGAAGTTGCATGTGAAATGTGAAGCAAGATTGCGGTTTAACAATTTAATTTTAATTAAAATGCATTGTAATTTTTGATAATTTTCTGCTATTTTCAGAGATTATTTAAAAAAATGGAGTTCGCTGATAGGTTTCGATGAGTCGTCGTTCTCGGTTATCGACTTTTTGACGACTACTGAAAAACAATTGAAGTGGGATGTGGAAGGATTGCCGTCAGACCTGTCGGCAATAAAAAATGCTATGTTTATTGATCAGGTGAACAATAAGAACCCTTTGCATATAGTTTTTATATTCATTAGGACCTTTGAAAGCCAAGTAATTTCTTAATCTGTGTCAATAATGTTTAATATTTAGAATTTTATTTTGAGTGCTGTTCTTTCATTTTCCAAAGTCAGCTTATTGTTTAGGTCACCTTCCCAAGTATGTCGATTACAACTTGTGCTCAACTATTCTAAGGGTAAAGGAGTAAGGATACTCACTAAAACACTCCTGAGTTTAAGCTTAGGAGGCCTGCTCATTTTTGACAGTTATATCAGCACACACCATATAACATTCACGCGTAAAATTCGCCGTTGTTGTTCTCCGTTTAGATTTAAACTCGAACTGAATATTTGCGGCATTGAAAGTGGAAGAGAAACAAAAATAATGGCAGATACGAGAAGTAAAATGATGGACTATGTATAGTTCTGCATTGTAGAAGTGGCCTATGCATATTTTTAGGCTAAACAAATGTTATTTGTTTTATAAGTATGCATTTATAAATAAACACGCACAAAATATGCACAAAACGAAAACGTAACCATTTCCCGAGAACTTGCACCTGAACTAAATTTATAATATATTTATTTTTAAAGTATCTTGAAGATCAAAAATGTGGCTTTGTACCTGTACTTGTTGACCCCGATGACGAGGGACTCGCTTGGCTGAAGAACAACCTCTCCAATAAGCAATGTGACTTTGTGTCACAGAACAGTGACAAGCTGTTGACTGCCGTGCAGTATGCAGTTCGGTATGTAAAGTAAATAACTTCATATGAAATTTTGATCTTATTGTCGACTTTCCCCACCACTTTAAGATGTGCATTGTCCGTCAATAAGCCTTAAGATTTTTATCAATGAAGATTAATTAAAAAATAAAGAAGGAAAACTGTAAAAAAACTGGCCAAGTGCGAGTGGGACTCGCGCACCGAGGTTTCCGTAATTGTTCAGCTTCATTCACAAAAATAATTAGATGGCATCGCGAGCCTAGAGTTTTAAACAGTGTAGTTAGGCAGAAAAATTTAAAAGCTATTAACTAACCAAAAATAACACATTTTGGTTTTGGTTCATCGTCTTGTCGATTAAATAATGATGTAGGCAGTTCAGTTACCGTAATTGTCACCTCAAATGTCCATAGGCCATACATTGACTGATTTTATAGACGTATCAATTTACAGATATTCGAAATGGCCTTTTAGCATTGATTAAAAATTGGTAATTCAGGTAATATATAAGTCAATGCCTATCGGCCCGTTGGCTTCAAGTTCTGTATTTGCAAACAGCTGATTTGATATAAATATTAATTAGTTTAAAATATGCTTTTAATCATGGAAACTAGATTGTAACGGAATAAGGGCTACAGCGTTTAAATTCGCCGCTAGAGGCGCTAATGTAGAGTGAGGTCTCCGAAATGCCAATTATCACCGTTTGTTTTTGTAATTTTATAATAAACTAGCTGTGCCCCATGGTTTCACCGTGTCAATTTTATACGATAAACATTGCCAACGCACCCGTGTAGGCAATTTCTTATACTTTGTGTAAAACTTTCGACATTTTTATGAGGAATAAATAAATTTTTAAAACTATAATATATCATATGTTACTTGCTGATACTATAGCTTAATATTGGTGAAATTATTTTTAAATTTAAAAGAAAAGGCCCATACTATTTTGTAATTCAATCACGAAAAATTACTTGTACATGTGTTTTGATGTTTAGGGAAGAGTATGTACTGGAAGGATAAATAAAAACGTTCTTACTTTGAGAGTATTAACTTTCGGAAACTTACGTCCTCTTTTTTCTAAAAATAAAACTCTATTGTTTAAAGATAACGCTTAATTTTATTTTGTACACAATCACTTTATAGACTTTTATTCGATACTCCAGTACTACAGTGTTAGAGTACCGCTACTCGACGTTAGATGTCGCTATGTATTACGGTTAAGTAGAAAGTTGATGCTATTCGAATAGGGTTGTAACGACACTTTATTACGAGAATTACTTATCGATGTTTTATATTGGTCATAACATGTCCTCTTCAAATATAATTTTTTAAGATTTTAAATTTCAATATTTTGTCACTAAAAGCAGATCGAAAATGTACGTTTAGAAATGAGACATAATCTGCCGTATCTTTCGATTGCGTTGACTTAGAAATTTAATTTTTCACAACTTCAAGGGATTGCAGACCTTAGTTTTTTATATTAATTTCAGCTTGAAACCTCCACGCACTCCTGAGAAAAGGGTCCTTGACAGACAGACATACAGACGGACAACGAAGTGATCCTATAAGGGTTCCTTTTTTTTTGAGGGTCGGAACCCTAAAACCACAAATTAACATAGAACATAAATAAACAATCGTACACACAAAAACTCGATGAATTTTATAGAAAAGAAATAATCATTTAAATCATCTTAAATCCGCTACGCTACACATACCCCTAATATCAGTGGCAATATCGTGGGAGTGGTGTGTAGTGCCCTAGATCGCTCCCTTGATCTCCACGTGTGTAGGGAAATCGGTATCAGTATTATTATTATTCCGTCTAACTCTGAAATCGGGTCGGGTGAACCCTCGATTTAGGGGTGATTATCGTCTAGGGAGCGTTGTCGCATCGTGTGTTGTTGAAATCGAAACAGATTTCGCTGCAGTATACCTGCGAGTGTAGCGACAACAGGACATATTTTCGTGTTTTTTAATTTTATTTCCTGTCGAAGAAGAGCGAGAGACCGAGACGAGAGTCGTAGATCTCTTCAAGGAGAGGTCGTATATTTCCGATGATGTAGCGTTATCACGTATGTGGATCAATTCATTGCGTTTCATCAAGGAGTTCTTCCTTTTTAGTCTCTGGTTTGGTCACACCGTAGTAAGTATGTTTTGATAGTGTCAGCGGCATCTTGATCGACGAGAGCTTTCCTTCATGATCGGTTTCGTACTGAGCGGCAGTGACGTGTTTAGAGTAACGGCCGATTTCACCCCCACCACTACTGTCCTGATATTAGGGGTGTATGTAGCGGCTTTTATTCGAAACTCAAAAATAATACAGAGGATATCATTCAAATGTACCTGTTGTCTACGGACTCCATACCTAGTGTGGTGAAGTAGTACCGCAATATTGATATTGTTACATACTTTCAGACTGAATCGCATTTTAGTCATCACAGAGGTGACCACGATCCACGAATCATGGTCCCAGCTTTTATATGGATTACCGGTTGCGGCAAACGCATCCGTAACACCAAGTGGGGCAAGGTTATTGTTGCACTGCCGAGAAGAGTGCGTGTTGTCGCATTTGCCACCTCACTACGCAGCTAGAGTTGCGCCAATACATTTCACTTGCAGATTAGATGGACTCATTGGTATGTATGTACTCCCGGTACTCCGCTAAATTAGTATGTTACGCTATATAAATCAAACATAGGTACTAAATATTTTTTGAGTCTTATTGAACGACATACATAGTACTGATCGTCATTGAATTAGAGTAGATGTAATATTATTACTTCTTATATATGAGATAAGTGGTGTGAACGAGTTACCTTACAATAGATTAAAATGCATTGACAGAAACTCTTTAAAAGTGCCTATTATTAGGGTCCACCTATTGTGAACGAAAAACTTACTGCAAACTTACGCAAGCTTAGTCTTCGAAGTGTTGTTTTTTTTAATAAGTTATAACAAAGTGTGTTCCATTCACTCTTTCTTCCGAACCATTCTTTTCATACCGAAGTCACCCATTCAATATTAATTCCAGGTTAATTGTATAGATAAAACGCGCCTAAAACTACATAAATAATCTTTTGGTGGATGGGAGGCTTCCTTATCTGACTTCAGTATTAGAATAATAATGCTTTTTTACAGATCAACTAGTTAATTACGCATTACAGCAGCAAAATCCCGAAGTTAATGAGAAGTCTAAAGAAATCAAGTTAAAGAAAGCGACGTTACAAAAACAACAACACGAGCTACAGGTATAAAAATATAAATGCTCTTTATTTACGCAAATACAAGCTTCCTTCATAAACTAAAAATAAGTAAAACAATATTCCATAATGCACCACTGCAGATAACAAACACTAGTTTATAAATTACCATTTATAAATAATGTTTTCGACCACAGTTTTGAATCAAGTCAAATTAAAAGATAAAATATATAAAATTACTAACTCAATAAAATGTAACATTGATGATCGTATATTAAGCTAAACTTAAAATTACAGGAGAATCTCCTGCGGGACCTGTCCGGCAATGCAGACATACTTCACGATGCGAACATCCTAGCGTCTCTAAAGGGAACACGTGAAACGAACTGGACAATAACACAAGCTCTGGAAGCAGCACGCGCACTGGAGCTCGATTATGAAGCCGCGAGCGATGCGTACGCGCCGAGCGCTCGACGCGCAGCGCTCTTAACGCTAGCTGTGAAGCGGCTGGCCACACGTCGCCCATTGCTCGCACTGCCGACTGACGTAGTACTTGACATATTCGTAGATTCTATACGTAATACGGCGGTAAGTAATATAAAATATGTTATCAGTAACATATTTATATTTGAAGTTTTATGTAGAATGCCAATAACTAATTGGCTAAAGTATAAGTTAAAAGTAGATTAACCCTATTCCCGAACAAATCGAGTCTGACAGAGAGCTGCAGCAAGAGGTTGAATTATTAACACTAATACAACCTCGACCTTGGAGTAAAATAAAATATGTTACTTTATAAATATTTTTAAAACTTTTGCCTTTCAGGGAGACGCACCAGGGAACACTAAAGAAGTGGTGAAATATTTCACCAGAAGAATAATAGAAAGGGTTCTGTTAGGGCTACATAAAAAAGATAAATATATTGTAGTATTACACTTACTGAAAGAGGTTTACGATGATATAATGCCCGACAAGGTAACTCATTAACTTTTGGATGTAACAATTGAGAGTATCTACATGTTTCATGGAAACTAATGTAAAGATTATTACATTCCAGCTCTGGCAACATTTGATTGGCAATTACGACTTCGTAGAAGATTCCAACATTATAAGCGAAATTAAAAAGTCTTTCTCTTGGATTCAAGACGATTGCGTTATGAAATTGGCTAAGTTGAAGGTTTGCCTCACGCACTTAACATTTTTTTAGCCTACCCCAGATCTGCTCATGGTATAGAAATTTAGCCTTTACTGTTTAATGTTCAGTTACAAATAATTATAAGAACTTCCTGGATCTATACAATTTGTGTTTAACAATGGTTATGTCGATTATCATATCTCGCTTTGCTTCCAAAATGTTCTTGTTTTTTTTTTTAAAATATAAACTGTGCATATATCAAATTATGCTATAGTTATAAATATAATTTTGTTTCTATAAGGTGGCATCTGAAGACCTCTACAATAAAATGTCGGTACAGAATAGTGATCTTTGGAAAGAATTCCAAGAGTCGGGTGATCTGAACATCATTAGCAGATTAAAGCTGTCCACGTTTGAAACCGTAGTTGCGGTATCTACAATGCGACCTGGCAGTCTTTACAGAGCTATTGTCGCTTTCGTTGATCTGATTTTAGGTATGTTATTACTAAAATTTACAGTAAATAGGATATAATGGTTTGGGTTTCGTACTAAAATGTGTGGAGTTCAGAGTAATAAAGAATTCAGCGAAATTTTGCATATATCCATTCTTTCTATATATTTTATACAGGCTTTCATTAATACCTAATGAAACAGAATAAAAGAGTAATTCCCATAAATTGCTAAAATAATATAATTGCTCATTGCATGCGGATTTGTAACAAAAAGTAAATAATAATTGCTGAATAATTTTAACAAAAACTAGTTGGAATCATCTATATAATTAATAAAATTCAAGTGTCTGTTTGTAATGTCAAAATAACAGTTTTTTCACTAAATAACTTAGTGGAGTAACATAGGCGTATACTTTTATTTTAGAAAAACAATTAGGGTTCCGCACAAATAAAAAAAAACTGGTCATGGTGAATCTATACGGGCGCTTAAATGGCTTATGCTGAGTAAATCATAAGAGATATAGCAAATTAATGTACTACATAATCATAGGTATTAAAAAGACCTACAAAAAAGTTCGGAAGAGTATATATCTTTCTTCTAAGAAACACCCACAATAAGTATTTTTGTCCTTAAAATAGCCGGGAGCGGAGGAGTAATATTAGGAGGGCATTCTGTAGGTCCACGTGAGCGAAGCAACGGGCACAGCTAGTACTGAATAAATCTTGTTGTGGTGAACCTACTTAGGTGGAATAAGGTGCAAGAAGATGAAGAAGTCAGAAAAATAAACATTTAAGAAGAAGAATATGCCTGATGTTTACACATATAAATTATATTGGGGGTAAAACTTTGAAATATTGACTAGTGTGAATATGGATATCATCTTACATTGGACTTAAAATTGCAAAGTCATATTAATTTTTAATATGATTGTTTTACCCCTTTTGATTTTTTCTGTTTCTGTGACCATGGAAAAATCGTAATTCGCATTATTTTCGAATACGAGTTTCGTCGTGACACCAAAGCAGCACATACGGCACGCAATATTAACGACATCTATGGACTAGGTACCGCAAGTGAACGCACAATACGTTTTTGGCTTAATCCCTTCCGTTTTGGAAATTTTGATGTTAACAATGAGTCCCTTAGCCCACCCACGGGCTAAACGAAACGAAACTAAACGAATGTCGATAACGATGAATTAATGAAATCCGTAGTAGAAGCAGATTTATCTCAAACTACGTCGGAAATAGTTGCATCCATTTAAATGATACTGCTTTGTTTACGTCAAATTGAAAAGATAAATAAACTAGGAAAATGGGTCATTATGAAATCACTGAACAATAACAAAATCGAGTCGAAGCTTGTTTTCAAAATCAAAATAATTTTTATAAAAAGTGGATCCTATATGATAAACGAAAATGTCAGTCGCACTGGTTGGACACAGAGAAGGGAGCTATATCGTGTCCTAAAATCAAAATGTGTCAAAAAAAGCTGCTTGTGAGTGTATGGCGGACCTGAGCCGGCATTTTTCATTACAACATTTTGAGACCTGGCACAACAATTACTGAAGAGGTGAGTATATTGTGAAGAATTGCAAATGATGATGAATAAGCTCGCTGTCAAACAACCAATATTTGTGAATTTTTCTAGTCCACTCGTTCTTCACGACAACGCCTCGCACAACGCACCATCTCAAAACTACAGGAGTTATGACTGGAAGCTCTCCGTCACCCACCGTACTCACCAGTCCTTGCTCCAACTGATTTCCTTTTTTTTCGGATTTGAACAACAAAGCAAAAATTTCAAAACCGATGATACGGTTAAAAGTTCCTTTAAAGAGTTCATCGATTCCCGTCTGCAGGATTTCTATAGCAGAGGCCTCAGTGAACTGCCATTCAAATGGCAAAAGTACATTGACAGTAATTGTCACGACAAAGACTTATTAAATAAATACTATTCATTTTAAAAAATATTTGGTCTTTTAATTTAATATTTAAACCGCTATTAATATGTAATTGCTATCACACGAGTTGAGTTGCTATCACTCATGTAATAGAGTGTGAACAGGTGGTGGTCTCGTCATAACCGGGGATGGTATAGAGCGCGCAGCGAGGTTGTGTAGTACGGGACGGACCGCTAAGAGACTGCGTCCCGTACTCGTGTTAGCGAGTCATGGAGCCGACCAGCTTGCCGCACACGCAGATAAACACACACTCATGCAGGTTATTTAAATAATATTTATAACGTATCTGTATAGTGTATATAGGTATATACAACGTGCTTTCTACTATGAGACATTAATTCAAACGCTAATTATGTTTTGACATTATCAAATGTTATAATGTAACTTGCATGCATATGAAAATTAATAATAACACAAAAGACAAAATCACAGAGACACAAGTTACAAGATATTTTAATATAACTGAAAAAAAGGATACATAGGAGTACTAAAGACATATCAAATTAACATTCAATGTTTCAGGTAGAATCATTCCATTTTTATAATATCATATTGTGGTGGCAACCACCACTCACACACTGGGTGTGATATTCTACCTCTGTAGATTAAGTGGACTGTATAATTTTAAACTGGTTGGAAGTAGATATCACACAAAATAACTGCCGAATATGGTATACTATAACCGGGATGAGGGCTCACTTGGGACACTTGGGAATATTTTTTCATGAATTTTGTTTTACATTAGATATTACTTTAGTACCGGAATAGATAAAAACGGGAAATAAAAAGAGTCTAAAATGTCGCAATAAAATTAAATTTAAACCACAATATTATTTGAAAAATAATTAAGTAATTTAATTTGTGTATTTACACCGTTAGTGTGAGCCGTACCCAAAGGTGAGTTGCAGGAAAGGCTAAGTAGCGATTTATTGCCTAAGTTATTGTTGAATTATTATTATAAAATGTTATAACCACTATTGTGTCAGGTTGGAATAGAAGAAGGAAGGAATGCGTGGGAGGCGGCGGTAGAAGCGAGTCGCGGCGGAGGATGGGTTGTTCTTATCGTCGGAGCTTCCCCGTTTACAATCGACTTGCAGAACTTCCTCGGAGATTTTACCAATAAACCGGTATTTATATCTAATATTCTTATTATTATAACGAACATTTATATTTTTGTACTTTTTTTATAAGGTGCAACGAAACTGTGCAATGAGAAGACGGAACCCCGATCCATCTCCCTTTGGTCCAATGTGACAGGGGAAGAAGGCGACTGAATGCACCCTTTGCCACATCCATCCAGGAGTAAATTTATAAAAAAGGTTTTCTCTTCTGCCATCTCTGGTTTTTAACGAGGTTATCTTCCTCCACCCTTTGAATTATTTTTACGAGATTGTCCCTCTCGGTAATTTTTTCAAAAGTTTGTCTTCTTTCGCCATCCATAGGGATTAGGGGGCGAGCCTAAGCGAATCTACTCATTCTCCTTCCCCTGTCTCCTCTAATGAAGCAGAGGGGGTGTTGGGAGGAGCACCGTCGGTCAGGTATCACCTGCCAGCCAGAATGGCGGATGTTTCCCGTGGTATAGTAACCCATAGCAACTGTAAAAGCACCCGGTCAAAACTTTTCCCAACTGTTAGCGATGCGGAATGCATATCGCACGTCACTAATTGTGTAAATTTTATTGTATAAATTATGTTTATTTGTAATAAAAATCGTTTTTATCTTTGTTTACAGGTAGAACAATTTAGTGATGATTTTCGCTTATGGATAGTTTGTGAGGATAGAGAAATACCACCAGTGATATCGAGTGCCTGTGTAAACGTTATCCTAGAGGTGTGTACATAAAAATGACATCATTTTATTATTTTAAAATCAGTTGTTATGTGTTCGGAGTAATCTTAAATGCATATGTATGAGTACAAGATAAGACTATATATTACCCTCTTCTCCCTTCCACAACAGAACCACACGAGCTGGGCTTCAGAATCACAGTTTTACTGTAATCTCCATCTCGGTGAGAGCTAAAAAGTTCAATGTGACTTTTCTTAGTCGTACCGTGAAGCTGTGGAACCTTCTCCCGGCCAGTATATTCCCTCATTATGACATAGGCTCCTTTAAGCGTAACGTGAAAGGATATTTATGCAGGCCGGCGTGTTAGCGGCGGCCGCCGAAAGATTTAGATGTCTCGGTTGTACTCAGGAACAGTACCGTCAATGTACCGAGCTATTATTAAAAAAAAAAAACATAACATGCAGGGGGAATAACTAAGGGAGATAAGCTAAGATAACTCGAAAATCAAGCTCTAACGTTTTTAAAATCAAAATAAACAATGTATTATTCAGTTTAAGCTACCTATACTATATAGCTAACTATCATTCACTCAAAGATCTCCACTATAATAACCTCTTGACAGTAAAAGAGTAAAAGAGATAGTCTATGAATATCCTATAGTCCTTACTAATGTTACTGTGGTAATGTTTCCTTAGAACGCACTTTATACTTGAGGGTCTTATCGTAAATGCAAATGTGCTATGGACATATTAAAATATTTTAGGCGCCAGAAGGTGTGAAGAACAATATAATGGGCACGCTGTCCGCTTGGGGTACCTACAGTGCAGAGAGCGCAATAGTACGCACGCACGCATGTCTCGCGCTCTTCCATGCTATCGTGCAGGAGCGACGCGCGTATATACCGCAAGGTACAACTCTTTATTTATGAGGATTCTTTTTCTATGATTCATTATTTATATAAATAAACTAATAATAAAACTGTACACCTCGAAAAATGTGTACATTTTTAATGTTCAAGTTTAACTATTCTACGACCGCCCGCGTCACAGAGCAGTAAATCAACAGTATTTGCATTTGCATTGCTGTGTTGCAGTCCAAACTGTGTCCTTGTAAACACACACTGGTACACAAGGCGTTCCATCTCAGTCCTCAGGAGTAGCAACTTATTATGACTGAGCACAGAACTGCTTCAGCAGTGACACTTCACATCAAGTGGACTGCGTGCCTGCTTGCTACTTCATAACATAAAAAAAGATTGGATAAAAAAAAATGATGGCTTAGTAGTACCTAGCTTGTACGGACACCGCGTCGTTCGATGTGCGTTCGAAACCTTGCAATAAGCCTGCGCTTTTGGTGAAGGAAAAGATCGTGATGAAATCATAGCATGGTGTTAGGGTATATTCTAATGCTCTCCTGGCTAGCTACCACTCTCAAGTTGAAAATCTGTCGCCAAGGGTCTTATAGGCGTGTTCCGGCAGCTACAATTGAGAGTCATTCCTTCACTTAGGTTGGCGTGTTATCATATTGGACCACATCGTCACTTAACATCAGCTAGATTGTCGACATAACGCCTTAAGGAATTGTATAGCGATGTTAATAAAAATAATGGTGATATGCATCTGTAAAGATAGGTACTTCACACAGTCCTTAACTTGTGATGTATTTATTATTGTAATATTCTGTGAATGTGTCGTTGATGTGACAATAAATAAATTAATTAATTAAAAAATTACATTACTAAAGTAAGGAAATATAAAAATGAGATTACGGGAGAGAGCCTGGGCATAGAGAAATTTTTCTATACTTGAGGCAGTCCGACTGGTGGAATACTTCCACCCTACAGAAGATCGCAGCCAAATAACCTTTTGTTGCGTTCCTGCGGTGTGTAGGGTTTCCAGAGTTTCTTGGGGTCAGGGGGGTTCAAAGAAGGCAACGCAATATTGATACCTATGGTATATTACAAGCGTCCATAGGCTACGGTAGCCGCATACTATCAGGCGGGCCGTAAGCTTGTTTGGCACCTTTGTAGTATAAAAAAAAGTTGGTCGTCACGGAGGCCCGGCAGATGTGAAATATCTTAGTAAATATACAAAAAAAAAGTTTGTGTGCTGATTGACTGACTATACCAGTACCAGTACCCAAAAGAAAGTCACTGTGAAGATGTTTATTTTATTACTATGTGTATGGTGGTCGCGACCCCAACAACCGGTTTCAATTTATTCATGTTTCAATGTTTTCCAAAAAAACGAACTCGGCTCCGTACCGCCAACGTTGGCCTAAGCGTTGCCACGCCAACATTGGGTCCAACAATCGGTCTGACCCGCCGCATTAGATGTTCGACATCATAAAAGCCGCACTGATTTATTGTGTCAATGTGCAGGATGGAGTCAGTGGTACGCGTGGGAGTGGGGCGACGTGTGGGCGAGCGCGAGGGTGGTGCGCGGTGCGGGCTCCGGCGCCGGCACCACTGCGCGTGCGCTCTGCTCAGTCCTCTACTCCGCACGGCCCGCCGCTATAGGTGATCATCCACTTTTGGAAACTCGTTTTAAACACTTTTTATTTTGAAAATAGTACCAGTGAATTGATATTTATTTATTATTACAACCTTAAAGTTATATAAAAATGTTTCCATCAAAATAAAAAGCATGCTGCAAAAACGCAGCGTAACGTCACCATTATATAAATAAAACTTAAATTAAAGGTGTTCATACTTACTTACGAAATTTCTTTTAAAGCCAATATTTTAATGCTTACGAATAATTTTACAGTCACTAGATAACACACAACTGTACAGTATATTAATTGAACGATGACATCACATTTTCTGTATGGCGTTTCTATTCACGTTACTCGCAGGCAAAATAAAAATTCAGAAGGAAAAATTAAATATGCATTAGTTTTTCCAGCTTTGATTACTTTGAATTAATACTTAAATTACAGTTAAAAATATCTACTTGTATTTTTCGTTGTATTTGAAGGTGACGTGCGAGTGGTACGCGCTCTACACGCACGTTGCTTGTCCGACACAGCACTGTCCCCACAGTGGAGAATACAACCGTTGCAGCTGCGTTTACCCTACTCCACATGCTTACAGGTACATACATATCTATCAGAAACATATTATATTTAACATTACTTTATTTATTTTTTGCCTTCAGACCTTTTTTATGTATACTAGCTGTTCCCCACAGTTTCACACAGGTGTTAAATTTATTCAAGTAACTCTCTACCGCGCCTTCGCGAACGAACTCGTGTAGACTATCGTTTTCTCACTTCCCCTAATTGACTACAGCTTACAGATTGCTTCATTATTATTGTTCTGTTAGTATTGTTCATGATTATTACTCGGCTCCTTAGGGTCGTAGCGTGAAGTCAGGTATATAGCCTACAACTTCCTCAATAATTAGGCTATAAATTGCATTTTTTTTTATATCTGACTCATACTTCCCGAGATTATTAGCGCGTTAACACAAACAATCTCGTGAACTTTTTAAAATATTAGTATAAAATATCTGGGCGACCGAGCTGTGCTCGGTGTTTTATAAATAAAAAAAGAAAAACACCTATCTAGGTAAATGCAAAGTTTCATCGAAATCGTTGGAGCCGTTTCCGAGAACCAATTAATATAATAAGATATAGACTGCTCTGTCTGATGTAAGTTTAGTGCGAGTCCAAACCCTCGTCTGTACGTCTACGTTTATGAACTTTTCCACATATGTACTTATCATATTATTAACTGACGAATGGAAACACGAAAACATCGTAAATAATCTCACATTTATACAAAAAATCAAAGTAAACTGGATGATGTGTTTTTACATTACCATACTAATTTGTTCAAACCAAACGATTACGTCTTTCTTCAAAGAGTTAACCTTTGCATGTTTTAAGGTCACGACATTCTTCTTAAGTCTTACCTACCCAATACCAATACCTACTTTAATATGTTACAAAATGCTGTCAATTTAAGGAATTTTATAACACAGGATTATACGTCAGCATTCGACGGAATACCAGGTATAGATCCACCGGAACTACTTGGACTACCAGCCAACTGTCGTTTAGCATGGGAAAAAAATGCTGCCAATCAAATTCTCTCTGGATTAAAAGGTTTCTTTATTACATATTTTCTTCACGAATAATTAACCTGTAGACCTTATTAAAGATAAGTGAAGTATGTATCATGCGACGCCTGTCATAAGTAAAATATCTTAATCAAATTTTTAACTTCCAACGTGACGCAAAAAAGGGGTATTATAACATGCAATAGTACACTAATAACTCCCAAATGGCTGAACCAATTTTGAGCATTTTTTTTTTATTTGATATACCACTTGATCGAGAGTGTTCTTAGGTATGACAGTAGGAAATCTGTTTAGTCGTTAGATTATAGACTCTTTTCTAGTTGATAAATGGACGTGTGGATGGATGCATGGCGGGATGTGAAATTTGGTATTCTATTATTTGTCTGTTGTTCTGAATTGTGCTTAGCTATTAAAATTAATAACCTAATTTTATTACATTACAGAGCTGAATTCAGTTAGTTACAATAAAAAAGATGATAACCTGGCACGCCTGAAATCCCTTTTGGCTTTATGGAAGAAATTGATGTCCGGGAATCCACTTCTTAAAGGAGATTACCCAATCCAAAAGGTTTTTATGTAAACTACAATGTAAATTACGTAATTTATGTAAATTTACATATTGTATATATATGTTAATACATTATGTAAATTACAATGTTTTGAAAAGTCTGTTTATTTTTTTTTTATTATTAAAATTATGTCACGCGTATGTATATTATGTGTATAAAGTGTAAAAACAATATGTTGGTTTACTTAACTTATAAATACTGACGACTTCCGTTGTCAGCCGGTGCATCGGATTGCATTATATTGTAGCGGAAGTTGTTTCGGAACTCCCGTCCCTATTCAACGCGATGTCTATACATTCTTCCACTACGCCATCAATGTTACTGCTGAAATGTCTCTTCACGCCTCGTTTGATGGACACAAGATCATAAGAAGAAGCAAAATCGTTGATTGGAAGACCGTCCCAAATCCGCACGGTTATCACGCGCTTACGAACACCTTACTGGAGGGTTGGGGCAGCTGTTGGGGTTATCAATTTTACCTAGGCTATAATATAGAACCATAATTTTAGGGACGTCATACCTATTTACTCTGATTTTTAACCCCCGACGAAAAAAGAAGGGTATTATAGGGTATAAGTTTAATGTTGTATCTGTGTGTCTCTCTGTGGCATTGTAGTTCACAAACGGCTGAACCGATTTTGGTCTTTTTTTGTTTTGAAAGGGGATTCGATTGAGAGTGTTCTTAGCTATGATTCAAGAAAATGTATTCAGCCGTTTGAATATTATCAACTCTTTTCTAATTAATAAATACATGTACACATCTTGCACAGGTATGATTAAGTCGAGATCAGGTATTCTGTTACCTACTTCAAAGATAGAGACCCAACTCCTCGCGAGTTTACAACAGAGATATTTTGTCTCATTGAAATAGTCTCAATAAATATGTTACTTTATTTCGGGGGTTTGTTACATTTTCAATTTACCTTGTATCCACACCCAATGTAACATAAGGTCACAGTTAATTCAGCTTTATTATGTAAATGTTATTAAGGAATATGTTCTAAACGCATATATATATATATATAACAGATTGTATATGCGGAGGGGTGGTGGGGATGCGTGTGCAGCGGCGAGTGCGCCGAGGCAGCACGCAATGCGCGCGCGGTGCACGCAGCGCTGACGAACTGCGCGAGAAACCTAACGCACGCAATGAAAACGCCTGCCCTACTGCACAAGGTCTTCATCATCAATATCTTCATTTCCTTAAATATGCATATTATTAATTTATTACTTAATAGTATAGAAAGGTACAGATTACGGGCCTGATAACACCGATTTTTCTATGTTATAATATCATAAGTAAAATAAAAATATTCGGGCGAACGATTTACGCTGAAAAAACATCTATCCAGGTAAACTTAAAAATAAAACATCGTAATACAAAATTTCACCTTCATACTAAAAGCAGTAATTGCTCACATAAAAAAAAATTGATTGGGTTATAAAATAGACATAGAAAAATGAAATATTATTGTCTGATAAGAATCTTAAATAAAAAACTTTGTATAGTAATAGATTATTTCGTATTAATTTTTGTTAAGGACAGCTTTTTAATCTTTATTTCCATTTTATTGTTTTTACAACAAAAAAACTAAGTTGAGTTTTTCGTCAAATTTCAATTCAACGGCTCTCAAAATATATACAAGTACCTATCGGCTAAAATGGAGTATTATTACCCGACTGCGAAATATGAGGGTTAGGTTTTTCGTTGTATGTATGTCTATTTCTTTGGCAAGCTCTGTAGCCTAAACGGGTTGGTAGATTTTAGCATACGAGGTGTCGTTAGATTCGTCTTAATTGTGGGAGTGGCATAAGCTATATAGTATATAAGTACGACATCTATGAATCAAATAAAAAGCAAAAATATAAGATTTTTTTATTGTGTTTTTGTTGCAGTCGGGTATTATGTTTTCCTTTTAATAATTTAGCTTGTTTAACTGACTTAATAATAAAGGTAGAGTTTCTACTCTTTAAGGAGGCAATCACTATATCGGTTAGTCCAAGAAGTTCAATATAAAAATAGTACCTCCGTATAATTCTTAGCAACTAAGTAGTAATTAATTCTCAGGTTCCCATCGAGTGGCAGCTACTATGGCCTGGGCCGGGGTCAACCGACAACTATATAAGAGAGTTCTCTTATAGAGCTCGAGCTGCTGTCAGTCGCATCGATACGTGGGATGGAACTGCGACATTCATACCAAAAGGTATGTACGAGTTGATCAAAATTAATTCTTAAGCAAGTATGTTTTTGTTTTTTGATGTGAAACTTTATTGTGAGAGTAAAATTCCAAAGTCTAATTTTAGTGCAACGTTTTTGCAACGCAACGTTTCTATCGTAAAAGGCACGGACAAAAGGTAATTGGCCAGGAAGAGTAAAAGAAAGGACTATTTTATAAACCGACATAGATAGATGAGCGCGATCTAATAAAATAATTGGACACACGCGCGTAATTAAACAACAAGGACTAGTAAAGTATTACAAAAACACAAGGTGTTATATAGGTTAAGTAATTTTCATTTCTGTCACGGAGTTGCACGCGCTCATTGTTATGTACGAATGATTTGTACAGATTTACTTATTATACCATGAAGAGGGAAAAGTTAAAAGAGTAAGGGATATTTATCTTACTCTTTCATTGCCAACTGGAAAAGTGACATACAAAAAAAATGGAAAACAAAAAAAATGATTTTGTGACTCTATCGCTGTAACCGCTATTTGGTGCTAATTGTTATTTGTTTTCTAAAGTGATAATTGTCAAAATAGTCGTAGTAAAAAGTCAATTAACATTGTACAGTATAGGGTATTTGACATTGGACAATATTTTGCACGTACATATAATGGTAAGTTTTGAGAAAATTGAATAAAGGGCGATTCAAAACGTCGACGAATATTTTTTCCGGGTCGTGATTTCATATGATTCGTTTTTATTTTTTCTGTGGCACATAATCTCTAATCTTATATTTACGAATACGTCCAAACGTATTGTATGTAGGACGTCCATCGCTATTAATAACGAATCGTCAATGACATGTGTACCTCTATTAGAGCGGGCCGTAAGATATCAACACTAATGTAAAACATCGCTATCTCACACCCTACACGACCTGTTGGTATTTCTCTTTCTAAGATATACTAAAAAGACGTATGCGCAAAATCTCTCGAGAAAACGTACTCTGTTTGATGTCAATATGTGTGTTATTTCAAGAATGCAGAAGTGGAATTTGTAAATCTTGTTGCTAAATTCAGGTTCTGTAATTAAAATTTCAGAAGTTATATACTTATTTTCTTGCCTATAGCTTTTTTATTATTATTCTAGAAGTAGATTTGCGATCGTTCCTTCATCCAGAGCGTGTGGTATGGGCACTGCGAGCTCGCTCTGCAACACTACTGCAGTGCTCGTTCGACGCACTCGAACTTACCGTTAAGTGGAATTGTCATTCAGGTTAGGTTACCTTCTCACTTTATTACACGTACTTAGATATTTGACTATCTTGTTACATGTTTAAGTGCTATGCTGTTAGAATAGGCAATATTAATAGAAGAATCAAAATGCTTATCATAATTTTATTTAGAACCCAGTGAACACATGACCTTACTTAGACATCAAATTCATACCATGTGTCGTATTTACATAAATTTTACTTGTGATGTGTGAATGATGCCTAAATATTAAATCACCTGTTCACTAGAAACTGAATTTACAGTTTCAGTAGGATTTTACCTACAATGGTTACGTCTATTAAACTTTGAAATATTTTGAAACTACACAACAATTTACAATCTCTATTTGATAGATTATTTCATGAATTATGTTAGTTTATTGGTGTTTCGTGCAGTAAATAGTGTGTTTGTAATGAATCCCGGAGACGATCAATTGAAATCGTAAATTTTATTATAATTTACCCAATTTTCTTAAATATCTAATAATCATATTATGATTTCAATTTAAATGTAGCAGCAACCTGCAACCATCAGCAGTATCCGATTACCTCGAACACCGCTATCAACGCCTTCATAGCGGAGAGTTGTACCTTTAAAACCTCTATAATTAGCAGTGCCATCAATAATTTGAATGAAAATCGCGTTCCCTACCACTGGTATACCATTCTGTTAAAGTATCGTGGTGTCCTGAGGGTCAAGGAATATTTTATTTAAACTAAAATATGAAAGTCGTGTTAATCGATGTAAGGTAAGCAATTAAAATTAGGAGTATTTGTAATAGATATACCTTATTCATCGTACGAAGACTTGCATGACACATCCACAGTACGTAAATTGTTACGTCGTGCAAATTATGATATAACCTAACAAATATGCATTTCAACTATCAACTATCATTATTAAAAAAATATAATAATTATAAACATTATAGAAACATTTTGAACAACAACAGTCTAAATAAATTCACGTACAACGATTTTTGTGAATTTCGTCGTGTTGTTTTGTTACCTACTACGTGCAGCCTTACTTTCTATGGTACCTACTTAAAACTAGAGTATACCAAAATAATATAAATGAAACGACAATTATCCGTAGTAATCGAAAATTAATCGAACGCATTTAAATTTGTCATTATTTTCTTTTTAATTTGTAATAAATATATATATTTACGTAATTCTTACATTTTTACTGCAGCAACAATCCACAAAGAACATTGTTAGGAAGAATTAATCTTAATGTTTGGCGTCAGGCATTCAATAATTCAAATGTTCCGGATTGCGATCTTAATACAACTATTCAGAATTTATTTATACAGCTTACACAACCCACAATTGATTTAAAGCACAATTGTATTATCGATTATATTTAGCTTTAAAAAATAATCGATAACTGTAAAATATACTTCCAGTTTAAATTATGCTACATCTCTAAAATAAACACATGGTATGTGTCATGTAAGCCTTCGTATGATGATTATATAATAGGTACTTTTTATATACATGTTTCCCGTACAGGATCATTTTGTATCACTCTTCCCTAGATATGAATCTACGTTTACAAAAGATCATCTCAGAAAATGTATAAGTTATTGTTGCAGTCGAAGAGGGCGAGGGTATGGTGGTACGCGGGTTGATGTTGAGCGGGTGTGAGTGGGGCGAGACAGAGGCGGGGAGCGCAGGCGCTCTGCTCCCGGCCGCGCGGACTGCGCCGCCGCACGCGCCCGCGCCACCGCTTCTTTTGCGTATAGTACGTACACTTTCACTCTACACGGGCAATTATACCCACGAATGATTTTTTTTCATGTGAGCATTGTATTATTGTCATTAACATCTTAGGCGGCCATCTCCACGAGCGAGTCTATCGCGGTGATATTATCGTTCTGTCACTTAATTCTTTAAGAACTCTATGATCGTGCCTCCACACGGTGATACTATTGCAGCAATGCGATGAGTGACGTTGACGATGAAAACGTCAACGCTGCGCGCCTGCTACGAGACGCGATCTACTCGTACCACGCTCGCTGCAAAACGTGAAGCGTTCATGCCCCACTAACCTCCACCCATCGCGTGTCACTCGTTGACATTATTGAATTCCGCTCTTGCCCGTCACTGACGGCTCAGGCTCAGTGCCAAAACGCAACAAAATAACGTCGCGGACACGTGGTAATCCGTTGCGACTCGCGGCGAGTTGTTGAAGTCACGCTGTGATCTGTCGCAATTCGCAAGGATAGCAAGGTGGACTTGTGGCCCATACACTCGTTCGTGGAGGTGGCGCTTTAGAGATCTCATATAAATGCTTCGAATGTGACCAATCTATTAAGCATCTCAAATACTCAATGGATTCGTACCTATTTGATATTCATATGGTTGAACATAATCTATACGTTAATAATAAGGCTCAAAAGATTGTTTTTTTTTTTGTGTGTTTTAAACGTGCAAATCAAGTCGGAATTGAAAAAATATTTTTGCTTTTTATATTATATTGACTAACATCACGTTACGACTCTTAGGAACAGAGCAATAAACATAAACGTCAACCAATTTGGAAAATTTGTGGGCAATTACATGATACGTACCATTATTATTATTATTACGTACTTGTGGTTGCAAGGCTTTCGTGTTCGAATGGATTGCGATGACCATACACATTATGAGAAAACCGTTAAAATGTCTTTGTTGAACGCGTCGCGTTTCGGGATCACTCATATAAAATGATAATATTAATCCTGGCCATTATCCGAATAAGCTACAGGCAAAGCCACGCCGATCACGTTAAAATAATGTTCATAATTATAATAACATAATGTTACATTTTCATTTTACAGCACAAAGGTACTCAATTGATTTTGGAGAGCACAATAGAAGTACCCGTGTACAGCAACGAAAATCGAGAAGAAGTAATTTTCTATGCCCGGGCGCCACTCGCAAGAACCTTCGACTATGACACCGCTCTGTTAAATGCCGTAGCGCTATTTATAGCACCCGTAGATTGAATTCACTATACAATATTACAGAAAGGAATAGTATTTAATTAATTTAGTTAGTATAAAGATATAGCTTTGCGGTATCTTTACTCGAAAGTACTAGACAAGCTTATGTAAAATGTATTTCAAAAAGTTGATGTTATAACTTATCTAACAATTTCACTGTGTAGCTTTATAAAGCATCAATGCTGTGTATTAATATTATAATTATTAACATTTATGTTGCACTGAACTTTTACTTAATTATAAATAATAATAACTTAAAAAAAAAACGTTTTATTTAGTTACTTCGTTAATCTTAATTATTCAGTCGACACCAATTACTGATGTGGTAATTACCGTTAATGAAAAGGTACAACACGAATTTATCTTAACTTTTGCAAACAGTAAGTGAGGGGTGTACTTTTGGCTCCACTTTATTATAATTAGTCGAGTATATCCTCGTAAGTGAATCTGGAACAGTAAAGAATAAAATATACATTATACTAAGAAAGCAAAAGTAGTTGGGTTGCGAGGTGCTTTTTGTGTTTTATTGGAAAAATCACCACAATATATTTTATTTAGACCTTCACCGTTCAGTATCCTATACTTATATCAAAAATTCTAAAAAAAACTGTCGTTTAGTTTTTTAATATTTTGTGTTTACTTGTATTACAACTAGCTGTGTGCGCGGTTTCGCTCATGTGGACTACAGAATGGCATCGATCGGGCACACGCGCGAACCGCACTACCTCCGCCACTGATTTATTTTAAAGATAAAAATGCTTATTGTGGGTGATCCTTAGATGGTAAACATATGCTCGAGGTAACTTTTTTGTAGGTCTTTTTAATGTCTACAATTATGTAGTACATTAATTTGATATATCTCGTATGGTTTACTCAGCGTAAACCATTTAAGCACCTGAATCGATTCAGTTCTTGTAATTTATCCTATGAAAGTCCCGTCAAAATCGATCCAACCGTTTCGGATATTAGCCGGAACAAACAGACAGACGAGACAAAAAACTTAAAAATGGGGTTTTTTAGGTATCATATACTATATACTTTCATATGCATTTAGTAAAATGCTGTTATTTTGACATTAAAAATAGACACTTCAATTTTATTAATTGTATAGAAGTCACTTGATGTTAAGTAAAATGGTAGTACGTTATGCCTAGAAAATCGGATGCTTCTAAAGTGCAGCTGTTCAAAGTTGAAAACATATCAACAGGTAAGTATTTAGCAACAGACTTTCCACCTTTAACATAATAGCTAAACAGCGAGCAAAGCAAAATTATATGATTTCAACTCAATGTTTTATTTCGCCAAAAATTCAGACAATCCGAATCTATTACGTAGGATTCGAATCTACAGCAATCTAATGTAGGCACGAATTCATCTCGCTTTAAACGAATGGATTACTCAAAGAAAAGGGGAGCATCGACGCCGCGAACCACGGTAACGAAATAACAACGGAAAGCGAAAACGCGAAATGTTAGTGGTAGGTTTTCACACCGCAAAAATTTCGCTATTTCCATATACTCATTTAGGTTTGAGTCCTACTTCTCTTTGACATTAAGAAAACCCTCCAATATGCAGCCCATGAAGGCAATAAACAGCAAAAGAAACTGAGAAAATAATTTGTGGTTAAAAATACAGTCTCATGAACCTGAAACATTTGGTTACATAAGTAAAATAACAATTATGAATGCTTAATTAAATATAATTTAAGATATCCATTCAAAAGGCCATTCAACATTAAACCGCTGCACAACTGCTGAACGGTGGATTTACAGGGGACTTGACTAACGAACGAGGAAATGGCAATATGGGCGGTAGCTGTACAGCCCGATTGAGTCGCGAACACCACGCATATGGTGAAAAGCCTGTTACAGTGATTCGCTTATACCCTTCGCGTTTCGGGATCAGCTGGTGCATACTTAGTTTCTGGCTATAGACTGCATTTTGTACAAGAGATTATTTTAATGAATAATACAATCGTGACTCGTCCTACCCGCTTTAAACCAAATTAATCACAAGTCAAATTATGAACTAATAAGTTTAAAATATTGTTTATAACATCAATTTATATGATAATTAACTAAATTATTGATGATGAATTATAGGTATAATAATAAGATGTAGGTAAATCACTAGAATAACACTGGGAGTAACCGAGTAATTATTATACGTGACAACATCTGGGCGCTTATATGTTACTTGCTAGCATGAGTTATGTACGCCTGAGTTATTTAAAAACTTCTATTTATATAGTTATAGAGGAACAAAGACGCTTCTAAAACGTGTAAGGCATATTTCCCACAAAGAACAACTACTTCTGAGTGATATTAACAGAATAAATGTCTATCATGAAAAGTTACAAAATGTGCAGTTACCCTTGTCTTACTGAAGGTGCGAATAATAGTTTGTTATTTAAAGTTGGTAATTATAGTTTGTTTGTATTGAACGTAAAATGTAATACAAATAAATACAATTGCAATTCGTTTATTTTTTTTATTTTTTAGATCTGACTACACTGTTAGCCTTAGGGGCCCTAAAGCCGCTGCGGCTTTGACAGCTTCACCGGGCTTGGGGGCGAGCGCAGAGGGCACTCAGCCGCGAAAGTTGTTAGGACGACTCGCACGAGGGTGCCAAAGTGGCCGGACCTCGGCTCGGGCGGTCGTCGCGTTCGCAAATAAGTCGCGATCTATTCGAATCCCTACACCTACGATTCGAGCTAATTAAAATATACTCATAGGCACGTTCCCTTCCTCCTGGGAGGAAGGAAGGAAACATACGTATGTGCATTTAGTAAACGGAAATGTTTTCGACACTAACTAGCGCAAAAAAAAAAAAAAATGGTCCCTCACAGAACCTATGTGGTGTGCACGTGTGTAGTGATGTATGTAGGTAGCTAAATGATGCACGTATAGTGTCACTTGTATCGCGCGGGCGGTTGCCTGACCCAAGGGCTTCACGCCGAGGAAACGGACCTAGGCTTGGGTTACCGCTGGAGAGGGTGGACGTGACGGGTGTGCGGGAGCGAAGTTTACCGCCCGTCCTCTGCGGAGAGAACGGTGGTTACGCGGGCGTGGGCGCTGGCACGCTCTGTTTGGAGAGACGGATGAGTAGTATTTATTCGCATTTCGGGTGGTGGGTACCGCGACATACGTAGCGGCTGCTTTAATTAGCGGGTTCGCGTGATTCGACGCGGTGTCGAAATAGGATCGAGAGAGCTGCTTAACGTAGGCATGAATCGAAGTAAGCTCCATATCTCTATGGAGATCTTCGCTTCAAATATACCTAGGGGCCCCGGTAAGATGATAAAGAAACCTATTCTGTATAACTTGTAGCCGTCTAAAATTTGACTCGGACATATGTGCGAACGCAGCGCAACGATATGTCAAAATCGGTCGAATGCACATCTTGTAGAGCGTGAGCTTATGTCGCGTAGACATTTTACTCACCGAACACAACAGAGGATGCAACCGGCCCAGGAGCCACGCGGCCCTGTTCCTAACTCTACGGGTGTGAAGTCTAAAAAAAAGCCTGCTATCTAGGGTTACACCTAGATATTTGGTCTCTCTCACAAAGGGAATCGGATTACCGTAGAGTTCAAGAGGTTTGAGCCTCCACGGCAACCGTGACGAGTCCGCATCGAAGAGCATCGCGGCGCTCTTCGAGGGATTTACGGCTATTCGCTATTCGTTAAACCACTTCCCGAGAGTGGTCACAGCGCGTTGGACTTTATGTCTGAGGTGGAATCTGTTCCTTCTCGAGGCATATATGACTGTATCGTCAGCGTATAGCCCTATCTTGACCTGCGGGAGTCTAGGTAGGTCACTGACGTACAGGTTGAACAGGCTAGGAGCCAGGATCGAACCTTGGGGAACGCCTGAGCGTATAGGGCGGGAGCAATTCGTTTATAAAAACAAACCCTTATATACGATGTAAAAAATCAAACGATACCCAGTACAAAAATCGTGACAGCGCCCATCTCTTATCAATACAAAAAATAACCATGAAAATATTTCATTTATTGATAATCTTCTGATCTATACATTTCAATAAAATTGAAATGTCTGTTTGTAATGTCAAAACAACAGTTTTTTTATTAAGTGCATTTGAAAGTATATACGATTCTTAAACAAAAATAAATACTATTTTTAAAATTCGCGCGGGCATTCTGTAGTCTACGTGAGCGAAGCCACGGGCACAGCTAGTTAATTAAATATAAATCCGGATTATGGAGAGGTCTAGTATCAACTTACTTCCTCGAAGTTTATGTAGTAAATATACTCTAGCTATTCCGTTGTATGTTATAAGGGATATATTCAAAAGTTAAAGACTACATACATATATGCCTCTATTACGAATATTAATAAATTAAGAACAAAATATACTCACAGTAAGTTATCAGAATAAAATCGGTATTTCGTAAAAAAATTATGAACATTATAACAATTATTAAAATAATTAAAATTGCTATTGACAATACATATAGTATGTTCATGTTTAGTTCTTTAGTTGGAACACACTTTGCATCTATGTTGCCGATGTAGTATACCAAGCTGGAAAATAATAATGAGTTTTAGTAACATTTCTAAGATAGGACTATAATACAACCATTATATACGATATCAGTGCTTGGCGTGAAAATATTGACAAAAAATTGCAACGGTTTCCCGACGCAGAACATTTATTTTATTTTATGAGAATTTACTCATTCCAGGAGCGGATTATACAACAAGTAGCAAAGGAATCCAATAAGCGGAATCCCATCAAGAAATTTTCGGGAAAAAAAATTTTACTCTGAAAAGTTTTTAATAATTTATGAATTTTACCACAATCTCACCTGATGTTATGTGACGATACAGCCAAGATGGTAAAACTTACCTACTAAGCTTAGAAGGGACTGGCTCTCAAGTGCAGTTGTCGTTAGATTTTCAACTTGAGGGCGGCAGCTGGTCAGGCGTGCATTAGAATATGCTCTACCACCACGCTATTGGTTTCATAATAATGTAATAGTTCACCGAAAGCTCAGCTATTATTCTACTATCGAATCTGAGCCATCATCGCTTCAATTCGGCTTTCATTGAAAGTGTTATTAATTATGCATTAAATTCGGCATTATGATGAAATCATGGTATTTTAGGGCATTTCATAATGCTCGCCTAGATGTTTTTGTTCCCGGGATGCCGAATTTCGGTGGTAGTTCGGTTCCGAAAGTCCGGTATTAAATTTGACAAATCCCGGGATTTACGGAATTGACAAAAGTTAAAAAAATTTACATAACACTAAACGCATTCATTTCACTTGACAATTTGTCAGCCATCCTGTTCTTACAGCTGGTTTGATTAGATTGAACCGCGACAACTCGGCGCGGCATGGAGATGAACCATTCAATTCGTTATTATTTCATATATTTTATTTTCGTGATGCAAATAAGTGTTTAACCGTTTTAAACCATATCGGCGGGCTGATTATCTCAATATTAGCGTTCAGCGAAAATTGCGTAACAGATGCGCAAGAGATGCGCAATCTACGGCTTTACTCGAAATGACGTATCTTGTCAATGGCTTATGGTTCGCTGATGGTTTGCATGCAATTTCGTGGCGATACTAGTGCCAAGAACAATTATGTAGCAATCAATGGAAGTATTGAATTCTCAAATATAAACAATTAGCAAATGTTGATGTTGAACAGGATTCCCGAAATGTTTGTTTTTTTTTTCTTTGGTTCCTTTTTCGGTATGACAAAGATAACGAAGTGTGAGTGGTTGAAATGAATCTTCTTTGGGCACGGTAAGAAAATATTTGTGTAATATGAATAACATTACGTTACGAACGATACTTATCTCATGGTCCTCCATAAACTTAATCTAAATAAAAATATGTAGTAGCCATTTCGATGTTACAGAGGGACTTTATCAAACCAATTGCTAAATATCGAGTCATGTTATAAAATAAATGTATAAAAAAGGACTTAAGTGATAAAATGAACCAAAATTTGTATAATGAGTATATTACATTTTTTGTTCTTTAATTAACTACTACAAAAGTGTGGTATGATTAATAAAATTTTATCAATTCAGATTTCATACAGATTTTTAGACTAATTTAGCTTCACAATACAGATTTTTATACTGACTGTTTGTGTTCTGTGCTCGCCGTAACGCGAGTATATATGTTCCTTGGTTATGTTATGTTAACAAAGTTACGTTATGTTTCTTAGGACTCCACTCAAATTTTACAAAAAAAAAAATGCGAAGCGTTTGTTTCAGTAGGTACGGTTTTAAGTGGTTCCGGCCGTTTAGATCAGTATTTGTTTGATTCTCAAGTGATCAACTGGTGCTTTAATATTGACAGTTTATAACTTCATATCTGCCTCATTAGCCTAGTTGCCCTAAAATTGACTGCTATGGGAATTGGTTTATGTAGGATAACACGAGATGAGTGTTCGTAAAAACTATGAATAATATTTCTTAAGAACCAAATTAACGAGCCACTTTACACCAATACTTCAATCATTATTAATGTTATTCGTTATCGCTATACCTACCTACAATTTACACACTTAATATTTGGTATTCATGTTTTTTTAAAATGAACTATGAAGGTTCGTAAAATCAAACAGGATAGTGTTAGTAGATTAATTGCATGCATTTGATATTTATATTATCAATATACACAAAAATGTATAAATTACTAATAATTATTGAACAGAACGATCAGCAATCGGCCACAAAATCAATACAGGGGTTATCGCAATTTAACAGATCAAATTGCTCTCCGATGGCGCGACGTTTGTTTGCAAGTCTTACGTGATACGAAATTCTTCTCAAAACTATAGAAAATAGTGCACATTTAGTTTATTTATTATTCTACAGAGGCAGCACTGTCGTCGCTCTGCTATGGCGCTGTTATGGCTCATACGTAATATAAATTCGCAATTTCTAAGCAAATATTTAGCGATTTCTGCTATCGCTTTGCTATTGCGAAATACATATTAAGGCGGCTGGTCATTTTCATTTAATGAGGTGATTACTTATCTCTGTACAATAGTGTTTGTTACGGGACCTTAAGTTTGTTAGTTTTTTTTTTTTGGAAATTTAAGGTGTAGACAGAAGTCATATTTTATTTTAAAGGATGTTTGAAGTGGTTTGATTTTGTTTAACTTACTTTTTCTGACAAGGCTTACAATGTAACCAAATCTGGTTATTACGGATTTTTAAGTCTAATTAAGTTGATGTTTGTTTTGATAGATTAAGGTGTTAATGTCTGGGCGACCGAGCTACGCTCGCTGTCTTACATAGAAAATAAAAGAAAAACACCTAGGTATGTAAGTAAACTTGTAATGTAAAACATTATCTAATTAATACAAAATTTCATCCAAATGGTAGGATAAGTTTCCGAGAACCAATTTCGAATCAGAGAAGGGTATATGGGTACCTACCCCAATGACATTACCAAAAAAATATCAAAATTTTATTTATTTTGAAAATAAAATATTATTGCGATTTAAAATTAACATATTTAGTTGTAGTTATTTCTTCAAATAAACAAACAACTTGTGTCTATCTAATCTAACTAATACAATTAAGTGTGAAAGTTATGTTGAATTTTGCTGAAGTTTGAATTTCGTACTTTTTTAACTTATTATTCTATGAACGTTTTATTTTTTTTGGAATAAAGAAATAATTAAAAAGCAGATTTATCTGTAAACAATGCCGAAATCCCGAAATTAGAAAAAAGGGCCGGGATCGAATCCTCTACTCGTCGGACTATTAAAAAACAAGTTGAAAATTTTGTCGCTAAGCTTCTTTCGGTGTATTTCTAATTCCGGCATTTGAATATAACAGACATTTTGTTTTCTAAGCTTAGCGTGTTGCCATATTCAATCGGTCGTTATTATATTTAACAACAGATGACATTTTAACACGTTCACACACATGCGCGCGCGCACACTCCCTATTTTTATTTTTTATTTTTCCCATAATCACCTTTTATGATACTAAAAGGAGGAGATGGGGTGGGGTGGTGCTGTTCTAAGTCGGCAAACACACGGATGCAAGCAACACAGGACCGGTCGTTGTGGTAATATTTTGGGGAGGCCTATGTCTAGTACTTCTAGCAGTGGACGTCTATTGGCTGAATGGATGGAAAGCAGTGATACAATCTTTGATTACTTTAGGATCAAGTGTTGCTAATTGAGCTTAGTTCCGTCAGTATTGTAAACGTTTTCCAGAGCATAATTTTCTTTCTTTGAGATGCCCTAACAAGAATAAGCTGATGAGGAATCAGCAGACAGATTTTCTCCTTGTATTTGAGCAATCCGTGCTTGTTTGAAACTTCGTTTGCACATCAAATCTTTTTATGAAATTGTATTGGGCTTTGAATAGAATTTAATTGAAATTTATTTATTATTTAAGTATGTTGTCTAAGCACGTCATGTTCGCCTTTAACTATACAGGATTTTAGTTTTATATTATGAATAGTTTTTAATAATGTATAATGCTATGTTATATTTGAGAGCCAAAATAAATCATGCACAATTGAAGCAGATACTGTTTGATACGTTTCCTGATCGAGAGTGTTCTTAGCTTTGATTCAAAAGTAAGCAAGCAGTGGCTAAATGTCCAATAAAAACAATGCGTTAATCCATAGATCCATGGTCAGCTATTACGAATATAATTATTTTGTAATTATTGCCCAGACTTCAATAAATATGTACATATCAATTTAAAGTTTACATTATTTAAAAAAAAAAAAATTCATTTGTAACAGAACTTTTACCCAGACAAGTATGTACGAGTACATTACAAGCTTTGGGGCATCAATTTGGATTTTTGTTCCAAGGTGACGTAACCACCAGAGCGGGCCCTGCTGTCATAGAGCTTACAAATTAATACCACGATGAAAATCATGGTTAAGTTAATACAGACGGATCCAGAAACGCAGAACATTGAAAATGATTTTCAACAGATAGGTTTTTCACCATGAGACTATACAAATAAATCCGAGCAAAAGACTTAAAAGTATATACACAGGCTGATAACATAAACACGGCGCAATGCGCTGAAGTAATATGTTAGGTATTCCTTATTTCTAGCAAAATGTGTTTGCTATACCAACAATAAATAAAAACCGCTTGTTTATGCATATTTTGAATTGCAATGTTTATAAATTAGGTAAATAAAGTTCTGATTTAATTACCCGTTCAAGCAAATTCCACAATCAGTACCGGATCTAATACAATCCATCCCGAAAGTTTGGGGCTCGTTCCTTCCAAGATCACGACACCGTAAACATTCTCGACAGAGATATGTGGCTTGCTCGCAAAAGTATCCATTTGAGCACTGAGTATCTTCAATGCATCCAGAAGGTATACCATAGACCACAGTCACGGTAATCAGTGTGTAACAAAAAATACTGAAAATAGCAATCTACTTATAGCGATGTGTATGGGCAGTATTATTTTCGCATGATCAGACTTTCTATGACTGTAACTTATAAGTAGCAAATAACACTAGGTATATATTTTTGTATACAATAATTACGTGTAAGTAGTACCTGTTATAAATTAATGAAAATAACAAATTATGAATAAAAAAATTCAATACAATTAACCTGCAATTTGTGATTCGAATTACAAATAAATCTTGGGATAATTGTATTAAATTACTTTGTCGTTACGTATTTTATCAGTTGATGATGAGATGTAAATAAAAATAAATAATATTTTACACAATAATACCTTTAATGAAGAAAACAGTTAAGTAGTTATGTAAAATAAAATATACCATAGATTTAACATTGAAATAGGTACTTAAAACGGTCTGTGCCTAAAACTTAATTAGCTCTACAACTTCATATTATCCCATTACGTAGATAGGCAATATAGGATAAATATAGATACTTTATTATGAAATATGATTAACTCATAGGTACTTACTTACATTGCGGTCATTTAGATATTATACATTTAATTTAATGATTTATTAAGTGTAAAACAACTCTCAACTCAGAACAATACTGCTCTCATTTATCTTAGTAGAAATAGGGTTGACTTTGTGACTGTCTGACACGCGTGCCCAGTGCCTCGTGTATTGTATACCTCTGAGCGCGAAACCAACTTGAACAAGTTGTAACTTGTTCCGAAATCCGAGTATTGTCTTGAAATTTACTTATTTCTTTTGAATTATTAATTTAAGTACGGGCATATTGTAATATATTTTTTTACTTACCGTAACATTTTACACTGTTATTTAATTTCTTCGTTTAGAGATATATAAAATTATGTTAAAAATTAAAGTTAGTTTGTTCTCCAAGAATATAGGTATATTAAGTCTATTTAAATCAAGAACAAAACATCAATTATTTAGAGACTTTAATCTTTAACAAGTGTAGTTTCACATTATCACTATTGACTATACTACATAAATGGGAATTGAAAGAAACGATACTATGAAAGCTGAGTTTATCACTCGGCCAGTCAGCGCTAACGTCGCGTCGGCTCTCCGCGATAATCACAGAGAAAATGAATTATTATGAAATTCGTTTGACGTTTGCGTTTGGTGGCGGCTTGGCAGCGTGTAGCGACTAGCGTGCTATCAAGTCTGTGCGAGCGTATACCACATAAGCTACGCCAGTGAAGAAGCGACCAGCGAGGACTATCAACAAAGCGTATCACCAAATGTAAAAATGCAAAAAAACTGTAGGTATTGAGTCTATCGCAGTATTACTAGTATAATAAGTCAGAAGCTATGATCATGTCCGTCCGTCTAACTTTAACATTATACAAGGGGCGTTACATTAGCACAAACGGTATTATGTCTAGGCATCCAGATAGATAATTATATAAACCATGCATTATCGAGTGCTTCGATTGATTCGATGAACGATTTAGGGCTCGTGCAGACGGCACCGCTAACGCGCCGCCCCGCGCCGCCACCGCCAGCCGCCGTATGATTGCTTTACCACTGTATGTTTTTCGTAATACATTGCCAGCCACTAAAAATAACGTGTAGAAATAATTAACATGTTGAGTTTAACTAAAACAAGTTTGTGTTTGCATAATTAGGTACACTTATCTTATAAGTTGTCGAATGTTTTGATATTCATCCGAAGATAATCATAAGACTTAACTCATCTTTTCTTAGATCTCTATAAAGTGTGGAATCCTCCTCGTTGTTCTTTTTGCATCAAAATAGGCTGAACCCATCAGCGTCTATTTGACTTCTTACTTTTATTTACGCATTTCTTTACATATATCATACCTAAGGTAGTATCACTACCTTTTTTTAGTTAAAATTATCATCATATTGATTATGCCTACACGTATGATGCCTACCTACATGACGCTAGCAATGTATTACTAAAAATTTACAGTGATATGGCAAACCAAGCGGCGGTGCGGCGCGGCGCGGCGACGCGACGCCTGTACACAGCATTTATACAAGCCCTTAGTTTTCTATGAAAACGAACTACCACAGAATCTTAAGGTGTAAACAAACTACTACTACTACTGACGGGCGCTGCATAGTGGCGGAAATTACTTGTTTTTTTAGACAGTTGATGAACTTTGACTTAACCATACAATGCCAAATCACGGATACAAGCTGTGTGTTGACAAGAATTAGGAAAAGCAACTATTAAAAATTAGAATTCGGCACAAGTAGTTCGTATAAGAGTTATTAGAAGAAATAACAGTGTTTTAGAAAAAGTTACCTTTGTTTTATTAAGGGTGCGCCCGTGCCTCGTGGTATCATTTGGAGCATAATTTTTGTTCGTAATAGCTTCTCTAGTAGCTATTATCATTTCATTCGGCTTTACGTACCTACGCAGGAACTTGGAACCAGTGACGGTGTGTGCCGGATCCTTAAAAAAGTGGTTTCGCGAATACAGATTATTGCTATGTTGATTTGCGGATACGGATACGGACCTCGAACCTTTACTTTCGTATTTCGTTTGTTTGCAATATGCGCGCGAGACCTTGGACCGATAGCGAACCCTTTGCGTGCGAAATTTGAGTCATGTTTATCTCATTGTGGGCGCGATCTGTTTATATTTTATGATGTGACAAAGGACAGCGTACTGCGTAGTGTAAGGGGTACTTCTTACATATTGTCGGTGTTTTTTAATTTGAAATACGAGTATGTTTCAGTATAATTTAGTTATTTTGAATTATACAACTAAAATCAATTTAAAAAGTAAAAAGTTTGTTATCATTACCTTTCAAATTTCATATAAGGAACGAATATCAAACATCCGTTTAAGATTCTCAAAAAAATTAATGATAATCAAGGAAGTCGCGGCCATTCCTAAGGATACCGCGACACAGTTATCGTCAGTGTACGCTTACATGTAGGGATGCCTTGCCGTGTGCCGCCGAGCCGAGCCTTAACCTATACAATTAATAAAATTGAATATCTGTTTGTAATGTCAAAACACTGGTTTTTTTCTAAATGCATATGAAAGTATATACGATACCTACGACAAAAAGCCCATTTGAGAGTTTTTGGAGGGATCTTGAAGTGACATGTTGTGGTTTTTATTTTTAATTCATTTACTTTGACCCTATATTATGTAATATTGTTGGCGTTTTGCGTGATATAGTTTGGTTTTTGTGCATAAGTGAGGTGGATTATAAATATAAGCTGAAAGCATTCATTCTGATATCCCACAAATTCTTCCTAGAAATTTCTAACAAGGGAGCCACCATCTTGTTAGGATACTGAATCGTCATAACACATGATGACACGACATTAAATTCACTCGATAATGGCAGAATGGTCTTCATTAAAGTGGACCGGTTGCCAAGTTAGGAAGAAGAAGAAAAGACCATTTTTAAAATTTTTGTCTACCTGTCTGTTTGTTCCGGGCAATCTCCGAAACGGTTGGAACGATTTTGACGGGACTTTCCTTAATATATAGCTGATGATAGAGGAAGTATCTTAGGCTACTTTTATTTTAGAAAAATAATTAGGGTTCCGCACAAATAAAAAAAACTGGTCATGGTGAATCAATTCGAGTGCTTAAATGACTTATGTTGAGTAAACCATAAGAGATATAGCAAATTAATGATCTGCATAATTATAGGCATTAAAAAGACCTACAAAAAAATGTGGTCTGCAGCACGCACTGGTATACGATCCATTCCAACTACCATTCCTCAGGTCCATTTTAAGTAAACCTTCTTGTTTAATGACTGCCCCATAGAGCTCAGGTCTTTTCCTAATATTGGTTTATAAAATAATGGTAAATAGCTATAGGCTGCAGTGACCTCTTAAAATCAGATGGACTGCACGCTCGTTTCCTACTTCCTACCATATAAATATCACAAAACACAACACTTTGTTTATTCATTATTGCTTTGAAGATTCCATTATTGTTCTATTATAAAAACAATAAATACTTAGATACTACTAGTCCTACTAATAATATAATATAATATAATAAATGTGAAAGTGTGTATGTTTGGATGTTTGTTACTCAATCACGCTAAAACGGCTGAACAGATCTCAATGAAATTTGGCACACAGATAGTCTATGACCTGGAATAACACATAGGGTACTTTTTATCCCGGTAAAAATCATAGTTTAACCAGTGTTATCCTACAAATGTAATAAATTGAAAGTTTGGATGAAATTTAGCACATAGATTGTCTTTGACCTGGATTAATACATAGGATACATTTTATTCCGGTTAATGTTATAGCTTGACCACTGTTATCAATTCATGTCTAAGCCTAAGCCTAAACCTAAACTTATTATTTCGTTGTGGTGAAATTGGTTAGATTGAAAGAACAGTGATCATAAGGCAAGGACCGAGAAAACGAAGCGAGCGGGCCGTTGCAACGGTCGGTAAGTGCTAGTAACAAATAATTATTCATTGAAAATTCGTATACAACTCTTAGACAGACATAACAACAAAACTTAGAAAAAAATATTACTTAAAAACTATTTGTTTCCGTACTTTTCCCTCTCTCCTATCACCCTACACATCATTAAATGCAGCGCCACTTAATCAAAAATCCAATTTTTTTTAGTTTTTGAACGATTCTTGTATTGTTTACGTAAAAACAAACCCTAAACCTAAGCCTAAACTTAAACCGAAACAGAAACCTAAGCCTAAACCTATTCCGTTGTAGTAAAATTGGTTAGATTATATTTGAACTGTGATCATAAGGCACCAGCCGAGCAAGCGAAACAAGCGGGCTGTGGCAGCGGCCGACGAGTACTAGAAATAGAATAATTATTCGTTGAAAATTCACTTATAACTCTTAGACAGATATAACAAAATCATTAAAATATTTTTTTTTTTGTTTCCACACTTTTTCCTTCACAGGGAAATTTTCTCTCACACTCCCCCATGCCTTCACATCACTAAATTCAATGGCATGTGATCAAAAGTACAATCTCTTTTAGTTTTTGAACGATTATTGTATTGTTTACATCAAGTAAACCTAATCTTAAGCCTAAGTCTAATCCCAATCACAAACCAAATCAAATCAAATCAAACCAAAATCCCAAACCTAAACCTATATAGGGCACGCCAACCGGTTTGTTGATTTATTAATATTAATGTACCTATTTTAAATTATCTGAACAGTTTTGCTACGAGTGAATTCTTTCATTGACATGTGATTACCCCGAATTGATATGAACACGCAACCTTCTGAATAAACTTCAAACCAATTGTAATGAATGTAGGTAAAGAAATATATTGGACCATGGAGAAGGACATAAGCTAGGTACCTTATGCAAACTTGAAGTGGTGAAATAGGGGATGAAAGTTTTATGAAGAACCCATATTGTCTCAAATTAAGGTGAAAATTCATATTTATGCTTTAGGTAAGTAATAAAAGGGGTTTCACGTTTTTCATAAAACCTTCTCGCAAGCCAGACAGTAAGGGTAAATTAAATAATTTTTTGAAGTTTTATTGGGATGATTAATGTGTTGGTTGGACTCATATTGCCATATAATTACAATACCATATACACAATGATAAACCCATTCATTTTTTTTTTAAGCCGCTGCGGCTTTTACAGCTTCACCAAACTTGAGGGCGAGCGCTTAGGGCACTCAGCCGCGAAAGTTTTGGACGACTCGCACGAGGGTGCCAGAGTCGCCGAACCTCGGTTCGGGTGGTCGTCGCGAATGCGAATAGGTCGCGATCTGGCTAATTCCCTAATCCTACGAATTCGAGCTAACTAACATATACTCATATGCATACTCCCCTCCTCCTGAGAGGAAGGAGGGAAACATGCGTATGTGTATTTAGTGATCGGAAAGTTTTCTACAGTAACTAGCGCAAAAAAAAAAAGGTCCCTTACAGAACCCATGTACCAGCGTGGTGTGCACGTGTGTAATGTTGTATGTGAGTAGCTAAGTGATTGTAAGTGCAGTGACACATGTATCGCGCGGGCGGCTGCCTGACCTAAGGGCTTCACACCGAGGAACGGACCTAGGCTTGGGTTGCCGCTAGAGGGTGGGCGTGGCGGGTGTGCGGGAGCGAAGTTGGCCGCCCGTCCTCTGCGGAAAGAACGGTGGTTACGCGGGGGTGGGCGGAGCTGGCACGCTGTTTAGAGAGACGGTGGAATAAAACGAGTTTGCTTTTTCGATTTGGTCGAACGGATCGGTGAAGATGTTACGCGGCCGGCGTTTACGCCGGCAGGCATTGGGAACCGGTACATAGGTAGCTGCCGCTTTGATTAACGGATTCGCGTGATTCGACGCGGTGTCGAAGAACGAGAAACGTGTCTGGCGTAGGCATGTATCAGTCGGTGTGTATGAAGTAATATATAGCGGGGTGGTAGGGATTGCGACCACCATACACATAATGATAAACCTATCTATGATTTTTTTGGTTTGTCGTGTTCCGAGATCAGTCTGTATATTATATCCAATAATACGCAGACGAAGTCGCGGGTACCAGCTAGTAAAAAATAAAAATAAAAATTTTCACAAAAGTATTTATTTGCAAACTTATGACTAGAAAGAAATATTCGAAAATATCTCTATATCACACTGTGACAATTTTATTAACGAAATAATCAAATCACATATTGGTACATAATAAGTAAGTGCGACTATTAATTAGTGCATCACAGTAAACTCATAAACAAACAACGCACAATTGGCATTTAAAAAAAGAATGACATATCTTTGCACTTGAATAATTAATAAGGAACACTTTGTAATATTATATAAAATAAATTTCAAATTCAATAGTAAAATTTGAAAATTAGTAACTATGTCCCATGCAATTATTGTAATTTACTATTCGGACTTTTTAATAAAACTTGTAGATTTACACAAATTTTATATGATATTTAATAAGCCGACGGAACAATAAATATATGATCAAAACATTATAAAAAAATCACTTCTCATATCTACCTACCAAAATCACAAAAACTCGAAAAATATGAAATTGATATCTGCTCAATTTTATAGCTCATAATTAATCAATATTATTCATTTTTTTAATTAACGACTTTTTGTTATTATCGTTTATATTTTAAGAGATACAATTACATATTTTCCTACTTAAAAATTTACAGATTGAGCAGATATTACTTATTACTAATCTGAAGTAGATAAGCAATAATATTACAGTTTTAAAATAGTCTGCCAATAAACCTAATAAAAAAATACTACCAATAATTTCTTCTCAACCCAACAGGAAGCATTCGATTTCTCTGATGGCATACGACATCTGTCTGTCAAATTTAAATTTTAAATGAATTATGGTTGATTTTCAACCACAAGGCGACCTCTAGTTACAATAAATATCAACTTTAACGGAAAAAAGTTAGGCCGCAGAATAGAGCCAATAGCGACGCACGAGTCCCCCCCCCCCCCCCGCACTCAAAATCTGCTGTGATAGACCTGACGCGTAATACCGCTTCAAGCTATAGTGTGTATTATTTACAGCCGTTAACTGTATTCCGTTTCAATTATTATGATTTCTGAAATGATGATAGAGATGGCAGAATTTCAGTTGTTGGCAAGAAAAGTTGTTTATCCGAATATAGTGATTTCCCACCAAAAAGTTTAGCAAAAAATTACTATTAACGATGTCGATATGTTCCTACAGTAACGAGCGTTACAGACGGATAAGATGCTATAATATTGTTACTGTGCTGGTTTGGAGTCCATAGGGAACATTGATCTGATTGCTGCCAAACTTTACAGGATCACCTGCTGGGCTAATAAGTATGAATATTGTCTGAAAATTTAATCAATATTGTTCCAGCCTATTCGGAGCATATAGCGAACAAACATACAAACATCGATATTTATATATAAGATTGGATTCCCGGAAAGGGCTCGGATTATTTAGATGAAATTTCCATATTTAGATAGGTAATGTTTTACCTTCCAAGTTTACCTAGAAATACCACAAACGGTTTTAAATTTCTTATATATTACCAGAAAACGTATGGTTTATACATTATAAGTACAAAGTCAAAATTTACATAGGATCTACACAACTATATAACTGTATTACAACAATACATTGTATACTCGATCAGAGCTAGATCTTGATGATTGAATTTTTTTTGTTAACTAAATTGAACTATCATATCTCGACTTAGTAGTAATACACCAAGTAACAATGTATTTAAGCAATGATGGTTTTATAGTACATTTTCGAAAAAAAAAAAAAAAATTACACAGATGATACCATGAGTACAGCTAATGATAATACGAATAATGAAGTATATTTGAAGTTCAGATTACAATTGGAGATACGCTTCTTTTTTAACAAAAACCAACATTTACAACATTCTTAATCGATATTTTCACCTTGCGTCATTTAAATATTTACATATCTGCCTAGTTAGTGAATCCAATTCATACAACATTCTAAATCGACATATTCACCCTGTGCCCGTATTACTTACTTACTTGCCTGCCTGATTAGTTAAACAATACATACAGCATTCCAAATCGTAATTTTTAATATGCGTCTGTTACTCTTACTTACCTGGCTGATTAGTTAACTAATACATACAACATTCTAAATTGATATTTTTACTCTGCGTCCTTATTACCTGCCTGCCTGAATAGTTACCAAAATGCATTTATAGCAGCTAACGTGTACCAATTGCCGTGTTAACTCATTACTGCTTCTACTTACATTTGCCCTATAAACAGAATTAGCAAAAAGTTATTTTACTGTTTTAAAGAAAAAAAAAATATAAATTACATACACACTCTGAGATTGTGGAATAAGATCTATCACAAACAAACAGTTCGCATCTATTCTCTACTATATTATATTAATTATGGCACTGGGTCCATTAAGAGTGAGCGAAACTGCGTCGAGCTCGATTCGTTCGGCTAAAATTGACGCTATTTAATTAATAATAATAAAACTGTATTGTATAAAAATTTAATATATACATTGTCGACAGATTACGTGATGATGACTGATTAATTAACTAAAAGAAAAATACTATACACACCAGACAATTGGCATAATCTTTTACAACAGAACATACTCATATTTTTGTAACCATATTTAACATTTTTTTAAACACAATAAATGCATTTTTAAAATATGATATGTATTATTTAAAATATGATGTACCTATTATCTAAAACATTGTGCGGTACAACACGATAACTAAAATATCAATTTATTGTATAAAAATTGAAACTATAAAACAAAATTTGGCGTTCCTAAACACCGCTCTACGTAGGATCAACAATTAACACTGAATCTAATAATTGAAAATTAATAATATAAATAATAATGAAGTAGTAAATCAAGGCTCCAAACAGAGAAATGTACGTTACGTTATGTTATATACGTTTGTATGTAGGTACGTTGTAATCTGTTGTACAAAATTTGAAGAATTTAATGAAAATGAAATAAGAATGAAAATTAAATAGATGTTTAGAGTTCGCCTAAAATAAAAGGAATTCAAAATGTTTAGTACCATATTCGTAATTACACTACCTATATATTAAAACAAAAATATAATAATTATTGGTCTACCTCTTAGGTTAATTGTATTGGCGTAAATTGTGATAATAGAGGTATAATATAGCTTATCCATACTCAGATATAACCTTGGTCTAAACATAATACTTCGAGTAATCTTTGTAGATTAAACTAAATTATAGAATTAAATGAAAATAGTAAAAATCAAATTGAACAAAGTACACGCAATAACATTTCCGCCCTTACACGTTTGCATGTGGTAGAGCGCACTGAAGCACTGAAGCACTGAACCAAGACTATATCTGATTGTTTTTCTAACGAACATTAACTACCTAATGACAAATTTTAATGAGCATGAATCATTATTATGCTAAGTATTATACGTTTAAAATTATTACTAACAATAGAATCAACATAGAGTATTAAGTAAGATAAATTCAATGCATTACAGTGTTAAATTTTAAAGTATTACTAAACGCAGTAATCTTCCATATTTACTAAAAATCCATTAATAAATATACATTAAACATAGAATATACTTAAATGCAACGGGAACTCGGGAAATGCGAAGTATTATCTGAATACCCGAGACATTTCGAGAACAAATTCATATTTAATATTTATACAGACCCCCAAAACATTATTCACAAGATAATTAGCACCAATAATGCCTTAAATTTAAAATTTCCTTACAATTATGAGAAACGATTTATAGATATTTATATATTTTATTTCACAAACATTTATGAAACCGTTTGAGCACACAATATAGGCAAAATAGCCGTACTATATTTGTGATAAATAATTTTATTTTATTTTAATTAAACACATAATTAACAAATTTAGCAATTAAACATAGTATTTTAATATAATATTTATTTGAATCAGAACCTTTATTTTTATCGTTCATGGTAAACTGTTAGTTATTATAACTTAGGATATTAAAAAAAAACTATTTATGTTTAGAAATCATCAAAAATATAGAATGGTCATTTTACATTTCACTCCTCTGAGTTTTAATTTAACTGTAATGTTAAATTTCTTAAAAGTTATTTTTTGGAAGACTGTATAAAAAAATTTGATGTACATTAAATTTCAAACATCATTTGTTGTTGTTATTGACCTGCACATTGATGACGACAGCAGTCTGACTGTGCGAGGTGGAGGGGTAAGCGACGGTATTACCCTCGATACAGGCACTCGACTCTCGATTCATGTTGTTGTTTGAATCCTGAAAATTTACGTAATCATTGACTGCAGTTGAAAACCTGGAACGTCAGGTATTTTTAGAAGATCTCTGCAATTGCTTCTTTTAAATAATTGCACTCAATATTTTCTTTATTTACAATACGAAATAACTATTCTATTATCTTCACAACGGTTTTACGGATATCGAAACTATATCGAATTCGAAAATCTTTCATGAAAAAAAAAGACCCTAGGATTGTGATAGGCCATCTAAAAAGGGCTTTCATTTGAATAGGTCAGCGAACAAAGAAAAGAAAAAGCCTGTTCGAGTATGTATCCATTATCAGCTTGTATATCGGTATATCAATAACATCACTATAGTTATTAAAGATCTTACAGAAAATAGAACAGCAGTTAACAAGAGAGTTAGGGCACAGAGAAATGACTTTGGAAATTTCTCTCTACTTGGGGCAGCCCGACTGGTAAAATACAGGAATACCGACAGAAGACCGAAGCCAAATAACTTTGTGTTGTATTCCTGCGGTGAGTGGGGTTCCCAGTGGAATCTCTGGTGGGTGGGAACAGCTTACGATTAGGCGGGCCGCAAGGTTTTTTGCTACCTTTGTTGTTTAAGGTGTAAAAGATTTAAAATTCCATTTTTTAAATACCTGAGCTGTGCGCTGTTTCTTAGCAGGCGGTTGACCGGATAACGTCTCGCGTAGAGCCAGAGCCATAGAGTTTGCTGCGGGAAGTGCACCGGAGTTACCGACGGCATCTTCCTCCTGCGCTCCGCTTTGTCCGCTGCTGTTGATGTGACCCGAACCGAGCGCAGAAATATTGTTTAATTACACATAGCTAACATCCGCTTATACATACCTAATACCCGCTAATACAAACTCATACATATACAATGTGTTTTTTTTTTTTCTTAACTGGGCTAGGAATGAGTATCCGTAATCCGTATTTGAATACTTTAACATTTAGCGTACATACTTTATACGAACGTTTGGTAATATGTGCCGATTATTATTTCAAAATATGCTTTATGGGCGCGTATAGTTCTGCAGGGAACTTTCAATGAGTCTTACGTATATTTGTTATTAGTTAAACAATAATGAACTATAATCTACTAAATACTTATTATTTATGCTTAACTATCAAATTAAACTAATAACAAAGAAGTTAATAAGACACATTGAAAATTCCCAGTAGAACTCTGTAAACAGAAACTATTTATGTAGGTACCTGTCGTAAATTTCAAACGTAGTATATATAAGTTATACCTAGTTTCGGTAGCGGCTATGGTAACGGCGGGGCAGGGGGTGCTAAGAATCCCCGGAAGAGTTCCAGCTACCGACCCCCACGACAACTGGCCCTGGCAACATATAATAATCGCACTCTGAGGACTGACGAGAAGATTGTCGAGCTGGAAGAGGAAATAGACAAGTTACACCGGGATCTTATAGGATTATCAGAAGTCCGAGAGGGTGAGGACACGATAATCATGAAATCAGGTAACTTGTTCTATTACAGGGAGGGCGACCAACAGTCCCTAGGTGGTGTCGGGTTTATCGTCCGGAAGTCTCTCATTAACAACATCGTGACCATCGACAGTGTGTCGAGCAGGGTAGCGTACCTGATACTCAGAATATCCAAAAGATATTCGTTGAAGGTCATACAGGTTTACGCACCGACCTCGGTACACCCTGATGATGAAGTGGAGGTTTTGTATGAGGACATTAGTAGGGCCATACATACCTCGAAAACCCACTTCACTGTTGTAATGGGAGACTTTAACGCAAAGCTGGGCAAAAGAGATGGTGAAGAGTTGGGAGTGGGGCAATTTGGTTATGGGCAACGGAACCCTAGGGGCCAGAGGTTGGCCGATTTTATGGAGAAAGAGGGAATCTTTATGATGAACTCTTTCTTCCAGAAGCCACCTCATAGGAAATGGACCTGGATGAGCCCCGATGGTTCCACGAAAAATGAGATAGATTTCATCATGACCACGAAGAGACAAATATTCAATGATGTCACTGTGATTCACAGAGTGAAAACCGGCAGTGATCACCGAATGGTTAGAGGCACATTGAATATCAATCTAAAAATAGAAAGGTCTCGCCTGATGAAGTCTACGCTCCGACCCTCTAATGCTCAACTCCAAAACCCCGAGAGCTTTCAACTCGAATTGAAAAACCAATTCGATTGCCTAGATAGTTGCATCTCCGTAGATGATATTAATAATAAATAGGCTGGTAGAAACTGTCCATGCGGTTGGGTCCAAGTTCTTTAAAAGTCACCGTAGCAATAGGACTCAAAAGATATCAGATCAAACCTGAAAACTCATGGCGGATCGGCGTGATATGGCGCTGCAGTCTTCCCATGACGCTAAGTCCTATAGGCAGCTCAATAGATCTATTCATAAATCCTTGCCACACGATGTCCGGTCTTACAATACCAAAAGTATTAAAGAGACGATAGAGCGGAATAAAGGCTCCAAAGTGTTCGCAAGGAATGCATCTATTGGGCAGAGCCAGTTGACGAAGCTGAAAATGGATGATGGTAGCGTAGCGTCCACCAAGCCAGAGGTATTATGGGAGATCAAAAGTTTCTATGGGTAGTTATATACCTCGTCAACTAAGCCTGTTACCAGCCCGGCTAAAGATCCGAGAGCCGGGCTGACCCGACTCTATACCGAAGATATCCCCGACATCACCCTGTACGAGATTAGGATGGCCCTTAAGCAGCTTAAAAACAACAAGGCGCCGGGTGATGACGGAATTACATCAGAGCTTCTTAAAGCAGGTGGAACACCGGTACTTAAGGTCCTGCAGAAGCTCTTTAATTCCGTTATACTCGAGGGTAAAACGCCGGAAACGTGGGGCGGCAGCGTGGTGGTCCTGTTCTTCAAGAAAGATGATGAAACCTTATTGAAGAACTATCGGCCCATCTCGTTGCTGAGCCATGTTTATAAGCTGTTTTCGAGGGTCATCACGAATCGTCTCGAGCACAAGTTTGATTACTTCCAGCCTCCCGAACAAGCCGGTTTTCGAAAAGGCTTTAGCACCGTAGACCACATCTATACGCTGCGGCAGATTATACAGAAGACTGAGGAGTATAATCTGCCTTTATGCTTAGCGTTCGTGGACTACGAAAAAGCCTTTGATTCGGTCGAAACCTGGGCAGTGTTGCGGTCTCTCTAGAGGTGCCGTATTGACTATCGATATATCGAAGTGTTGAAGTGCTTGTACAACAACGCCACCATGTCGGTCCGAGTACAGGAGCAGTGCACGAAGGCAATTCCTTTGAGAAGAGGCGTTAGACAGGGAGACGTAATATCTCCGAAACTGTTTACCGCCGCTCTAGAGGACGCCTTCAAGCTCTTGGAATGGCAAGGACTCGGCATCAATGTTAATGGCGAGTACATCACTCACCTTCGATTTGCTGACGACATCGTAGTCATGGCAGAATCGCTGGAAGATCTTGGCACAATGCTCGATGGCCTCGACAAAGTTTCTCAACAGGTGGGCCTTAAAATGAACATGGACAAGACGAAAATCATGTCGAATATCCATGTGGTGCCCACCCCAGTATCAGTAGGGAACTCTTGTCTAGAAGTTGTTGAAGAATATGTCTACCTAGGACAAACAGTCCAGTTAGGTAGGTCCAACTTTGAAAAAGAGGTCAGTCGACGAATCCAACTCGGCTGGGCAGCGTTCGGGAAACTGCGCGACGTCTTCTCGTCCAAAATGCCTCAGTGCCTCAAGACGAAAGTCTTTGACCAGTGTGTGTTGCCAGTGATGACATACGGCACAGAGACGTGGTCGCTCACTGTGGGCCTCATAAGAAAGCTCAAGGTCGCTCAGCGAGCTATGGAGAGGGCTATGCTTGGTGTTTCTCTACGAGATCGAATCAGAAATGAGGAGATCCGTAGACAAACTAGGGTAACCGACATAGCCAAAAGGATTAGCAAGTTGAAGTGGCAGTGGGCGGGGCACATAGTTCGGAGAACTGACGGCCGTTGGGGCAGAAAGGTTCTCGAGTGGAGACCACGCACCGGAAAGCGCAGCGTAGGACGGCCCCCCACTAGATGGAAAGACGACATAATAAAGGTCGCTGGGAGCCGTTGGGTGCAGGCCGCACAAGATCGGTCGCTCTGGAGATCTATGGGGGAGGCCTATGTTCAGCAGTGGACGTCCTGCGGCTGAAATGATGATGATGATGATGATGATATATAAAAAGATCATGGATCTTTGACATCTAATCTAGATCTACCTAGATATGGTATACGAGGAACAAGTATTAATTCAGTATTATAAATTCCATTGGCTTACATGGTTTATAATAATAGGTATAAAACATAAAGACACTCACCATGATTTAACTTCGTCGCCATTCTTAGTCCAGTTGCTCTCCATAGTCTCGTCGTCATGCACTACGAACTGATTGTTCTGGGCGTCGGTCTCAATTTCAGGAGTTGTCACCGACTCGGGACTATATTCAAATTAATATTATCCATACAATTAATAACATGCAATTTGTTATTGATGTGAAACATCTAATGACGCGTTTAGACGGGAGTAAAAGCGATTTAATGAAACGTCGCTACGTGCCATTCGGCCAACATCGCGTTTGGTCGGATGGGGCATAGCAACATCATAAAAATGTAATAAATTAATAACATTGATATTTTATTTTATGTGTTTTCTTTTTCGTTTTTATTTATTCATATTTGTATATAAAATATGAACAAATTTAGATGTTTCACATCTCTCTCTAGGACTCTTGGCATGTTTTTATACCAACTGATAAAAATTTATAGATGTCAAAAAAAAATGTTTTTTTTTTCTAATATTGACAAATCGTAATAAAATAATAAACAGTTAAATAATATTTTCATGATAGTTAGAAACGAAGTATATATATTGTGGCCTACCTGTGAGGCTGTTGATAACGCAAATAAGCTGGCAACTGGTAAGGGATCGCAGACTGATTATCACCTGACTCACGCTGGTCTTGTGGGCGAGATGACGGTGCACGTTTAATGAACGGTTGCGACGTTTCTGAGAATAAAACCATATTATCTTAAATACGGCATATTGGTATGATATATTTGTTTTAAATTTCAATCAAATTTCAGAAAAACAAATATTTGAAAATATTTTTTGAAATTTTTATATTAAGTTCATCAAGCAAAAAATACTGGATAGATTTCGATCACTATATTTTTTTGTTTTACTCCTTAGAAACTCGATCTTTGTCAAAAAGAAAAATTAACACGATATCTTCATTCAATACAAAAGTTATTCAAATTTTAAGAAACAAAAATTTTTATAAGAATTACGCGTTTTTCTTCCGTCCACGCGAGCGAAGCCGCGGAGACAGCTAGTACTAAATATAAAATATTGTTTCTTGCTAAATCGTCCTTGTAGAATAATATTGCGAAATGATCGTTTAATTTGACGTTCTAAAAAACCATTTCAATATAGAAATTTTATTCCAATGATATATCTACATATTATTTTCCGAGACTTACATTTTGTTCAGTGCTAACAACACTGTAATATCCATTGTACAAATTTATTTATATTTAGCATCGATCCTATGACCTTGGTGATTTTAGTCAGAGACCTTGTCCAATATAGGTAGGTACCTATGGTATACGGTAAGATACCATATCCATATCACATTATGATGTGATATACCATACCATATCATACCATATCATATACGGTAAGGTAAGATAGGCTATTAGTGTACAGTTCTTTTTTTTTTTATGTAATAACGCTTTGTTGTATTTTACTATGATTTACTCTAAAGAGCGAAGAGAAAAATGAGTTTTTGGCGGGATCTTGATGTGTAATGGGATGGATTTATTTGAATTCATAAACTTATCGTCGCGTCAATGCTTTGTCTATTTAATCCACAATTGGTTACATTTTAAAGTAAAAGTTTTTTTTGCTCTATTTGAAAACTAAGCTATATGTTAAAGGTAATTTAATTTGAATAAATAAGCTCTTAAGGCTCGCGCACATTAAGACGGGCCGCACCGCATTACATTGCATAACAAAAATCCTCCTGCATCACTTTCGTATATTTTATATGAACCAACGCACACTACATGCGGGCCGTGGCGGGCCACATCGCAACGCACTGGTGGCGGATCGCTCGCCAGGCGTATTTCTGCGGCTGTTGTTGTTATGCGTTGCGATGCGACACGCCTCAGTGTGCGATGGTGGGCGCAATGAGCAAACGAAGTTCAGAATACTTTTGATAATATGTAATTATAAAAAATTTAAAGAGTGTAAAATTCAACAAATACCTCAATATTTTTGCAAATTTCGTGACACCATAATAAACTATATTTGCCTTATCTTCTTTATTTTAAAGCAATTATGGCTCATTGGTAGTTTCTATACCTACGAAGTATTATTTGAGTGATCGACGCGAGTTCAAATCTCTATAATAATCCTGAGTTTTGGCTGCAGGAAAATTTCGTGATGAAACCATAGCACCACTAGTGGTACGGTATTTTCTAAAGTCTGCCTCGCTAAGTTGAAAATATATCGCTAACACCTATATGCATGTTCCGGCAACTGCACTTGAGACCCAGTTTTACCACTAGGCTTAGGGTGTCACCAACTGGGGCCACATCGTCACTTAACATCAGAAGAGGTTTATGGCCATAACACTAAATCTTCGTCAAACATAAGATTCGTCGGAACTATCCATTGCATTCGACTGGACGCGCTTAATGCCGAGAGCTGACTAACTCAATTATTGTGTTGCGGTGCGGCCCGGTACGTCTCCTAGTGTGCTTTGCCGCAATTTTACAAAGCGACGCGCTGCGGCCCGCCGTGGCCGGAATGTGCGCGAGCCTTAGGTAACGTTATGTCGTTTGGCCCTATATTATGTAATTTTGGCGGCATTTTACGTGATGTAGTTTGGTTATTGTGCCCAAGTGAAGTGGATAAATAATAACTAGGAACATGCACTTTAAGTTGGCACAAAATCTCCCTGAGCAGTTATAATAAGGGTTTGAAGATTACAAGAATAATTATAAAAACATTCTATTCACGCGACGTTTGCTGAATTGTGGAAAGACACAGTTGCCATTAAATAAAAAGAAAATATTTTTTTTAAATAATAGATACTAATCTCGAACGCACTACCGACTCCGACCAAACAATCTAACAGTACCTTGAGTTTTTGGCGGGATCTTGTGGTTTTTATTTTTAATTCATTTACTTAGGTGTTTGACCCTATATTATGTAATATTGGTGGCGTTTTGCGTGATATAGCTTGGTTTTTGTGCATAAGTGAAGTGGATTATAGATATAAGCTGAAAGCATTCATTCCGAGATTCCACAAAATCTATCTCAAAAGTTCTAACAAGGAAGCCGCCATCTTGTTAGGATACTGAATTGTCATAACACATGACACTAATAATTCACTCGATAAAGGCAGTAATTGTCTTCATTAAAGAGGACCGGTTGCCAAGTTAGGAAGAAGAAGAAGAACAGTACCTTATCAAATAGATATTTCTAAAATTGAGTAATAAAGAAAATAAACCTTCGTCTCGTGTGGTATGAACTAGCGGTAGCGGATAATTGGAAGGTGACTCCGGACGAACGGCCTCGTACTGTGGGTTGTAAGGTGGTGGAGCATCCGGTATATTTGTCGGAACACCAGCTCGGAACTCCGGACTTCGGAACGAGGTGCGTGTCGCTGACAACAAAATCACAAGAAAATATTTCCATATGCACATTTTTTATACATCTATCTAGCATCTATATATTAAGCAAAGATATTCCTTTTTAACATTACATAAGTATACGAAATGTGCAAATACACTAAGCAATGTTGGCTCAGTGGTACCATGTACGAACGTTGCGGCGATCGACAAGTGTTCGAATCCCTACAATGAACCTGAGCTTTCGGTGAAGGAAAACGTTGTGATGAAACCATATCATGGTGGTAGGGCTTTTTCTAATGCCCGCCTAACTAGCTACCACCCTCAATTTGAAAATCTGTCGCCAAACACCAATAGGTCTGTTCCAGCAGCTGCATTTGAGAGCCAGTCTTCCAACTAGGCTTAACGTGCTACTGTTTTGGGCCACATCGGTCACTTAAGATCAGGTGAGATTGTGGCCATTGTGTAAATCCTATAACGATTTTTAAAAAAACATGTAAGTACCATAAACTCTAATAATATCCAGAATCTATATAGATGTTGCCTATCGATGTCGAATGCGATAAATCTTGTAGAGACGCAAGATATTCGAACATTGCGCTTTAAATTATGTTAATTGTATTTTGTATTGTAAAATCATACAAATTAGCCTTATTCGTGAATGCAATATGCGTGCAAGTTCTCAGAACATAGGATACGTTACCAAAATGTTATATGGAATTTAAAAATGATAACTGTTATATTATTATGAGACAAATGTTATTGGTTAAGAAAGAAAGAGGTATCCATTATCTTAAAAACCATAAGTAGCTAATATAATTTGAATTAATCTGGGGAAATTTAGATATTATTCATATAATGAAATAATACATTAATTTACGCAACTGAAAGATATTTGATTTATACTTACAAGCGAGTATCTTGAACGAGTCTGGGTTTCTCAACATGTAAACAACGATCACAACGACCAGCGCCAGGAGTAGTATACCGATCACAATTAATGCCCAGGCGTACATGGGGAACACTGCGCCATCTCGATCTTCAGGAGTTACACACACATTAACATCGTTTCGGTGGTCCAAAACTAATCTGAAATACACACTGTACTTTTAGCTTTTCATCAATCAAATGAAGTTTAGAAACTAAGTATACCGGATTTAAAATGCGAGTAGGTACATCTATATAAATAAAATGATTGAAGGAATGCCGATATGCGCGCATCACCCGAAAACTATTGGATAGATTTTGATTTAAAAAAATCCTCTTTGTACACTTGGTCCTTATAAAAAAAAACACAATATACAACACACAGTATTCAATAAAAAGTTATTAAAATTTTAAGAAACTACGATCTTTATAAGAATTACGTGTGCTTCTGTCGCTTTGCGAGCGAAGCCGCGGGCACAGCTAATTTTCAATAATTAAACCCAATAGTTTCATGCCGGTTCCTAACGATGACTAGGATGTTTTCCGAACAGGTATCGAAATTCATAAGTAAAGGTATCGGGCCGAAATTTAACAAAATATTTTAAAATTTGTATGCAAAAGTCCTTTTTCGTTTTTAGCTATACTAACTAGGAAGTAAATGCAAATTTGGATGGATCTTGATCTGCCATGTAGTGGTTTTTATTTTAATTCATAAACTTATGTTAATTCGTCCTATATTTGGCAATTTTGGCGACATTTTACGTGATGTCGTTTGGGTATTGTGCACAAATAAAGTGGAATATCAGTGCCGAGAAACAAATTACTTAAATGTATATACATTTAATATACATACATACACAAGAATTGCTCACATAATAGTATTATACCATTTCCATTTCTTTATTTTCTCGATGACAGCTCCTGTGAAAACTTGAACGAGCGTCTTTTTTACATTATGTATGCATTATTTTATAAAAATATGACGTTTACACACGTACAAGGTTATACCAGAGTCGGAGAAACTGATAGGGATGGAGCTATATCGATAAACGTAACATGATAACAGACCCGATATTTTTTTACAAAATGTAAGAAACTAAACTACTGCCGTATACTTTTGTACAAATTTATTAACTAATATTATATTTCATTACAAGATATTACACGTATTAATTCTTGATTGATAATGCCAACTTCTTCAAAATTTTCGAAGCTGTTGTAAAATAAATAGGTACTCGACAATGAAACGAAATAATTATAACGACAGGTAATCTTTATTTATTTATTTTAAACAAAATCTGATGAATCGTCATCGACATCGACATATGCGATCGATATCATTACTTATTTATTACAACTATCAAATTAGAACTGTCATCGAGAAAATAAAGAAATGGAAATAGTATAGATTATACTACAATTAATATCTAGGATCATACATTTTAGGTTGCCACTAAAACTCCCCGGACAGTTTTAACAAGAGAGCCGCCATCATGTTAACGCTATTTGAAATATTAATTCCAAAAATATTCTATTCATATCACGTTGATGGAAATGTAGATTAAAACAGTAATCATTAAATAAATAAAAGATGAGAAGAAAAAATGCAAACAATCAGAAATAATTTAGATTAATAAATAATTTAACTATTCTCTATTTCACTTACCCTTTTAAACATGATCCACATTCTGAAACTGATCTAATACAAGTCGAAGGAGTAAAATGTAAAGGTACTTCTCGCTTTAAATGCTCGCAGTTTAGACACTCGCGGCAGATCTTAGCTGAGATCTCACAGTATTGTCCCGCAGCGCACTGCTCATTGTCCTGGCAAGCTATTGGTTGCGAACTCACCATTGAATTCGCCACCATCAACCAAAAAATAGCTGACCTGAAAGAGTTATTATAAACAACAATTACATATTTGATATGTAATAATTTCATTGCCGGGTGGTCGGACTGAGGACATGATAACTGTATACGAACTAATCGCCACCCCCTTTAAGACCAGCCACAGTGACACGCTCGAGCGTGTCGCGTTCTGGTATCAGCCGGTGTAAGTACATCCAGTAAGCAAGCGGAATGATAGGAAATTGAACCCGATTGGATCGCGTACCACCATGCACTTTGTCATAAGCCCTTCACGGTGATTCTTTTGGTTTATCGCGTTTCAGGATCAACCAGTGTATATCTAGCTGCAGAGAGGCTTGCAAACCGTCATGATAGCGGCGACCGGTGGCAATAGATTACTGACCTTGCTATTGTTTTTGAACTGTACTGTGCTTACGTAACATCAGGTACAGTATCAATACTCCAATGTGCTACTATGTATTTAAAAAAAAGTTTAACGGCAATTAATGCACGGTCGTAATAGGTAAGTAAGTACATACAGTGGGTAAGTAGGAACCACTTACGCCTAAACTGTATTCATCTGAATAATTGAAAACTTTTTTATTAACCACAAAGCATAGAATTATGAACTCGGCGTGTTAGAGTAGACTTTATTACTCTATGCCACAAAGGTCGATTTTTCGATCTACAGTTACTTTATTTGAGGAATCATTTATGAAATTTGACAGGTTTTCCACACAATATCCTTAAAAAAATCAAAATTATTCCATAAATAAAATTATCTGATGATTGAAAAATCGGCCCTAAGTCAAATAGGCAAATTAATAAATTGAAATAAAATTAGAAAAAAAAAGAACATCGGTACTTGCTTGTTACATTTTTGATTTTGTAAATTATCTTTATGATTCTTGTAATTGTTTTATTAAATTTATACATATATAATTTTTATAAGTAATGAGATTTAATGTTAAATGATGCGATGTTTATAATATTAAAAGCTTTGTACATATTAATTTATTGTGTTCCTGTAAATCATTAACATAGTTTTTATTATTTATTATACCAAAGACAATAGTCATACACGGAAATGTAACAATCATAGGAACGCATAATAATATAAATAATTGTGTAATATCATTCCAGTAAGTTTAAGATCGCGTAAATTACCAAGTTGATTTACTTTATATTTAGTTTTAGACAAGAACAACGGCATTTGTTTTAATTCTGAAAGGAGTCCATCCTGACTCCCGCTAATCAGTTACCTTATCCGCTAATCCACGCAAGAAATACATTAAATTATAATTTTATTATACATAGGCTACGACTTAAACGTTTGACAAAATGTTAGTTAATTTTTAATTCATATTATAAGCCCTAGAAACCGTAGAATCATTAAATTCGCGGTAACTTATTAGCAAGTTACTTAAAGGTAACAAAACGAAAGTGATTGATTTGCGTTCATTGAAAATATACGCAGCTTTAAAACGATAAATATAGAATCTAAATAACCATGTGATTCGATTAGCTGTATGTTTTATTACATTTTGTTAATGGCACGTCTACTACATGTGTGTATAAATATTATACACTCAAAAAGTTGTAATTTCTACTTCTACGTAGTCAGTGGAATGAAACTCTAATCATGCTTCCTAATTGACTTTTACTTTTGCTTTACTATAAATACACGCGTAATGAATTAATGATGCAATTCGGTGATAACTGATAAATATGTAACGAAAAAAATGAATGAAAATTAAGATTAAGACAAAGTCTTAGTTAAAAACACAAAAAACTGCCGCGGCGCTCCTTATATATATATATATATATATATATATATATATATATATATATATATATATATATATATATATATATATATATATATATATATATATATATATATATATATATAATATGACTTATATTAAGTCGTCTAAACCCTAAATATATAAATAAAGTTAAATATTAATAAATCCACCACACTCAACATCAGCATAAACGCTGATTAAATAACAATCTGAACTCACTATATATAACTTAGACATGATCTTAGAATCAGCCAAGAGAATATAATAAACATACTAATACATATAATTTTTATGATATAATATACTATATATATATACATATATAATCAATATAAAATAAGTCCGAATAAGAAAATGGAAATATTATATTGATGTTTATAGAATTAATGACATGGAATAAAAAATTATATAATATATAAGATTATTTTTGCCAAATAAAACAATACATAATATATACGAAAATAATACAGGAAATACAAGGTACATATGAGTATTAAGATAAATGGAAGCGGACTACATAGACCTAATATAACAATACATATTTAAAATATAATTTCAAGGAAAGCAAGTATGGGTGTAATACATTAGTTGAATGACCCTAGAACGTATGTTATACTTAATTGATTTATATGGATTTCAATTGGGTTCTATGTAAACATATTTTTCTTTGCATTAAAATTTTAAATACATCTCATCGTTTTAAAGTAAACTTTATCTCAAAACTAGATATCTGTGAAACCCACCTATAATTCTATGAATAATTTCAATTTGAGGTATGGTTTTTACTGAAATAACTTACTTATTGGTATCAAGTACGTGTGAACACTGGAACGTGCATATTTTATGTAGTGCCTGACTTATTTACGTATTATCTAATGCCACCTTGATTATCAAGAGTTATTGACAGAAAGAAAGTAATGCAACAAGGACATAGTGAAAGTAAATTGATAAGATAAACATTTTGATGTTATCATAAATTTTTTAAGCGCAGAAATATAAATATGAAGCTAATGACAATTTCTGGGAAGTTCTGCATAAAATAAAAAGTACACAAATACATTAAAAACCACCATATATTCCACTAACAAAATCATAAAATAACTGAGAAACATGAACAATAAGAACAACTTAAATTAGGTATATGTATATAGTAGTGATACTTGTGATAATATATGTACCCTAAACGAGTTCATAAAATTTTACCAGTTACTGATAATTATTATTTTTATATGACTATATTTTAACAAAATACTCTTGCTCTTTATAAATAATTTTGTGTATTCACTTAATATGAATTATAGGTTGTATGATGAAGTTAAATAATTATATATATCATAAAGAGAAAATATAATATCACCATTAAAGTAAAGATTTTATCAGAATTACAATAAAATATTACGTCATCATTATTATTAACTAAGAGTAACGAAGTAAATGTATAACAATATGTCATATATTATTATAGTGCATCGTCAATCGAGTAACGTTATCTTAAATACCTATTCACATAGTTTATTAGTTATAAAATGTATAGGTATAAAAGAATATTTACTGAAACCTAATAAAATTGTACCATAGAATTTAATTAATTTCAGTAATCAAGCTCATGAACAATGAGATGATGATATTATCTAGTTCAGCTGATATCTACATCGATTGGATACGTAATATTTGCAAGTTCCTAATGACCTTGAAGTATCTAACATTCGTAAGCTATATTTAATGATTACCAGTTATCTCCCAACGACGTGGGAGGGACGAATCTTTTTAATTCTCTAAAAAAAAGCAATTATTTCCAGTTTGAAACTTTAAAGCAGGTAGTAGTTATTTGTAAGTATATAGGTACATAGGTATAATAATATAAGAAAGTTTTTTAATGGAAAGATTGATAAATGAAAAAGAATGATCATTTGATTAATTTTTGAATCTACAATCTAGGTCTGGGAAGGCATACTTACTAGGTGTACGATAAATGTAGTAATGTACCTTATATAATAATAATAATTTATTTATTTCTTATAAATTCAGCTTACATGTAGGTGTTTAGTATATAATTATAGAGTCCGTGTACGTTAAAGTCACATTGCGACATACAAACATTACATTAAATTTAATTAATCCTCATAAAATATACTTATACTAGATGTGCCTCACGGTTTAACCCGTGTTAATTTTATCCGACAAACACCGCCCACGCAGCCATGTAGTTTATCATAGTTGTTCTCACCCCAAGTACAAATTAATTTAATTTTTCATTATCTCCTAAAACTTTTTTTGTATAGATTAATATGCCATGTCTAAAAATAATGCTTATAAATTAATTTTAATTTTCTACAAATCTTTGTCACAAAATACCTTATTGTGGCTTATGTTTAAGAAATAGGCATAGGCTATCGCTGACTTTTTTTAGATATAGTAAGGACCAATATTATTGTAGGACATTATACTTCCGTATCCTTAACGATTACGCAAGCGCACGCGATTATAGCAGTTTGGGAGAGCCTCAACTTCCAACTTGCGTAACAAAAATCAATATTAAAGGCTATCTGAGAGTTATAGCCTAATCTTAAGTAGCCAATACTATTCCTCGAGTCTGGCTATCATACAAAAAATTAATTTTTCGAATCCGACTGGTAGTTTCAGAGATTAGCGTATTTAAACAAACAAACAAAAAAACTTTTCCGCTTTATTATATTAATATAGAGATAAGTGCTACATTCTCTGTCCAAATTTAACATATTACACCTACTTACATAAAAGAGCTCTTAGAGAATAAAATTATTTTGCTATTAGCCACAATTTTAATTTTATGGCAAACCTTATTTGCTGACAATTTCCTAATATCGTAAAGGACGGTATTATATAAACCTCCATACATAGCATAACAGCTCTTATTGTACTATGCCGTTTTTCATGTTCTAGGCATAACAATTATGTCAGTACCTATCCTTGTATTTCTGGGAAATTGTCCATAGTCGTTTTGAATAACGTTGGGTGTTTCTTAACAAATTTAGCCGCCTATATACGCATATATACATGCATGGCAAATTTAGTACACGTAGCTTTTTAAACAAGGGCCTGCATGACTCTCATGGGTGTATACCTACCACCGACTGCCCTAACACATTTTCTGTGCTAGCTGTGAACCACTGTTACACCCGTATTCATTTTTTATAGGATTTGCTTAAAATCCGTTCTTAGTGAGCATAGGTCTACATCGCGAAAGGAGTAACTATGGTAAATTTCAAACCAATCAGATCTATAGTTTCGGAGATATCGTGATGAGTAGTATTTAGTTTATGTTTATATAAAATAGATAATTATTCTAAAGGACCCTGAAAGCCAAGTTGAGGATATAAGTTTGTGGAAATCCATAGTAAAATTCATTCATTGTATAGCATTATTTATTTTATTACTTTCACCTGAAAATATTCGTTTATAACGTTTCGTTAATAAGTAAAATTAGTTGTAGGTATTTACATATAAATGTAAGTAACAACAATAACACTTTCATACTTTTACATACGAATTCTAGGTAAAATTATTTAAATTTAAAGATAATGTATAAACTACACACAACATTTAAAAAATAAAAAATTGCTTATAAGTAGACAATAATGTAAATAGACATTACAATGTTATGATGATTCTCGCGAGAACAGGTAGTCCGTAGGCATAGCGAACAAACCCAATCGTACCGAGGTAGGTGTATATATGAGCCTATTGCGCTTTTAGGATCTATGAGTCACCACACCGGTTTGAGTGCCAAGCTCGGCATGATACAGCCGGGAGGCAAGCCGACCGAGAATATAATAAAAAAAATAAAGTTAAACAGATCACAACGACACGCGCACATGCAAGCAACTCTGATCAGGTTGATAGGGACGGATTTTGTATGATGCAACATTCTGTAATATTATTTCTAAACAGGGTTCACGTGTCATCAAAACCTATATTATGGGTGCTGTATTTGTGTAATATATGTAATATATTATCTGATTAATAGCCTGAATATCATGAATTTAGTTATATTGGTACTTTAATTGTTATTCTTTATTCTCACCGTTACGTCTGAACATTAAACCGTAATAGGTAACCACCTAGCATCAATGAATTACACTTGAGTATCTATTTACGTATATTAATAAAACTTTAGTTCTGCTTATACATTGTTTTTTGTTTTTAATTTCCCGATAGGCATCGTATTACAAAGAACACTGATCACAAATATAATATTATTATTTTGTCTATTTGTATGTCGAGATTAAAACGGCTTTACCGATTTTTATGAAAATTTATACACGTGATGCTTGTTATTCCTTAATTGATAGGCTAAAAGATTTGTCAATAATACTTTCAGAAGTAGTAAAAATAAATTTAAATTTTTATAAGTAAAAAATATAACTACGAGACGAAAATAATTACTGCGTAATGAACGCGTAAATTGTATGATATTTTTCTTTGTCTTGGATAATATTTAACCAAATAAAATGTTTCGTACAAATATTTATTCTGAGATGAACTGTTCAACGCATCAAACACATGATCGAAAATGATGACTAATGCCAAAACAAGGTGGACAATAGACAAAGTGTTAGCAACATCAAAACTGCCTTATAACGCACCAGAAACATAATTTTATAGTATTTTTAGTAAAATCTCTGTATATTATCCCATTACAACAGAAAATAACGACCTCATTAGAAAAATGACTAATTAACAAATGCAATCGGCACATAGTCGCGGCCGGTACTATGAAATTATGATGATATATATGATGAAGGGTAGATATTTAATTTTTTGATATGAATAGTCTAAAATTATCGTACTTTTCGCATTCTATGATGTTACGTTATATCGTATATGTATCGTGTTGTACATTTTTAGTACCTACTACGTGAGGAATCAAATTACCATGTTTTTATGATAATTATCGTACAGTTGCCAAAATAGATTTTTATAGATAACATTATTATTTGGGCATTTTTGTTAGTAAGTTTATATTTTCTATACAGAATAGTACTGAATATAGTTATTATTAATACTATAAAGGCTTCGTGACCCAGCGTCAATACGTTTAAGCAGAGAGGTCGCCACTTCGATTGTCACTTAGAAGTGAGAAGCATTACTAATAAGTATTACTTTTGTGTCTGAGTGTTATTATTAGGTATGTTATTATATTAAAGGTATGTCGTGTTGGTGGAATGGTAAGAACATAGGAGGTACAACAAACACGTTGTCGACCTAAAACCCCTCTTTCTCAAGGAGCTCTGGAAACCTTACTCACCGCAGGAACACAACACACGGTTATTTGGCTGTATGGTGCAGGTGTTTGACCAGTAGGGCTGCGCCCCAAGTAGAGAGAAATCTGTAAAGTTATTTCTCCGTGTCCTTCCTACCTCTCTTACGACATCGATCTCATGTTTCGGGATTCCCTTGCGTTTAATCATAATAATTGATTATTTGATCCGTGACATTTTTTTGTATTTTCAACATGTATTTCTCCGTCATTGTTTGGAGATTTTCTGTTCATTCCATTTGGTTGAAAATGTTTTGTTTCCTTAATCCGGAACTTTTATTACTATGACTTGTGTACATTTTCGTTCGCTACAGCAACCATAGTTTAATCCGAGTGGGTATTTTTATTTCGTACATACATAGGTACAATGTACCTGCCTGCGATGGGTGTCTAAAGTGTTTAGGTGAGTACAGGGATGAATATATCGGGTAAGGGGATATGAGATTCCTATTATATTATATAACTAGCTACTACCGGCGACTGCGTTCACGTTAATTTATTGTCCACGGCAAGGAAACAAATCGCTGAACGCGTAGTGCTTAAAAATCGTAGTTTCTTAAAGCTTTCATAACTGTTTATTGAATGAAGATATCGTGATAATTTTCCAAGTATCTAAGAAGTAAAACAAAAACTTCATTGGCAAACTAATTTTTAAATCTCGTTTATATTTATACTAATCTAAAGCTTTTGATTTCCGAGACTTAGAAGGAGGGAAAAAGGAAGATATGTTAGGAATTTAATGAATTTAATGGTCATTAAAGTATTAAGTATATTAAATTTTTAGCAGAAGTGAGGAACAAAGTGTAAAGTTCCTCATCCGCCACAGAAAAGGGAGGATCCTCCGACCAGGCGGGTGTTAGGTCTGGCGGACAGCTGCCCAACGGTTGTTGTCGGGTTCTTGTATATATTCCAATTGTTGGGTTAATTTTAATATCGCGATGTAGGATGCGTCGTATGTGGCGAGATAGATGTCGCTACAAATTCTTAAATGACGAGTGGTAAATTAAAATGCCACATGTAATTTGTAAATATTAAAATTTCCTAACCTTCAAACAAGTTAACATAGAAAATTGTATATTAGCAAAAAGATAACAAAAAAATATTACTTACTCTGAACAACTGCTTAGTATAGGATAAGGGGGGGGGGGGGGCAAACACAAAGAAACATTCATATTTATACATCTACTCAATCATTTTTTGAGAATATTTTCCAGAACCATAACAAACAATTTCTTTGTCTTTTTTTCATCTGACTATACTCTTAGTCATAAAGGCTCTGAAGCCTTTCACAGTTTCTCCAGTGGGACAAACACAAAGAAACGTTAAATTTTATAATCAACCCAATTATTTTTTGAGAATATTTTCCAGAACCTTAAAGAATAAAACAAAAAATAATTACGCACATACATTGTTCCAATAGTGAGTTATGGAATCGAGTTCATGAAAAAAAGTCCAATAGAAAAAAGCACTATCAGTTTTTCCCGAATTTCTAGGTAAAATTTCATATTTCCTAAAAAACCTTATTCAGAACATAAGTGACATTGTAAATAATTGCCAAATTGGTCCAATTATTACTAAAGCATATTATTATCTTAAATAATAAAACAAAATGCTGAAATTTTTTGGTAGAATCAAATTCTGGTGCATCTATGATGAACATTAAATCCTGCAAATGGAAATTAAACTAAAGGTAGATAATCTTACAATTAGACTAATATGCAACAATTAATATTCTGTCAGTTTAATTATGTTAAATTTATACTTGTAGGAAATAAATTTTTTAATTATATTTTATTGTTGCTCAATATATATTATTATTTAATGTTTATTTATGACAATCATAATGTTTAAAAATTAGTAATTTAACCTCTATCTATAATAATAGATCATTCTGTCTGTACAGTTAATTTTTTGTACAAATTTCCCAAAAGGCATACTATATGAACAATACTGATCAGGAATATGCTATTCAAAATTTTTTGTGTGTCTGCTTGTATGTCCAGATTTAACTCATAAAGACTTGCCCAATTTTTATGAAATTTTGTACACGGGAAGTATATGTCATTCCAGGAATGATGGGCTATGAGAATATTCGATAACATTTTATTTTTAGGAATCTAAAAAAAAAGAATTTCCAAAAAAATTTAGTTCCTTTTATTCTTAACCGATTTTGAAGAAATTTTGTAAACAGGAAGTATAAGTAATTACATAATTGATGGGCTATAAACCATTTATTATGAGTATAAAATAATAATACATTAAAAATAGTACAATAGAATAATAATGTTCAACTGATTTTGATGAAAATTGTACATGGGAAATACATGCCATTTAACAATATGAGTAAAAATAAAATTATGGGATGTAAATAACTACTGTGTAATATCAAAAGTGTGCCAAGCCTAGAGTATAATAATAGTATTATAAAGCTCAAGAGTTTTGTTTTTTGTTTGTTTCAAAGTGATAATCTCTGAAACTACCAGTGAAATTTGAAAAAACTTTTTGCATTTTATAATCTATTACTTGAGGAAGGTTATTTTTATAGCCTATATCACTTTACACCACAACCCTAAGTAGTGGAGCAGTAAACATGAATGTCAAGCAATCTGGGCAAGCTGTATGTACAAGAAGTAAGAACTAATGTGAATTTAATTGTGGGCATAGTTATTATTATTATAAAGCCTTGATAAAACAACTACCCATTGTGTCGAGATTGAGTAAAGATATTTTTTTGTATGAATCAGATCATTTAAAAAAAAATCATAAACTTAGAATGATGTTTCTGCAAATTTTTTCACCAATTGTAAGCCTAGTGTAAATTTCATGTGTGCTAGATTATTTTTTGCTATACAACTCCAGGTTTATTACTATAAGCAACTTTAAATACTAAAGTTTATAATAGCACTTTAATTTACTTTACCATATCCATTGCCATTTGTCATACATAATTCATACTTGATTTATTATATGTATTATCTTTAAAATCTCTATTTTTATTGTATTAATTTAATTGAAGTATACCTGAATGCATATATATATCACATGCCTTTATCCTACAAATAAATTGTGCTCCAACAATTTGTACTCTTGGTGCAAAATCATCAAACTACTCCACAGCAAACACATTAAACTATTCCACACACAAGAGATAAAAGGTAAATAGTAATGCATCTCTAGTCACCAGTTGTCAACTGTTTGTACAGTCTATTGACTGTAAAGTAAAATACTTCTAAATCGTAATCATTTGTTAACAAAAATATGGAAATTATAAAATATGCTGATAGCATATTCATTATTTTAAATTTGTCAATTAAAATGATTGAATGGCGATGAGTTTTTTTGTATGTACTTACATGAGAAATTAGAAGGATCCTTGACTCAAATGATATAAAAACTATGTAAGTGAAAAACATAATATTTTCCGCTTTGTTTATGTGCTTTAAACATTTAAAAAATAATCCAGCACAAAAATTTTTGCATAATTTTACCTATGTTTATTTATGTATAGTTTATCTAATGAAATAATGAAAGTTTTAGTAAAAAATCATTCATAAATGATGAAAATTTTTATACAAATTAAGTAAGTGGAAGTATATAATATCATAAATTCTCAAAGTAAAGCTAAAAGCCGCAAATGTTTATAAAAATCTAATAAATAAAAAAAAATACTTGCCATAACATGTTGAGTCAGGTCGGTGAGGTAGATCACTGGTTAGATTTCAAAAAAAAACATTCAATAAAGTATGTACGTAAATATATTTTAAAACTACGAAGACTAGTTTTAAAGTTCACAAATTTAGTACTTATTTATAGTGCACACAAATTATCCATTTACATTGACATATATAACACACAAACAATATAATAAATCAAAAACAATTTTAATGAAAGTTACCGACGACAATCAAAAACGCTAAAACTACACAACCGGGCTCTTTCGCGACCACAAGGCAACAAGTTACAACCTGACGGCTGATGGCCTGACGCCTGACAGGATGGTAGGCATAGACATTTTTTTTTGTATATTTCTTCCCTTTCGTCGTGAAAGGGAAAGACAAAGGTATCTAAGACCATGCAGCCAAGTCAAATGTTTTTATAATCAAAGTTCAAGTTAAAAGGCTAAAGCCATGTCATATTGTATTATTCTGTATAAAGGCCGAAGCCATGTCTGCAATTTTTCTGCGTTCAAATCCATGTTAACCAAAGGCCGTAGCCCAGTCTTGAATTTTCTCTATATTATGTATAAAGTAGTATCCAAAGTTTTCTCAATTTTTTCAAAGCCAAAGTCATACCTACCTAGTCTTTCTCTATGTATATCTTCATAAAGAAGAAACCTTCTAATTGTAATCCTATTCTGTAGCACAATTAAATATCTTCAATAGTAGACCATATGTAGGTGCTATGGAACGATAACACTGCTGATTCTTCAAAATTTCTTGCAAAGAGCGCGGGATAATATCGGCATCTCCATAAACATATAACGAGTCGTTAAAAAAAACCAGTCTTTGTATAGTAAAGCATGTGCACTCGAAAAATATGTGTTCCAAAGATTGAAGTAAGCCAGAATTACAATAGGTGCAAGATGGAGATGTTATAATATTCATTCTATGGAGATGCTCGTTAAATCTGCCATGACCAATTCGCAAGCGACATATTATTGTATAAAATCGTCTATTGACATATTTGTCTTTACAAAACCATGTTGCTTTAATATTTTGATTAATTGCTCTGTACCATAGTCCTTTCCGATGAAGAGTTTCTTCCCAGTGACGAAGACATTTATCGTATATTTCTTTCATGGCCAAAACGAGACAATCAGAAACAAGAATTTTAATATTCTTGTACGGTATTGCATCAGAAGTGTTAGTAATTTACCTGGCCAAATAATTTGCTTGTTCATTGCCAATAACGCCCACATGAGATGGGGTCCAGAATAAGAGTAGATCTAAGTTACATTGAGTTGAGAGTATGTAATATTTTTTACGAATATCAAGGTATACCTATTAGCCACGGGCGTTATCAGCTATTTCTGGCAACGGCTATCTAGCCGATATTTGGTTTCAATACCGGTATTGATAACCGTTGCCTAATAGCGATACCAAAGTGAGTTTTCAACTATCTAATGCCCGCGTCGTTTTTGTTTATATTCGATAATGTAAATATGTATCGATAAGATCAGTCGTACTAAACTATTAAAGTACCTACTCGTATTACTCGTTCTTCTTCTTGTTATGGCGCCGCAAAAGCACTTGCCAGTGTCAATGTTTTTGAACCTTCATAAAAATTTTCTAATGCAAAAAATGGGGTTTTCAGTGTCAATGTTTTTAAACCTTCGTAAAACTTTCCAGCCTCAATGTTTTCAAACCTTCGTAGTAATATAGATTTTATACAAAGTGGCGTCTAACATAGTGGCTGCCTTGTTAGAACGATCTAGGGAGTTTTTGTGAGATCTCAAAATCCATGCCTTCTTTTTTATATCTATAATCTACTTCACAATAAGCACAATAACAAAAGTATATCACACAAAATGCTACCAATATTACATAACATAGGGTCAAAACGCCTAAGTTAATGAATTAATAATAAAATCCACAACATGTCACTTTAAGATCCTTCCAAAACATCCTACTCGATATTATTCGACGTGTCAGTGCACAGATAATAATGATTCCCCTTCCCTTTAACGATTTTCCTTCATGCTTAGGACTAGTACAATTTTTAACAATAGATAAAAATTGTGGCGCATTTAAAAATCGCCATTGAAACAAATCTACCTAATCTGACAAAATATTTACAATTTTTACTTTTTTATTTTGCATATTCTGTTTCATCTCTCAAATAAAATAAACAACACAACACGCACTGAGGCCACCTAACAAAAACTAAAACAATTCTACGTGTCATGAATATCGCAAACTTCGTAAAGTAATCACGACCTTATATTTATCATTACAAAGTTTAACAATATAACCTTTCATAGGTAAAACTATAATGAACGGTTTTCGTCGAAATGCGCTAGGAACGAGAATATCTAACCATTATAGTTTGATCTTCCAAACCTTATTATAGCTATGCCTTAGCATTATAGAAATTAAGTCGTCTTTGGTTTATATTAATATTAGTAAAATTTTACTGATTATTGAAGCGCTAGCCAATATTCGCTCCTTCTTTGTTTTGCACATAAGGAATCGCTTAGAAAGTGAGAGATGGCATAATTATTTTGGTTATTATCGATATTATTGTTCGTTTGGTTATCAACATAGCGAAACGAGAATCGCTGAAAAAACCAGCTATTGTGTTAATGTAAGTTGGTTGACAGCGTCGCAGTATTTTCAGTTGTTAGTACCTAGATATCTCATAGCCGTTGTTAGCTATATCAATACCGATAGGGTACGTTAGAGGCATGTCAACCGTTTTCAGTTACATTTGGCTATAGCGGACATATGCTTAATACCTATGTCATATAAAACTTTGGAAGTATTCAGAATTTAGCGGAGGTGAGGAACAGAGAGTAAAGTTTCTCATCCGCCATAGAAAAGGGAGGATCCTCCGGCCAGACGGGTGCTATGTCTGGCGGGCAGCTGCCCCGACTGTTGTAGTCGGGTTCTTGTATATATACTCAACGATAAGAGTTGATTTCTATAGCGCAATGTAGGATAGTAGGATGCGTCCTATGTGGCTCGATAGATGTCGCTACGTAGTTGTGTCGATGCGTTGATACGTCTGTTGTTGCGAGAGATGTCGCTACATCACTTCCCTCCGAGAGCGGAGGTCGATAGCAGGTTGAGTCGTCTCTACGTCTTTGTTATGCTTGCCGGGCCAGTGGAATGTTCCAGTGAGTCGGAACTAGATGCCGTATAGTTAACGGTGAGTCGAAACTGTCTGCGGTGATTGCCCCAGTGAGTCGGGGTGATGTCGCATAGTTCACGGTGAGTCGGAACTGTCTTCGGTGATTGGCTGCTGCGTCGACCAGGAGAGAAGTGCGTCTTCTGCTGCTTGCTGACCGGCCGAAGTGCAGTGTGCTGTGCCAAGGTCGCTGAGAAGGCTGTGGGGCTGACCAGTAATGTGCGTCCGCTGCATGCGTATGGTCAGGGAATGCTGGCTGGCTGTATTGGACTCGCTGCTCGAAAGCTTGGGGAAGTGATGATGACGTAGCTTTGTGAAGAAGGTTGTGCTGACGTATCACGTCGGGGTCACCACTTTAGCGGAGGTGTGAGGAACAGAGAGTAAAGTTCCTCATCCGCCATAGAAAAGGGAGGATCCTCCGGCCAGACGGGTGCTATGTCTGGCGGGCAGCTGCCCCGACTGTTGTAGTCGGGTTCTTGTATATATACTCAACGATAGAGTTAATTTCTATGGCGCAATGTAGGATAGTAGGATGCGTCCTATGTGGCTCGATAAATGTCGCTATGTGTCGCTACGTAGTTTTGTCGATGCGTTGATACGTCAGTTTGTGGCGAGAGATGTCGCTACACAGAGCTTAGCTAGTAACACTAAAAATTTAATTTTACAATGGTTGCCATCTCATATCGGGCTTGGGGGTAACGAAGAGGTAGATCGTCTGGCAAGAGAGACCATCACTGATGGGATTCCTTTTAAATGTCTGCCGTTTTATTCCGAGGTATTTTATATCGTAAAAAGGCGCTGTATGGATTTGTGGAAGGAATATTTCAACGAGAGGTCTCTCAGTAAAGGCATTTGGTATAGAACAATTAAACCTCATCCTCCTCATGTTCTCTGGATCGATAAAGCTGATTGAGCTGATTACAGCTTTGAGACTCCGTTCTGGACATATTCCACTTAATAAATTTTCCTACTTAATAAAAAAAATACAGTCACCCTGGTGCACTGAATGCGATTATATAGAGGATACTTATCATATTATGGTGGAATGTGTCCGGAATGAGCTAGAAAGAAAGAACTACTGCTTAGTAATAAATAAAAACTTAAGTTCTGTTGGGGTCTGTAACAGTATTCTGGCTTCACCTTTGTCGGAAGAAGCCAGGGTGCTGTACAGGTTAGTACAAATAGGTATAGATAGAAGATAAAGATGAGTGTATTGTAATAATTATTATGTGTATGCCTACCAATAGGGATTTACCAACCTGATTTTTCATAGTGTCTCCAGCAGAGGTCTCCAGATTGGGGTTTCATTTCATTTTGAGGAAAAATAATGTCGCTAGTGAACTTTTAAGGAAATGACATTTTTGGGGAAGAAAATTTTGGCCCTGGGGAAATTTGGGTAAGAACTTTATCTGCGTAACCGTAATACTATTACTGAAATACTATGCTTTGAAAATTTTACAGATTTTTTTTAAACAGGGTTATTGGTAATTCGACAATTTCCCGTTAAGAGGTGATAGGGGTGACTGTTTGCAATAATTTTAAAACCCATATGCATTAAGAAAAAGTGAACCATTTCTGAGTTATGTTATTTAGCTTTTTTAAAAATAAGTCAAAAATGCAAGATAAAAAATTTATTTTAAAAAGTATCAACTTAAACCTCATTTTTTCTTCTGATTTATAAAAGCGATTAAACACTGATTATTTATCAATATTAAAACAACAATTATCGGTCTAAATTTAAAAATGCGAGACGAAACACGATATGTAGGTTATTTCAATATTATATTGAGATTTCTTTCCACTAAAATGCTTTAACAAAAAAAAACATATGAAACTTGCCTTGCAGATTATTTTAAAAACCTAAACTTTTTATTACATCTATAGCAATGCTTAACAAATAGGAACTTATTTCAAAGAAACTGAAAAAAAATTATCGCAAAGGAAGCACACGGAAATTCGTATTCGTACTAAAATTGAGGTCGTTCTTTAAAATTCCCATAAAATTAAATAAAAACAATACCCAATGTAAATAAAACTAAAAATACAAATCTATACATACATACTTAATATAATAAAAACGTAACTGATCGATGTCTGTACATAGAAGATATATAAGAAAAACTAACTTAACTTTTAACTGAATTAATAACTTTATCAACGCAATAGAACCGAAAACAATGATGATTAGAGTTTGAGTTAGAGTGCGCGCTAATCTCAGAAACGGCTTAACTGATTTGGATGCGGTTTTCACTAATATATTGTGGTAAGCTTCACTTAACATTTAGTGTTTGTTTTACTTGAATCAGTTCATAAATAAAAAAGTTATATAAATTTAAAAATCACGTTGAACATTTGTTCGGTAAAAATGCTATAAAATAGCTGTTCAGTTTAATTAGCTGAACTGTGTATTATGGTTTGTAATACAATGATGCTTTCAAAAATTTATTATTATAAACTGCTGTCGTTATTCTGCTGCTGGGTAATAATTTACTGTTATGAATAGAATTTGAATTGGTAAATGATAGCATAACGAAATGAATAAGCCATACTAATATTATAAATGCGAAAGTTATTCTGTCAGTCCCGTCTGTTCCATTTTTATGCCTAGGCCGCTGAACGAATTTTGATAAAGAGATAGATTGGAAATTGAGGAAGGACATAGGCTAATTGTGAAATAAAACTGGAAGGGGTGAAATGGGAGATGAACGTTCGTATGAAGAACCCAACTTTGATGAATTTTGGTATAGATATTATATTGAAGTATATATTGGGCCTTGGAAAAAGACCTTGGGTACCTTATGTTGTGAAAATAAAAACTTTAAGGGGTGAAATAGGGGATGAAAGTTTGTACGAAGAACCCATCAAACCAATTTTGTTGAATAGAGATATATTGGAGCTTGAAGAAGGACGTCGGGTACCTTATGGCGCGAAGATAAAACATGAAGGGGATCAAAGTTTGTATAAAGAACCGATTATTTCTCAATTTAGGTATAGGAAAATTCATATTTATGCTTTTAGGAAGAAATAACAAGATTTCGCGTTTTTGAAAAATCAAATGAAAAAAAAGGGATAATTTACAATACCATACACATAGAATGGTAATAACATATGATAATGATGATACATAACACATGATCTATGATTTTCTTTTGGTTTGTGGTGTTCAGAGATCAGTCCGTGTTTAAGCAGTAATATAGCGGGGTGTTAGAGATCGCGACCACCATACACATAGTAATAAACACATCTATAATTTTTATAGGTAAGTCGTGTTCCGAGATCATTCATTTTATATACAGTAATATAAACGGGGTAATAGGGATCGCGACCACCATACACATAGTTTCAAACACATGTATAATTTTCGAATTACTCAAACATCTTCCCGATCACCTCATAGCTCTTTTGGTCTGCATCTTCAATGTAGCCATATCCCACTGCCGCTTGGAAAACGGCCATAGTGATAGGCATTCATAAGCCTGGCAAGAAAGCGTCGCTTCCCGAAAGCTATCGCCCTATCAGTCTTCTTAATACGTTAAGTAAAATTTATGAGCGGCTCCTTCTGAACCGTCTCAAGTCCGTAATAGAGGAAAAATACCAATAGATACCTAATACAAATATTACAAACTAATCTATGAATCTAATTAATATCCGTATTAGATAATACACTGATATTCGTTAAAAACGGTGTTTATAATATAACGATTCTGTTCTCATTGCTTGCTTACTATGTTACCAACCCATGCAGTTTTCATACGAAACCCAACTGTTTAATGATGTCTTTACTATACATACCTAGCTGCGCATACGATAAGCTAGCAGTCAGCGGTCGTTTCTATACGAAGTGTCAAATCGTATGGTTATCTCGCTTACTCGCAAGTTGCGTGCCCCTTTAACGGATAAAGAGAGAGGTACTTTGCGGTGACTCGCCGCGCGGATCTTGAATCAGGTGCTCATTCTGGTGCTCATTATTTGACTAATATTTGATAACCTATTATTCTGTATTCGTTTATCATATTAAATTAGTTCCTAGTTCATGCCGCGCAATATAATCCCTGTACCTATTACGATTCTGTATTCGTTTATCATAATATATTAGTTCGTGGCGCGTAATATAATCCATAGTGATTAGGTAATAATAGGTGCAATAGGTACAGACCTATTACGAATATATTCGTTACATCGTTACACCTCGAAAACCGAGCTGGCAGCAGTGGATGGTGGGTAGATTATTGGTATCTACTTCCCGTATTAGTGTATCATCTATGGTATCTACCATAGTACCTTCCCTTTCCCGGTTTGAAACATAATTATTTATATGGAAATTGAAAGTGAAAAGTGTGAAAACTTAGTCTGTACTCTGTGGTGAAAACTAAAAGCATTGTCTAGTGTCTAGGGTCATTCACAGCTGTACTTTTGTATAGAGGTGCTAGAGGTGTTTTATTAGGATGATATTTTGGTATTCCTAATATGAAATATATTAGTTACCTCATATTAAGTTCCCGTACCTATTATTTGGTATTAGTCAAATAATAGTCACCGATTCAATATTCGCTATTCGCTACCTACTTGAATCCAATACTGACATTAGTGATTAAATTTTCTTTCGTATTAATAAACTAGCTGTGCCCGAGGCTTCGCTCACGTGAACTGCAGAATGCCCGTGCGAAGCTTGCTCCCCAGCTCTCAGCCATTTTAAAGACAATAATGCTTATTGCAGGTGTTCCTTAAAAGATAGACGTTTATTCTCCCCGACTTTTTTGTAGGCCTTTTAATGCTTACAATTATTTAGTACGTTAATTAGCTATATTTCTTATAGTTTACTCAGCGTAAGCCACTTCAAGCACCCGAATTGATTCACCATGACCAGTTGTTTTTTTATTTATGCGGAACCCTAATTCTTTTTCTAAAATAAAGGTAGCTTAAGTCACTTCCTATAAAATCAGTTATCTACCAGTGAAAATCCCGTCGGATTCGTTCTAACTGTTTCGGAGATTACCCGGAACAAACAGACAGACAAGAATTTTAAAAATGGGTTTTTTGTTATAGCTATCCTATATAATTTCATATGCATTTAAGAAAACTTATTTTGACATTACAAACAGACACTTCAATTTTATTAATTGTATAGATTACGGACTGTCGTTAACGTCAAAATCTTTGGTATATTAAAATATATTATGTTAAAAAATATCACTATGTCTTGTACTACAATTATGGATTTTTATATATGCCCATTGAAGACATCAATCGATTGATTTTTTAGGTGATTCTAAACACAAAATAATAAATATTTACATTTGGAATTCTGAAAAATATATAGATACGATAAAATGTATGCAATCGCAGCTAGTTACAAGGAACTGAAGGAAACGCTAATATAATACGAAATATCAATAGATACATAATACAAAAAATTACAAACTAATCTGTGACTCTAACTAATATCCGTATTAGCTAATACACTGATATTCGCTAAGAACGGTGCCAAATACAGTGATTCTATGATACGAAATACCAACAGTACCAAATTTTTTTTTTTTTAACTGACTACACTGTTAGCCTTAGGGGCCCTATCCAAAAACAGAGCCGCTGCGGCTTTTACAGCTTCACCGGACTTGGGGGCGAGCGCTTAGGGCACTCAGCCGCGAAAGTTTGTGACGACCCGCACGAGGGTGCCAGAGTGGCCGAACCTCGGCTCGGGCGGTCGTCGCGAATGCGAAAAGGTCGCGATCTAACTAATTCCCTAATCCTAAGAGAATTCGAACTAACTAACATATACATATGAATATACATAATGCACGCATGCTGCTGCATGCATGCTGCATATGAATGCACGTTCCCCTACTCCTGGGAATACACATATTGGCTAATACACTGATATTCGTTAAAAACGGTGCCTAATATAGTGATCCTGTTCTCATTGCTTGCTTACTGTGCTTCCAACACATGCAGTTTTCATACGAAGCTCGACGTGTATATTGATGTCTTGACTCACCGCGCGAATCGAGAATCGCGTGCCTATTATTTGACGAATATTTGGTAACCTATTATTCTGTATTCGTGGATCATAATATATTAGTCCGTGGCGTGTATTATAATCCCTGTACCTAATACGAATATAATAGTTACACCTCTAAAAGTTGCCATTGTATTTCACTTTGGGAGTACCAGTGTTTGTTAGTTACGTTGTTTCTATATACTTGGCAAAGAGATTATAAATATTTACCTATTGTACGCTACCACTCAATAAATATCTGTGCCCGTCCTCTTGGTTTTATGGATAACTTACATGAAACAAACGAGACTAATATAGAAGAAATGGCGTCGTCGGAAAGAACTTCTGAATCGGCACGATTAGTTGGTTCAAATACTTCTGCAAAGCCTAGTTATTTGAATCTCATCAGTAATATATGCGCAGTAATAGTTGTTGGGATAATTACCTATTGTTCTTTTATAGAAGGCGTTTCTCTGTTCTCTTTCCATCCAACATTGATGTCTTTAGGTGTAAGTATATAATTTTGCAGTTATTTTGGTTAAAATTTACAATCTCTTAGCACGCGGAGCGGAAGGGGCTACCCCTAAACCTCTAACACTACTCTCATTACAAGGTAATTAACCTGATGAGTTATTAGTAGTTATAGTTTCAAGATCAAATTCGATAGTTAGACATTTAGTCTTGTTTTTCAATGCTGAGCAGCAGAAGAAGATATAGGGAGGGTGGAGGAATCAATTCCCTATGTTCTGATCCCATTCCTGAGGAAAAGTAATAGCCCTGGCCAGAGTTATAGGGGGTTCAATATTTTAAAGTCAAATTTGAAATTTGATAGTTAAACTTAGAATAACAATAATAAATCATAGATTTTGAGTTGGCACTCGCTGGCCGCTACTGTGGTATGCTTGTGTTTTCCCTCATCGCAAGAAACCTAACACGCTCACAACTCCCGGTCACTCCGGGCTACCTATTTACTTTTAAATAGCTAAACCTTAAGTAAAACTATAGTATCCCTTTTGTTTAAAGAATATAATTTATAGAATTTTATATTTATAAAAGAAATTTAGTGTAAATTTCATTTTTCACTATTTAATATTTATTGGAACTATCAAAATATTTACATAAAAAGTGCATGGCAGTAGAAAAACAATAATAAAACATAATAAATTTTGAAAATTTTCTTAAATATATGTTTGTAGACAGACAAAAATTTTAAAAATGGGCTTTTCATTATAGGTATCATATATACTTTCATATGCATTTAGTAAAAAGCTGTTATTTTGACATAACAAACAGACACTTCAATTTTATTAGTTGTATAGATTATTTAGTTGACTAATACTAACATTTTTAGATTTCCTTTATTTTGATTGTTATAATTTAATGTTTGCTTATTAGGTTTTGGATAGTGGATACATTACACATACTAAAATGTAGATAAAGCAGAACACTGAGAGAAATATATTGCATTTATTATGATTATATTATTTTATTTTATAATTTTTAGGAAGGTAGGAAGTAAAAAATAATAAATAAATAATAAAATATCTAATCAAAAGACTGCACCTTTATAGGGAAACAATAGTTTGCCAGTTTGTTCCTATATAACAACTCCATTTAATATACCTTTTCATTGTTGCAGTGGACAATTTTCATGACATCTGCTGTAAATGCAATTTCACCGGGTGACTTAGCTACCGAGTGGATGCCAATACGTCTACGCAGTGCACGCCATTGGGTCTTACAAGTCATAGGTGGGATTATAATTACAACTGGTTTCATAATCATAATGTGTAACAAAATAATAAATGGCAAGGCCCATTTTACTTCATTACATGCAAAATTTGGGTTAGCGTCTTTGGTATTCATGTCTGGTACTATGATTGGAGGTATTGGTGCCCTCTACAGCTTGAAATTGAAGAATTATCTTGCACCGATTTATACGAAATTGCTACATGCATCTGTAGGATTGATTACTTTCATACTTGGAGTGATTACAATTTTGCTTGGTTTCTTCAGTCATTGGTGGTCATTTGGAGATACATTGAGGTACATTAGTTTTACTCTGGTCCTTCTTATCATGCTCTTTACTATACTGAGACCCAGTTTAAAAATATATTTTCGTCTCAAAGAAAGGCTTGAGAATTTAAATTAACTTTGTGGCTAGAGCTACTACTACTAGTACTACTAGAACTAGAGATCAAATGTATAATTTTAATTAGAAATTTTAATATACCTTGTCTTTGTGCTGTGTATATTTTAGAGACTGTGTTATATAAATTTTCAAGATTTTGTGATATATTGTTTAATTTTCTAAATTTTAATAGGATTTTACTATTTAAAATGTGATAATATTCAATGTTGTTTATTTTTAATTTTAAATAACCATTTATGTACAAAACATTTTTTGTTTTGTATTACATTTTTGGTCTCAAGTCAAGATTTATTTCCTATATTGCAAGTGCTAAGAATTTTACGCTTCTAGTCTCTAAGTTGCAAGTTAGATCTACAAGCATTTTATATTGTAAGCTCAATATAGTATCATCAGCTATGACGTTTTATAAATAAACGGCTTATACTCTCACTAAAACAATTTGAAAACGGCACAAATATTGTTATCAGCCTGTAGTAAGTAACAAGAGGGATAGGAAATCACAGCGTAAGGCGGAAACTTTGTCATAAAGGATAAAAATTTCTTCTCGCTTACGCCGCGCCGGATCGAGTCGAAAGTGCTCATTACATCATCTACGACATATAAAATATCATTAATCATGTGAAAAATTAAGAATTTTTTATCATCCTTATATTTTGTACTATTTATAATGTAACTGATTTAATATTTCACTTACATCATAAATTAATTATAAGCATATTGTGCACAATCTATTTTTATTGACCTCTAATTTTTACTTGAATATGAAAAATGAAATTTTATATTCAGGGACATGGTGAAAGCAAATTAGGCAAACATTTAAAAGATAGATACTAATTAAATATATAATAGTGCGTATTTTCATCCCAGGGAGTAAATTTACATTTGACCCACTAATGTCAAACTTGAAAATTATGTTGCCAAATTTATTTTTATAGTGTCGTGCTATCCTATATTTTAAAATACGTTACATTTATTTGAATTCTAACAATTATATTTTAAAAATACTATTCAAAACTAAGTAAAATATTAAAATATGGTTTTATATTCTCATATTTATAAAATGAGTCCTGTATTTTTGTAGTATTTGTTACTTGGAAGGTATACTTTTTTTTCATACTATTACTTCTATTTTGTTTATGGTGTGGTAGCTTCTTGCGTATCATAAATGTGTCTTTGTGCACTAAATATATTTATTAATTGTGCCAAATATATTACAACTTGTATGCATGTAATTGTATAACAATATAATTAATTGTAAGTGATATTACTTTTTAAAAGTCATATATTTCTGTGAACATAGTAATGTATATTTATATCTGTACTTATGTCAAAAAATACAATTATAATATAATGATGATATGTTATTCCATTTACTGAAATATATTTATATGGAATTGAACAATTAATAATTTCATTTATCCTATAAAACGAATGACAGTTTTTATTTTCGTTTTGCAGTGTTGATTGTTGTTATGTAAAACGGCTATGTAGTTAATATATATGCGGTAGAAGTGGGGCGAGAGGTATACTAGCGTAATCTCTCTGTAACCTACTAAAAGATCTTGGCCAGTTGAGAACTGCAGTTAGTTCTATTTTAGACCGAGATTTAAAGCTATAACAGGTTCTTACCAAATTTGGCTAGGCAGGGAGGGCATCACCAGCAAATAAGGTGAGCGCAGATGTGCATCGAGCAGCGGCGGCCTTACCCATTGCCAGGCTCCGGGCAGCAGGTCTTTGTGAGGCCTTTTGTCCTGCGGAAAAGTACCTATGTGATGCGAAAGTAGGTCTGGTTGTTTGGTAGGTATTCGTTATGTTTGACGAGAAATGCTAAAGTTATACAAATAAATAAAATTTGAGTTTTAAAATATTTTACTTAAATTGAAAGATTTACAAAATTAACAAATACAGAGATGATAAATTTTAAAATTGATGTTTGCGGCTTTTACTAACACTAACATTTTTAATTAAAGCACAATAATCTAACGAATGAGCTACGTCATTTTCGATTAAAAGAATAGTAAGGGCTGAAAGCCGATCCGTTGTCATCGAATTCCTCAAATATGTTTTAATAATTTTAAGCCTCGAAAAACTCCTTTCAGCAGACGCAACTATTTCAATAGTGGGGTAAACTTCAGTTAATTTTTTTGTATTATGTATTTCAGCACCGAGATAATGTCATCGTTTCCTTCATACACACGGATGAACATATTCAGTTGTTCCTACAATTCATGTCCATCAATATCACATGATTCTCCTACTGTCATAGATATTTGCAAGTCGCTGCATTGCTTCGAAAGTTCACTATCACTAATTTCCTTTAATCTTTTTATGTTATACATGAAACCAAATATGCTCTCATGATGTTTAAGTGCCTCAAACCTAAGATGGCAGCTTGCGCGCACATTGTTGACAATAATATAAAAATAGTTTATTTTGAAAATCTCTTCCGCATTCAATTAATGAGCTTCGTCTTCCCCTTCATAATCAAAATGCCTTTTTTTACGTCGGTCTTCTGACTTCTTTAAACTGTCTGTCAATATCATTTTCCTCGGCTATTTCTCTCGCTGTTACAAGGGATGACTGAAAACCATTTTCTCGATAATTGTCGAGCCAATTTGTGAATGCGTCTAGGTGTTGTATAGCCATATCTAAGTGCATGTTTTCGCTTTGCCACATTTTATTGATAACATTTATCTTTGTAAGAATGTCATACCATATGACAAGTGAAACTACAAATTAGTAGGTACTTATTTCCTTTTGTATAGAATAGAATTCATTGACCAACTGACAATCTGTTGTATTTTCTGCTAAATTCTTTAAAGCATCACATATATCGCTTAGTTGGTTTTAACGGCCTTCACCGATGCTACCCTGCACTCCCATCTAGTTTCAGAAAGTGGTTAGGTATATTTTTAGGTCCCATATAATAGGGGCACGAAACCAAACTCCGGGCTGATACTGAGAATTTCATAGGGAAAACCCAATAACACTTTGCTCGACCTGGGATTCGAACCCAGGACCTCGCTCATAGCAGTCGCGCTAACAACTACTAGGCTAACGACTAAATAAGCAAGAGGATTAATTTCAATAATACGTTTTTGAACACCATTTTTTTCACCACGCATATTGGCACCATTATCATATCCTTGGCCTCTGCAGTTTTGCAATGATATACCTAACTGTTTTAATTCTGTGATTATATAATTAGTCAAACTCTCAGCTGTAGTTTTTTCGACGGCTATGAAACCAATAAAAAAAATTTCAATGTCAGCTGTTTTTGTATTAAAAAATCTCATAATAATTGATAGTTGCTCAACACGAGAAACGTCGCGAGTACAATCAAGAATATTTATTATTAATTATTTTTTTCAACATTTTTGCCATTGATTGTAGGAACTCATTTTGAATATTTTTTTCGATATAGTGTCCAGTAGTAGTCCATTATCATTTACGAGAAATAACTCAACTTTAATCCGGATTGGATCTCTTAATACAATCTCAGTTCGGTCTAAATCAGTAATTGTTAATGGCCACCACAAACCGGGGTCATTTTGAGGATTCAGATTTTCCATTCCAGCAGTCATGGATGTAGACTTAGACTCGGGCTCAAACGTGGAAGGAATATTTTCAGCTGAATCCTGATTAAAGTCACTTTCACTCAATAAATGTTTCGTATAGGTTTCTTGATCATCATTTTTTATACATATTTATATAAAGATCCACGTAGATTTTCTTGTACCTGCTTTCTTTTAATAGCGCGTTTCCTTTTTGAACTACCTGACTCAAATTTTCTACCGGCATCACGATCACGCAAACTCATTTCGTAAATCTTGTTTTGTTTCGCATAAATAGTCAGAAATAATTTTTAAGTATGTGTCACACAGTTTTTTACACTATCAGCTCACTCAATACCTAAAATACTTTAATTTACACTTTTCCAGGTCACTCAATACTTGAAACACTATGAGAGGGTAATATTAAATATAATTGAAAGATATGTACGGTACAGCAACGATTTTGTAACTCCTACTGCAAGCAAAATAATTTCAAGGTGACAAAAGTTGACGAACGAAATTAAACAAGGGAATTCCTCTAGCGACGAGGATTCCCCAAGCGATAGACGAGCAGAACATTATGACCCGACTTCCGAGTCACAGACTATATAATACTATACTAGTCCCGAGTGCTATGCGTTTAAAAAACCGATCCGAAGTGTCTCGAGGTGCGATATTCAAGTACTATAAAATAAATTTATGAATTATGATTTGAATGAATGAATTAGTTAACTAACTTTATTTTAATTTACCGTTATGTTATAACCTTAATAAATAATTAAGAATCTAAATCAAAAGTTTTAAATAAAATATTTTTTTTTTTTTTTAATTGTATTTTTGACGCGAGGCCCCTGCAAGAGCGAGGTTCCGGGCGATTGCCCTGTTCGCTACCCCCTAAGGCCGCCACTGGCTCGAAGTACCTCCCTTTGCCACGCGATGGACCTGGCACTTGCACAATGAATCCATCGAATGCTAAGAATTTGTCTCTGTAGTGGTAATATGGTTAAGACCAGTAGAATATTGATCCCATGACTGCTAATTCTAGTTTCAAAGAATTTTTCGGAACTCGTATAATCGTCTGTCTATATCTAATCTATAATTATTTATAATCTATATTGTAGTGGAACTATTTCTTACACTTAACTATCTATAAATATTTTAATATCGAAACGAAATCAGGAATAGGCAGAGCTTCCGCACGATACAAATTTCTAAAAGATAATTGTAAATGCACGACATCACGCCACTAATGGCTTATATTTTTTATGCTCGAGCGGCGAGGCGCCACGCGCCACCTCGTCGCGACAACGCGACGTCGAAAGCGGCGGTAGGTTGAAAATTTTTCTCGCTTCTAACAATACATAACTTATAGAAATTCTTGTATATATATATGTGTTATATAATTGGTTTCTCGGAAACGGCTCCAACGATTTCGATGAAGCTGTGCATTTAGATAATGTTTTACATTTCAAGTTTACATATATATATGTTTTTCTTTTTTTTGCATATAAGACACCGAGCACGGCTCGGTCGCCCAGATATTATATATTTGACGTTGCTCAAGAGATTTTTTTATTTTGACATGCTTTTATTATATTGTTCTATACTATGGGATGTTTGGCTGGTATATGTTTATATGTTTTACAAAAACAAACTATCAGCTAGTCTGATAAAAACAAATAGATCGTGGTTGAATTAAAAACTATTTGTTACGTTCAGTCGCCACAGGTCTATTTATTGATCCTAGCCGAACCAGAGGAGACGGGTCGGGGGGCCCGTCTCTTCATTGCACAGGTTCGGCGGACGGAGGAGACGGCTAGGGTGTACTGAGCTGTGTCCTACTTAGGCCGGGGCCCGGACTTGCCGGGCCGGCCGCCGCGGCGCGGCGTGGCGGAGCGTTGGTCGAATAAATTTAACACGGATGAAACCATGGAGTACAACTAGTCCTATATGTATATAGATTTGTAAATGTAAGGGTGCATATCCAAGAAAATCCACCAATTGAAATCATTTTCCTAGCTTCACTTTTTAGTGAAGCTCTTTTGAGCTTACTCGCAGTAAAGTAAGATATAATATTAAAAAACAAGTCTGTTTGATTACTGATTAGATTGTCATCAAACAAAAAAAAATTTAAGGATTCAGGTCGGAGACTTTTAAAATATTCATTACAATATTCCAAATAGTGCCAAGTAATAAAAATAGCAAAAAAATATTTTCCGATTTGAAATTATACTTCACAGGTTTGTATTATGTACCCATAGATTTAATATATAATACATCTATGTATGTAAATACCTACTAAAAAAAAAGTAGTTGACATAAATAATGTCGGACATGTCTTATTATAATTTGCGCCTAAAGCGTTTAAATAATTAACATAATAATATATATTTTATCTCAAGATGGCTTCTGAAGATTATAGAGTACAAAATATATATAGATACGCTAGAAAAACGTACAAGAACGACAGAAGAAGAATAGAAACCGACGAGAACAATGCACAATTTGATACACAGGTTAATTTAAGTCCTAGGAGTGACGAGATTGTTGACGCTCCTGGCTGTACCTGCGACTTGGATCCCGAAGTGGATATAGCTAATATACTTCATAAGAAATGCCCGGTGATCACATTAGCTCAGCAGCAATTACAACGCCTTTTAGATGAAACTGATAAATTACTCTATGATAACCCAAGATGCTGCAGGTGGGTGAAAAGATGTTTTTAATTAAGATATAGACATAAACTGATATCTCTATTTATACATTTTTATTTTAAGTGATTATCGTAAACAAGGCTTATACACTTATTCTGCATAAGCCTTGCCTTTGTGAATAAAAGCACCAATATGTAATAAATAATGCGTCATTCATATTAATAATATGATAAGTACATAAATACCTACCTATCATAGTTGGATAACTACGAGTAGGTAAGTATTTTGCTAAATGTATGTCAATTATTGAAAGACTAACACTTGTTATTAAGCGTTGTCTATAAGTTTTATAATGTCGCATATAGGTACTAGTACAAAGTTTATCTCATGTCACTAACATAAAAACTGTTCAAACTTCTGTAAATTACAATAATTGATAATAAAAAAATAAAAAAAAACGTTCTATTTAAGTAGATACCCACCTACATGTTATTAGCGCGAGTTCATAATTTTATTAAATCTACTTGCAATAATAATATTAATACTTGAATAGCATTGAATTGTTAAATTGCCACATGTTAACGTAAAATAACTAACAAACTTTAGTAACATAAATAAGTACGCCAAAGCAGTAAAAAATTGTTTTATCCGCAAAATTCATACGACAGATATAAAATCAATATCATGGTTACCTTTTGAACATAATATGATTTGACCATAAGGCATATTAAATGTATGGAAATTATCGTCCGTAACACGGTAAATATTCTTTTTTTATATTTATTAGAACTGACTATACTGTTAGCCTTAGGGGCCCTGGAGCCTCTGACGGCTTTTACAGCTTCACCGGACTTGGGGACGAGCGCTTAGGGCACTCAGCCGCGAAAGTTTTAGACAACTCGCGCACAACGGTGCCAAAATGGCTGGACCTCAACTTGGGCGGTTGTCGCGATTGCAAATAAGTCGCGATCTGACTAATTCCCTATTCGTAAATTGGAGCTAACTAATATATACTTATATGCATGTTCCCTTCCACCCAGGAGGAAGGGAGGAGACATGCGTATGTGTATTTCGTGATCGGAAAGTTTTTCCACACTAACTGGCGCAAAAACAGAAAAAAAGGTTCCTTACAGAACCTAAGTACCTGTGAGTGTGCACGTATGTAACATATGTGTGTGATGTTTGTGTGTGGGTAGCTAAGTGTTGCACGTATAGTGTTACTTGTATCGCGCGGGCGGCTGCCAGACCCAAAGGCTTCACACCGAGGAACGTCCCTAGGCATGGGTTGCCGCTAGAGAGAGCGAACGTGGCGGGTGTGCGGGAGCGAAGTTGACCGCCCGTCCTCTGCGGAGAGAACGGTGGTTACGCGGGCGTGGGCTGTGGTGGAGTAGTACGCGTTAGCTTTCTCGACCTTATCGTCGGGGTCGGTAAAAATGTTTCGCGGTTGGCGATTTCTCCGTGAGGCGGTAGGAGTAGGGACATAAGTAGCGGCTGCTTTAATTAACGGGTTGGCGTGATTCGATGCGGTATCGAAGTAAGATCTCGGCAGGAATCTGACGTAAGAGTGAATCGATGGAAGATCCATATCTCTATGGAGATCTTGCGTTCGTATGAATGAAGGGGCACCGGTAAGACAGCAGAGAAACCTATTCTGAATAGTTTGTAACCGTTTGAAATTAGTTTTTGACATATGTGCAAACGCGGGGCAACTATATGTCATGATCGGGCGGATACACATCTTTTATAGCGTAAGCTTGTGTCTCGTGGACATTTTGCTTGCCGAGCGTATCAGAGAATGCAATCGGCTCAGGACCCAGGAGGCCCTGTTCCGGACTATACGGACATGTGGTCTAAAAGAGAGCCTACTATCTAGGATGACGTCTAGATATTTGGTCTGTTTGACCCAGGGAATCGGATTATCGAAGCGCTCGGGCGCTTTGCGATCCTTCGGTATCCGTGAGCAGTTTATATCGCGGCGCTCTTGGAGGGATTAATGACTATTCGCCAGTCGGTAAACCACTTCCCGAGAGTGGTCACCGCGCGTGGATGGCACATCTGAGATCGCGTCTTTTCCTGTTGGAGGCATATATGACAGTGTCGTCAGCGTATAGACCCACCTGGACCTAGGGGAGACAGTGTAGGTCACTGACGTACAGATTGAAAAGGCTAGGAGCCAGGATGGAACCTTGGGGAACGCCTGAGCGTATGGGGCGGGGTGTGGATAGTTCACTTTCCACTCTGTAGCGGAAGGTGCGGGTTGTGTAATAGTCGCGAATGATTTTAAGTAATCTATCGGGGATTTCGTAAGACTACAACTTGTGGACTAATCTTTCGTGCCAGACCTTATCGAGGGCCTTGGCAACGTCAAAGAAGACCGCAATCGTACGGCGGGGTTTGTATAACTCTGCGAAGTTAAACGTAATGTGCTCCGTGAGGCGATGCACTTGATGAGTGCAAGAATGTCTAGCACGAAAACCGAACTGCTCAGGCGGATAGAGGTTTTTCTCCTCTATTACGAACTTGAGACGGTTCAGAAAGAGCCGCTCATAAATTTCACCTAACGTATTAAGAAGACTAATAGGGCGATAGCTGTTGGGAAGCGACGCTTTCTTGCCGGGCTTATGAATGCATATCACTATGTCCGATTTCCAGGCGGCTGTAAAGTGGCAGTGGGCTATGGCTACATTGAAGATGCAGGTAAATGTTCTGAAGAGTTACTGGACTTTATCCCATCATCTTCCTTCCACCACAGAATTGCGCGGGACTGGTTTAAAAAGCTACAGCTACCATCACTGCACGAATAAAGAAGTTCGCAAATTCTTAACTTTGCCGTGTGGATGTGGAATGGTCCTCCAGCTACCATGTTCCCTCCTTTCCTTAATATTCGGTCGTTTTATAATTCTGTGTCACCGACGATTGCGGACTGTTCGGTACTTACTATCAGGCGTTGTACAGACTATTTCAAGCTAGAAGCTAGTATGGCATATAAAAAAGATAACTAATTTTAATTTATACAGCCAGTGAACATACGATCTATATTTGACGTCACCCAAACATCATAATACTTATGTGTAAAAATGTAAACATGACGCATATGATGTAAATGTGATGTCAAACTAAAGTAACATGTGCCCTGGGTAGAGGGTTGTTGCGCTATTGTTTGAAGGGATGTTGATTCAGTGGTAGTGTTCAGACACCGAATCGATCGATCGACGTGTTCTGATCTTTTAACAAGCATGAACATTCATTGAAGGAAAGCAACGTAGGTAACAATCATAGAAAAGATAAGGCTACTTTTCTTTGATGATGAAACTATAGCTTGGTGGTAGGGCATTTGACCGCCTGTTAGCTACTACTGTCAAATTGAAAATTTGTCACCAAACACCTAAGTACCTACTAGATTGTATCTTGGGGATGCATTCAAAAGCCAGTTTTTCTAGGCTTGGGGTGTTACCATCTTTCTTCAGTGGATGGAGTGATTATGAGGAAAGTTTAGGTATATGTATACATCATTCATATAAGTTTTGTACAAATTGGCTAAAATATGACAACTGTTATCGGTGTCGGAAAAAATCATGCCGACTGGAAGCGTTACTTAGCGTGTGCCACGTAAAGCAATAGAGTTATTATGTACTAGCTGTGCCCGTGACTTCGTCCACGTGCTGTATTTCGTGTATGATAAACTGCAACTAAATAAAAACCTCACCTCACCTCAATCTCACCCTACGGTATGTGACCCGTATAAGATTTGATAATACCCAACTAAAATCATTTTGAATGTTAACCGATATCACAGTTCAACAATCATACCGATATTATATAAAAGACATAAAGGCATACAAAAATGTTCAGTTTTGCAATCCTTTACGAAAGCTAAGTTTATTAATAACTTCGTTTTTATACAACGTTATTTTCCAGTGAATAATAACGGTTTATAGTACGTTTGTTTAGTGTAATTTAATAAAAATCATAGTTGCGTAAAAACACCAAACAACGACATGTATCGTAGAAATGAACTTAGATAGAATAGATATTCTTACCTTTTCTTTAAATAGCATTAAAAGCTAAATTAAGCTATCTAAAAATAATAATCCCCGGCCTTAAATTATTAATATATGTACGTAATAAATATCAAACCAATTTCGTGAAAATTTAAACGAAGCTGTACAGCGCCATCTATGAATACTGTTGGATATTACTGAAAATTATGTTAATATAAATAATTTAGTACTTTTTCAATTTATTTCTCCAAGTCCGGTGAAGCTGTAAAAGCCATCAGAGGCTCCAGGACCCCTAAGGCTAACAGTACCTATTGTTGCGGACAGCGAGCGGGGCGAGCGAATAACGATAGTCTAATAGTATAGAATGAACAAATAAATGAAATAGTACGTGTTAGGAATAAGGTTTATAAATACGTGTTAGGAATAGATATAATAATATGAACTGAATATGTGTATTTTAAAACGATTAGAATAAGAATATAGCTAGTTGTAAGTTTAAATGTATAAATTTCACTAGTTGTAAGGATGAACCATGCCAGACTCGGAACATCTGGCATGGTGACTCATGGTACTGCCGTCCCTTTCCCACGGTTAGCCTCGCTCTGCGGAGAGCGCGCACTCAGGGCGTGCGCGCTCATTGGCTGAGCGACGCCCCGCACGGAATACATCGCACGACCGGTTGCGAGGCAAAGGGCGAGATTAAATATAGCGGAGAGGGCGGCAGTACTACGATCAGTTCGAGAAACACCACAACAACAGCAACAGCAAGCAGCGAATCTACAAGCAAACTACAGTCAAGAACGTTATTAAGAAACCACATTGTTACTACGAACTACTGTAACTTTGTAAGAAACAAGAATAAAAGAAGCGCTATTAATTTAGCACACATTAAAATATTGTGGACGTCTTTTTATTCACAATATTATCTGGTCCTTCGGAAGCCGGATCGGAAGAAAAAAGAACAGAACATTTCGCCGATCTACAACAACGCTTGAAGAAGAAACGACGTGTTATCAAGACATCTGTATCCACGAACGGAATCACAAAACAGAAATAACACAGTCCGAGTATTCGAAGAATCGCCGCTATCGCCAGACACACAGAAGGCTGAGGGCACACCCCGACCGGAGGGAACACCCTCTGTACCTGTTACTCGCACTGACGTCAGAACAGGCCACATTTCCCCGCCACGCTCACATAGATCGACGACGAGTGCGACTATGCGATCACGCCTCGCCAAGCTACAAGCGGAAGAGAAACTAGCCACAATTCGCCGTGAAGAACTCCGTATGGAGACGGAATTAATAAAGAAACGCCTCGCCGTGGAGTTAACGTCGATACGGGATGAAGCAGAGGACGTACGTGAGCAAACGAACGAGGAGCCAGATGAACGTATTCACCGAGTGGATGACTGGCTCCGCTCACAGCCCGAAGCTACATGGGGAGAGCAATTACCGTGTACCCGTAACGACGCGCGGCAACAAGACGAACGCAGGCCTGAACAACGTGCCCGTTCGCAATCACCGTCGCAATCGAGCAGTGATATTAAACAGCTCGCCGCGATACTAGAAAAGATGACGCATACTCATCCACCGCCACGCCAAGCCGCCGACTTACCTGAATTCACTGGAGCGATCAACGAGTGGCTGCCATTCAAAGCAGCTATGAGGGACTCCACGCAGCTGTATCGTTTCTCGCCGATAGAAAACATAGCGCGCCTACGTAACAGCCTACGTGGGGACGCCCGCGACGCAGTGGCAGCGCTACTACACACCGCGAACAATCCAAATGAAGTCATGCGGACACTGGAACAATGTTTTGGCAGGCCGGAAGTAATTATAGACAAGGCGCTGGATGATATGCGGAAATTACCACGACCGGGAGCTACCGCAAGCGAACTGAACGCGTTCGCAGTAAAACTACAAAACATAGTCTGTGTTTTACTAAATCTCGACAAGCGGAGCTACCTGTACAACCCGATGCTGGCTCGGGAAGTATTAGAAAAACTTAGCCCATACCTGAAGTCCCGGTGGTGCGACTATGCGGAAGAGTACGAGGGAACAACGGATCCAGAGGTCGTTGTATTATCACGCTTCCTGATGCGTGAAGCGAGCCATGCGTTAAAACACACATATGCGCCCGCCACCGCTTCGACAGCGACCTCTAGACGCGAAGTATTGAAGCCTGCCGCATTGCAAGTCGCCGCCAGAAAGAGACAGAACGTCTTTGCTACGGTGGACACAGAAACCGAACATTTGTGTCCTAGCTGCGATAAGCCCCATCCGTTGTCTCGGTGCCCGCAATACAAGGCACTGAACGTCGAGCAACGGTGGGAGCTAGTGAAAAGCAAAGGCGTCTGTTTCAAATGTATTGACAAACGCCATCGTCGTGTGTACTGCAAAGGAAAGCCGTGCGGTATTAACTCCTGTCGTTGTCCGCATCACTCGTCGCTTCACAACGACAGACCAAGCGATAGCGAAGAGCAAGCTCAGAACAACGTGACACCGTCAACGAGCGAGACGGTAATGGCTGTCGCAACAACTATAGAACCGAGACAGATTATACTAAAAATCTGTCCGGTGACTATATCGGGCCCCAAAGGAGCGGTGAACACGTACGCTCTGTTGGACGAGGGCTCGACTATATCGCTAATAGACGAGGACTTGGCCAAGGACTTCGGAGCGCATGGACCGTCACATCCACTGCAACTACAAGGCGTCAATATGGGCAAAGAGTACACGAATAGCCAAATTGTACAAGCGAAGTTGTACGAACCGGGCGGCAACAAGAAGCACGAGTTCCGAGTTCGAACGATAAAAGGACTCCGACTGCGCGAACAAACAGTGTCTCTAAGCACACTCCAACACGCTCACTTGCGCAATTTGAAAGTGAAGCAGGTGTGCTATGAGAAGGCGAGGCCGCGTATATTGATAGGTACGGACCACTGGGAGATGATCGTATCCAGAGAGCTACGCGTCGGCAAACCGAACCAGCCGGTGGCGTCGAAAACTCAACTGGGTTGGGTGGTGCACGGAACCGCACCACACGTGATCATCGGCCGCAGCGAAGCCCTGCTACACATATACGCACCTGAACGCAACACTGGCAGCGAGATCCGGAACGAAAGTCTACACGAGCTCGTAGAACGGCACTTCAAAATAGACGCGCTCGGCGTAGCCCGCGAACCGACAATCAGCGATGCCGACAAGCGCGCGACGCGAATACTCGACGGAACGATCCAACAACGCAGTGAAGGCTACGAAGTAGGTCTACCGTGGCGCCGCGACGACGGAGTACTACATAATAGCTACAATATGGCGCTACCACGACTTCACTCGATAGAAAATAAAATAGATCGTTCCACAGAGTTTGCGGCGGCGTATACAAGTCAGATCAAAAACTTGTTTAAGAAGGGCTACGCCGTACGCTGCGAAGGACACGAACAGACTAGCAACATCAGCTGGTTTTTACCTCACTTCGCTGTATTCAACCCGAACAAACCCGGCAAGCTACGAGTAGTATTCGATGCCGCGGTACGCAGTGGAACTACGAGTTTAAACGACGAGTTATTAGAGGGACCGGACCTGCTACGATCGCTGCAGGGAATTTTATTCCAGTGGCGGGCATGAACAAGAAAAGATCCTGGCCTATACTGGAATGCAGTTACGGATGAACTAGGGTTTAACACGTCCATGCATCGGGTACCAGCCGATGTACGCGCACGCAAGCGGGCACCTACAAAGCGAGAAGCTCTGAGTGCGGTTATGTCAATCTATGACCCGCTCGGCTTACTCAGCCACTACACGATACGCGCGAAAATATTCCTGCAGAACCTGTGGCGCTTACAGATCGACTGGGACGACGAGATACCCGAAGAGGACACAAGTTCATTCGACGACTGGCTACAACAGTTAGAACATGTAACAAACCTGCGCTTGCCGCGATACTACAGTTTGGCACCGACGGGGATAACAGAATTGCATATACTGTGCGACGCGAGTGAACAAGCATATGCGACGACGGCGTATTGGCGAACGATATACGGTGACGGCTACATCGACGTAGCACTTGTAGCTGCAAAATCTAAAGTAGCCCCGAGACGCGTACAAACAATACCACGTCTCGAATTACAAGCCGCCGTCATCGGAGCACGCCTGAGCGACACTATACGTCGTGAACATCGCATAGATATCGCCCGCACAGTATACTGGACCGAATCAACAACTGTCGTGCACTGGATACGGAACGACAAGCGCATATATACACCCTATGTCTCGCACCGTCTAAGTGAAATAGCTGAGCTCACCGAAGCAGAACAATGGAGATGGCTACCGACGTATTGTAACGTAGCCGACGACGCGACACGAACATCGAACGCAGCGATTACTGCAGACGAACGGTGGTTCACGGGACCGAGCTTCCTGAGGTGCAAAGAGAACGAGTGGCCTGCAGAACCATTGGGGCCACAAGAAAACTCTGAGGAAGCTACCGTGAACCATACAGTCGAGCAATCGCAGCCCGACGTGTTACCGGACGCGACGCAGTTCTCATCTTATGAACGACTAGTGAGAACGGTCGCTACGATGTTCGCGTTCGCAGACATATGTCGACGCCAGGCGTCGCGTGTCGAAAAGCGACACCTAGAACGCGCGGAGAGTATGTTACTACGGCAAGCACAACGGGAAAGCTTCGGTGAAGACATCAACAAGTTAAAGCGAGGGAAAACGATACCACGATCAAGTCGCCTCTATAATCTAGATCCAGAGCTTGATGACGACAGCACGCTGCGTATGCGTGGACGGATCGGAGCCGCGAACGTGCCGACAAGTGTGAAACGTCCAGTCATACTGGATGGGAAACACACTATCGTCAGAAAACTTATCTCCAAGCAACATCGCGCCGCGGCACACGGACACCGCGAGCGCGTAATAAACGACCTGCGACAGCGATACTGGATTTTGAAACTATGACCCGCAGTGCGTAACGTGGAGCGGGAATGTGCGATGTGCCGGGTACGCAAAGCCGTGCCTCGCGCGCCGGCGACCGAAGACTTACCGGCCGCGCGCCTTGACCCGTTTCATCGACCGTTTACGAACTGCGGGGTGGATTACTGCGGACCGATGCAAGTAACTATAGGACGGCGAAGAGAAAAGAGGTGGATCGCCTTGTTCACTTGTCTAACGACAAGGGCGATTCACCTAGAGATCGTGGGATCGCTGTTTACCGACTCGGCGATAATGGCACTACGACGGATGGCAGCGAGAAGAGGTTGGCCCGCACTGATGTACAGCGATAACGCGACCAACTTCCGTGGGGCGGACACCGAGCTACGCGCCGCCTACGCCGAATGGGCACCTGCGCTACGGGGGGAGGGGCTACGGCACAGCGTCGAGTGGAGCTACCTCCCGCCCGGCGCGCCTAACCAGGGAGGTGCATGGGAGCGGCCAGTGCGGTCGGTAAAAACCGCGCTCGCCGCCACTTTGAACGAGCGTGCGCCTAAAGAAGAGGTGCTCCAAACCGTGCTCGCGGAGGCCGAGCATTCGATTAACGCGCGGCCTCTAACGCACGTGAGCGTCAACCCGCGGGACCCAGAGGCGATCACTCCCAACCATTTTCTGCTTGGGAGTTCGACGGGTATGCCTACGACGGGAACCTGCGACACGGCGGACCGGCGTACCTGGCGAGCAACCCAGGCGCTCGCCGATCATTTCTGGCGGCGCTGGGTTAAGGAGTACCTCCCTACACTGGTGCCACGCGGGAACTCAGCCGACAGCACGCGCCCTCTGAACGTCGGAGACTTGGTCGTGGTTGTCGACTCCGCCTTGCCGCGCAACACCTGGCCGCGCGGAATCGTCACGAGAACCTACACCGGACCAGATGGAGGAGTGCGGAGCGCCGACGTGAAGACGAGGAGCGGTGTGTTCCGGCGCCCGACGACGAAGCTCGCCGTCCTGAGAGGAGAGTGAGGCTGCGCAGGCTACGCCGGGGGGAGAACTGTTGCGGACAGCGAGCGGGGCGAGCGAATAACGATAGTCTAATAGTATAGAATGAACAAATAAATGAAATAATACGTGTTAGGAATAAGGTTTATAAATACGTGTTAGGAATAGATATAATAATATGAACTGAATATGTGTGAATATGTGTATTTTAAAACGATTAGAATAATAATATAGCTAGTTGTAAGTTTAAATGTATAAATTTCACTAGTTGTAAGGATGAACCATGGCAGACTCGGAACATCTGGCATGGTGACTCATGGTACTGCCGTCCCTTTCCCACGGTTAGCCTCGCTCTGCGGAGAGCGTGCACACAGGGCGTGCGCGCTCATTGGCTGAGCGACGCCCCGCACGGAATCCATCGCACGACCTGTTGCGAGGCAAAGGGCGAGGTTAAATATAGCGGAGAGGGCGGCAGTACTACGATCAGTTCGAGAAACACCACAACACTAGCAACAGCAAGCAGCGAATCTACAAGCAAACTACAGTCAAGAACGTTATTAAGAAACCACATTGTTACTACGAACTACTGTAACTTTGTAAGAAACAAGAATAAAACAAGCGCTATTAATTTAGCACACATTAAAATATTGTGGACGTCTTTTTATTCACAATACCTATAGTCAGTCAAAAAAAAAAAAGCAATTTTAAATATCAATATTTGAAATATATTACAGAGTTGTACTATTTCCATTTCATTATTTTCTCGATGACAGTTCTAATTTGATAGTTGTAGTGTTGTGACCAAATAAGTAATTAAAAAAAGTAATAAGGAATGAATATCGATATGAAATAAGTAGTTACGATTCATCAGATTTTGATAATAATAAATAAATAAAGATTACTTACCTGTCGTTATAATTATTTCGTTTCATTGTCGAGTACCTACCTATGCCTACTTACTTTACAACAGCTTTGAAAATTTTGAAGAAGTTGGCATTATCAATCAAGAATTACTAGGTGTAACATCTTGTAATGAAATATAATATTAGTTAATAAATTTGTACAAAAGTATCCGGCATTAGTTTAGTTTCTTACATTTTGTAAAAAAATGTCGGGTCTGTTATCGTGTTACGTTTATCGATATAACTCCTTCCCTATCAGTTTCTCCGACTCTGGTATGACCTTGTACGTGTGAAAACGTCATATTTTTATAAAAGAATGCATACATAATCTAAAAAAGACGCTCGTTCAAGTTTTCACAGGAGCTATCATCAAGAAAATAAAGAAATGGAAATGGTATACATACGAATACAATCCTTTTTATATCTACACTATCTGTGCCCGTGGCTTCACTCACGTGGACTAAAACATGCCCGCGCGAATCTTACACCCCCGCTCCCGGCTATTTTAAAGACAAAAATGCTTATTGTGGGTGTTCCTTAGAAGATAGATGTATATTTTCCCGGACTTTTTTGTAGGTTTTTTTAATGCCTATAATTATGTAGTACATTAATTTGCTATATCTCTTACTCAGTATAAGCCATTTAAGCGCTCGAATTAATTCACCATGACCAGTTTTTTTTATTTGTGCGGAACCCTAATTCTTTTTATAAAATAAAAGTAGCCTAAGATACTCCCTACATCATCAGCTATCTATCAGTGAAAGTTCCGTCAAAATCGGTTCAACCGTTTCAGAGATTACCCGGAACAAACAGATAGACAGACAAAAATTTAAAAAATGGGCAAAGTATATATTGTCATATGAATTTAGTAAAAAACAGTTATTTTTACATTACAGACACTTCAATTTTATTAATTGTATAGATAACCTAAACACAATTTATAGACCATACAAATAAACGCCCATACGTGTAAAAATGCTTCCTAAATGTACCTTCAGACTATAAACTACAATCATACCAAATTTCATTAAATTCGTTCCAGTAGTTTTTGCGTGGTCGGTGTTCGAACATACCGACAAACAGTCAGACAAAAATTCCAAAATTATCGAAATGTAGAACACATTCCTCCCCTGATTCTAAAGCCCCTCGTAGTATGTATTTTTCCTCAAATAATTATCTTCAGTGTACTTACAGATTTCAACTCTTTACTCTTTTATCCTACTAATAAAATAAATGTGAAAGTGTGTATGTTTGGATGTTTGTTACTCAATCACGCGAAAACGGCTGAACGGATTTGAATGAAATTTAGCAGACAGATAGTCTATGACCTGAAATAACACATAGGGTACATATTATCCCGGTAAAAGTCATAGTTTAATCAGTGTTACCCTACAAATATAATAAATGTGAAAGTTTGTATCTTTGTTACTCAATCACGTAAAAACTACTGAACGGTTTTGGATGAAATTTAGCACACAGATAGTCTATAACCTGCAATAATACATAGGGTACTTTTATCCTGGTAAAATCACATAACGTAACCAATGTTATAAATACTACAAATATAATACCCATCTATATTTTTTTTGCTTTGTCATGTTTGAAATCAGCTGGTGCATATATATGCATTAATATAGCGGAGTGGTAGGGATCGCGTCCACCATACACATAGTGAAAAACCATCTATGACTTTATGGGTTGTCGTGTTCCGAAATCAAAAGGTGCATATGCAGTAATATAGCGGCGTGGTAGGGATCGCGTCGAACATACAGTGACAAACTCATTTATGATTTTCTTTTGGTTTGTCGTGTTCCGAGATCAAATTGCGTATATCCAATAATACGCAGACGTAGTCGCGGGTACCAGCTAGTTAGGAATATAGATTACTGTGCTACCCGTGCGAAACCGGGGCGGTTGCCAGTAAAGTATAAAAAATAAAGAGGAGGAATTCGTCCGGTATCGTTCATAGGCTAATATTATTTCAATTTAATTTCAGCTCGCTATGTGACTTTTTATGGTTATGTAAGGAAATATTGGCAAGTCGAAACAAATATCACTGCATAGTCATACTACTAATTTGTACAGTCTTCTTTATTGGTCTCATACTTGGTGCTGCCTCCTGTGGATCTTACCTTGGGCAATTCAACAGTCCTATAATTAATTGTTTAGATAAATTGCTTATACCTGAGAGTTATCTTAACGCCGAAAATACATACAGCATATTTTAATTTAAATTTTTATACTTTAAGAATGTTTTAATATATGTACGATAGTTTAACATAATCAAATGTATACGATAAAATTCAAATACAATAAATTTGTTAACAAATTTTCGCTTCATATTTCACTATTATGTACCTAGTAAATATCACTTAATAACACACATTTTATAGATATTAAATTTGTTAGAAAGCAAACCTACTTAGCTTCTAACAGACCCGACAGATGTTGTCCTGCAGGACGTTGACCCTCTTGCAAATGAAAAAAATCCTAGAACTCGATCGCATCGCCTCCTACCTGTTCTAATAGTGAATCTAAACCAGCAACTCAAACACATGCACAAAAATTTTCATTAAATTTGGTCCAGCTAATATAAATTCACATACAGGTGGCCAAAAAGTCGTGGATCAAACGCAGTTATGGGTTAGATGGGGTCATCAGCTGCAAAAAATTGTTCTACGGGAGGTCCTTAAGGTCCCTGCAGAGTTATAATTTATTTTGTGTTTTTATGAGAAAATTGACTTCTTTTACTAATTCTTATTAAAATTCGAAAAAATCTACAGCCTGTATCTTTTTTATAATTTTCACTAGATTGGTACTGATGAGTACTTGCGTTAGATATGCTATTTACGGTTGTTTTTTAGGTGTTGAAGATAATAGTAAGTTTTACGAAAAAAAAAATTCTCAAATCATAACTTTTTATTTACTTCGGACCCCACTGTTAAAAAAAAACTACTGTACCGAAAAGTGATCCTGTATTACAAGTTTTGGCGCATTAAATAGGGATTCTGTAAAGGAACACATGGCCATGAGTGGCTCTAATGTCTTTTTAGGACGAAAAAACAAAATAACGATTGTGAAGTAATTGTTTTAATAAAACAAAACATTTTACATTAAATGCTCAAAATTCCTGCCTCTGACCATAATACATAATCTGCACCGTCTAATAAAATTCCTACGTAACATACGGAATGTACCTCTGTTGTTAATAACTTGTACCCTAGCAAATTCGAACTTTTGTCGTAGTTCTTGTTCGCTACTGTTCTCTCCTTGATAAACTATTTCTTTAAAATAGCCCCAAAGAAAAAAATCTAATAGATTTAAATCGGGCGACCGGGGTGGCCACGCAATAGGTCCGGTCCGCCTCGACCAATCCACCGGTTGGCGAAGCGCTCGTTCAAATGATCTCTAACTGCTCGAGCGTAGTGAAGCGGGGCGCCGCCGTCGTGTTGCAGCCACATCTGCTATTCTTGCTTCTGGAACCTCAGCTTCATTAAGAATTTGGTTATAATTATTTTGTAAAAAATTTAAATACAGATCACCATTCAGCCTTGCTGGCATTTCATGCAGCACCAACTGCTGGCCAATTATACCAGCCCACATGTTTATACCAAACAGATGCTGGAATCGATCATTTCTTATGATATGGGGGTTCACTCTGGAGTAAAAATGTATGTTGTGGATATTGAATACTCCCATTCTTCTAAAATTTGACTCATCCGTCCTTAATACCTTGTTGAAGAACTTCGAATCCTCTCTGTGGTATCTTAGCATCTCTCTGCAAAACCTCACTCTAGGTTTATAGTCACCGGGCAGCAAAGCTTGCACCCTTTGCACGTGGTAGGCGTGATATTTATCTCTTTTAATGATATGTTGCACCGTCATCTTGAAATCCCGAGATTTCGTGATATTTGGCGTTGACTTATACCAGGATCCAATCTTAATTCTCTCTGCACTTCAACTTCATTTTCAAATCGCACCACTGGTCTGCCTGCTCTCGGAGTATGCTGACCAGGTAAGGCTCCTTCCATGTACGAATTATGTACGCGCATAAATACTGTAGTCCGGAAAACGATCACGGTTAGTGTAGCGTTGACGGTATTCCCTGGCGGCAATACCCTTTTAGAATCCCTATTAAATGCGCCAAAACTTGTAATACAGGGTCACTTTTCGGTAGAGTATTTTTTTTTCACAGTGGGGTCCGAAGTAAATAAAAAGTTATGATTTGAGAATTATTTTTTTCGGTAAACTTAATATTATCTTCAACACACCCAATAAACTACCATAAATAGCATGTCTAACGCAAGGACTCATCAATACCAATCTAGTGAAAATTATAAAAAAGATACAGGGTAGATTTTTTCCAATTTTAATAAGAATTAGTAAAAAAAGACAATTTTCTATAAAAACACAAAATAAATAATAACTCTGCAGGGGTTGACCTTAAAGACCTCCCGTAGAACAATTTTTTGGAGCTGATGGCCCCATCTAACCCCTTGTTGCGTTTGATCCACGACTTTTTGGCCACCCTGTATAGTAACATATAGCTGTTATAATGTATACCGTTTACTATTTACGTAATCTATATAAATAAAAGGCTGTTCGTTGGCAAGCGCATCACTTGAGAATGGCTGGACCTATTTGGTTATTTTTTATTTTAAAATGTTGGTGGTTTTCCGAATTACTTTTTTATGGCAAGAAAAATTGGAAAAGTTTCCCGGAATATTTGGAGAAAAACAAAGTCATTTTTTATTGGATTTTTCTATGAACTCAAGAACAAAACTCATGAGTCAAGTGATGGATATGCCTAATACTTTTGTGTTTTGTTTATGGTCATGGAAAAGTTATTAGGAAAAAGAAACGGAATAGGTGGTGCTGTGGTCAATTTATTGACTATTGGGAAGGGCAGAACGTCTGCCGGGCCAGCTAGTTTGTAATGAAAAGAACATATTTTAATATTTATTTTCTTATTTGTTTATACATCCATGTTATTAGCTAGACTTCATATTATAAGCTAGTGTTTGAATTCAATCACACTTTGTGTTATCATGATTGTTAGATGTGGTCAAAAATTATATTTCTATTTGAGAAGTGTTAACTAGTTAGGCCCAGGGTTACAAAATACCCTACCAACATTAGCTGTGGTTTTACCAAATCTCTTTCAATAAAAGCTCCGGTCCAAAGCAGGTTTCCAACTCATGTCGATGAATGCAGTTCTGAGTTCTACTATCCATTCATCCAATGTTACTCATCTAATCTTTTTAGACAATTTATAACATTGCAAAAAAGAACCATAAAACACAATAAAGAACCAAGAATTAAAGCAATTATGGCTCAGTGGTAATGTACGGACATTGCCTCGATCGATGTGAGTCAAATCCTTGCAACTAGCCAAGTTTCCGGTGAAGGAAAATATTGTGATGAAACCATAGCATGGTGGTAGGGCTTTTCCTAATGCCCACCTGGCTAGCTACCACTCTCAAATTGAAAATTTGTCACCAAGCACCAATAAAGAGCTTGGAGAACATTCCGAAGAAATTCATAAGATACTCATTTACTCCTTTTGTGTGAAATCTACTCTAGTAATTATAATTTTGTAGAAAACAACTCTTGCTGTCCTCTTGGAGAACATTGTGAAATAAATTTAATATCTTCTTAAAATGATATGTAATAATAATTAATTGTCCCTAATCTTAATCCAAGTTATGCAGTAATTTTATATTCCTATTAATTGCTTGGTATGAATATTAATCCATATTAGGTATATAAAACCAATAGAAATTTATAAATAATAATGTTACAAGCCTTTTAATGAACCACTGCTAGGTGAAGTTAAGAAACGGGCTTAATCACCACAAAGCAATGTATTGGTGATTTGAAACACTAAGAAATCTACAATTTCCTTTTTTCCCATAAAGCTCTACATGAATTGGGCTTAGCATTCCGGTTTCTTCATGACATGATGTTTTCCTTCACCATCCTACATTTGTATGTATTTTAATATCCATCGTTTTTACTACCTACTAAGTTTTTATTTAACTTTTTACTTACTACTTAGAACATGACATTTTTATTATCAGATCTTGTAAATTTATTTCCACAGTGTGCAATTTTATTTTTTGCCTAAATATAAAGTGATGTAACTAAAAAAATTTGGAGCCTAAACTCGATGGTAGCTACTATAAAGTTGATCCATACTGGACATATGGTAATTTTACAGTAAATCTGCAAAATAGGTCTACATTATTTCAGTTTTAGAAGACCCATGCAAAATAGCAAGATCAAAAATGAAAAACAAATCACCCTTTTACTTTATACTGTAATTATGTGAAATTTATTAAATTAAAAGGACATTGTCAATTACAATGTAACACAAAGAGTAGAAAAAGAAATTACTACCTTTAAATTTATAAATATATGCACAACCTGAAAGATAACAATAAGAAAGTATGAAAATTTTGTGTAGGTACTTGAAAATTTTCACTATAACCAATAGCCACAAAATACCAATAAAGGTGAAAACTATTACAAACAGTGAGAAAGCTTTATAATACTATGATAATACAATTAGATTTTTATTTAAGTATATATCAACTTTCTCAGTTGTTTAATAAGCAAATTAAAATTTCATAGTTAATTTTTAATCAAAAACTAAGTTACATCATATAAATTACATATTTATACTCTTACTTCTCTTCACACCACTCATTTTCCTTACGCACTTGATCTTCCTCGGCTGCTGTAAAATCATTTTTGATGTTAAAAGTTTTGCGAATTTCTTCTGGAGTCTTGCCTTTGATCATGTTAGCGACTGTTTTACACGTGACGTCCAGCAGACCTTTAATGTCTAGATAATTAGCAGCCAAGATTAATTCAAATAGAGTCCCTTGGTCAACCTTTAGAAAATCAGCATCCCAAGATGAAATATCGTCAGTCCTCTTTTCTTTGTTCTCGTCATCTTCAGGCAACGGTGGGTCATCTTTATGGTAAGTTGCCCATTGAATTACTTTTTTCAGAATAGCTGAATTAACGTTTGGCAACGGTACAACTTCTTCTTCGTCATCTTCCATCCCTAAATCTTCCAACATAGTTTTGATAGTTACAGAGCATTTAGCTATTTCTACATCAACCGCAAAGACTTCATTATCCGAAGACTGCAATTTTATGTTTGGCATCTGCATGAAATAAAACAAAGAATAATTAGTAGGTACAAACAAGACGTCATCTTACAGACCAAAAATAAGTTTCATGTTTTAAACCTACCTTGTCTTTACAGGATAAAGTTTATTTAGAACGCAATAAAAGTACTTATTTTTGAGAGAAACTAACAATGATTCACATGAACAGGAAAGTTGACAATTTATAATAAAGTAAACGCCATTTGCGATTTGACAGCAGTGAGCAGGGCAGTGTGACCAGCACAACCACTTGTGGTAGTTTTTGACCTTTTTTTAGATGTAAGGCTTTTTGGACTTAGCTTTGTCTTTTGGTTATTTATCTATGGGTTTAATAGTGAAAATGCATTCGATAGACTTGGTAGTTTTAGAATCTTTCTTTTTAAGCTTTATCTAGATGCGAGAAAGAAACAATTAAGAAAGTGAGTGGCGAACTGAGGTGTGGCCAGCCGGCCGCGGTATTTAGATACGTATTAAACCGACTGTTTCTGTGTTTCATGCCTAAACTGACAGCTACACTCATCAAAAAAGTCTAAGCAACATGTACTAATTTAAATTTTAGGATGGTTCTTCACATTATAACGTTGTATTTTATTTTTAAAATAATATCTTTAGGGTTCTATGATGTAAAAATAACAGCTGTTGTCTTTATAAGTTCTTTTATTATCAGAAATGAACAATATTAGAATATACTGTAGAAACTAAGATACATAAGAAACTAAACTTTTTCTTACAAAATGAAATTTCTAAAAAAAATGTATTTATTGTGAAAGAATAGAACAATTTAATACAAAGTATGGGCTCCTCTGCTATTCAGAACTCGTTGGCAACGATTATTCATTGAATTAATGAGACTGTTTATGTCATCTTGCGGTATTCGCTCCCAATGGAATTGTAGCAAATCCTTCAGCTGTTGGGTTGTTGTCGCTCCGTCCATGTCCTTCAAAACACGTCTCTGGAGCATGTCCCATGCGTGCTCGATGGGGTTGAGATCTGACGATTGTGCAGGCCAGGGCAATACCCGGATGTTCTCCGTTGCAAAGTATTCACTGGTTCGCCGAGCTGTATGTGAACGCGCATTGTCATGCATTAACCTAAAATCGGAGCCAAAGGTTTGTGCAAATGGGTAAACATAAGGTCTGACAATATCCTCAATGTAATTTTCAGCATTCATGTTTCAATTTACAAAAACGAGCTCAGTTCGCCTGTTCTTCATAATACCCGCCCATAAGATAACTGTTGAGCCGCTGCCACAGTGGGCTGAAATCGGAGCCTCCCTTTCATAGGATTTTAGAAAAATTAAATATGTTATTTCATAGTTTTAAGTATACAGTTTTGTCAAAACAGTCATATCATTGTATAATTTAGCAATTTCAAGCTTTATTTTTACCTTCTACACCATATAATATGGACTTGTAAATTTCAAATGTATGAAAATAGATTTTCTTTTCGTCATAACTATTTGTGTTTTGAGTTGTAAATCTGAAACTTATACATATAGTTACTGAGGTGGTAATGAACCCTTAGGACCTTTCACCTTGACCCCGGGCGTCCCCTTTCAACAGATATTTGTTGATGAAAATTTCATACTTTGATGATATTGTATTGAGGTGAAATCATCAATCTATAGGTTTATTTTCGACCTGAATGCTACAGGTATCGATTAATAAAGTTACCCCTAATTTACCCTATCGCTTCGTTTTCAAAAATACGATTCAGAATTCGTTTTAAAATTTCAATATACCTATTTTTCTTTATTAAAAGTTGTAAATTACCTATAAATTTGCACTATAAACTTAAATTAACACCAATTATCATTACCTGCTACTATTCTTGATTGTTTTTGTTCCACATTTGTACCAAAATGTCTTGATTTTGCTAATTAGTGTAATTAGTTTATTTGTTTCGTTGATATTGATGTTTATCATAAAAGATTAAACAGTTATTTCTGGGGCTAGATTAGGATTCTAAATGAAAGCAGTGTAAATAACACGAGATCTTATATTCAGTTTAACTTATAGATTTCAACAGTACCTCTAAATAGAAGATGTAAATGTAAATTCCAAATATATAAAAATATTTTATAACAAAATTATGATATACATATAGCTCCGATGATACCTACTTAATTACACTCATACATTACTCAGAGTCACACAAATTTATTACATCTAAAAACTCTATATTTTCTTTATCTGATGTAGAATTTACCAATAACAATTTAGCTTCATCTGATAGCGGTTTATGGCTAAGTTGACTTATCTTAGGTCTAATGCTGGACAGGTATGGGTCAGAAGTTATTAACAAACTATGGATAATATCCTCATTTGTTGCAATTCTACTAATTTTTCTTGAGTGGAACACTCTAAAATTTTTAAAATCTTTATTGCGTGCTTCAGAAGCCTCTTCAGAAAGTTTGCCAATTGGGATAAAGTTATTATGCTCAATTATGTCTGCACCATGCATGAATAATTTATGCACGCTAGAAGGCATATAATACCACTGATATAACTCGACATATTTATGAGCTGTTTTGGAACAATATTACCGGAACTTTTCCACATGAGACTACCTGAAGAATCACCGCAAATCTCCTGATAAGTTCTTCATCAACATCAGTGATCTGTGCAGTTACTTGAGGATTTGCAAAAAACCTTCTTGCGGTGTTCCCATCATTGGTCGTTCCCGCACCTTGTTTAACTATATCTACAAGCAATCCCATTTCATCTCGAAACTTTTCTTGAATAATCTTTTTCTTGTTATCTACTAGTTGCTTTAAATCGGCTCCTTTGGCTTGCCATTTTTTGAAATCTAGGCGATACGCAATATGCAATACGCGTTACCGATGGTTTTTAATGACAGACGTTTTTATTAAGCTCTGAATTATACAATGTAATCTTGATTTAAGTGATTTTTAAATATAAAGTCAGTTTTATTCACAGTGTTTTAGCTTATTTAATTCAATCATCGTACCACGTAACTCTCCCAACAGGATATTCTATCGTGCTTGTAATTTTTATAATTCATACATAACGCGTTTGTAGGCCGTTTTGTGTTGTAATGTTTAAAATTTAATATTTACGAAGTTTACTATTTCTTAATGTTATATTGAGTGTATTTAGGTAGACATTAATGTTCTTAATATATTTGAATAGGTTTTGACATTCCAATAAGAATCTTATGAAACATTAGCTAATTACGTGAAATTTTAATAATAATAATAATAACCGAATAGTCGCAACGCGCCACCCCACAAGCCGTTTTACTAGGCAATGTTAGAATATGAGGGGAATAGACGCCATCATTCCGTCCCGCTCCAACACCGATATAAATATGGGGCTGTTGCGGCCAACCGGCCCCAAGTCCGGTGAAGCTGTAAAAGCCGCAGCGGCTTCAGGGCCCCTAAGGCTAACAGTGTAGTCATATCTAAAAAAAAAAAGGCCAACCGGCACACACAGTGTCAAACACTATTCAAGATAAGAAGATTCAAGACCCTGAAGACTACTTGCAAGAAGCTCTGTGTCAAGAAACCGAAGCACTGGATACTATTAAGAATTATTGTAACCAGCCATTCTGCTTGTGAATATTGAATACAGCAACTTGATTTTCGTGTTCGTGTGTGTCATTATCCTAGAAAAATCTTTCACCCGCCAGCGACCCAGTTCACTTAGTTCTCCGTAGCTACGCCAACGCCACGACTCCGTGTAGGCACCTCACTGCGTGTGTGCCGTTCTGTTTAGCTCTCTTCACGCTTGGTAGGTTCAGGTGTGAACAGAGTTGGTCACACGTAGTGAGTTGGGCTTGCGTACATTGGTTTGCAGCTCTCTGCTGCTTACCGTAGTATGTATTCGCCGTGGTACCGAGTTCGAGAGTTAATCGTGCGCCGCGCCGCACTTTCGTTGTGTGTGCCCTCTCGGTACTGTTATCGTTGGCGTAGCTAAATATTGTTAGGGGCGTACCGTTGCGCTGTTAGGCTTCGTGCGCCCGTTTTAGGCGTAATGGTTAGTGATGCGTAAATACAATAATTTTATGAAGTTAAATCTTGCCCTTTAAAGCATGTTATTTGGACACATTTTAGGAGATAATGAAAAATTAAAATAATTTGTACTTACGAGAAGTGAGAACAATTATGATAGGCTACACAGGTACGTCGCGTTGGCGGCGCGGTATTTGTCAGATAAAAACATGGTATTGAAATCGTGAGGCACAGCTAGTAATTAAATAAAAACCTTATTAAATTGAAATTTTTTATTCTATTGTTATGAAACAATTTAAGAGTAAATACTTATTTAAAGCAAAATGCATTGAATAAAATTTATACTACATTTATTAATTTATTTTTGTCAATCACCAAATGACTGGTGCATAAACTTCTTTGAATACTCGTAGACCACAAACAGCGCTGCAGTAGCTGGGACAGTTCTTACAAGTGTCGGTTTAAGTCCATTATAAAGAGCTAAAACACCTGAAAATCGTTGTGATTTGTATCAATTTACATTAAATAATTGGTTGATTACATTAAAGATTTGATGTCTTCTCTCTCTCTCCTCTTTCTTCTCTTCTCTTCCTTACATGAGATTAACCCTATGGTGTTTAAATATTTAAAATTTATTTTACATCATGATTTTGCTTCGTACCCCTAAATGCCACCTATGCATTAATTAATACTGGTATTTTCTATGGGAACCCTGGAAATACTTAGACAATATTTCAAAGTGAAAGATCCGAAAATCTAAAATGAGTTTATTAAGTAAAATTTTCTCACATAAATTGTTCCCTACAATAATTAACACTGCTGCCAACTTTTTACTATTTTTTAACATTCGCCAATTACTTATGTCAGCAAATAATCTCCTTTATGTTTTTTTTTCAAATACTTTTAATAAGTTATTTGTATTAAGACTATTTTTTTTAATATACAATGGCATAAATAACGTTTTTGCATTAAGGAAAATTGTGCCAAGAGGCGCTATTGGTGATATTGTAGTCAATAGGTTTCAACAAAATATCTGATTATCTCGTAAATAGTTATTTAATATTATAACCAACCTTCCTGTCTTACGATCTCGTACCCAACTGTCAAGAACTTTTGACTCTTATTGGATATTTGAACCCTGGATTTGATAACATCAGTAGGAAATATCACAGTCCATAAAACTACTCCGCCAACTGCTCCAGCGATCATAGTCTTGAAAAATCCTATATCATCTTTCGATTGACCAGGTTTAGAGAGCAGTTCTCTTGTTCCTTAAATTATCAATAGAAAAACATAATATTTGAAGTCACTTGTATCGTTAGAACATAAAAAAATCAATGTAAAGGATGCGGTATTCAAAAACAAAACAGTATGAAAATAAGTATACATCTATAATTTACGATTCCCGCAACAAGTTCTAATTAGTGTTTGTCAGATTCATGTTCGCATACAATACTTAAATTGGCTGTTACCTGGATATTGTGATAACTAAGAATATTAATCTTTTTAACCTCGGTCAATCCATATAATTAATATTACTACCAACTAAAAAGCCCATCCCATTATATTATTATAAAAGGCGTTTTTTATTTGGTTCACAAATAAGTCTTTACACCGATTAACGCTAACATATGACAATTTAAAAAAAATGTGGTGCGTGCCTTATTAAAGTGAACACAGATTGCACAATCAAAAAAACATTACAGAAAACATGGATCAATCGATCTATGCTTCGAAACACTACATATGCTTAAAATTTAGTAAAGGTTTTAAACAAGAAAAAATATCAAGGGTGTCTTATACCGTTATATCCAAAACATGTTGTCGAATATTAGTCCTGCAATGAGGCATCATGAAAGTTATCCTGTTAATTAAGCGGCTGACTGGACTTGGTATTTAGTTAATTTGTTTAAGTACTAGTACGTCCTCGCAGTCAACCAAACCGTGGATCAATTTATAAAGTAGAGTATTATCGGCTGTTTTTCGTCTACCACATAACGCCTACCTACATTTTAAAATATATAATAGGATTTTAAATATCTACATTTATTCTCAAAATAAGCTAGGTGATATATATAGCGCTTTTGCACACGCTTACTTCTATTGTACATCATAACAAGAATTTCACACTTGGCTTCCATATTCAAAAATGCTACGTATTACGGAGTTGTATACGGGTAAAATGACCTTTGGTCTCCAAAAGATCTGAGCTGTCTAGAGATAATCGAGAAGCTTTACATATTATCTCGTCAATGTGAAAAGGAAGACTTAGCCGACTGTCGACAATCACTCCCAAGTCACGTATACTCACTCGAAACTTCATTTAATGGAACCTTCTCAATATAGTGCAGTAATATAGCTTTTTTGAGTTAAATCCGGAGATACAAACAGACAAATTTTTTTATGACATTCGTGATCAGTGTCGTTAATATGGTATGCCTATCGGGAAATTTGGACAAAAAATTCATTGTACAGACAGAACTACAGATTTATTAATATAGGTAATTTTTAATCTTGAAAAACTTCATTCCGCAGACGAAACTGTCACAGGTGTGGTAACATATAGCAATAATCCTCAGTACTACTTCAAATTGTACCTCACACGTCAGTCACTTGTTTAATTTTTTACTCGAGTTGTAGCGCGTGGCCCCTGAATGGGCAAGACCTGCTCACCATCCCTTAACGCTGCCACATGTACTTGAAGTTCAGAATATAATAATGAGATAAATAGTTACATTAAACTTATAGATATAATACAAAATGTACCTTCATAACCACCGAAAAAGAAGAAATATCCCGGCATCTCTCTCATTATTGTGGGGACAAGGCCTCTAAACAGGCCTTGTATTCCATACTGTTTAAATATTTGCTGTGTTAGTTGTAATGGCGTCACTTTAACCTGCGTAGTTTAAATAAATATATACTTATTCGCAAAATATTGTCACATTAACATAAAACATTAATTAATATATGTGATAATGACTGAGTGTCATAGATAAAATAATTTTAGATAAGCAATTAACAAACACAACATTTATTATTATAATACTGAACAGCGTAGCTAATATTATGTTTTGCGCAAAACTATTTAGGTAGGTACCTAGGTAATTGTTTGATTTGCGAACATGTAAGAAAAATAGAAAAACAAGATTAATAAGAAACGAGAACTTTATATATTTAAATGCAAAATAAGTCTTGATAACGTTAGTTTTACGTTTTCACTGAGTCATTCTTCAATTGGACGGTTGTTCGCTTCAGATAGGGGGCCGAATGAGCAATGATGTGGTGGAGATATATGCGAACTCTAAGTTACAAACAGGAAGGAAACTAGCATAGATCTCTTTCTATTACATTTCTCTAAATGTGATGATGTTTTGTTTTGCCGGCTTAGACTGCCTGTCCACTGAAGCGGAGCGGCGCGGCGCGGAATTGGGCAAATTACGACCAACAGAACTTATCACTAGACTTTTATGCAATTATTTTGGTCGAACTTTGCACAGCTCACTTCATTGGACAGGCAGCTTTACTGTGAGTTGATGAGTCAACAGGTTCATAAAGCATTAAAATAAACTAGATGCAGATAAATGTCATTCTGACAGAAGCGTAGTAGCGGATAATTATAATCATCAATAACAATACCTATTCCATAATATATTTTTTCCATGATACATAGCTTGGTGTAAAGGCCTGTATAATTTATATTTATAAAAAAAACTCGATGGGTTCTTTTAAATTTTCTTAAACGGAATTCGTAGTAGCTGCATTTTAAAATCAAAAACAAAATGAAACGAGAAAGCTTAATGTTTTTATTGGCCAAATTCTTTATGAGCCCTAACATTACCAATAGGTATATGGAATAGAATATAAGTTTTCACTACTAATTTGTTCAAAGTACATAAAATTCATATCAGTTATTGTTGGAATTAAGGAAGACCTCACAACAACTGTGTTAAAGGCCTTTAACTAAAATTATTAATGAAGAAAAAGGAATATTAGCAATTATGTATTGAGTGGACCAAAGCTAAATAAGTCATATAGCAGTAGTAGCAAGTCCTACAAGCTTTGAATTTCAGGGAAACAAGTCCACTTTTCTCGGGGACTACATACCTATAAGAAAAGTAAAATATCTTTAGGGCTCCCATGTAAGCGACCTTATATTTTTAGTGTTATATTATATGAATTTGCTCACACTGGTAGGAGAAAAATATATATAAGTATATTGGACATGTAGGGTCGCTTGCTGGCTTAATCCGTCTCTGTTAACGGCTAACAATTATAAGTATTTATCTAAACCAGTAAATACGTCTTATCAAGCCACTCCACCGCACCGGTAACCTTGCTACGATCTACTTAGTATGATAATTTATATTTACGCATGTATCATTTTCTGCAATACATTCAAATATACTAGCATCTCTATGTAATGAATTTGGAACGGCAACATGAATTATATTTTTCATTTCATTATCCTACACATTTTAATGAATTTTATTTGTTATTTATAACCATCTAAATTATATTAGGTCCTTACATATGAAATTGGCGTTTTGTTGAACTGGTCACTTTGATCAAAAATATCTGGCGACTGGTTAGAAATTCCAAATTCAAATTTATTCCAAATTTAGGCTTGTGTATTTGTGTTTCGAATTTAGTGATTCATTTGTTTTCGCATCATTTTATTTTTCTTTGAGATCGTTATTTTCGACAAAATAGAAAATTTTCCGCAATGGAATCAATTAACTACCTTTAAAATGGCGAAAGTGCATAGATAATAATGGTACAATACTTCGATTGATTAAATGTATAATTTCATAATATTTTTTTCATATTACATGATTATCCATTTATTCTCAAAACATATTTTTTAAACCAACAACAATTCGAATGTATATTTTTTATAGATGTTCAGCCTTAACTTCTATGTTTATGAACCGATTTAGACGATACTTATTTCTTTGGAAAGGGGATATCTCTAGGGTGGTACCATTTTAATTTAATTTGAATTGGGCCTTCGAATTTCAAGATACACCAGGGAACTTCTAAAAATCATTGATGTTGTTTTCTTTTTTGTTAAAAATTGTCTTGTATAATATAAAGATGTAAATAATAACTATATTAAATGAAATACCCAAAAAGGATCATCGTACAGCTGTTTGAGAGCCCTGCACGCTGACTTCGCGCATGGCTTGTAGTTGGCATTTGATCAATTCCGTTGGGCATAGTGTGAAAGAGGAGAAAAACGCAGCAAGGAAGCCCGCCGACGCATTACCCATTGCTGACAACTGATCCACCCTCTAAAAATCACATAAATTAAAAATTATATCAGACTGCGGATATCAAGTAAGTAGTGGGTTTCTTAAAATATCATCAGGGTTCCGGTCATTTAATCGTACAATTGATTTGACTGTAAAATTAATGCGAAAATAATGAAAAAAGAATACAGGGAAGACAAGTTTATGCAAGAAAAAGTTTCAAATTACCTATATGTATTAACTAATTGAAAATTATGATCATATAAGTATAAAAGAACAGCAAGTTGAAATGTTAACAATCGAAAGCTCATTGCTCTGTTCATATCATAAAAATATATTCAGGATTCAAGGCACAACTCATAGAGACAAAAGACTAAACTAATCAACATCATTTTCTTAATATGTATATACAAATAAATAATACGCAAAAACTACTGGATAGATTTTGTTTTTTTCTGCTTAGATACTTGATCCTTATCTAAAAAAAATATTAAATTTTCATGCAATAGTCCTGTAATCCACGCGAGCGGAGCAGCGGGCACAACTAGTTCTAAAAGACTGTAAAGTCTAATACTCAATTCTAAACATGACGTTACATTAAACACATGCAGACAAAGCACTATTAAGATTGTAATGAGCATCTTCCGCAAAACTTATTTACACCTTATAATTACCTAGCTACCTACCTATACATTCTACAATCTTGACACCGATATTTTATTTCCACTCCATATATAGACTAGAACACGAACCTGTTAGAACAAGAACATGAGACCTACAATCTATTGATTTGCAATAAATTATACCATACAACATGGGTCAACTGATAACCGCGGGTTCAGTTTTAACTAAAACAAAAAGTTACCAATATATGAGTTTCCGACGATTCTTATTAAGGATGATGTAACTATTATAAGCAAAATGTATAATAATCGAATCGCATGTGGTCAAAAACACAATTCAATACCACACATATTTTTTTATTGTAGCTCAAAAAAAATGGCGTAACTACGAGCCAGCCACCTCATCAGCCAGTGAGTTTTTAATTTCGGTAATCCAATTAAGAATCATCTAATTTTTGATCAGGACAAACATTTTCGATGTATGATGAAATAATTAAATCAATTAATTATTATCATTATTATTAGTTATGCACTAACAACCTTAGGTTGATGCGTGTATTCTATTTTGTATTGTTGAGTGCACTATTTAATTAGCCAAGTGTTTATCTAATTGATTTTTAAAAGAACACACAGAGGGGGCAGTTATAATATGCTGCGGCAGCTCATTCCATTCATCTACCACTCGGTTGGATAAAAAATGCTGACGTGGCTTGCTGCTAGTTAATAGTCTTAAAAGTTTTAAACTGTGTCCTCTGAGGTGCACATTTTTATTTTTGCTGTAAATGTTAGGCAAATCTGGTACATTATAATAGCCACTAAGTATTTTGTATGTTTCAATTAGATATCCTTGCTTTCTGCAATTTTCTAATGTTGTAAGACCAAGGATCCTTAAGCGATCTTCATAGGGACAATTTTTTAAACCGGCATTTATTTTCGTGGCTCTACGCTGTGTTCTTTCAAGGAGCTCAATATCTTTTTTAAAGTATGGGTTCCAGATCTGAAACGCATACTCCAACAATGGCATTATGTAAGATTTAAACAGTTTTAAAAATATTGTCTTGTCAATGTATGAAAATGCTTTTCGTATAATATAGAGAATAGAATTGTTTTTTTTTTGTTATAATCAGAATATGTTTTTCCTATTTTAAATTTGAGGTAATATAAACTCCCAAGTCTTTCTGAAATTCAACAACTTCTAAGTTTTTATTTTTTATAAAGTATGGTTTTCTAGGGTTCTTATTCCCAATATGTAATACAGTGCATTTAGTTTCGTTTAGGTTTATTAACCATTCTTGTGTCCATTGGTATATATTGTCGAGGTCTTTTTGGATAATATTGTGAGTTATTACTGGGTTGCCCATAATATTTGTATCATCTGCAAAAAGTGATAATTGAGATTATACATGTAGTCTTAAATCTGTTATAAATAATTCAAACAAGGCTGGGCCAAGTACTGCACCTTGTGGTACTCCGCTATACACTTTGTGAGGTGTAGAGTAGGCTTCTCCGACTCGTACTTGAAAGGTTCTATCTGACAGGAAATTCTTTATCCAGTTTAAAAGTCTACCATGGATCCCAAAATGTTTAAGAAATGTGAATATTATACTAGTTAGACTTGTAGGTCGATAGTTTGCTGCAATCCTTTTGTTTCCTTTTTTTGTAAATTGATGTTACTTCTGCTTCTTTCCAGTCTAATGGGACTTGTTCGAAAGAATGTGTCAATATGTCAGCTAGTTGAGTGCTAACCTTGCTACATCTCTTTAGTAAGATAGCAGATATATAATCATGTCCCATAGCATAGTCGTCTTTGAACGACATAATAGCTTTATAATCAGCATTGGCTGAAAAGTTTATGTTTTCTATTTGATTCACAATTCTTGGGGATTTTATTGAAGGGATGTGAGCATTGTTTGGTTCTTTGACATATGATTGTTCGAATTGTCTGGCAAATATATTTGCGATTTTTTCATGTTCACTAATTATTAATCCTGAAGGAGGTACAGATACCTTAGATGAAAGCTGTTGTTGTATATGGCCATAGAAGGATTTTGAAGATTTATATACAACTTTGGTTTCAAATTTGATCCTTGCTCTCCTGACTTCTGAGATTAGTTTGTTATTCGCTTTTCTGTATTTCTCATAGCTACTTTTAGAGTTTTCAAGGCGGTATAGCTTCCAGAGATGAGATTTTTCTTAACTTTTTTATTATATCTGGTCCAATCCATGGTTTGTTATGAATACGTTAATTTTTATTTCCCAAGATGAAAAGGATAAGTACGGTATATTCATTCAACACTGTCAATTTTTCTAGGGTGGGCAATGAGTTTTGAGTTTAGGTCGGCAATTCATCCACAGTCGAGGCTGCAAAAACATCTCTTCACATTATGTTTGAAGTAACTGATGTCGTAAGGAGGGAACACACTGGTCGGGAGATGGATGATAGTTCTCATGGTTCTACAGTTTCACTGTATGGCAAAGATAGGAAGAGAATTTTTGAGGTTGTGTCGAGATGGAGGTTACCTTAAAGCTGTGGCTTTGTAACCCAGTACATGTGGTTCTGTAGTGGTAGGAGAATATTTTATCACATATTTCAAACGCAACGTGACTCTTTTCGTTTGTCCAATGGGAGGCTATTGAAACGATTTCCAAAAAACAGAGAATTTAAATTTTGCCCATAACTTATTTTAAGAGAGGTAGGACTCAGAGAAGTTTCTTTGGAGATATCTCTCTTCTTGGAGCAGTCCGACTGGTTGAATACCTCCACCCTACAGAAGATTGCAGATAAATAGCCTAGTGTTGTGTTCTTGTAGTGAGTAGGGTTGTCTAACCCCCCTAGGTTCAAGGTAAGTAAAGCGCATCTATGTTATTATAAGCATCCATAGGCTACGGTAGTCACTTACCATCAGGCAGAACTCACGCTTCTTTACCACCATTAAATTATTTTAAAAAATTAGCTTTGTCATCAGGTTAATTCCTGACATCCTGAAGTAGGGAAGAGTATTTTAGATTTGAGCCCTATCCCACAAAAAGTTATAAAACAATAAATGTAATTAAATTAGTTACCTCTACTCCGCTAACTCTGCAAACAAATTTTTGACAATACCCATATGCTGCAAAGAGTACAGAGTTTTCTGCAACATTTGCCATTATTGCCGGTGTTGTTCCAGCATATAATCCGCGGATTATTCCATCATTCTTTAAGGTTTGTTTTAAACAGTTATACATCCCTTTATACAAGTGAGGAAATGTCTGCATTTTTACTTTCACAGTATCTAATGGTTGACCTACATACACCACAGCAATACCACCTAAAGAAATTTAATACTTATTAATTTCGGAAAATCCTTTTAGGATTGCATTAACAACAATGCTGGTTTTAAATTTTGTTTTATTGGTTTTAACTTTTGAACACTGCATAAGCATATATTGCAAATAATGGACGACTGAGTTGACTGAGACTCGCTCTGTCTTGCAAAAATAAACCTTTAGGTAAACTTGGGACTACAAAACATTATCTAAATAATAGATTTTATCCAAATCATTAGGAGCCATTCCTGAGAAACCTAATTATACCAAGTATACAACAATTGCTCACTTAATAGTATTAGGTGATACATTACTCAAATTGTGTACAGGTCAAAAGAAATAAAGAAAGAATTAGGAATTCCACTTTTATCTATTTATTAAATAATAAGTTCATGCAACTACCAAATTGCAACAAAAATAGCAGCACCCTATGATGACCATTTTGGCATATTACAGTAGTGACATGTAATGTATGTTTAGCCATTGCCACAAACTCAAAAACAAAAGGAGTAAAAGCAAGGGTCAACAGTAAAGGGCAACAATATCCAAAATCCAAAACCAAGTCAAAACTATATCACAATTGAAGTGCACTCACAGAGTGTTCTTTTTGAAGCAACTTTGCTTTGTTTTGCATTGAGCATTGAAGCGGGTTTTGGTGGAAGTAGTAGTTGTGCAGGCCAGCAATCCTATATGTGACAATCATATTAGATTAAATTTTTTTTATATTGAATTTCGAAAAACATAAAAATAAGTACACTAATAATTATAATCCAATAATGATTCTGCCACATGTCAAAAAGGCCATAATATATATAGTGTTGAAATCAGTATAATAAATTACTTGTGTCTTAAAGTTTCATTTGATAAATTCAGTATTGACAATAAAGAACAACAATTTAATCCTTCAAAAATAGTTAAATGAAACTTCATGAGCAGATAAACATCAAAGCGTGCCACCCATATTATAAGTACCAAATTTATAACTGAAAAAAATTATTACCTAAAGACCCAGCAGTGAAATCAATAATTCCTTTTTTAAGGCTTCCTGTAGATCCTGATGAATGAGACATCTTGAATATATTACCTTTAATATAGTAAAATAAAAAAATTAAAATTTCCTTAAAGTATAATTTTAATAATTTTTTTATATTAAGAATCAGAATATTCTGTGCTAGATTTTATATTCCAAACCAAGCATAGTGGTTAGTACAACTGACCTCATAAAACTTATCATTATGATCATCTAATATTTTTTTATCTAATATCTATCTTTATAATATGACTATCTTATAGCAATATATGAATAATCTAAGTACTAAATTATAGGTAGAATTTTTTAACTGAAATTATGGTTAAGTGTTTAATATATTTTTTAGAATACATATTTTGTTTTATTATTTATGTTACTGATATTAACAGTTTATTTTATTATGAGTGAACACAACACATAACTAATAATACACAACATAAATAATAAGACCATTTACAATTTGATGGCTAAATAAAAATTGGAATAACCACCTATACAACCTACTCAACTAAAAAGGGAATAAAACATTACTATCCTATAAATGTTTAATACTGAAGATAAGAAATCACTAAACAATTGTACAAAGAAAATGATTTAACGAAAAATTGAAACAGAACTTTCTTTTTTGGGAAAATATAAAATTGAAATGTGAACAATAAAAAATATATAATACATGTATTTAAATAAACATATTTCGGCATTATTTACAACCAAAAATATTTTAGTTACTGAAATTATTACGTACCGTCAAGCTATAATTACGTAAACTTGAATGAACACACGCTGAATCCAACTTGACCACGCAGATAATGAAAATGATAAAGTCACAATTCTAATTAAGATAAATTTTAACAAAATTTGATAGAGAATTCCCACAACAAAGTTTAACTGTATTGAATTGTTAAAATTAATACAAAAAAATATTAATATTGCAATTAATTTTAACGCACCACAATTTTATATCTTATTTTGTATCGATACTAGTTAGTATTTTTTTGGAAAAAAATTTAAACAAGCGCCACACTTTAGGTTTAGACCAGAGATAAATAACAATGTTTAAAGTTCAGCCGGTTCAGCCCATTGTTCAGCCCATGAACACAGACTACTTACTACCATAGTAGTTGCAATACTTACCCTCTGGTTATTGGTCTATGGTGCCCATGAACCAACTTATCCATAGACAAAAGCTTCTTCTTCTATTTTTCAATCTTGGCAACCCACTCCACTTCAGAGAACTATTAACTGCCATTTACAAGTCATGCGATTTCGATACTTTAGGCGAATGGAGGGAATAAGCGGATAAATGGAGAAGTGGCAATAAATAAATACAATTATAAGTAATATTAGAAACTTACAATGACAATTTATAATGATTAAGAAATTTTACTAATGATTATAATATATACAACATGTAACATAATTCACACTGGGAAATAGTTTATTCAGAATCGGCTACTGAATCGATTTCAGTTATTTTTATATAGGTAATTTTTATCTGAAAAATACCCAAAAAGAAGTAAATTAATAACCCCATCGTCGAGAAGCCGAAACAAACGAAAATGAAACATAAATCCAAACAATAAGGCTTTTTTTTTTTTTCAAGGTAATCGGAAACGAAAAATGTTATATATCATATAGATTTAAGAATGAACTTTATTGCAAGAAGAATAAAGTTTTTTATAACTATAAAAATAAAAACTCAGCGAACGGTGTCAATTGTCATCAGCTGATGCGACCGGCGCGAGAGGCGCGGCGCGGCGTGATCAAAGTTATACAAACAAAAGAAACTAGTGAACTTGAATCTAGTCATGCCGCATGCGTAGCGTCGGCCTTATCAGTGAGAGCGTGTTTTTGGAAATATTTTGATAACTTTCGGGCGCGATGTCTTTTCGATATATTAACATTCAATACACCGAAATGGTGAGAACTTTGGCACAGTGTAGAGATAATGTGGCACTAGCCTGCAGAACATTTAATAATAAGCATGTGACCAGCATAGATCTCAGGACTATGTTAGCCGCAACTCAGCGGCTCCGAGACCACGGTTCTTTTTAACCTAACACGGCAATCGACCGGGGAGACAATGTATGCACACGTACTCGTCTTCAGAATGAAATACTCAATTATTCTGACGAGAATTCCCATAGCAGTATCCGAGAAGTAGCGCCACATTTTGACGTCAGTCACATGTACGTGTGGTGAACGCTTCATGGTGACGGTGAGCATCCATTTCACCTGAGACGTTGTCAGGAGTTGACTCCACGTGATTACGTACTAAGGTTGGAGTTCAGCCGGTGGTTATTGGAAAATTGGCAGCGAAACATTATTTAGATCGACGAAAGTTATTTAACGTTATTTAAATGTGTGGGAATGTACAACCAACATAATAGGCATTTGCGGTGCACGAAAACTCTGACGCATGCAGAGTGGACTCCTCCCAGCATCCTTTCTCGGTTAACGTTTGGGCGGGTGTCATCGGTACATACGTACTACGACCCATGTTCTTAGAGACATTAACAGGAGCGTCAATTATACTGTTTTTGCAAGAGACTACCGACGCTGCTAGAAGAGATAGCTCTTGTCAATTTACGAGAGGTATTCTACCAACATGCCCCTGCGCATTTTACGTGGAGTGTTGGACAGCATCTTGATAGTGAGTATGGAGAGCGCTGGATCGGTCGCAGTGGACCCGTCCAGTGGCCTCCGAGATCAGCTGACTTGACGCCTCTTGACTTTTATTTTGTGGGGATGTATTTAATCGTCAGTGTACTTTAACGCGACAACAAGTGCAGAAGACCTAAATATTAGGATAGTGGCCGCCTTCCAATAAGTGAAAAGTGATACTAGTGTTGTTTTAAGTAAACTAAGACAACGATTACGTAAACGAACAATAAAGTGCATTGAACAAAGTTGTGGACATTTTGAAAATGTTTTGAAGAAAGGTCGAAGGGTAAAAATAAAAAACGAAGGAAGGTTGAGTGAAAATTAATTAGCAGACTCAAAACTACAGTAGACTGTAAGTACTAAGTTATGTACTTCATTCATTAATTATTGAAAAAGTATGTTTTACATCTTTTCAACACTTCGCCTTTATTTAACTTATCTAATAAACATAAACAACTCATTACTCGTTATTATTATATTATGCACGATTCCTATTTCGTTTGTAGGGACTTCTCGATGCCGCGCCGTGCCGATATTTGCGTGCTATACTTACATGTTGTTTGCGTAGATTTGTAATGTGACCATACTACTCGTCCACAATGAGTATAACTAATTTCACAAATAAAAAATATCAAAACACATAGAAGTAAATTTGTTTTGTCGGTTTTATAATTATAACTGATTGTTCTAATTGGGGTGTTTGAGGGTGTGCGTTATTCCTGTTACATGTTGTATATTATTAGTTATTACCGAGAGATAGGATAGATGACGGGTCGCAAGGAAGAATAGCCTTATTATTACACAAAATATCATACAGCGGTAAAGAGTTCTAAAGAGAACATCTGAAAAAAATATGCATAATGTTACCCTCTTCCAGACCACACTCACAGATAGATGTATTTCTAATTCTTAATTTGTTCAGGTGGACGGGCGAAGAACAGTGGCCAGACATTATCCTTGAAATAATAGTTGTAATTCTCTTACTAAATCTTCATTTGGAGAACCACGGTTTTAGAGTAATACAAGGTTGAAATCTTTTATAAAATTTACCTTTACTCGAATAATCCCAGTGCATATTCCACCTTTCAACCAAGTCTTGACGAGGTAGAAAAGAAAGTAAATCCTGGCTATATAAAGAATTATCAGGAGCACCTTGAAAAGCGGCCAATTTAACCAAACCATCAGAATTTTCATTACCATGGATACCTGAATGACCAGTAATCCATATCAAGGAAACTTGTAAACCTAGTTGCACACAATATTTCAGTTTGTTTTTAATTACAAGAGAAATCACTGACCAATGAGTTTTTTTTAAAAAGATTATGTAAAAGAGATTGTGAACAACTTAAGGACAGAAGAGATTACAGAAAAGTATTTAAAAACTTTAAAAGACCCAGATGAAATTTGATAAAAAGCTACTCCTTGTTTATTATTCTGAACGGTTGAAATATTTCCAAAAAATCTGGAATCTCAACAGATTTAGACGCATCAGTAAAAAAAACTTCTGCATTAGGAACGTTCTTTTTAATAAAATTCACAAGTTTGGAATCAGTATTTGACATATTTTATTCTGTACCTATGGATAATCTTACATCAGGTTGGAAATTAAGCACACTGTAATTAAAAAAGGAGACAGGTGTTGGCGACAGCGGCGTCGCCTCATAGAAATAGAATTATTGTAATAGAGTTACATAGTTTTATAGAACTACGGAGCGTCAGAATTATAGAATAGAGTCGCAATGTAAGTAATAGATAAATAAAGTGCATAGAGATATAGATACAGGATATTGATAACCTATACATAGATTTACTATAGAATAGAACGTAAGTAGCTATAAGTATATTAAAATAAATAATATACATTTACGCCTTGTTATTTCCCGATAGATTTGAGATTAAAATAATAACTTATATGAATACGCGCTCAGCCCGCGTCCCGAAACTATGTAACGACAGTATCGATCTGTGTTTGGGACCGGGTATTTTGCTTATACGGGCGCGTAATAAAGATTAAGCATAGAATAACTTATATGAATCGATAGGGAATAATACAAACAATAGGTAGGTATAAGGCACTTGTGTATAGGTTTCTTAAATAAATAAATATAACGTGAAAACCAAGCCGACCGTACAGAAAATTAATCTCGACGAGAGCCGTATGTTGCCCGAGCGCAAGTGGCTCTCCTTACGGTAACATCGCAATCTACCTAAGCGATCCTGCGACGTTGCCGAGCACTGACCGCAGACCGCCGATCCATCGAACATCACCGAAGAAACGCAACGTATAGACATCAGCGCCTCGACGGAATTTCATTGTATTGACAAGATATGTCGGCTTGGTTTACGTTTAGTAGTGAAAAGGTTTGAGTTTCATTTCGAGAGAGCTTGTGCGATATCGTATACCTTAGGACCCTGCATCAAGTACTTCGGATCGGCACGAATAATCGCCACGAGAGGGGCATCCGGCGTCTTATAAGATTTTCAAGAAATCTTATAAGATTAAAAAACCCATCCAACCCGAGTTTACGTCACTCGTCTTATCGACACGTTTGACGTACTGCGTACCCAACAAGAGGATTACATGAAAAATTTATGATTGTACATTCGTGTTTATGTAGTTTCATGAGACTATGAATTAAATGCGGCAGAGGCTATCAAGATAAGTTATTTCTTTTTGAATAGGATGGTCCAAAAATTTAAAGGATTTGTATAGATACCGATCTATAAAAACTGGCTTCTTATGTGCATGGGTGGATCTGCGCATTCTATTTTCAGTGCATCAATGGGAGTGCTTTTCATAAAGGCTCTTAGATTGAATATGGTTAAGTTTATGAATTACAGATTTATTAACAGGACAAAGAATGAAAGAACCATAGTCTAAAAGACTTCTTATTATTGCATTATATATTAATTTTAAAGAAAAAGGATGAGCACCCCACCAAAATCCAGAAAGAGCTCACGATATTAATGTTTCTTTCACACTTAGCAACTATGTAATTAACATACGGAAGTCTCTATATTTGCTATCAAATATTCTACCAAGGAAAGTAATTTCGTTACTTAACGGTAAGCTAGCCTGATTTAAAGAAACACTTCTATGGGCATTTGTTTTTCTAGGAGAAAAAACTACTACTTTGCTTTTTGAAACAGAAAAGGAAAGACGATGACCAGACATCCATTGCGACAATGTATCCAATGACTGCTCTACAATTTTAGCAACCAAACCTATCGAGCTGTTAGAAAATCAATTGAAATGAAATTAGTAAATCATCAGCATACTGAAGAACAGAAAACTGAGGAAAAACTACAGAATCTAGATCATTTGTATAAACATCATACAATATAGGACTAAGAACAGGCCCCTGCGGTACACCTTTCCAAAGTATTCTGCTGTGATTAGTCATTCCCAGAGTCCTCAAGATAATAGTTCTACCACTAAAAAGATTAAAAATGAAATCTATAAACTTTGAAGGAGCTTCTGCAGCTTGTATTTTAGTATTATCAAGTCAACATTATTATAAGAAGCTTTAATATCAAGCAAAGCAGCCACCAAAGATTCATTCCTAGTTAAGGCAATTTCAATATCTGTCAAAAAACTTTATTGATTATCAGAAACACTGCATTCCTTAGCTCCAAGATCCAAAGATAGCTGAAGTAACAGTGGAGCGAATTTTCTGTCACAGTCATCTTTTTCTATGGTAACATACCCGTTACACATCTGTTTCATAAAAACAGGTGGTGATAAAAACCCCGCTCGTTATAGTCGCCAAAGGCTAGATCGTCGTTTCGAGTTTGGGAGGTTTTCGACTTAAAGAAGTTCTAATGTACTTAGATATAAAATATTATATTTTGAAAAAATGTGATGTTACAAAATTTGGGACTTCTTCCCCACCCCACTTCGTCGACCCCCTCCCAACCCCTAAACGTGTGATGTAATTTATGGATGGCCCCTTATTAGGTTTTAAAATATGAATTACAATTTGTTGTTTCCACGAGTCTGGAATGCGACCAGTTTCAACAATAATATTTATTAAATAAAAATAAATGATAAAGTTAAAGATTTTGCAACAACCACAAAAGAATACGGAATACCATCAATCCCAGGCGAAGTATCAGAATCACAGTTCAAGACTAATTTCAATTCCTGTACTGAAAAAGGAGCATATAAAGACTCCAAGTTGTTACTATAATCAGAAATGTAATTATAAGGCATTTGATCTAAATTAGGAACATAACTTGGGGCCAGGTGATTTAAAAAGGGTTCAACCCACTCAAGCGAGAAGGAAGAACAATTATTATTAGTTTTTTGTTGAAGATCTAAAATTACGAATATTTCTTCATACTATAGAGGGAGAAGTTTCAGGCGACAGTGACAAACAAAAACGGTGCTAACCATCCCGCTTCTTATTTTAAGTCTTTTAGTTGCCGCTAAAGTATTTTTGTATTGAATAAAGGAATTTAAATCAAGCACCAAGTTACAACATTTTTCAGAAATATTTCGTCTATGAATAGCCTGAGTATGTTCCTTGTCCCACAAAGGTGGAGACTGAATAGTACTACTAGCAACATTTTTATAAGAAAAGCATTGCCCAGAGACATAAGCCGCTTACCACAAATTATAAAGTATTATGTTGTATACACAACAGATAGGACACCTCTAGTTGACAGGTGGTCACCTGGTTATTGGTCTATGGTGGTCACTAAGAAGTTGACTAGAATTGTTATTTATCTCTGTTGACTAGTATTCAACACATTCGTATCTGTGCGCTAGTGTGCTCAATATCGATATTGATACATTACTATATAATAATATTATACGTAATATTAATTTTCATTTATTTTACTACAGACAAATTTTATTATTAAAGAAGTTTGAATAAAACACAATCTTGGAATAAATTACTGTAGCGACATCTCTCGCCACAACTGACGCATCGACGCATCTACAAAGCGACACATAGCGACATCTATCAAGCCACGTACGACGCATCCTACATCGCGCTATAGAAATTAACTCAATCGTTGAGTATAATATACAAGAACCCGACTACAACCGTCGGGGCAGCTGCCCGCCAGACATAGCACCTGTCTGGCCGGAGGATCTTCCCTTTTCTATGGCGGGTGAGGAACTTTACTCTCTGTTCCTCACCTCCGCTAAAATGACTTTTTTATTTTTCTAATCTAATAATATTTCATTTGGGCAATTCTTTGAACAGCTGGGATTTCTTCCCCTAGTTTCTTCAAGACTGCCCCGTGCAATATTTTGTCAATACTTTCTACACCAGTTGTGTTTTTGCAATGTGCATGTTTTTTTAATAAAAAAACTTACAAAATCAATATCATGCATGGGACAGCCAAGCCAAGAAAAAAATAATTAAAGTGAGTAATGCTGCAAAAGTATTCAGTGAACGCTTGGCTGTTACACTAAGATACACGGCAACATTAAGTAAGTGTTTCTTTTTTCTATATACAATAATTTTTTTATAAGAAATTATATTAAAATCTCTGATATAGAAATTGTATAAATAATTACTAATATCTTTAATTTCAGCAAAAAGAGTGAATGGAGAAGAAATCAGCCAAACACTGAACAACACAGCAGATGCTCTACAATTTTTTGATAGCTGCAATGGATCCAGAAGTGGTAGAGCTACTGGAAAACTTAGAGGTCCAGTAAAATTAAATAGCAGACATTGAGAGTTTTGGCGTGAAGCTATCAAAATATTAAAAGATATTAAATTTATTGATAAACATGCTGCATCCAGGGGTGTAACAGTAACCAAAAGTATACCTACCTTGAAAAATTGGATTAAAACCCTGGAAAGTTTTAATCGTCGTAAGCAATATATATGGACGCGCGAGCTATCGGGCCGGCGGCGCACTCTCTACCGCGGCTGCGAGCGACTGAATCGGTGACGCTATCGTGCAAGCAGAGAGGGAGGCGCACACGCAACACTGGGACGTACTTAGTGAACAGAGCCGTACTCGGCGCGTTACATACTCCTCCCACTGGTCAAACTATAAAGGAAACGCCCTAACAACGGATTTTACGCGGACGACCTCTACGACGCTTTGGGGCGACCGGCTCCGGATACTCACCACCTCTGTCATGATATTTACGCAGATCAGACATATGATACTTCCCGACGATTTCCCCCGAATGCTGCGAAGATAGAAGGTAGGTAGTTGGACTCACCTTCTTCGAGATGACATATGGACCATCCTGTTTCGGACGAACTTGGATGTAACACCTTTCGCAGCATTACTCAGTATGTGGGTCTTCATCATACTAGATCACCTTTTTCGAACGGCCGCTTCGCGGCGTCTTGCATCGGCCCATACCTTTCGAACATCTTGTTGGTGTTCGATCTCACCACCTCTGTCATGATATTTACGCAGATCAGACATATGATACTTCCCGACGATTTCCCCCGAATGCTGCGAAGATAGAAGGTAGGTAGTTGGACTCACCTTCTTCGAGATGACATATGGACCATCCTGTTTCGGGACGAACTTGGATGTAACACCTTTCGCAGCATTACTCAGTATGTGGGTCTTCATCAATATTAGATCACCTTTTTCGAACGGGGCCGCTTCGCGGTGTCTTGCATCGGCCCATACCTTTCGAACATCTTGTTGATGTTCGATGCTCTCCTTAGCACTAAAAATGACCTCTTCGAGCTTAACAAGGTAAGGCGTAATCTGAGGGATAAAATTTTCAGATTCAATGACTGCCCGTAAATCTGATTGAACTGATAAAGGAGAGCGTAACTCTCGACCGAATGTCAGGAAAGCGGGAGTATATCCCGTAGGAATGGTTAGGGAGCTGTTAAAAGCAAATCGGATGAACGGCAACATCTCGGGCCATTGGTTATGATTTCCCTCAAGAAGAATGGCAAGTTGAGCTTTCAAATCACGATTTTTGCGTTCTAACGGGTTGGCCTCAGGGTGATAGAGAGAAAACAGATTCTGTTCCACCCCTAAAACAAACAAGGCCTTCTGCATCACGTCGGCAACAAATTGAACGCCGTTATCGGAAATCATACGCCTTGGAAGTCCAAACCTCATAAACAATTCATTGACTAGAGTTTTTGCGCAGATCTCAGCCTTGGCCTCCGTGAGAGCAAAAAGAGCTCAATCCATTTACTAGCAGTATCTTCCACTAACAAAATCCACCTATGTCCCTGGGACCCCTTTGGTAATGGCCCAAAGAGATCGACGGCGATAACCTCGAAGCGTTGAGCCGGTACGGGAGTTTGTATCAACCCAGGTGGTTTCGTGTTGGAAGGTTTGTACCGTTGACCCTCAGTACATATCTTCAGATATTCGGTAATATAGCGCCTCATACCAGGAAAATAAAATGGCGGGGATATGCGATGCATCGTGCGCTGAATACCTCCATGAGCGGCGGTCGGCGAATCATGACATTCATACATGATTTTTCCCCGCAAGCTCTCCGGTACGGCCAACTGAGGTTCCTCAGAATCCGAGTCATCTACGAACCTATACAACACTCCTTGATTTAAGAGGTAGCCCCTCTCCGTCCATCGATTAACTGACAGCTCATTGGAACTTTCTAGGTCATTCATAATTTTGGCCACTTCCGGGTCAGCCAGCTGAGCTGCACGGGTTGATGTAGCATCACAGTGCGGAACATCCATAGATACCGGACAGACACCGCATTCAGATGGCGTATGGTCTGTGACAGGGCGACTAAGCGTGTCAGCTAGCACATTAGCCTTACCCGGAGTGTATTCAATTTGTAAATCGAAAGATTGCAGTTTCAGAGCCAAACGAGCAAGCCTGCCACTCGGCGATTTGAGTGAAATAGCCATTTCAGGGGTTGATGACCACTCCTAACGCATATCTGATGACCATCAATATACCCACGAAATCTCTCCACTGCCCAGACAACATCCAACGCCTACCTTTCGGTAGTGGAGTGGTTGCGCTCGGCTGGTGTGAGGAGACGGCTTGCATACTCAAGTGGATGCTCATCGTTAGGAGACTCCCCCTGAAGTAAAGTTGCCCCTGGAGGAAAAAATTGCGTCCGTTCTAAGGACGATGGGTTTTGAATAACCAGGTTGGACCAGGATAGAGGGTGAAGCGAGAAGCGTCTTAAGCTGCTTAAAAGCACTGGCTTGCTCCTTTTCCCACCTCCAGGTCTGCGTCTTTTTGGTAAGGCGGGTAAGAGGCTCAGCCGTCTTTGCAAACTCCGGTATAAATTTTCTAAACCAGGAACAAGTCTGAAGGAAGGTACGAAGTTGTTGGAGGCCAGTTGGCTCCTTCATTTCCAGAACAGCACGTACCTTATCTCCGTCCGGAGATATACCATCTCGTGATATCACGTACCCAAGGTATTTGAGCCGCTCTCTGGCAAAATAACACTTTTCACGGTTCGCCCGCAATTTGAAAATACGTAGGCGTTTAAATACCGCACGTAAGTCTGAAATATGAGTTTCGTAGTTCTCCGAGACCACCAGTAAATCATCAATTTATCCTAAAATGGTTATACCACAAAGTGTATGGCCAGACCTAAATGGGTCAATGCGTCGTTGAAACGTCGCCGGCGCATTTTTAAGCCCGAAAGGCATATGTTTAAAACGATACACACCAAAAGGCGTAACAAATGCAGTTTTATCACGATCGGCTGTACTCACCTGTCAATAACCGTTACGGAGATCCAACGAGCTCATTACACAACCCTTCTTGGTCGACTGCAGCAGCTCATCGATACGCGGCATAGGATATGTATTCGTCTTGGTAATCGAATTTAGCTAGCGATAATCTACAGAAAACGGATACTTATTGTTAGGTTTCGGCACTAACACACATGGCACCGCCCATGCGGACTCGCACTCCTCAATCACATCCTCCGCTAACATTCGGTCTAACTCGACGCGCATTATTTCTTTCTTCGCGGGCGTGACGCGATACGGAGGCACGGCAATAGGCGGATGATCGCCAGTATCTATGTGGTGCTCTGCAAATGGTGTGTGCTCTCCCACTACATTAAAAATATCAGAATACTCACTCAGCAAATTTTCCAAACCAGGCCGCTCCGACTTGGATAGTGTTGTGCCTTCATCTTCACGTAACACGGTCACAGAAGCGCATTCAAACGGGTCTTGTGGGGTTTCGCACGTCAAAGGGTGTAAGATCCGGGGCCGGTCAGCTGTGTACCAAGTATAACTAAAAAAATCGATAATCATCTTGGCCTTAACAATAAAATCGATACCTAACAACGTTTCATTGTTAACCGCTTCGGGTAAAATAATAAACTCGATAGGTACCATTAATGAAGCAAGATGAACGTCCACGATAGTTAATAGTACCCTAGTATTTCTAACCGTACCATCTGCAAGTTTTATTGACATAGTCTCGGTGCGAAAGTTTAACCCTCTACGTTTTAATAAGAGATAAAGTGAACTACTCGCTACACTCCGACGCGCGGCGGTATCCAATAATGCAGTTTCCGTGAACCCCCCTATACTTACTTGCAAGATAGGCCGACCCTGTGTATTATTGTTAATACATATAGATGAGAAAGCATTTTCTACTTTAACATTGTTATTCTCACTGTTACTTTGTTTATTTTTAGAACAATTGGTTCTTACATGTCCTTTCTCCCCACAGCCATAACAAAATATATCTGTGACAGATGAAGACTTTTTACTTAGCCTATCACATGAGTCGCGGTTGTGTCCTCGCGACTTACAGTAAACACAAAATAGTTTTCTATCACTTTCACTCATAACGCGTTTGCTTAAATTATTATCACTACGCGACGGTGGCGCACGAGCGCGGGAGCACTGCACAGTGGCAGAAGCGCGCGTAGCTGGTATCGAACTCGAACCCGAGGCACCTTCACTGGGCATCGTAAACATCGTATTTGACAGCTGCGGAGTAGGATATTCGATATCCTTAGGTGATGACACTGACTGATGACTCTGGACATTTTCCGAGAGCGATTCTTCTATAGCTCGTGCCCTTTCTATCAGAGATTCAATGTCACTCACGAGATCTCTGGGCAAATGTTTCCTAATCCTCCTATGTAGTAAACCATATATCATATCCAATCGTGCCTCTTCTGGTAGTTGATATGGTAGTTTCGCTAGCAAAGCTCTTATTCTTACAATAAATATATCAGCACGTTCCAAACCATGCTCAGCAGCAAAAATATCTCGGTACAACTTATATGCAGGGCGAGGTATTCCGTACATCGAACGTAAGCGTTTCACAGCATCCGACCACGATAATATTTCGTTTCGTATTCCACACCACCATGCTGCTGCTTCACCGTGAAGTAACATCGGAAGTCCACGAAGAGCCATATCATCGCTGACTGCTGCACAGTCCTTATATATTTCGACCGCGTCTATAAATGCTTCCACGGCTTCGGGGTGTTGTGATGAACCATCGAAGCGTGCGGTGCACTTAGACAGATTACCTGGAGTATGTGATGACAATTGAGACGATGACATAACAGCGGTAGCAGAATCCACACCTGGTAGCCCTCCTGAGTGCTATGTCAATAGAGATTCTACCAGCTTCTTGTTCGCCTCGGCCTGTGAGTTAGAAAAGGCGGCCACGAGCGAGGACAGTTGGTCTCCGGACATGAGCACAGGTGCTATAGACGTGACTTGCACCGATTTCACTGATTCTTCACTTGAACTTGATTTTTTGTCATTGTCTTTGTCGTTACGAACTTTTCTCGGTGGCATTTTTAATTGCGTATATGTAGGTATTCACAAAAAAATTGTCGCTGGATTCACGGCCAGTACGTTGGGAGCCACTTTAATCGTCGTAAGCTACAATATATATGGACGCGCGAGCTATCGGGCCGGCGGCGGGGACTCTCTACCGCGGCTGCGAGCAACTAAAAACGGTGGCGCTATCGTGCAAGCAGAGAGGGAGGCGCACACGCAACACTGGGACGTACTCAGTGAACAGAGCCGTACTCGGCGCGTTACAAAGTTTATTTCGACTTTCTGACGTTTTGGAAAAAAGTGGACGTAAAAAAATTTTACACTAGAAATTTGAAGCAGGATCCTCTGGAAAACATTTTTTTGCGAGAATTATATTATTATTTGTATTTTCAGTTATTTACAAGAATATATTTAATGCCTGTTATTTGCTTGTTATTAATTAGATTATTATATATCATTTATATAATATTATCCTTTTTCAGTACAACTATGTTCAATATACGTATACCATTTAATCTCTGAACCATCCTAAGGTTGACTGTCAGGGAATGCCACATGCACTAAGTCCACCTTGTACACCCAGTGTCTTTAATTAATTAAATTAATATAAAAGTCTCAAATTAATGTACTACATAATTATAGGCATTAAAAAGACCTACAAAAAAGTCCGGGAGAGTATACATCTATCTTCTAAGGAACACTCACAATAAGCTTTTTTGTCTTTAAAATAGCCGGGAGCGAGGAAGCAAGATTCGCGCGGGTATTCTGTAGTCCACGTGAGCGAAGCTACGGGCACAGCTAGTTTAAAATAAAAAGACATTTTCCAACTCTCTAGAACATGTAGTAAGAACAGCGTTTCGTTTCGTTTTAGAGGTAACAGTTACGAGCTGTTACTCAGAAACACATGATTTTTAATATCTGTTCCAATAAATACGCCTCACTAGTATGTGGAACAGTCTAGTATTTAATAAACGCTCTTTCTAATATTAGATAACAGTTCCAAACTATTACTTGTAAATATCTGTTATTTAAACGTATTCCGATAAATACGCCTCACAGAGTCACACTCACTCATAATAATTGTATGTAGTTTTCTCGAATCGTTGAGTCGTGGGTGGGTAGGGTCCTTTATTTTATAAGAACATTTATGAAGCTTGTTAGAAGAATAAAACCACGTACAGTATGTAAAGTGATTTTCAACTTTCCAAATAATTGAGTGCGGGAATATAAATTATTACATTTAAAAAACTTCGTTTGTATAATACAGTTTTATTAGTTAAGGTGTCCGTGGAATTATACAAAGTAGTAGATTTTTAAAATCTATTTAACAGCCTTTTTAAACGTATTTAATGTGGTATAGTAAGAATGAGTTTACTTGAAAACATGGTTGTTTTTCAGCTTTCCTTGGACGTTAATTTATAATAAACAGTTTGTTTATCTTTTGTTATCAATTATAAATTATGAAATCAAGGAACATAATTTAAAATCACAAAATTGTAATGTTTATTGAATGTAAATAACCTATCAGTAACATCTCCAGTGTTTCTTGATAGTGAAGTTGTTATTGGATTTAATCATGAAATTCACATACATTCAATGATTTAAGTAAGTGTATATAATAATAGAATATTTTGTCTGTATTATTCAATTATTTTTTAAATATAAATTGAGTTTGAAGTGATCAAATAACATTGTTAAAGTTTTGACGTGTCGTTGGTTGGGATTCGTGTTCGTCCGCCATGTTTGTCCATATAAAAGTTAGAATATAAATTGATTAGGTAAAACATTTGCATTTTTATCTTCATGAGTAAATAGAGCCATATTTTTAAAATAATGTGAATGAGAATGCCTTGCATGTTAAAGAAGTAGACACGTACTTGTATGATTGATCGATACAAATTTAGCGTCTTTTGTTGTTCAGGAATCCAGGATGGTTGTTGGATCCGCGTCATACCCAGGGAGGCAAGTGCTCCACAAGATGCAGCCGATGGGCATGACTCCCCGCGAGCTGTCGGAGTACGACGACTTGGCTACGGCACTTATTGTGGATCCTTATCTATGCATTACTACACATAAAATGAATATTCGTTATAGACCTTTGAAAACAAATAAGGAGCAATTGAAGAGCGTTATCAAAGAATTTATTCAGACCCAAGATTACAACAAAGCTTATTCAAAATTAGCTAGTGGTGAATGGATGCCACGACACTTTAGTAAAAATAAACATGAACAAAGCAAATTACGTGAACATGTTAGTACTATAAGCAGAATGTTAATGCTACTATTTAATTTATTTATATTTCATAACTGACATATTAATATTTTCAATGTTCCTCTCTTTTTACAGATATATCGTTATTTAAGAATTTTCGACAAAAAAGCGGGATTTGTTATTGAACCTTGCTTTAGATATTCTTTGGAGGGTAGAGTAGGAGCAAAAATTTCTACAACAAAAAAATTCTTTAAACATGAAAGAATTGATTTTTTAGTTGGTTGTATAGCTGAAATGACAGAAGAAGAAGAAAAACAATTATTACATCCAGGAAAAAATGATTTCTCTGTTATGTATAGTTGTAGAAAAAATTGTGCTCAATTATGGCTAGGTCCTGCCGCATACATCAATCATGACTGTAGGCCTACTTGTACTTTTGAAGCCACTGACCGTGGCAAAGCTTTTGTTCGTGTTTTAAGGGACATTGAAGTTGGAGAGGAAATCACTTGCTTTTATGGTGAAGATTTTTTTGGAAATGGTAATTGCTATTGTGAATGTGAGACTTGTGAAAGGCGTGGAAAAGGTGCATTTTCAGTTGATAGTGCACACATTGATGAACAACCTACAAGATATAGATTTAGAGAAACAGATAATAGAATTAATAGAACAAAAGCCAAACAAACTCAAAAAACTACAAATAAAAGTTCAGATAAATCTCGAATAACCAGTAGGCAAAACCCAATTGTATCTCCACTTAGTATGAAAGAAATGAAACAGAAAGGTTTGACTAAATATGATGCAGAATTATTAATAGCTCAAGGTTGTATAGCAGATGTTATAGATAGGCCAGGGAGTACTGAGGCACAGGGGAGCAGAGAGTCCTCTGCTTCTAGAAGAGGCGAGCGATTGAGGAGGCGCACAGAGAGTAGCCGTGCTATCAATGGCATAGTTTCTACAGATGATACAAAACGTCCAGCACTTTCGAGATGTTGTAGCACAACTAGTTCTCGTAGTAGTAGAGACTCACATTCTGGTATCGTTTTGAGAAGTCACAAGCGCCTATTAGATACTTATACACATCCCAGTTTTCCTAAAGTAAGAAATGGTTCCAGAGGAGGGTCTGAAAGTAAATATGAAAGAAATGTTAACACACCTAAAGAAGAAGCTGATTTGCCAAACACAGTAGCAACAAATCAAACGGATATAAAAACTGAATCTTCACATGACAATAAGAATGAAAATAAATTGGATTCTAACTGTGTAGTTAGTAGTATATCTCAAATCCATTTAGCCAGTAAAGATAAAGATTGTGATACAAAAGAATCTCCACAAGAAAGAATAGAATCAATTAATGCTAAGGAAGAGGTGACATTCAACAGGAATATTCTAGAACAAAGTAAAGATGATATCAATGTGACTGATAATGAATGCTTGAAAAATGAGATTGAGTTTAGAGAAAATGTTAACCCTATTGAATTAACAGATAGTAAACTGAATGATATTCAAAAAGTGAATGTTTCAAGTAGAACTGAAGAATCTAGAAAAGAAACTGATTCTGCACCACCTTGGTTGTTAGACAGTTCTAATAAAAGTAGTGAGTGTCCCTGTACACCACCACGTAGAGGCTTGAAATTAACATTACGGGTGAAACGAAGTCCTGTAGTTGAGGAGGTAATGGATTGCGGAGGGCCTGCTGAGGCACCTGAATATGAAGTACTTCGGTTAGAAGGAGTTGATCCTGAGACAGCCCGTCGTCTGAAGAAACGACGACGGTCTAAAGAGCGACATCGTAAACATAACCCTGTTCATCCACTGCCCCCAATGAAACGCTTAAGATTAATTTTTGGCAATGAAAGCCGTACTATAGATTTGCCTACAGCTATTTCAGCAGACTGACAGCCGCAACTACCTTATGGTTATTTTTCCACCGTTATTCAATTATTAGTTAAATTGACACTGACTAGAATAATTTCACCTAGTATTTATTTTGTGATATAAAGTTCTGAATTTTGTGTATTGTGTGATAGGCATCAGATTATTTTTTGATGATTCCAATATTTATTAAAATGAAATGTCGTTACTTATTATTTTATTAGCACAAATAAATTTTTTATCTCTGAATTTTTCACAATCTTCAAATAAGTTGATCATGAGGTTGCTTTTTATTGTATATTGTATTGATTATTGGATGAATGATTAGTATTAAGATAATGTATGTACAAAGTATTGTGTTCTATTTTCTTTATTTTATCTGTGATTACAACTTGTTTGAGGAAAGTGAATTAGTGAAAGTATTTTTAAATTTGACTATTGTTTAACATAATTTCAGTGTAATTAAATTTTCAATTATTCTGCTGTTCAATTTCATTGTTTGTATAATTTTGTTATAATTATCTTATATGTATGTATGTACATAATAATTTGGTGAGCATATAAATATTCCAAAACATAAATTTGAAAGCTTAAATATATGGCAGTTTTAAACTTTAAAATACTTTCGGTAATTGTAGAATTATTGTAAAATAATATTATGAAGGATCACTTTTGAACTGCCATTTATTACTTTAAAATATTGTTAGGAATAATGGTATGCTTGTGCCTCGTCTAATTGGGATTCATAGTCACATTTATAGGCCACAGTGTCTAAATTCAAATCATTTGGATTGCCATCTTAACATTTTTAACATTATCAGGATCTGTTTCTATTAATAAAGGAATAGCCACTTTCATGTAATACCTACCTGATTATAGACATTTATTTGAACAATTATTACAAAAAGCTTTGTTGTAGGCTTATGTTATGTGGGTATTGCATGTAAACTTGCAATCATCCAAATTAACATAGTTTAATGTATCTATGGGAGTAAGCAGAATAAATTAGCATTTTTTCGTCTTACTTTCTTAGCCCTATTTTTTTTTTCGTATAGGTACCTATGTAAATATATTTGAATATATTATAATAACTCCATAAAAGTGATCTCACCTTCCAATAATTAAACTATCAGAACTGTAAAGCTATGATTCCTGAAATGGTTTTAAATAGATCCATAAGTGTTCATTTTAACATCTTTTTAAAATACATGGTTCGAGAAAGTAGTACGGCGATTTGTTATGAATATTATGAGTCGGTATTCTGCATTACAATTTACAATAGCCTGTTACAATATTATGTCAGTAATGGCTCTATGAATTCAATATTGAATCGTGATTTGGTTTAGATATAATAATTTATTTTCACAAGACATAAGATCCATGTAAATAATCTATATAAATATTGGGTTCTATTAGGTATTTATTTAGAAAGTAATTCGTATTTACTGCATCGGTTATAATAATTATTTTAAGCTGTTGAATGTATTGCTAGTGTGACAATACTAGCTTTTTTTAATATTCCTAATGGGAAGTAAGACAAATCAGTGCGTGTATTGTTGAGATAATACGCTGTATGAAATATTTTAGTTTCAGTGAAACCGCAATAAATTCACTCAAGACTCCTTCAAAACTTTTGTTTTTATTTTGTTGCAAGTTTCTTCATTGCTGCGCATGTTAATTTGCAAAAATACAATAGTGTTGAATGCTTGTACCTAAGGTGCAGTAATGTTATACAATGAGGGACCTCTATGGACATTTTTTAATGAGTTAACACGATTGTACTAATTTTTCTGTCTATTTAAATAAATGAAATTGAAGTGTCATTTGTTATGTCAAAATAACAGCTTTGTACGAAATTTATATGAATAATACGTTACTTATAACAAATCAATTTTTGTCTGTCTGTTCCGGCTAATCTCCGAAACCGTTGCGTTGGGCCGGTTTTGACGAGACTTTCACTGACAGGTAGATGTTTTAAGTACTAACTTAGGCTACTTTTATTTTAGAAAAAGAATTAGGGTTCCCCTTAAATAAAATAAGTATTTTTATCTATAAAGTAACCGTGGGTGGAAGAAGGATCACCACAATATCGACGGCATTCTGTAGTCCACGCAAGCGGAGCCGCGGACACCGCTAGTTCTAAAATAATAAAATTGCTACAAATATTTTATAGTTAAATTTAATGTAAAAATTAGTAAATTATACCTTACTAACAAAAAATAAACTCCTTTAGTTAGTAAGTTTTTTTATTTATAGACTAAAAAAACCATTTCATGAGATTTTATCCCTTTTCTTTTATGATGCATAAAACTGTTCTTGTATTTATAATTATATCGGAACTAGGAGTGGACGATATACATCGATGTTTAAAAAATACTCGATGTATAGGTACAAAGCATCGAATCAAACCGATGTATTGTTAAGTTTTAAACATCGAGTATACATCAATGTATCGAAAAGGCAAACAATCAAACCTACCCCTCTCTCTCTACGGTTAATAAATATTTTTTTGAATTTTTCAATTACATTAAATAATGCTAAAGCATTCGCAAGGTGTTTCGTCAAAAAGTGGTATCACTGGTTGAAAAGGCAGCCAATATTATAGAGGTCAGTGCAACCAACCCATAAAAAATATAAATGCAAAATTCTATCAAGACCTGTTTTCAAGAAATCTACTGTTATTCAGAATCCGGCATGAAAACAAGAAAACAACAATTGTTTGTTATATATGATTTGTAAAGACCACCAGCCTTTCTCAATAGTCGAGAATAAAGGTTTCAAAAATCTTATGAAAGCAGTTGCTCCTTAATATAAAATACCAAATAGAACAAGTCTAAGGCGATGGTTGGATAATAAATATCAGGTTGTTTAAGAAACTTTTAAAAAGAAGTTGTCTTCGATAGAAGACAACCTTGACGACAGATATTTGGTCTTATACATTAAATATGAAAAGTTTTATAGGCGTAACTGTTCATTTTGGAATAGAAATTGAACTCATTTCAGTTACTTTGGGCGTGTACGAACTCGATGAAAGACACACGTCACAATATATTTCTGAAATGCTTTTAAAAACTTGTGCAGAATGGGGTATTAAACAAGATAATGTGACGGCTGTTGTAACCGATAATGCTGCCAATATGGTGAAAGCTGTAGAATTGACGTTTGGTAAGAAGAAACACATTCCATGTTTGGCTCATACGTTAAATTTGGTGGCTGAGGGCACAATGGCATGTACTCTGAGTGGGAAAAAATTGCCATCAGAGACTCTGTTTTCGCAAGCGGCTCAGATAATGACTCAACAAAGGAATAGATTAAAGGGTAAAAGATTGGGTAAAATTTTGTTTTTACAAAGTATAGATAAAAATATTAGGATATATATTAAAAATAAATGTAAAGGTAATAAAGTTATTTTAATAGATGATTGCTTTTATTTCTAAACCACATATATATTTAACTTAAAGAAAAACAATCGATGTATTTTTTGAAACATCGATATTACATCGATGCAACAATCCGATGCATTCAGTCGAAAAAAACATCGATGTTTTTTTTAATGTCCATCACTAACCGGAACTACTTTCAAGTTGTGGTATAATTTCTAAAGCGACCTGCTGAAATATCTTGTCAATCGATAATGATTTAAGTCTGTTCTTGAAGCAATTATGACTGAGTGGTAGCATTTACGGACACTGCGTCGATCGACGTGAGTTCGAAACCCTGCAATGAGCCTGAGCTTTCAGTGAAGGAAACCATGGCTTGGTGGTAGGGTACATGCACAATTGGCTAGCTACCACCATCAAGTTGAAAATCCGTCGCCAAGCACACCAAGGTGTATCCCGGAAGCTGTACTTGAGAGCTAATTTCCCCACTAGGCTTCACGAGATACCTACCACCGACATGAATCGATGATACTAGTGTAGGTAAACTGAGACACCACGGGGTTACTTTAAAGAAGCAGTCTATGAGAGTAATAATACAAATGAGAGTGTGTTAAGACAAAAACTGAACCTCGTGGCTGAAACTGTAAAAAATAATATGCGGGCTCTAAGAAGTCTAAAAAGAAATTTTATTAGATGTTGGTTGTGCGTAAGTGTTAGAGGAAGGCATTTTGAGCATTATTGTAATAAAATGAGCCGCAATAAATACTTTTTCATCAATAATGTTACATTTGTTTTATTTTAATTGCCGTCGAAAAAATAGTCCGTAATAATGAATGACGAATAAAAAAGTTTTATTAACTTTATACCATAGAATTATACCTTATTGGATTCGGTATGAGCTGTAGATGTTTTTAAACGAAAGTTCCACAAGGCTATCATACAATTTTTTTACACCAGCTTCATTACAATGTCACATTGCATATTTTGTCAATTCATTTTTGCATATGTTTTAGATATTATTTTTATGTTATACCCATAATTAAACAAGAATAACATTTTGATTATAAAGATACATGTTTTATTAAATCCCTTAAACAAGCTTTACCTCTCGCCTTAAACACGTGTCCGGGTTCGGCCGAGTTTCGAGGACCCTGGCAGCACAATGCCGGGATGCCTCCTAATAGACTTCTGTCTATTTTCGGAAGAGTTCACATGGCATATTTACTCGATTGTACAATCAGTACAATGTTCAATGCCCACATTGTGGTCGTATGATTACATCAGGGTAGTAATAATATACCAAAATTCCTGATGTTATCCCACTTCTGAAATGTTAAAACTTGTGGGTCTTGTGGAATAATAGTCCAAAAGTTTAATATTCGAGGTTTATTCAGACAGAGTATCGTTGTCAAAGAGGTTACTTTCACGAATGCCTCCTTCAAGGCTTGACGTACCCGCTTTTATATCAAAATAATCGCAGTCCTACCCGCTTTATATAAAATTAATCATTGTCCTACCCGCTTTATACCAAATTAACCAAATTAATCGTAAGATTATGTAGTAATAAGTTAATATCAATTTATATGATGATTAACTAAATTATTAATTATGAATTATATGTATAATGGTAAATAACTAGGATAACACTGCGAGTAATTATTATAAATCACAATCTTTGGACGCTTATGTGTTACTTGCTAACATATTTGTATACCACCCACATTCATTATGCAAAACGGAAGGTAGTCACGTTTTTTCAAAGAAATGTTTTTGAGTAACCTTACATTTATTTAAAATTTAAATTTTGTGTTCATAGAAGGAGAATTTCAACATAACATTTAAAAAAATCATAACTTTAAAACTACTAGGCCTAGGATAATACATTTCAGTGTTTCTATTAGATCATATCACTCCCCCAAAATCAATGAAGTTTTCTTTTTGTATTAAAAATTGTCTTGTTAGATACTATTTCTTAACATTCGTCATTTACTTATGTCTGCCAATAATTACCTTCATTTTTTTTCAGATACGTTTAATATGTTATTTGCATTATGACCAATTTTTTGTTTATGTTGTTTTATTGCAAACGAAATTGCGGGTTATCACCAATGGTGAATAATTAAATACAGAACTATTACTGACGTGGGACTATAAATTATATCTAAATGAATATATTATCATTTATTTGTTTGAGGTGGGATTACAGAAAATGGAATGCACCATATTATACAGATGAACATGTTAGTTGTAGGAGGAATAATATAAAGAATATAAACCAATTAATATAAAGTAGTGATTTTAAAATATAAACCCCATATAAAAAAAAAAGATATCAAATTTTCTGTAATTTTTTACTATTTTTATATAATTTTATCTTAGTACAAGAAATCTTAATTTATAAATAACAAAATATTGAAATGAATAATGAAAAATTTTGTATTTTAGAGTTTGTTTATTATTAAGAACTTAATGAGATATTGACATATTAAGCCCATTTTTATAGTATGATGCAGGACTTCTTAGTGCAGGTTTAGTGTCCATACCTGAAAAATAAAGGTAAAATATCAATTATGTTTGCTTATTATAACAAAATATCTGGGCGACCGAGTTGCACACAGTATATTACAAAAAAAACCTATGAAGGTAAACTTAGAAAGTAAAACATCTAAATACAAAGTTTCATCTTAATCATTGGAGCCGTTTTCAAGAAAGCAATTATATATAAAAGAATTGCTCACTTAATAGTATTAGTATGATGAAATGGTTTAAGATCAGTGGAATATAAATTTTTGAAAAACTTTCTTAGTATACTACTAAGTGTGAAAATAAAATAATAAATATTTCCTTGTTTAATACTGCCTCTATGTCAGAGGTTGTGGTGGTGATTAGGCCCATGTTTTCCCATCAGAAACCACACAAAATTGGTGAATACAGATATTTGTAATTTAAAAAAACTAATCTTATAAAAACCTAGCCTTACTTCAGAAAAGGCCTTTCTTCAGTATGGAGGCAATAATTTTTTTTTTCAAAAAGCTTGATAATTTAATTTCAAGATTTTAAATTAAATATCTTACTTTTGGAACTCCCATTCTCTATTGTCTAATGGACAAACTTGTCGAGTTTTGAGCCAGCGTGAAATACAATGAAAGTGGAAGGCATGCTGAAAAAAAGGATTATTTAAAAAATCTATTTAAATTGCTAAATATTTAGTAATCAGTATAAATAAATTAATTTTAAAATTGTTCTTAAAACACAAACATATTTTTTTGTGTACTACGGAGTTTTGTTAGGTACCTCATTTATTTAATTTATTGAAAAACTTACATTACAAACACCCCAGGCTACTGTGCATTCTTCACTAGTAGCAGATGCCTGGTTAGCTTGGCACTCTATGCATAGATCCATTATATGGTTACGGCAGATAGCACAATTGTCAACCACAATATCTATAAATGAAAAAAAAAAATTAGTGGTTACGTAAATTGTGAGTTAATATATTTAAAACATCAATGGGAGTAGGTATTGAAATTCAATATAAATATTATAATAATGGGGTATTTTAAAGATATGTTTGTCTAAAGAGATGTCTGAAAAGAGAATTTATATTTATATTCTAGCTGATACGTATCACAAGTAATATTTAATGCGTATTGCCAAGTATTTATAGAATACAAAGATGTTCTAAGTAAGTCGTGTAAATGATTTTAATAGATGTTTTGGTATTTCTTGTAAGTTAAGTAAAATCATACCCCAGGCCCATAACGCAACTGCATTCCACTGAAACCAAAATAAAAATAAATTTTAAGTTTTTAAACAAAGAAATAAACTGCGAAAGACGCAATGATTAGGCGCAATTGTTGTTACCTTTTTCACTTCAAATCTTTTTTTGTCTCCTTTGCCACTACTAGATGAAGCCATTTCGATTTCTTCTTCATCGACATCCATTACAGAAGCCATATTTTTTATATGAATACCTTACTTTTATAACAAATAATAATTACCGAAAGGTTATGTGTATACAATTTTTAAATGACAGTTTTAACTAGAGGTGGGTGATTATGAGATAACCTAATATAATCATTTGATTATGAAGATATCTCGATTATAGCCATTAAAAAAGGTCATTCGATACTTGATGTTCGGTAATGTGAATCGAAGTACCGAACGACCTTTTTTTTTTGAAGTGATAACTTGTAATGGGACTGTAAACCTTTTCGTAACGTAACGCGTTATGGCGCCACTTTGTCTGGCTTCCCTTCTCTACTCAGTGTTCTAATGTACTTATTCAAGAATTGTAACTAAGGATAAAATATATACTATAATTATTAAAAGATTTTATTAATAAATAACCTATCCTCTAATTATAATATACATAAAGTTTAAGTAATAACCTAAGGTTTTCTCAAGTTAAACAATTTCAATATTAAAAATTTCAACTGAGATTAGTTTAAGTTATCACTTCTGTCAAGCGTCCCGAGACGCACACGTTTTTTTTAGCTCTCCACTCTCGCCCATCTGTAGGTAACACCTCAAAGACTACTAATATAAATGATCCACCATGAATGATCATTCCCATTCGTAGTTCGATTAAGAATTATCACCTATAATTCAATTATGTAAATCATTCATAATCGATTACATCTATTTTTAACACATAACAGCAATGTTGCCAGTGGCTAATGGCGCAAAGTTACCAAGGACTGCTCAAAAAGTAACATTTTATCACAAAAATAACACATTCTCATAATTGTCGAAAACCGTAATTGTATCCTTATTTATGCATCAAATTTGTCCTTACCTGCACTTCTTTACATACCTTGATATTTAACAACATTAACAGAACTATTAATGTCAACTACTTTTTCTATAAATTAGTATCTGTTTATTGATCTAATTTTGTTTAGCACTCAGCTAAGTCAAACATGATCACAATAATCTAAGGTAGACAAGGTTTCTTTAATACAAACAAAAACACAAGCAAACTTGTGACACACATGTGAAACAGTGACAGTGCATGGTTTGGGTTTATCTAACTCCCTTAATGCCCTTTCCATTTTCTATGAGTGCGAGAATGAAAGAGCGTGCTGTAAGGCCAGATAAAATTTTACGAAAATACCGAGGTCACCTCGAAAAAATACTGAAATACAGCGACTTAAACAGCACAATTAAACCAATCAAAATACAATTTTTCATTAATCTGAAGAAAACTCCGGTATTTGATTCCACTTTTCTAAATAACGTTGCTGAAAACTAGTCATTATGTTTAGACAGATACTTCAAGTGGAATTAAAATATATTAAAAAAAACCACCTCTATTTAGGAAGCTTATCTGTAACATTGTCATTGTTTGTTACATTGTATTTATTGTATAGTTTAAGCATTATATAAGGGTGGCAGGATGTCATGTGTGGTCTATAACTTATTCATCTATAAATTAAACATAGAATATGTTTGGGAAAGCCCCGTCAAAATTTCAGCCTATTTTAAATTTGGCTGCATTCCGTTTTTGGAAGGAATTGTTTTTGCAAATTATTATATTACACCACGAAATGTAACGCAAAAGTAACATTTTTAGTTGTGTAACACATAAGTAACGCAACAGGGTCAAAAGTAATGCAAAATGTTACAAAAGTAACGCTTTGGCAACGTTACTAAATAGTGTTTCTAACAGTGTAGCCAACCTAAATATTTGGAAATTGGTAGATGAAATGTCAACGATTGGTAGAAATTGGCAAACTGTAAAATGAAAATCGGTACATGTACCTACTTACCCATATAGACAAATAACCAAAGGCTTTTACCCAGCGCTCTATTTAGTTGAGTAGATTTCGAAGGTTAATAAAAAACGTTGGCCATCACGGGAGCGGGACGACCATCAGATTTAAGACACATAAGTTAATATTAAAAAAAAAGGATGAAATAAATAAAAGAATAAAGAAATACACCGGGTGATCCCGAAACACGACAAACAAAAATAAAGTCACTGTGAAGATGTTTATTTTATTAGTATGTGTATGTTGGTCGCGATCCCTGCCATCAGCTTTTAATCTATAAATGTTTTAACATGAAACTTTGAAATGATCCAGTCTTTCTATTAAAAACAACGAATTCGGCTCCACGCGCAAACGTTGGGACCAAAGAGTCGCCACGCCAGAGACTGGTCTGCCCGCCCCATCAAATGTTTCACAACAAAATGTAAATTAACAACTGCTCTAAAAGAAGATAATTAGGTAGGTAAATAAGTTTTAAACAATGTTCTAAACTAGTTTTTTGCAATTAGGTACTCATATACTATCTCAAAGTATGCATCATCCCTCTAGAGTGTCTGTGCATAGTCTCTTTCTTTAGCAGGTTTCATATTATTAATAGAAGAAAACAGTCTCTGTCAGGTCTCAAAGTTGGCACTACTATGTGGGGATATGCATTTTCTTATAAATTGCACAGCAGGGAGAACATCGGGGAATTAAGACTAAGACAATATAATATGTAATTATTAGTCAATTAAAACAAGGATGCGAACAAAAAGTGATTATATCCGTATCTTGATATGAATCCTTATCCAAATAAATTTTAAAACCATATAAACTGTTTACGTAGGAGTAAATTACTTTTTGAATTACTCAAATCAGTACCTACATTCGTTTTAAAGTTATGATGAGTATAAAAAATAAAATTTGTCGCGATCTTGCAAACTGCTCTATGGAATGATTACGTTCATATAAATTCTTCTGTATTTTTTTTAAATCATACCTTTCGTTTAAATGATTATTGTGGGTATACCATTCTAAAAGAAAGGTTGAAGTTTTTCCAACGCGTTTTTTACTGCAGGTTTTTCTTCGGATTTCACTTCTTTTTGTTGTTTACTATGAATGGTACTGGAATTTCATAATATCGATAAGCAGAAAATGCCTATCAAGTTGATTGCGTTTATTGCTGTTAATGTTTACCCCTAGGCCCTGTTCATATGAACGCGCGTCAGAGCGCTTTAACGCTGCGCTTAGAAAACGATATGTCTGAAGGGGCTTCGTGCTCCACAGAACTCATTTCCAATAAAGGGGCATATTTCAATATCTTTTACAGTTTGGCTAGATTCTTTGGGATCCACATTAGTTACTCTAGATCTTAGATTTTTGTGGACCTTTAGAAAATGCTCATCAGATTGAATAACTTTTATTAAGACGTTGGCGGCGCGATGTTTTTCGGATAAAATTATCACTGGTGAAACCATGGGTCACAGTTAGTTTTATATAAATAGTTTAACGAGTACGATGTTGCGGGCTGTGGCTAGTTTATTAAATAATATTATTATGTATGTAGGTATGCAATGGCTGTGATAAATGATAAAGCATCCGAAAAGGGACAGTAGGTTAGTTTTGATGGAAAGGATTATGATACAATACCATCTTCACACCACGACAGAAGTCTGGTATAGACCTTTGTAATCAAATACCATTTCAATTTTAAAATTAATTCCAGTACAGGATCACCGAGTGCCTTAAAAAACCCAGTTATATATAAAAATAAAATTGAAAAACCTCGAAAGAAGCTGGAGTCATGAACTTGTAAATCTCCGGGTGATATATCCTCGATTTTGTAGAACATTTATTGGGTTTTTAAATATTATTTGACGCAATTGCTTTTATGCATAAACTACAGATTATATTATAGTCTCCGCTTTCTTCTTCTTCTTCTTTCTAACTTAGCAACCGGTCCTCTTTAATGAAGACCATTACTGCCATTATCGAGTGAATTATAATGTCATGTGTTATGACGATTCAGTATCCTAACAAGATGGTGGCTCCCTTGTTAGAACTTTCTAGCAAGATTTTGAGAGATCTCAGAATGAATGTTTTTAGCTTATATTTATAATCCACTTCACTTATGCACAAAAACCAAACTATATCACGCAAAACGCCACAAATATTACATAATATAGGGTCAAAAACCTAATTTATTGAATTAAAAATAAAAACCACAACATGTCACTTCAAGATCCCGCCAAAAACTCCCAGTCTCCGCTTTACTGTTGGATTAATCATTAATCTAAGCATTACCTATCTATTTTTTACACTATATCCATTTTGGTATCTTTCATGCTATATTTCTATTAATTTTTATGTCTGGTAAGTGAATGTGTAGGTTTGCATTAAAATGAGCGCGTGCGTGCGCCCACTATACAATGTGCTACGTCGATCTATACAGAGCGGGACCGCGCACCGAGGGCGTGAACGTGACGGAAACGATTCCCTCGTACTCTGTAACCGACGGCGGATAACACGCTACGGTAACCAGCTGTCTGGAAACCAGCGCGCGCGAGCCCCTCTCACTACGTGCGACCAACCCTGTTCACACCCGAAACTACTAGGCGTGAAAAGGGCGAAACATTAAGGTACACACACGCAGTGAGGTGCCTGCTGGTAGGCGCGGCGATGACGTAGCACGGAGCGGAATGGACTGGGTCGCTGGCGGGTTGAACTTAGTGAAGATGCGAAGAAATGACACACAGGCACCACAATAAATTTGCTGTATTCTTCAAGACAATACACTTTGTTAATACTATGTCTTCTGGGTACGGTTTCTTCCAGTTTCTTGAGTCTTGAGTCTTGAGTCTTGATTCTTCAGCTTGTGGTACCCGTGTGCGCTCGTTTGCCCCGGCAGAACGCCTTTTATATGGTTTGCCGGAGAGCGAGACGGACGATGGCGTCTCTATCCGTACTGCTCATCACCAAACTTGGGTGTGGTCCGTTAACCGCGGTAATGCGCAGTGGTTGCAATATTGCTGTCTCTGTCTATTATTATTATTACTTGTATACAGAATACAATAAATTGTTAATATCTCTAATTACAGTTATTCAATTACAATAAAAACTATTTCACATTAATGTAGACATAAATACCTATTCAAAAACACTAACTTTAACATTATAGGTTAATAAACACGGGAGATATAAAGCATTAAACATTGCAACCTTAAAACGTCTTGTGACTCGTTATATACGCACTATTTGAGCTTACAAACATTATAAAACACATACAGAAGGCTATTTTACTTATATAACACAAAACATTACGTATAACTTTTACAAAATATGAATTATTGACAATATATGATTTTAGTACTTTAAGTGATTATTTTTATTAGATTACACACATTTTCATGACTTATATACTGTTCTTACATACCTACACGCTATAGTAACATATTCAAAACATTAGAAACATTTAATTATTGATCGTTCGTGCAAATTATTCATCCTTACAACTTATATTTACAATCGTTATTATCGTATCATTACGCTTAGGCCTATGCGTCGCTAACATGCATTATAATTATAACTACCTACTTGGTTCATCCTAAGAAGGCTTGCATGGCTTATGTTAAATTTATAATTTTATGAATGTATCATAATTGCTTAAATTGGAAGTTGAATCTTCGATTATAGATTCTGTTTTAGAGATAAATATAATCTATGATACGATTCTGCTTTAAATCAATTGAGGGAGTTTTTGGCGGGATCTTGAAGTGATATGTTGTGGTTGTTATTTTTAATTCATTTACTTAGGTTTTTGACCCTATATTATGTAATATTTGTGGCGTTTTGCGTGATATAGTTTGGTTTTTGTGCATAAGTGAAGTGGATTATAAATATAAGCTGAAAGTATTCATTCCGAGATCACACAAAAATTCCCTAGAAAGTTCTAACAAGGGAGCCACCATCTTGTTAGAATACTGAATCGTCATAACACTTGACAATATAATTCACTCGATAATGGCAGTAATGGTCTTCATTTAAAGAGGACCGGTTGCCAAGTTAGGAAGAAGAAGAATTAATTGAGGGGTATGTAAGTTGTGGAAATGAAATAACAAAAATAAACTAGGTATACCTAACAACACTTGATATCGCAATCTGGAACACTTTAATTATTGAATGCCTGACACCGAACAACAATATTAATTCTTCCAGTTAATATTCTTCGTTGCTTGTTGCTGCAGTAAAAATGTAGGAATAGGTAACGTAAATTTTTAAATCAAATTTTGTAAATAACGTAAATATTTTTATTCGAATTAAATAAATTAAATGCACAACGGCGTTCGATCAATTCGATTAATTTTCGATTCCTTGGTTTTATTATTTTGCTCTACTCTAGTAATAAGTAACATAGACAGGAACGCTACACGTAGTAAGAAAAACAAGTACGAAAATTAATAAACATCATTGTAAAGAGGAAATTATTTAGGATTTTGTCGTGCAAAATAATTTTATAACGTTTGTCAGTAGCACAATGATTTTATAATGATATTTAATAGTCGAAATACATGTTTTTGGTTTATGTCATATTTTGCATGACGACGTAACAATTTACGTCCTGTGGATGTCATGCAAGCCTTCTGACGATGAACAAGGTATATTTGGTTATTAATAATAAGTTTTCTAAAGAAAATAAAATTGCACTTATTTATGCTAAATGATTTTTTAATTCAAATTCATTTCCATCTGAAGTGTTTTTAGAATATTTTTTCCTTTTATAAGAATTCTTCCAAATTTCGTAGAAACAGACTGTGGCTTGGAATCTATAACATACCAATAGAGGAGCAGATACGTGGGTTATCAGTGTCCATGCCCAAACACCATAAAACTCCATCTGTCAAAATAAATGTTCTTTTTAGTTTTAAACTCATAAGATTACTGATAATTGAAATTTAATTGTCAGAGTATACCTATTGATTTCAGGTTAAGTTGATGTATTATGAGTCATAAAGAATCAAAGAAAGATAAATCTTATGTTATCATTACGGTTTTACGTTATTCAAATGCATTTTTATAAAATTCTGGAAATTCAGAAATTTTGTTCTACAGACAATAACAATAAGTTCGTGACAATAACGTTACTGTTCAACTATATAAAACCTAGTAATTATTGTGTGCATTGTGATATTGCTATTTTTGTTTTTGCTATCTGTGACCCATGGTTTAATCTGTGTTAAATTTATTGGATCAACTTTTCAAAGTACCGCGCCTTCAACACACCCGTGCAGCCTATCGTTATTCTCACTTCCCGTACTTGCATAAAGTTTTCCAGGTTCCTTGACGTCCATAGTTACTGCTTCGCTACTTGCCCGCGCGATACAAGTGACACTGCCCTCGCAATCATATTAGTTACCCACATACTTCATTACACACAATATGTTGATACATACGTGCACACCACACGGGTATATAGGTTCTGTAAGGGACCTTTTTATTCTTTTTTTACGCTAGTTAGTGTAGACCATATTTGCAGATCACTAAATATATACAAGTGTTTCTTCCTTTCTCCCAGGAGGAGTAGTTCGAATTTTACGGATAGGGAATTAGTCAGATCGTGACTTCAATGCAATCGCGGCAATAGCCCAAGCCGAGGTCCTGCTACTTTGGCACCCTTGCGTGCTTGTTGCCCACGCTTTCGCGGCTGAGTGCTTTAAGCGCTCGCCTCAAAGCCCGGTAAAGCTTTAAAAGCAATCAACGTCTCTATTTGTTTAGGGTACCTCAGGGTAATATTGTAGTCAGACCTAAAAACAAGGTCCGCTCCTTAGAGGCGTATTATGGACTTATAAAATCTTACCCAATAAATAGGCTATAAAATGGAAAAGAATAACTCAAATCTGATTGGTAGATCTAGAGATTGGCGCGTTCATACAAACAAACATAAAACAAAAATTTCTTGCGGGTTATTATTAGATTACGAATGGAAAATATTGTAACCAACTTTTCACTTGTATCTCGTGTTGAACGTAACTAGTGAAGTGATTTATATTTTTATTTATTCTACTATAGACTAGTCATTGACCACGACCTCTCAAAATTTATTTATAAGGCGACAGACAATACTAAAATGCATGCTAACTCTTTAATTAGGTGTGGCTGTCAAGTGCAATTATAAAAACAAAAGTGCTTTAAAGTGCTTTTTGGACGATTAATAATACAAACCACATAAATTATATAATATGTAATTTTTTAAAATGAAAACTCCTTTTAGCGCGGTACGCATATTTTTAGATGAGATAAAATCTCTGGACCGCGACACCGTTACGAGACGCAGCTATAGTGTGTGCATATATGCTTGTACATATAGCAGATCGCGAACGCGTCTAGATAAATAAAATAAAAACATTTATTGCTATAAAATTTATAACAACTGTTTTGCCTAGTGTTTAAACAACCGATAATACAATAATTGTTAAATCCCGATTAATAAATATTTTTTTTAATAAATCTAATGTTACGATATCACAGCAACATATACCGAGTATAGACGTTTAGTTTGGCGTTTCGCCGTCGGGATCAAGTTTTTACTTCTGTCGGCACTCCCGGAGTGCAACCCGTGATTTTTTTGTTCAAATATTTTGAGTCTGCGTATTACTAGTTAAGTGTGTTAATGATCAGCATCATTTCAGCCGAAAAACGTCCACTGATTTCATAAGTCTTGCTGAAAGATTGCCATAACGCCTGATACCGCGTTATTAGCACTCAGCGGCTCCATCGGCCATCTGTTCTACAAGCTACGTGCCCTACCTACGGCCACTTAAGTCTAGCATCTCCTCATTTCTGATTCGACAACGCAGAGAAGCTCCAAGTATAGCCGTCACCATTACTCTTTTAATAACCTTGACCTTTAGGCCCATAGTTAGCGACTAGGTCTCAGCACCAAAGGTATATCATCACTAGCATTATAATATATAATTTAGGACATTCGAACCTTTAGTTATGCAGTAATGAATTTTCAAAATTTCAATACGCTCTTATCTTAATTATAGTATTTGAAGATAAGACCCTATTGTTTGTGACATTTGTATGCAATTTATCTATGATTTATGAAAAATCTCATTAAATAGGTACCTAATATAAGTATAATATGTTTTTTTTAATCAAGGCTGTGTATACTCGATCGTTTAAGATATATTGTTTGTTACCTGTAATGGATGAAATTCTGCTCTAGCGTTTTTGACTCTGTTTAAAAGCCATAACGCGAAGTTGCCGACTAGAAGGAAAGTGACTAGCTGTCGACCTGGTCGTTGTCGTCCGCTGCCGGCACACCTCCGTGTCCAAGCATCGAAAACGAGCAAAGTCTGACAGGAGCTTTGTATTACCGCGCACAGTGGTGAAATTATCCTGTTTGTGTAATGAATTCTTAAATCAGCGCATGCATGACACAGTCGTTTATGTTAAAGACTCATTTATCAATATGTTTCTTTTCTTTACTTGATGGTTAATGAAGATAAGGCCGATGATCTATAGAGTTTGTCTAGTAAATATCGATCAATTAATTTCTAAACAACAACCCACAAACCAATTTACAATAATTTACAAAATACAGTGGATGGTAGCTACCGTTTATTCAGTATCAATTTTTCACGGGCTTAGTTCCAAGCCTTATTAAAATTTATAGAGAGAGAGAGGGAGCTTAATTATCAGGATTTGGATGTGACCGTAATAACAGTAGACAGTAAAGTATGATATGATTGGGCGTTTACTATGTTTTTTTTTAAATTTCATATATATTACCTCGTTGCTCTCGTCCCTTCGGGATATCGTTGTAATAGGAAGCCGGTTCCAATGATTTGGAACAAATAGTAAAGATATACACCACATTGGGTGACCAATAACAAAGCATGCTCCAAAGGTAAGTTGGATACAGCCCTTCGGAGCGGTAAAGTTCTCATCCGCTGAATGCATACCATTGAACCAATAGTCATTAATACAAAAAGAATTGTTTCCCAAATATTAATCTGTAACAAATTATTTTAATGTATTAAATTAATATTATTTATCTCTTAATTGTAAACTAAAAGTACTTAGTTGTTTTTTAACAGCAACAAAAGAAAATCGGCAATTTTATGGTTTGTTAAATTCTTCTTCTGTAGTACCCATCCGGACGAGGTCGATTTCTTATTAGCTAGTCTGTAAGGTTGGTATAAGGGCTGACCACTCAGAAATCAATAATACTCGAGGAAATTTTTTTGCATACACCCCAATTAATTAATTAAATTTTCAATTAATTTGGTGTGTTAAAAATAGTAATCTATATAAATAAAATGATTGAGGTTTGTCGTTGTGCGCGCATCATGCTAAAACTACGGATATATTTTGATCAATTTGTTTTAGTCCTTAGAAACCGGGCCCTTATCTAAAAAAAATATCACGATATATTCATAAGCAATAATTCTGTAACCTACGTGAGCGGAGCCGCAGGCACAGCAGTTCCAATTAACTCTTAAATCTAACATCCAATTTTAAATATTAATCACAAAAAAATCACGATATCTTCAGTATCTTCATTCAATAAAAAGTTATTAATATTTCAAGGAACTACGATTTTTATAATAAGCACTACGCGTTCAGCGATGTGTTTTCTTGACTTGGAAAAGTGGGGTTATAATATTAGTATAGATTAACGCAAACCCCTCACTAATATAAATTTAATACTTAGTTATGGTACTATATTTAAGCATTCTGAACCTGTTGTACAATCATCGTAGAACGAAAATAAAATCTAAAAGTCGATCATTATGGCGCCTCTCACTCCGAATTGCAATGTCCAATGGTATTTTTTCTAACTTAAAATTATTCGTTAGTTTACTTACTTGAAGAAGAGCTAATTCTACATGTTTCTCATTTTGGAATAATCCATTGAAAAGCATAAGGCTGACTATAGTTCCAGCAAGTACGGCAATGCCCATGAAAAGTCCTTTATGAGCGCTTCCGCAGTCAACAGAAAAATGGTTGTTTGATTTTACAGGAGTACAGCACTGCTTCACAGGCTCTTTTTCGGCCAAGGATTTCTTCCCTAGTTTCTACAAAAAAATTATTGTATACTTTCAAAGTTCATTCGATAGGAGCTTTTTCTTTTTTTAATATATGTATAGATACTAAAGTGCATTGTAGGTAGTAGAAAATGATGCGCATTGATCTAAATTTCTGTACATAAGGAAATTGTGTATTTTATTATCATATTAACATTGCCCCAGGGTTTCACCCATGTCAAATTTAATATATATGGCGTGGAAGCGTATCTAATGTGGCGACGGTTATGTTGGTGTGGTCATGTGTTTCGGAGACCAGACGAGAGCGTGGTGAAGCCGATCTTTTACTGTAAGCTTCAGAAAGGGGAGTGAAAGCAAGGTGGACATTTACGGTACAAAGATGTGCTAAGACGACACATGATTAACTGCAAAGTTAATCCCCCTGAATGGGAATTACCTGCTGAGATACGTTCAGAGTGGAGAAACTTTTTAAACCAACACGTTTACACTTTTGAATGCAAGTGAAGAGGAGAGCTAGACAATAAGTGTAATAAAGTGAAAGCTAGACGACCTGCGATTATATGGTACAACTACTGTGACGGTATTCTGACTTGCTCTAAGTGTGATCGCACGTTCATTGCGAAGATAGCGTACATCAGTCATGGACGTTCCCACGAAAAGGCGGAACAGTCAGACTGTTAGAATGGAGAGTTCAAGCGGTCGCGGTAACCGAAAACAGTTAGGAGCAGATGATGATGAAGTTTATTCGACCAACCCTCCACCGCACCGCCGCCAACGCACCTGTATATCCCATTGTTATTCTTACTTTTCATACTTGCCTACAGCTTTCCAGATTGGTTGACGTTAATGGTCACTGCTTCGCTTCTTAGAGACGTAGCGTAAAGCCTTCCTTAATAAATTGGTTATAAAATACCAAAACAAATTTTCAAATTTGTTTAGAAGTTCCAGTGACTAGCGCGTTAAACAAAATGAATTTTTGGTGTTTGATGAATATGGGTTTTCCTTACCGATCCAGGAACAGTGCATATATCATTCCAGATCACGGCAATAATGACGGAACATAAAAGGCTATACTCGACTCCACAAGGCCTCAAGTAAGGATTTACGCTTCTTATAAGAGGAGTTATCATATCAGACACGTTACATATCCAAACATCATTCTTTACAGTCGAATTTAGGTAATTTATTGTAATATTTGTAACGAGGTCATCACTGATGTTCCTACTGGGTATAATTAGTGTTTCTTCAATTGTCATGTTGTCAAGTTGGTCGTTGATGTCAATTTTCGAATGGCCACTTATGTTAGCGTAACGTAGCAGCGTTGGCCTTTCGTAAGCAATAGCGATAATATCATCTCTCGTCTCCTGAACTACAACGTTCAACCATTCACAGACGTTGGTGGCTATTAGATGCATTAACCCGAATCTATCTAGTACGACTCCTCTCATTGGATCTAATACCTGTAAAATTGTAAATTAAGTAACATTTACTTAATCCTTCTTTCAATTAAATGAAACTAGCTGTAACACAGTGCCGGCCCTAGCCCTGTTTCAAGGTAGTGCGGGCTTGTCTTTCACTCTTTGTAAAGTAGTCAACTCTTTCACGTTATATTTATTTTATTTTTTGTTAAATAAATAATAATAATCAAAATTCAATAATCAACAATATCATTGAATAGAAATTAATATAGTTTTTTGCTTTTATTTTTTTCTTAAATTTTGGCGCCCCTTGCCATCTGATGCCTAGTGCAACAGTTCCTTTCGCTTTACTCCAGGGCCGGCACTGCTATGATATCTGGGAGACCTGGTATGGGGCTATCTTAAAAAGATTTTTTTAAATTGTATTTTTGTGTGTTATTTTAGAACGTAATGTAAACACATTTCTGTTATTGTAAATACTACGTAGTTTATATGGGTATTGGTTAGAGTTTCACTAAAGAAAACCGGCGAGAATCGTTATAATAGGACACCTCGGCTTTGGTGCATGGTTATTCTTTCAATATGTAAAATAATGCTAGAAAGAACAATTTTATTCATTAAGTTAGTAACCGTTAAAAATAATGATAAAAATTACAAAAAAACCTATTGTCTAACTTTCATATTCCTCGCATTTGTCCGATGATTAGGCCACTAGAACTTCTTCTTTTATAAGTAGATGATTAATTATATTATAATATACAACAAAAGTAACGGTAGTACTCTTATGAATTCTGGATCAGAATTGAAATGTGTAAAATAGTATTTATTATATGGAAGAGTAGAGGAAAAATGTAGATATAACCAGTAAAAAACGTCTAAGTTTAATGTTAAAATAGTTAAAAACATACTGTGATGACGTAACAGTAAAGAAGCTACCAGAATGGTGTTAACCCAATTTCCAATTTAACATCATAAATACAATTCGAAAACAGGAAATGAAGTGTTAATTATTTACTAAATGGTTAGTGACTAATGCTCGTATGTGTATGATATTATATCACCCTTGAAAAGATTTTTAAAGTCGGAACGTGATTTCTTCATTACAGATTTCAAAGAATATGTGTCAGGTATTTAGGATAATAACAGCAGATAAAACTTACGTCAGTGTATGAAAATATGAACACAGTTTGTGCTATTAGATATAGGATGCGAAGAGCTGGCTTAATAGCGACTATGATTAGCTGACAGTCGCCAGAGAGATCAAAATATCCGCCGAACTGTAGGCAAGAGTAGATAATTGATCCCACGCCGAACCCAGCCACTCCCATGTGGAGATAAAAGCTGCCGTATCTAGTTCGTTTTGTTCTATCTAGAAATAAAACAAATATATGGTGGTATGTAGAGGTGAAGTAACATTTGTTGATAAAAGGAAGGATAATTTGAAAAAAAAATCTATTCTACAGATGAAATTGTTACTAATAGTTAGTAAAAGTAGTCTGACGTATTATAAACAGGTAAGCTTAATAAGGTCATACGATAATTCGAAAATATGAGCACAATATTAATGGAGTTGTTGTTTTTAGGAAAGAAAAAGTGTTTTTTTTTTTAACTTTTAATACTTAGGGTTATGTCAGTCTAGCAGTCTATGACGCATTTTATTTAAAGTAACTATAAAAAAACCGGAATCGGCTGGACTCGAACCATGGACCACTCGTACTGTACACACAACAGTGCGTAGAAATCTGGTCGTAAAACAGCTGGGCCAATTCCACAAACGTCAAAGTTTTGAAAATCCAACATATGTAGTTGTTTTTTTAGTGTCGATCATGTCGGTTCAGTTTAGCTTCGTTACAATATTACTGCTTACATACTATTATAATAATATAAAAAAATACAATGAAATATAAACTTACCATCTTTGTTAAGATTGGCCATTCGAAGATGATAGAACGTGTAAGCCAAAAATACCATGCTTACTATATATAAATACATAGTGAATACCTAAACATAAAAGACATATGAACGACAATTGTTAATTCATTAATTCAATATTTTTTTATCTCAGGGTGTAAGGGTTGTCGAATTACATCTTTAGCACTAAGACACCCAAGCTAACCTCACCTGCAAGTGGTGCATCCTGCTGAGAAACGAACGAGGAAAACGCAATAGCGGGGTGGTACGGCTGTTTTGCTCGACCGGGTCTCGCCCACCATACATGTGGTGAAAAGTCCGTCATAGTGACTCGCTTTTGCGTGTTGCGTTTCGGGATCAGCCTGTGCATATCCAGCTAAATTAATGTAGGCCGGCATGACAGCGGCGACCGTGGATAGATCTCGTGTTATTAAAAAAAAAAACATTCAAAATATGTTGTAGCGATTACATGAGCCGGTTCAAATCTATAAATAGATAAATTTTTAACTTCCAATAGGATAAATACAGTTTGTTAGTACACTAACGTGATTTGCTTTAGAGATGTAAACCGATTTGAGGAAAACCTAAAGGATAAATAAATTTTATTAGTACACTAACGTGATTTGCATTGGGCATGTGAACCGGTTTGAGGAAAACTTAAAGGATAAATAAAGTTTGTTAGTACACTACCGTGATTTGCTTTAGAGATGTGAACCGATTTGAAGAAAACCTAAAGGATAAATAAAGTTTGTTAGTACACTAACGTGATTTGCATTAAAGATGTGAACCGGTTCGAGAAAAACCTAAAAAAAAGGTTTTGTTGAAAATACCGATAATACCGGTTTTTTCAACAATAAACTTCAATTTAAGTGTGTGTCGTTTGCGATTGAACGAACCAAATAATCCCTTAATAAAATCACTTTATAAGCTCTATATTATACATACGATTGGTGAACTAGGTACTATGATTGTTTATCACTCTTTGTGTTAAAGTCATATTATGTTTACTAGTTTACATTATTGTTAGAATCCTTTATCCTAGTAAAATATGGTTACAATTGTCTCAAACAACCTCGGTCTATATAGAAACAATGTCTCAGCACCTAATCCCTTTAATAAAATAGCACTTAAATATCGTCGTTCTGTATCGTCAGAGTGTGAGTTCTCGACAGCAGGATAGGTGCTCTCATTCACTTCTAGACTTCTAGATGAGCTGTCACTCAAATTTGGTTTATTCAAAATGATGACTTGTTTGAATAAATTTAATCATAAAAACAAAGCAGTTTCATTACGTCCCTTGTTTTGTTAAATTTTTAGCTTTTCAAATAACAGAAAAATAAAACCGAAAAAACCTAAAAAATCGTTTTTTTTTTTAAATAAAATGTACTCGGTAAAAACCTGTTCTGATAATTGTAACTGGTTCACATCACTAATTTGCATATTCCTAGAGGTAAAACATATTTGGAAAGTACTGAGTAAGATTTTGTACTTTAAAAATCATAGAACTCGACAATTCGTAATAATGGCAGTTCTCGTACTTACGTCATTTTGTGATCACGAAATACGCGGCGTAAATTGATTCTCTTTTTTTATACATTTCCGTACAAAAGTATAGGAAGGTTCTACGATTTAAAACTGAATTTATTATATAAAATATATAGTTTATTACTCAAAGCAAGTTCATAAAACATGGAATCACCTTGCAGTGGAGCGGTGCTATGTACTCGTACTATGGACGTAACCGAGTAAAGGGCCGTTTGTTTTTGGAATAGTAAACTCGAAGACTGCTTGTATATCGGTTCAGTAAACAATGCATATTAAACACTTATTAAATTTACAAAACGTACTTACGTCCGTAGTTATATTTGTGTAGAGTTCATTTTGTATAGTGCTGGTTATCGGGAAAGCTATTCCTAAAACTATTAATAGCTTTGCGTAAAACGCTGACAAAACCACCGTCATTGATTCACTGAAACAATTTGATATATTACATTAATTAATTTAATATTTCCAAATAGACAATTGAAAATAATTTAATACGTAAGCCTATAAATTCATGTAGTGAATTCATAACACGAAGATTGAAAATTTGTATTTGAGCGTTATTAATTTTTCGTATATAAGTCTTTAGAGTAGAGATTAACACGCGCAAGTGTTCAATGTCCTTGGTAGGAGGTTTTTTAATCTTTGAAGGTTTAGCGTTTGGCTACAATCTAATCAGATTTTAAGTGACGATGCGATCGAAAATGGTATCACACTAAGTCTAGTAAGGGGTCTGGCTCTCAAGTGCAGCTGGCAGAACACATATATAGGTGTAATATTTTGGAGATTTCTCTTTAGTTCGGGGGTCCGACTAGTGGAATACTCCACCCTACAGAAGAACGCAGCCTAAATAACTTTGCGTTGTGCTCCTGCGTTGAGTAAGGTTTCCAGAGTTCCTTGAGGTAGGGGGCTGGTGATCGCGAGGAGGATCTTCTAAGCGGCCCTCTCCGCCAAAGACCAACAGGTGGCCGGAGGAGGCCCGTCATCCTATTGCACGGTTCGGTGGACGTAGGAGGCAGCTAGGGTGTACCGAGCTGTCTCCTTTTGGCCGGATTCCGGAATTGCCAGGCTGGCCGCCGGGGTGACGCGGTATGAATGCTATACGCGGTCCCGCGTCGCCCCATTAAGGCGGCGGATGGTACTACACCGTGGAAGTTTTAGTGAGTAGGAGTCTCACATAACCATTCGTCCCCCCGGGCGGGTGTGTACCCATGACGGGTTATCCAGGTTAAAACAAAAAAAAAAAAGGGGGGGCTGGTGATATCTATTTATTACAAGCGTCCATAGGCTACAGTAGCCGCTTGCAGCAACCTTGTTTGCCACCTTGGCTGTATATAAAAAAATGCTTGTCGACAGATTTTCCACTTAAAAAATGCACTACTACCATACTATAGTTTCGTCACGATATTTTCCTTTAACGAAAGTTTAGACTCATTGCAGGGATTTGAACTCGCGTCGATAGACGCGGTGTATGTTTACGCTACTACTGAGTCATCATTGCTTATTTGTACCGTTTAGAGTCGAAAGTCTGGGACTTTGGGGTCCGAGTGAGCGCAGCCTTTTTAAGGAACCCGTGAATCGATCGTTCGATACGTCTCGCCTATACCTATATAGCGTTGTGTGACAATGTGGCTCAAGATTGTAGTACGTTAAGCCTAGTGGACGTCTGGTTGTCAAGTGCAGCTGCCGGAACACGCCTGCAGTTGTTTGGTGACAGATTTTCAAGTTGATTTTGATCTTTATATGAATAACAATTTGTACTTACTCGCCGTGAGATAGGGGTTTTCTTTGTGGACTTGGGACAGGTATATTTTCAGAGCTGGAGTTGCTACTGGCCGGTAATACAACGCTTAACCGAGGCAATGAGTGCGGCGGGTATTCTCTGAAATTATATGATCTAATTAGTACTCAATACAGTATTTTATTAATGATAATGGTAAAAAAATATTCAGCTTAAATATTATTTTAACTTTGGTATCATTACAATAAATTGTAATTCAGTTCATCATCTGCCCGTGAATCGATAATTTCTCAATATTGATAATATGCTATATTTATCTATAACGCGTATTTACTAACGTGTACTCAAAAAATGAATTATCTAGTACCTACATAAAACCTAAAAACTAACAATAAAAATCTCATAATAAACATCGAATTTAGGATTATACAATGACGTAAGTGTAGAAAATATGTTAGTAATAAAACAAAAAAATTCCAAACCCAAATATTTTTTTAAAATATAAAGTAATCATAAGCAAGAATTAATTAAAAAGAGTTGAAGAAGAATGAACTAAAAATTTCAACTGCATTTTTTTCAATTAATTGTTCCTTCACTTACGTCGCTGGAATTCTAAAGGTACCATATTATATTTATATTAAACCAGTTATGATAAGCCTGAAGAGTCAAAAATAATACAAATTTTTCACCTCGAAAATTTTGTGGTCCTATGAAATTTTGTTGATCAATAATTAGGAAAATATTGAAGATATTTGTTTACATAAATGTTTTTAATTATGTTTAAATCGAAGTATAATATTTGAAACAAATGATTTATGAAGTCAAACAGGTGTCAGTATAATATTACAAGCGAATTGTTCGAACGATCGCGGCGTTTATCGACTAATAGTGTGTTTTAATGAACCCCCATCCACCGACTCACCTTTCATCCTCAGGCACGGCGATGAGAGGCTCAGACCTCTCACGCCACTCTCTTACCGCGTTTTGATTGGATTTCTCTTTATTTTTACCCATCGATTTTGTTTACCGCATCAATTAAGAAACCATTTATCAAATAAAATCTTATCGAAAGAGTTAATATCTCTATATCATATAAAATTATATTAAGAAGTATATCAGTTGTTGTTACTCTTAAAGCTACTTGCGTACTGTAAGTAAGTGGAGGTTGTTACGTTCTGAAGTGTTATAAACATGTGTGAGTTAATCATTAGTACTTTTCAAGCGGCAGTGTAACCTGTAAATCGTATGTAGGTATTTATTTTTGTTTAGATATATATTTAACTTGAATTTCGATTTATTTTTGCTTTAACCATAGTTTAAAAAAATAATATTATTAAAGTAAGTTTAATACATATTTATATTTTATAGTAGCTGTAACCGCGGCTTGTGGCCCACATAATTAGTATTTATTATTCTTTAACTATAAACATCGCGATTCACGAAACTCTGTGAAGGTTGTCTGTAAAGTTACCTGTCTACCAATGAAAGTCCCGTCAAAATCTGTTCAGCTTTTTAGGCGATAGACCGGAAAAATAAACATACAAGCAAAAATTTTTGGTTTTAGTGTAATATGTCTTAGTAAAATGAGCTTTATTAAGACAAAGCATTTATTTCCAAATCACTAATCATTTTGTTTATTTGTAAAGATACCGAACAAAACTTCTTTTATTATTATTAAAAACTGTTATAAAATATGTATTTTATGTAAAGAACAAGTTCCAGGAATTTAGTATTTTAACTTTGCCCTCCCAATACATCTTTGATAACTTAATGTATGTCCGTAAAAACTTAGACAAGCTGGATTTTGTCAAAGATCAGCACAATGTAAATACTAGAAATAAAGATAAATTAGTCGTACCGTGTTTTAGACTTAGTAAGACTAATAAAAGTTTTTTAGGTAATAGTGTTAGGTTCTATAACAAGATCCCGAAGCACATTACTGATTTACCTGACAACAAGTTCAAGGACCATGTCAAGCGGGTTTTACTGTCAAAAGGTTATTATAGGGTGGACCATTATGTGAATGATAGTGATGTCTGGAAGTGACTCCCTCTCTGTGCATCCACTAATATATTATTATTGTACCTGTTATATTTGTAACATTTGTACAGTTAACAAAAAAAAAAAAGAGATAAACCCGATCGAGTTTCTTACCGGTTCTTCTCGATGTCTGGGATATTTTCCGAACCGGCAGTAATGTTTTGACATTCATAAGTGCCTTTTTAGGGCCTAAATTGAATAAAGATTATTTTGATTTTGATTTTATAAATATACAAAAATAAATAAATGTTATAATAATAAATAACTGAAAAAAATCGAATTTATTTTATTGGAACACATTATATACATACGGTTGGTTCCATTCCAAATACATATTTAATAAACAATGCATGGCTTATTCTCTTCTTTGAAATTATACTCAATCAAAAAAGCTTTATTAATTATTGCTAATTGTTATTTATTATATACTTTTCATATGGAGATCAGTATCTGATGAAAAATGAATGGAAGTAGTTGTTGTTGTTCCTACATGCAATTTACAAGCATGACAGTTTCCATATGTACTTACACTCTCGTCAGTGTTTGAGGTTATTGACTTTTAGACCGTAACTAATCGGTTGGTTTTCTTCCAAGTTTACGTTAATGTATTTTTATGTTCCTCATCTGTCATTATAAGTAAACTTTAACATATGACAACATTTTCTAAATATTGAAAATAAATATAATATGTATATTATATGTTGGATACAATTAGTTGTATGAATGTAAAATATAAAACATTTTTATATCTTTTTATTCGAAAGTATATATCGATACATATATTTTGCGGGGTTAAATTAAATTTTAAATTATCAATCACAATTTTACATGAAGTTGATACCGGTTGTTATTTGAATATGTCTACATTAAATATTTGAAGCAGCTATGGCTCAGTCATAGAACACTCGGTCGCTGCCTCGATGGATATGGATTTGAATTTTATAATAATTGAGTTTTTTATTAAAGTAAATATAGAGGCAAAAACATAGGCAGTTATTTAGTACTTTTATATCTAGGTACCACCTCAAAGTGGAAAATCTTTTGACAAACGTTTATTTGTCTTTTTGCTAGTTTGATTAGGTACCAGTTTCTTTTATAATTTTAGCGTATTAAGGCGTTCGATTGTATTGTATTGTTAACTACAGGGGAGATTTGTGATAACTCTATCTTAATAAATCTGCAGTTCTGTCTGTATATATATTTCCCAATGATCTTGACCTTGACAGATAACGATTTTGACGTAAACATTTTTGTTTGTCTCTGTTTGCATGTCCGGATTTAACTAAAAACCGCTTGACCGATCTTTATGAAATTTTACACACGGGAAGCCTATACCATTCCTTATTTGATAAGTTATACAAATTCTCAATAACTACTTTTAAAGGTTAAAATAAATCTAATTGGTATTTTTTAATTTAACCCGATTTTCATGAAATTTCGTACACGGGAAGTATATATGATTCCTCAATTAATAGGCTATAATGATTGACAATAATATGAGTAAAAATAAAATTATGAGACGAAAATTATAAATACGTCTAATAACCGCGTGCAGAGACGAAATATAAACAATGTTTTTCTAAAACTTGGAATAGGTATATACGTGTTAAGAAAAAAAAAATTAAAACCTAAGATCATAAAAACAATATTTAATTTTTTTGCACAAAATATGCATCGGCGAGGCAATGTAGACGTCCTCGTGGGTAATTAGCATTCGTGGTGTCATTTTCAGATGTCTCCTCTAACGAGCCATATGCACCGCTCCCCCTTACCTCCTACCTAGATTTCCTTCGCTCTATCTATTACGGCGTGCTTAATTAATATAGAAAAATCTATGTAAATATAAGATGGACATTTTTTTACATGTGGTCACGTCAGTATTTTTGAATACTTTGGTATGTAATTTTTTTGGATTACAAGTAAAGATTACAAGTTATAATATATTTGAAGTGTAGCAACAAGCATATAGTGAACAATATAAAAATATTATAAAATTTAAGTGCTTGTTTTTTTAATACGCTAATCTCTAGAACTACCAGTCGGATTTGAAAGATTGCAAAAACCTTAACCGGGTCTAAGGTATTACCTGTCCATTGAAACTATCGCTCTCTAGTTTATAAATATAAACCACCACATTATTTAAAGCCAGGACTTTAATATTGATTATTAAAGTTATTAAGTAGTTTTCAGAGGCCCATGAATATCGGCTTCATCACCATTTCCACGTCGAAACCATCCAGCTCCTCGATACTACAGACATGGTGAAAAGATTAAAAAGCCAGTTTAGCTACATAGTGTAGTGAAGTATATATAGTTAAAGACAATTTTTAACAAAAAAAAAAAACAACTTCAATGATTATGAAGAGTTCCCAGTTGTACATTCGAAGTTGAAATTCTAATGCCAATTAAATTAAATGAAACCACCCCTAAGGTATCCGGTATCAAGCAAAAAAAGAATCATCCAAATCGGTTGATAATCAAAGAAGTTATTGCTGAACATCCATAATATATATATGTATATACATTCCAATTATGTAACCTCTGTCTTTTTTTGAAGTCGGTAAAAACTATTACAATGACACATTGTGTGTCTTATCCTAATTAAACTCTCTCTAATAACGGCCTCTTTCAATATCCTATCAAAAGATAGACATATATAACCTTTTGTCTTTACTTTTTTTTAATGACCTATCACTATTTTTTTTGTATCTACATAATAATATATACATATCCTATAGCTTGGATAGATAAAAGGGAAGCCGATATCTGTCTTAAGTTAAAGTTCGGGGCTAGTAAACTCAGATATGTTATTGAAAACGGTCGTCAGTGAACGCAAAGGACGTAATCTTGGATAATGTAGACTTGTTAGCAATTTAAGTCAGAAATTAATTACTTATTACTCTATAGCAAGCTAGATTGTAATAATTATTGAATTAAAAAGAAATAATACACTTCGAGATTCTTGCGATTTCATCATCATCATCATCATCAACCTTTAGCAGTCTAATGGATATAGGCCTCTCCCAAAGCTTGCAACCGGATTCCGATCTCCGACTTTCCGCATCCAGTCACTTCCAGTAGCATTTCGTAAGTATTCGCTACATCTGGTTTGAGGGTGTCCTACACTATGTTTGCCAAAACTTACGATTTATTACGGCTTAATCATTTGTTATTATTATGTATAATGTATATACTTTACACAGTTAGAGTTTCATCACACGGTAAACGTATAAAGTAAACTCATTTCAGCTCAAGACAAAATCTAAACAGATTAGCAACATTTATGGTTTACTATTAAAGTAACTTAAATGTACATTAGGTAACAATTATAAATTACAATAACCAAGGAATACTCGTATATTTTAAATGCATCTCATGATTTTTTTGCATGTAATAAATTGTTTTTCCTTCTATGAATATTTTTTACTTTAAATGAGTAAATTTTAAGAATTACCTGGTTTTTTAATAATGTAAAAAACTATTTATTTGCTTTTCGATTTTTGTGTGTTAGTATGTGAGTATTTTTTACTCGAAGTTTAAAGTGCTGGTGGCAAATATAACAACTCTAGGGTTGTTTTTCACATACGAAAATTATTACGCGAGAACGTTGAGTATTTTCAGGTGATTCGAAATTAATGTAACATATCACGGAATTCAGTAGAGTCGGGTCATTTACGGCTTTGTTAATGCATAGCTTCAGTAACTATACTTGCTTGTAAGTAAAAGTACTTGCTTGATGATAGAATGCTCTAATTAATCGTGTAGGTTGAATATGATTAATTAAAGACATGTTCAATAAGCATTAATTATACAGATACATATAACCAGATTTTAACTGGCAAGTAAGAAAATGTGACTGGAAAAGATACCATCATATTGTGTCAGAAAGACGGGTAGACAATCTGCATACTGTACATTCAGCACACGCTTTACGGTCATCGAAACATTTAGATGCAATCTAATTTTGATTGACAAAACTTACCTGCAATGTCGAATTTTTCGTTCCAACGTTGTACTAATTTGTCGAATCGGATGATAGTGGTGTGATCCATGTTCGTAACATATAGCTTTGGAGTCTCCTGTCCTAATAAAATGATGTATTGGAATAGGTCATAATTAGTATCATATGGAACTCTACAAACAGTTTTACTGATTCTTAGTTAATAAATGATTCTTAAAAATAATAATTACTATTTTTGTATATGTTATTCTCTTTGTTTGGCGCCGTAGAAGTACTTGTAACTTTGTCTGTTGGGTCTAACAAGAAGGTGGAAAAGAAAATTTAAAAAAAATACCACCACATGACACATCAAGATCTCGTCAAAAACACATTTGCGTACTTAATTTAAATATTTACTATGAATATTTTTATAATAATCGTTATACTATTCTATCGGATCCTAACATATCTATAAACCATAACACCGTTATGATAACGTGTATGGAATACTGTTCGCATCTCTGGGATGGATCCGCAAAATACCTCCTCGATGCCCTGGATAGGTTGCAGAGACGGGCTGTTCGCATTTAATTATGAAGATGTTACCAAATATATCGAGCCGCTTCAGCTGCACCTCACTAAGTTCAATCGTTTGTATCATAGTGAGTGTTTTGAAGAGCTGTTCAATCTAATACCCTCCTATCCCTTGCATAAGAGAACCACAAGCGCTGGGCTTCGGAGTCAAAGTTTTACGGTAACCTCCATCTCGGCACAAACTAAAAAGTTCTCTACGACTTATCATTGTCGTACCGTGAAGCTGTGGAACCTTCTCTCGGCCAGTGTGTTTCCTCCATCTGACGAGATCAGGTCCTTTAAGCGTAACGTCAAGAGATATTTATGAAGGCCGGTATAACAGCGGCAACCGTCGATGGGTTTAGAACTCGCTGTGGACGCCGTTGTGTTTGGATTGTGCTGTACTTACTATCAGGTATAGTACCGTCAATGTGCGGAGCAATTATAAAAAAAAACCATCTCGATAAACTAAATATATAGTGAATATGAGCTAAAGTTGTTCAGAATTGGAACGAAGTTCCTTATCGCTCATTAGGAGCTAAACTGAAAAAAGTGTCTGACCGACACTAAAAATGACAAACATACCTACATGTATAGAATTTTCTAGACTATAACCGTCGTGGAGTTACGTATTTAGGTTTTTATATAAACTTATATTTTTTAGATTTTGTTATTTAGTTAAAAAAAAAAACATTTTATTACTATCGTAGTCCCACGACACCTCTGGCTATTTTTTTAAAAGAATAGGATTGGTTTCTGTTTTCATCAAATTAATGAATACCTAGTAAAACAGCAGTTAATAATTTAGTTTTACATACCATTCCACGTCCTCTTGTATAACGTCTTCCATAAATACAATTCAGGTGCGTAATTTACCAGTATAATTTATCATAACACACATAAAGCCGGTTTAGAACAATGATCCACAGTATCTGAGACAGGTGGTTAAAATTTAGTTAATACTATTACTATCTCAGATCTTTATCTTGACACGAGTTAGGCCGTTTGGCGTCGGAAGTTCTACCATTGTACCTACCTGCTCTGTATGACGTCATAATTATGGTGAAACAAGTGATGCGGAGATCATAAAATATAGGTATCATGACATTATTCATCAAGGCGTTTAAAATATTCATCCAGTGTAATGGAAAGTTTGAGGATTATGATACATACTGAATTATTTGCATATTTTTGTGCTTACACGCAAGTGAAGTATTTTCTCTATATATTATTGGCCAAGGCATCCGACCTGTAGCTGTAACTTCGCACAGGCATTATTTTTCTTCATCCGGCTCATGGCATCCTTCGAAGTAGTTCCCTTTCGACTGAACAAGACTCTCCCTTCGGTGCTTCAACATTTGGATGCAGTTCTGGTAATCGGTTTTCATAATTGCCATGAGTGCACGCGTCACATTTGTTTCAACCGTCACTCTTTCGTCAAACCGTTGTCCTTTGAGCGACATTTACAATTTTGATAACAGCCAAATGTTGCAGGGAGCTATGACGGGATTGTACGGGGGCTGACGGATTGTACGGGGGCTGATGGAGTTCTTTAACTAAAAAGCTGTTACACGAGGTTAGATGAATGCCTTGGCGCATTATCATGGTGGAGAAGTCAGTCGCCGCTCGCCCAAAAACGCGGTTTTTCCTTCTCATCGCGTCACGTAATCTTTTCAGAATCTCGCGGTAAATTCTTTGTTCATTGTCTGACCTCTCGATGCATATTTGTGATGCACGAAAACTTCGAAATCGAATAAAACAAGTAACATGGAATTGCCGTTGCTCCGACTCTGACGTGTTTCTTCGGTCGTGGCTCAGATGGAACCTGCCATTTTGAAGATTGTTGTTTCGTTTCGGGGTCATAATAGGAAAACCAGGGTTCGCTTCCGGTAATAATTTTCCGGAGCACATTTTCATCATAAATAACCATTTCCAAGTTGTCCTGAGCTACTTCGAAGCGAAGCATTTTCTGCTGTACTGTGAGCCATTTTCGAATAAATTTCGCACACACGCGAGTCATTCCTAAATGTTAGGTCAGGATTCTCGAAACACAAGTTTACGGAATCCCGAGATCATCTTCTATCTCATGCAAACGATGATTTTGCGCAATCGCGAGTTGCACACGCTCGATATTTTTTCGGTATTGTCGCACTTGAAGGTTGGCCAGAACGGTGATCGCTATCAACACTCGTGCGGCTGGTTATGAATAGCTTACTTTTATTTGAGGTTTACCCATACAAGCATCTTCAAAGGTCTCCTGCATCATTTCGGTAGTCTCTACACAACTCTTTCCGCGTTTGGAGCAAAACTTTCTGCAAATTCGTTGTTCCGATCGTTCCCTCATTTTCAACGATAGCAAAATCCGGCAAACGCGAAATCGACAATGTATAAAGACACGCTGCGCTCGAAATACCAAATCTCGTCAGTTGTGTCCGTTGTGTATATACGAAGTGTGTCCCGAAAGTATCCGACTTGTACCCATAACTTAGCACCAAAACGTCCGAATAACCTTTATGAAGTACGACCGTAACAAGTGAGTTTTTACGAAGTCATCATCTAACATGATATCTGTTGTGGATATATGTATTTAGGTAAAGCTTATAACTACATTAATTAAAGAATTAATATTTAAACTACATTACTTAAAGGTAGGCATAGAGAAATTTGTTTGGAGATTTCTCTCTACTTGGGACAGTCCGACTGATGGAATACTTTCACCTCCCTACAGAAGATTGCAACCAAATAACGTTGTACAACACAGGGTTCTTGTAGTGAGTAGGGTTTCCAGAGCTCTTTGGTTTTAAGGTCGGCAACGCACTAGTGATGACCCCTGTGGTATAACAAGCGTCCATAGACAGGCCGTACTCTTGTTTGCCACCTTTGTTGTATAAAAAAGTATAACACTGATCATTGAATCGCATTTCGCTTTTAATTTTAATGTAAAAAAATACATTTTGTGGGGTGGTAGGAATCGACAATTATTTTCGACAGAATCGCGTCCACCATGCACCAGGGTGCACACTTGCCTTAGTGGTATGCTTACGCGTTTCATGTTTTGGTATCAGTCGGTGTATATTCAGTAATCAAGTGGGATGGTAGGGCTACCATTATACAGGGGTAATAAACCCGTCACAGTAACTCGTTTGGTTTGTCGCGTTTCAAGATCACTCTACCTACCTGCTGAGAGCTTTGTAGGTCGGCATGACAATGAAGATTTTTGATGGATTGCTGATCTCTCAATGATTGGCTTTGCTTTTTTAAACTGATTATACTGTTAGCCAGCCAGCCTTGGAGCTTCAGACGGCTTTTATAGTTTCACCATGGCTTGGGGGTCGCGTTGTTTTTGGATTGTACTGAACCTATAATGAAGCATAATGCATCTTATTGAAACGTGTTCATAAAATAAAAGTTAAATAAAAGCAATTTTGCAATTTTCTTTTATATTTTACTTAATGTATACCAAGTAGTGTTCAGTAATTAACAATTAATGTTCTTGATGAAAAATAAAATTGAATATGTCGGATTGTTAAATTTATTTATAACATACCTTCTCTACGTATGTAGATTCTTCTAGAGGCAATGTAGTGTACAGAGTAGAAAAATAATTATATGCACTTGAAAGATAACAGCTTTATGGACTGTAAGGTGTATGTGCAATTATAATTCATAAGTCTTTTATTTCAGTAACCTTGATGAGTATATCTGAATATCAGATAAGAATTCAAGCATCAACAATGAAACAATTTTAATCCCAGTTCTTTTTAAAGAGAGTAAAAAAAACGTATAGTTTTTTTTAATGAAAACAATCGTTTTCGTGAAAATATAACTATCTCTCTCTCTCTCTCTCTCTCTCTCTGCGTTCTTACATTGTGATAACGGAACACACCGAGATATTATGAACTATGCGTTTTTAAATACGCTTACTGAAAAACAATAGTTGAATATAGAAATAGTATAAAATAAGTTGGTAGGGCCTAAGAGAGTTAGGGTACAGAAAAATTTCTTTGAGGATTTGGTGGAATACTTTCCCCCTACAGAAGATCGCAGCCAAATAACCTAGTCTTGTGTTCCTGCGAGGAGTAGGGTTTCCAGAGCTCATTTTTGGGGATTCAAGGTCACCAATGTGCTAGTGATACTTATGTTATGGTATCCTAGCGTCCATAGGGGGGAGTCGGACTGAAGAAGAAAAAGAGTAGATGTTGGTGAAATAGAATTGTTACAAAAACTGGCTATTCAATCGATTTATCGCCTACTTGCGAATCATTGACAGATAAATAAAAAGAATTTAAAATATGAATGTCCAAAATCATATTATCATTGGAAATAGATTCAAGATATCAAAATTTGAATGAGTAAATCAAAATTTATTTAAGGTACACTGTGTTAAGTTTTATACTAAGCATTCAGGTTAAAAACTTCAAGAAAGATCTCGCAGGTTTTTTTAACTAAAGAGTAATATTAAAACGTGAATTACTACCTATATGAATGTATACTTTTCAAAAAAGCATGGAAATAAGTTAGGATTATCGTTAATCCTAAATTCTTATATAATACAGTTAACATAATACAGTAAACGCTTAATTTGGGAAACCTGGTACATAATTCGTTTCCTAGAGTAATGCATCAGGCAAATGTACGTGATGAGGGGCTTTGTGATTAGGTGAAGGTTAATATTTTCATTCAAAAGTAAAAAACGAATGAAATAAAATGATACAATTAAATTCCATTATAATAAAACAACGTTATGGTTTTCTCTAATTAACATGCCAATTGATTCATTAAGCATTTCTTTTAAAATCAATTCACTATTTATTACACATTCAAATATATCGGCTTATTTTTGAAACAGTTCTTCCATATTTCGAAGAGGCAGATGGTAGAATGGAACCGATAGAAGATAGCGAGAGGCATTGACACATGCGTGATGATCGTCCATGCCCATGGACCATAGAATGCTAAATGAGCTGGTCTAAACTCCGCACGATTCTGTAACAAGTTGTCTTCATTAGAATATTATTTCGTTTAGTTGCGAGTTTATTTTACTTTAACTTACAATTATCTCTAGCCTAATATTATACTAATCAAAATAATAAGTAAATGAATGCCAAATGCCAATGCTAACTTTAAACATAATATTTTTTAAATATAATTACAATTTAAAACATGTACGAGCATGTACCTATAATACACCACGTAGTGTTTTGTTTATATGTTAATCAAAAAATACCTAATATATTTTTTAAATATAATACTTTACATAAAGTTCTTGGAATTAGGAGAGAGACCATTTAACTAACTCCCGGCGAGATGAATGGTAAAGTAAAATTAATGAATTCCTTAGTCTACACTATAAAAGCAGGTAAATAGCAGATATAGGTTTGTATTCACATTAAACAAATATATTTTTATTATATCTAATTACAGCTTAGAGAAGTATTTTACTAAATGCAGACAATAATTTAACCATCCAATAAATGTGTTCTTTTTGGAATTAATATATTAATAGTGGCCTCCCACTATCATTGATATTGCGGATTCTCACGCACGGCCGACGAGCACGGACAGCCACACACCGAATATTAAGGCAAAGGATTTTTCTGCGCTTCCACAGACGACACTCTTCCCACGGTGCTTCGGTGCCGGCTGGTCCGCGTACGTCCGCAATATCACGGACCGTGAGAGGCTACCTTTAAGAATAAGTCTGGATGATAGATTATAGTCTATATTCTGCTTAACTTGAATTATTAATCACAAATAAAGAGGTAAAAATGTAATACCTTCTCAAGAGTGTTGATAAACCACATAGCCATATTAGCAACGAGGAGGAACGTGACAAGTTGTCGTCCAGGCTTGTCCCGTCGTTGTTCAGACGTATTACAACGACGCCACCACGCATCGATTATAAACAGAGACTGTAGAATAGTCTGGAATCAAAAATAAACTTCCTAATTAATTTTGATTGTATCCGTACAGAAGATAGATATAAAATAAATTACTAGGAATATAGTGTGTATCAAAAACTAAGTAAGATAATCATGGCCGTTACTTTTATTCGTTAAACCAATTTATTTATTTTATTGTATAATTAGAAGAATTTTTAAAATATAATATATATAACTAAATCACCTGGTTGAGAGACAAAAATTCTGAGAAAAAGCCAGTTAAACCGGAACTCTTACTGCTATACATCGTGTGATGGCATCCAATTAAACTAAACATGCAGTACACAAACATTCCGGTTTGAGCTAGAATCAGTAATGAAGTGTCCAGACCTAAAACCGCTGAAATTTAAAATATCAATCATACAGTCTCTTACATAAATAAAATACAAAATAAAACAATCGTATAAAACTAAACTCATAGAGTACCTTGAGATTTCCTCTTATATTGCAACACTCTCATTTGTTTGAAAGCTGCAGCCGCTGCTAATATCGTTAATGTATATAAAACTACTTCGCAAATATTTACTTCAAATATGGCATCCTGAAAAGATTAGTGTTATTAAGACATATATATATAAGAAGGCAAAAACGTAAATATGAATATATAATTACTAACAATAACGGTAGCTGGATTGTTGGCCAGCACAAAAAACATTATCAGAGATATGATGGTGAGGACAATTATCAGAATACCAGCAAATAAACCACGATGTGCATGAGAACAGTCTACGGAGAAGTGATGCAATGCGTTACGGCTGCCATGAGGCGAACTTACACCGAGCATGCCAGCTGAAATAATTAAAAACCGATTAAAACCGCCTGCCTTTGTGTTTAAAAAGTTTAATTTTAAACATGGACATATTAAGTTAATTTTAAACTGCAAATTGATTTATGATAATATTTTGAGCTGTAGTACGGGTTCGGCACGTGCTAGGCTTTTGGCCGTGGGTGCGCATGAGGCCGGCTACTGGCTTCAAGCGTATCCTTCGTCAAATACAGGAACATTTCTTGAACCTGACACGCTCCGAATCGCAACCTGTCTACGGCTTGGGGTTCCGGTCTGCGTTCCTCATAAATGTCCCTGTGGCAGTGATGTCGACAAGCTAGGACATCACGGACTGTCATGTCAAAAAAGTGCAGGCCGCTTCTCGAGACATGCCGCACTTAACGATATCATACGCCGGTCACTTGCCACCGTCAACGTTCCAAGTTTACTTGAGCCGACTGGTATTGCAAGAGACGATGGCAAGAGACCGGACGGTATGAGTTTGGTTCCATGGAAGATGAGCCGGGTGTTAGTATGGGATGCAACCTGTTCAGACACGCTAGCCCCTTCCCATCTACTTGGAACCAGCAACAGAGCTGGTGTAGCTTGTGAGGCGGCTGAAAAAGCTAAAGCATGCAAATATAGGGGTCTGGGCTCTGAATATGATTTTGTCCCATTCGGCGTCGAGACCCTTGGCCCGTGGGGTCCTAGCGCTACAAGGCTTTTTAAGGAAATAGTAAAAAGGTTAGTCGACATCACAGGAGACCGAAGAGCTGGCAGCTACCTCGGACAAAGAATTAGTCTAGCTATTCAAAGGGGGAACGCTGCCAGTATCTTCGGAACCTTGCCTAAAGGGACTCCTTTTCATAATATATTTTAATCTGTAGTTATGTATGTACATGTAATAATTATAAAAGTAAAATAAAAAAATATAAACGTAAAAAAAAAATTTAAACTAGACTTGACTACTGAATATTTTTAGCCTTAGCCAAAAGAGTAACAAAATTTTTTATCAATTCTTGAACGTTGACTATAACAACTAAGTACAAAATTACCAAATTGTTGCAAAATTTTCTCAGGTGTAACAGAATTGTTGCGTGATTTGTTTTTGGGAGCAGAATATTTCTTTTCAAAATCTTCAGGTGTGCATTTGACCTGTAAAATTAGTGATTATAATCAATTTTTAATTATATTTGTCTTGGTATTACAATGATTGTTAAAAGCCATGCCTACCTCTTTCCACATTTCATAAAATATAACTGCACAAATTAATGAGTATTCTATGGTACATGGGAATAGAAACGGTGAAGCGTTTTGTAGTAGAGTGCCCATAATATTGGATCTTCGACAGGAAATTTCTTCCGTGACGTTATGAGTAGAATTATCTGTTAATAAAATTGCATGTTCCAAGTGATGTATCTCATGCTTGGTCTCCTCGACGAGGACGTACAACCATTCACATAAATTCGTTGCAACCATGTGCATGAAACCGAACCTTTGGATAATTTTGTAACTTCCCGATTCGATATCCTTATTTGTGAGGAATATGAACTGCATCTGTGCTAATGTTAGTGTCATCCGTAATGCTGGTGTTACGACAGATAGGATTGAGCGACATCTATCTGTCATTTCGAAATATTCACCGAATTCTAACCCGCTGTATACCATAGAACCGATACCAAAAGCTGTGGAAATGAGAATAGTTAATTTATGATATTTAATTAAACAAGTTTATTCGCAACCTAAAAAAATAATAGCACTTACCAATGGCGCCGAGTCTCAAATAGAAACTGCCATAACGTGAAATACTTTCTTTTAATTTTGATTTATTTCCAGGCGTCATTTTTCCGCTTTTATCATCCTTTTCATTTCCTTCTGTAAAATATATACGGTGAAATCATTGTTATCGTTCCTTAATAAGTAGGTATGTACCTATAGAGTAATTTTTTATTTTCACATTTATACGAATAGCTTAAAACGTTAGAGGAATGCAAACTAAAGGTAATGTTCTTGGCAGCTGTAATTATGCAAATACGATGTGATTTTAATGCCTCATTTTGTTAAGCAAATGCGGTTAATTATTTAAATATATTTTTCATTGCATATCGTTTGTTTTCTTATTGTTTTATTCAGTACATTCGGAAATGAAGGTCTTACCGTAATTGTGAATTATCATAGTGACAGCCTTTTGACGCATGATGTTAACGTATTGAAATACCACGAATAAGACGGATACCAAATACAGATATAAATAAAATCCCTGAAAATAAAAATGTACCATGTAAGCTAATTATTATTAATTGAGCGTATTTAATACATTAATTCTAAAGAGCGAAAATTTTAAATAGGCAGGTATATATAAAAAGAATATATGTTAATTAATGTAAAATAATATCACTTTTATTAAAAGAAAATATAAGTCCCGAGAGCACGGGTGCTTATCAACGCGCCTAAAAAAAAAAACAGAATAGAATAAATAGAATAAACATAGGTTGCAATAATAACGCGAGTATTCTTTTGTTATCTCTTCAATGGGCGCGTAAATAGCGGGGTGTAATGGGGATTCAAAGCAAATGACATGCATAATAATAAATTAGATCAAATATGTTACCAAATATTACCTGATAGTATCCATCGGGAACACCATTTGCTATAACTTCTGTGACAGGGAAAGCCAGACCCAAAACCACTAATAGCTTAGCGTATAACGCCGATAAAGCCTTGCTCAATGCTTCGCTTAAATGAAAAAAAGGTAATATTTCAAAACAATTTTAATAAAAAATACAAGTCTGATTTATTTAATGATTTTGTATTTTAAACAAAAATAGTCCTAAATACCTCTTCCTAGGCATTCTGAGTTTATAATAAATATCTGGTTGACCGAGCTCTGCTCGGAGTCTTATATACAGAAAAAGAAAAACTCCTATCTGGGTAAACTTGGAATGTTAAACATTATCTAAATGCAAAGTTTCATCGATATCGCTACAGCCGTTTCCGAGAAACCAATTAAATATATATAGGTATCTACAAGAATTGCTCACTTAATATAATATTATTCACAACTCAAATTGTTATAACTTTATTTACGAACTAAAATTTCAGTTTACTATGGGTGTGAAATTAAGTATGTGTGGTCTATACTTAATTAAAAATATTACACACTCTTATTATTATACTCATTGATTAAAAGATAGGACTGAATATTATTAGATATCTTCTACTTAATTAAATTCTTAATATTGACAGTCAATGCACAGCCTAAATCGGCTGGTATAGAAACATGAAATTACATACGAGTTCCTTGTTAATGTAGGTTAACGTTAAGAAAGGAGTTTAGAAAATTCATCCCCTAAGTGGGTTAAATTGGGGATAAAAATAGTATGATTCCTGAAAAGTTGTCGATGGAAAATCTCATCTAACATTTGGTTAGTAAAGAATAAATTGTATAAACATTTTCAATTTAATTATACTTATCGGGTCACGTTTTCACTGAATGCTCTCATAGGCGTTGTAAGTCTGTCTGTCTATTAGGAAATAAAGGGTGCGCTTTTGAATAGTGTTGTCGCGAGGTACGCTGCTTCTCGCATTGTCAGTGGCATAATACTGAATACATAATGCCGTACGGTTGAATAAAGTTTTAAATAGGTCTCGAAGTTTTGCTTCTACATTTGTGATGTTGACGTTCGAGATTGTAGTATATTAGTGAATTTAACGTTCGAGATTGTAGTATATTCATCAGTTATTATGATTTATGTAAACGTGAGAAAAACACAAATATCATATTTTTAGTACTTATAACATTTTGAAAATAGTTTTGTGGTCGGGTATTGTATATGCTTTTGTGATTTGTTTTCATCCGAAATTTGCAAATCTGTTGGTGTGTAGCTACTAAGCTACACTGAATGATGCAAGTACCAATTATGGGCTCATATTACAACAAACTTCGACCAAATCTAATAATAATAATAATAAATGATAGTATCCCACTGCTGGGAAATTAGTGATCATTACCATCTAATCATGTTTAATTTTAACTAAACATTAACTTTTTAATTGTATTATTTTATAAATGTCTGGGTGTCCAGAAAAGAGGCGATGCAATTATGTAATCAATAGGTTCATTAATGAAAAGATTAGTTTTGATAAGAGTTAGCAATTTTTGAATTAACCGTAATATAGTATTCATTCTTTTTAATCTCGGGTTTATAAGTGATCGATTACTTTTGTATGTTTAATTCTATTTCATACTTGTTTGTAAAATGTGAGTTTTTATTATACATAGTTTGACGAATTCAAAAATAAACCAAAACCTTTCTTAATTCTACTTTTTAATTTTTATGTTGCTTTCTTTTCATATGTAGGTACTTAATATGTATTATTAAATAAATGTTCAATAGATAAACTTACTGTCCTAATATTTCTGCAGCCGAAGGTGGTGTATCGTGGTTAGTTGAAGCGACAGAGGCTCGTGAGTGCGGCGATAACTCCGACAGGAATCGACGTTGCGTTGCTGCACATAACGCAAGTGCCTGAGAAGGTCTTCGGAATGCTGCTATTATAGCTGACGGACGTCTGTGTAATAGAAAGTATAGTAAATTATTTGCCGTACTTTTCTAAAACTAATTACCTTAGGCATAGAACAATAATCTTCGAGATATTTAATTTATTGTGTATTTCATGTCATTAATTTGTTCTCAAAATAATTGTTGTATGTTTGTGTAAACTGTAAAAAATAAAGGTTAATATATTTGTAATGTCTGTTATTGTAGCGGAATTCGTGTATATCAAATCTTCCATTGTATTGTCATGCCGTAAAAGTACACACGTGTATGTGAAGTGAATTTAAATCTATTTAGCGTGGTTATATTACTACAATACATATCACTGTAGAAATATTTATAAAGGATTGAATTCATAAAACGCATTCTATTTCGTATCGTGGCATTATCTGACTAATTTACCGTAAATTAATAAATTATTAATAATAATGAAGGGAAAATTATACAGGTGAGTATATAAAATGCTATAATAATGCCCGCCTGTAAATGCCCCACTCTTGGGAAAAGGTTTCTTACCAAGGGAAGGCGTGGGTTTAAAATCACGAACAACGACCGATTCAAAAACCCAGACAACCACAGTTCTATCATTTTTTCTACGTTTAGTGTTTACTACAGGAACATTCCAAGAAGCGCTCAGGATTGCTCACGATGCTGTGCTTCTTTACCACCAGCCGATAGTGCTATCGATTGTAATTAGTAACTAAACGCGAATTCGGCTTTAGTATACTACAAAATTCTGTAATATCCAAACAACGGAAATCACTCCCACCCGTTGCAAAGATGGATTCAGGATGGGGACATTATATTTTTCGAGGAAAATGAAGATGTAATTTTTTTTTCTGTTATGATTATGAATTATAAAATTATACCTCGTGTTAAGATTGGCAGCAAGCTTGGATTCGATATCATTGGACATCCTGCGACTATTAGGTTGTGAATGAGAGTGTTGTACAAGAGGCTCCGCCGGAGTACCCAACATAGCTCGGGTCCGCTCACGAAGTCGCCCCAAATCCGAATAAGATGACTCATCACTGCTCAAAACAATAATTAAATATCAGCGGCGAAGGGTGAATTACTTCAGCAAGAAGGCAGACTTAAAATTTATGTGTATTTACTTAATCATTTTAAGAATATAATACATATAGGGGAAAAAATTCACACACGACTCTTTAATGCAAGCAAGTATGTATTATAGTAATACACATATGTAAGTAAACATTGAATACCTACACCCACAAGTCCACAACTAACAGTTATGTTCATCACACAATAGTCAATATTCGGCGAGGACCGAGCCCGGGACCTCTCGGTTCAGTAGTAGGGGTTGCTACCACTGCGCCACGAGGTCTGTCAAATAGATATTCAGATTTATCAAGCCCAAAGAATCTCATATCAGAACACTAAGCTCTTAGCTCAGACCGACAAGATTTATATCTTATTGTAAACTTAAGCAGAGTGAAAAGAAAGATGAAGGTTTATTTGGAGTTAAGTAGGCAACATCAAGATCAACAAGTAGGTTCTTGGTCACAGATAAAAATGCGTGTTTTACTATTTTTGAAAGATCGTCTTATTATGAGAGGATAAATAAAATTTAACTTGAATTTTAACTTTAGTTGATTTTTTTATATAAGCTGGATATGGATATTATTACACTGAAATATGGCAGGCATCCATTAACGCATTAATAATTTATTATGGGGTTTTATATGAGATTCGATTTTCCAACATCTGAAACTAGTCTTTTCACCTTGGAATCAGAACTAATCATTTAAAGAAAATATACATTAATAATTTACTCAAATCTTCACTTATAAAGTTTTTGTTACTGAAGGTGCTACGTAAGAATATAATTTAATAGACGGCGGAAACAGAGTATATAAACAACAATCGAACGTCATAAATATTGTTGATGTTTTTTTCGACTGAATCGAAATTTCCTTTTGTGTATGCAATTCTTGCTTTCAATTATGCTATAGACAGAGTGCTGTAAAAATGTTAAATGTAAAATTGGTAAAGTTGTTAGTGCAATTGAAAAAATATTATTATTTTTAACGGTAAATTTAACCAGTTCATTTAATTGAAGGATATCGAAGGATCGACATAATATTACGATTTTTAATATCGGCTAGAACTGTATTAGTGTAAATATTTTAGATATTCTATAAATTTTGGTATTAATTTGATTTTTTTTAATATCCGTCTTCTGAACTATCCTACATATTTCTTATAAATTCCATTGTTTTTATTATACAAAAAAAAAATGGAAATAAATTATACATTGAAACCTAGTCGTAAAAAAATATTGTGTACTAAAAGAACAATAACCCGAGTATAATTTTAATTTTATTACTTCAAAAATATAGTCATTATGTTCTTTTTTAACTAACATCATCAACATCCTATATATCCCCGATGTTCAAAGAAACAGATGAATTGCATTCACTGGAAAATTTTCCGTAAGCTTTGCGTTCGAGGTCCTAATTTGAATATAGGTTCTATATCTTAAACATCGACACTCGTAAATAGAATAAACATATATTTACACACAGAGCACAAAGAATGTTTGTTAATCAAGTATTTAGAGTAAGGTAAACTTATTTTTATGTTGCTGGCTAAAATTCAATAATTTGTTTACACATTACTGAAGGTAATGGCACTTAAAAGACTAAAAATATTAGTTACCTACCCTAACGACTCTACGAATCCGAGGATTGTTTGACGAAACTGGTCATAATCAAAATTTTTGACGCTTTGACGATATACAATTTGGTTGCTAGCTATTTTAAGTAATAAATATGAAAAAAAAACTGATCAGACGTAACTTTAAGAGAAAACATACAAAAATCCAATAAAGAAAGAAGAAAATTATTATAAACATATTTGCAATTTACATGTTGCAAATTTGACTACAAGTAAAAACTTGATTTCTTCCCCCTCTGCTAATATAATCAAATATACATAATATATGTTATACATCATACATTGTTGATAAATGTACAAAGCTTATCACAAATTTTAAATTAACATGAGATAAAACTAATTACTAAAATAAAACGCAATTACAAATGAAACTTTAATTAAATCGCATCTCATGTTCTTGGTGACTACACGATGTCTATACATTAATATAAAATGCCTTATTTTAAAATATTTAAATTCCATATATTTCATTGACTTTTACAAGTTATCATTTATAATTAGTAATAATATTTAATTATTACAGTGAGCAGATATATTTAAATTAAATCATATCCAAGTCAGACAAATAAGTCAGAGAAATTAAAAGTGATAGATGCTTCACACTCGTCGGGATATTCAATAAACTATTGTACCACAAAATAATACATTAACAACCTAAATAAACAACATCTAAGGAAATTAGTGAAGTACATACGTTCAATTACCCTAAATAAAAAAGTAAATTTTGTCTAATATATTATAAAATAAAATAGTAACAATATTTTAATTATTAATGTACAGAAATGTAAACATACCTGTCGTTGTCGTTTTCTTCGTGAACTGTGTCCATGTCTGTAATGGTGACGCCCGGATGCGTTTCGGTCGCTTCGCACAGTGGGCTTCTGTTTGCTGGACTCATCTACATAAAATTACATAAACATATTTTCATATCCTTCGAATTTCATTGAAATACGTCTACGAAACAAAATTAAATGTAATACTGAATTCTAAAGAGTTTTTTGTATTATACACTCATAATAATTACTAATAAGATGTATGTATAATGAGTGTCACAAAAAGGCGTTAGTCATTTATTATTACTGAGTAGAATCGTTTGGTTGACTCTGTTGACTGTATAGTAAACAGTGATGTGCCGGAGTCTTAAAAATGTTTATCCGCGGATACTGTCACGGTTACGGATTATTGCTGTCTTATTATTGCGAATACGGATACGGAAATATGGACCTTTTTCCTCTTCGACCATCCGCGGATAAGGATATCCGGCATGGTAAATAACGTGTGATCACTTACATAATACAAATGGTATTTATAAATCTTAGGAACTATTTTCTATAACAAATATTCATTATCCATTTATATATATGTTATAGACAATATTTAAAATAATAATATTACATACAATAAACCTTTATTATAAGTTTATATAGTATTCTAAAATCGTGCATTATACCAATAAAAATTTTAATTTTTGTTTAAATCAATATCTGCCTGTACTTACCTGTCTATATCCAAATGCTTGCGAGATATTTTTCTTGAATATTTTTTCATTGCCTTTAACAAAATATTATTGCCTTTGTTGGCAACCGTTTGTAAACTATAGTCGTATAATTATAATTTAATGAAATCTTCATTCAACCATTTCGTACGACATTCAATCTTAACTAAGACACGAGGTCCACAGAAATGTGCAATAAAATGAACGGTAAGATAAGGTGTGATACATAATTCCTAAGATGTCGACGCGGCGCGCGGCGCGGCGTTGAATATGCAGCCGCGTTACGTATTGTATCAGATAATCCCATAATGCCTGTTTGTCTACGTAGACGAGTTTACTCCACTTAAGAGCAATACTTGACAATGTCAATTGTCTGATATATTTAAGTATATCTGTAGTTTATCATATCACACCCTCGCATATAGCTGCGTCACACCGTAATTATTGTATCAGATAATCCCATAATGCCTGTTTGTCTACGTAGACGAGTTTACTCCACTTAAGAGCAATACTTGACAATGTCAATTGTCTGATATATTTAAGTATATCTGTAGTTTATCATATCACACCCTCGCATATAGCTGCGTCACACCGTAATTATGTTTATTTTTATATAAAGAGTTCTAGTGAAAATACCAAATAAAATTGTTTATATTATTAATTAAATAACTTGTATTTTTCGTGACATGATCGCCATCGATCGGCATACGGATCAGCAACTCTGGATTCAGTCATTTTTCGAACATTTTTTGGACAAGAAAGAGCGTTGACTCTTTCAAACCTTGCTGAACCAGTTCATATTACCCAGAGAATTCAAACGAATCGCGCATATAAAGACCTCTCAAGTTGTTCAGAGGAAAGATGGGATCGTTAAACTCGATCTATTGTCAACATACTTTCATGTATCTAGTGTTAAGGTCAATCAAAATTTCCATCTAAGTTTTAATTAATTAATACTAACTAATTTCATTTAATTAGGGTCATCAGATATTTATGATGACCAGCCTAATGTTGGGTCTCTGTTGTATCCCAAAAGAACGGCGAGGCCATGATAACTGGCTTAAACTACTTTAGGCTAATTAGTAATGTTCACCACTACAAGACCAGGGTGAGAATTAGATGAATGAGACAATGTATCAATTGGGATGGACCGTCAATTATGAGAACTCAATGTTGAATTTGGTTCAGCAGCTAGTTTTTAGGTCTGAAAAAGCCTGGTTAAAGGTCAACATGATTATATCGAGCTTCCTTGAAAACTCTCGGACACGTCACCTAATTGTATAAATAGACAATCGAACAGTTTGACTCACATATTCGCAAAAAATGCGGACACGGTCACCAATTCCACACAACTTGGCATATCCCTAAGAAGATTTAGAGTAACTAGCGGTCGCCCGAATGATCGAAATTCGACAAGCGACTTTTTAATCATAGACTATTTTCTGTTTAAATTTGCAGTATGGACCTAAACAATTAATGTTATATCACTTGCCATCACTTTTTATTGAGTGACAATGTCAATATTTTGGGGAACCTAACTTCAATGGCACTGGTCGTTTTAGGATTAGCAGTATTAATTTATTTAATTTAATATATTAGTAACAGATATTATAGATAAATTGTAGCTTTCTTGCCCTCCTTCTCCATATAAACTTTAACCATTCCAAATTTTACAGACTTCCGTGCACGCAATATGCACGGAAGTAAAAGGGTACAAAGTTTTGCTTTCACGTATTAATATAATGATAATGATAGCATAGTACACTCCAGGAAGTTTAATGACATCGCAGATAAATTTTTCCGAGAGGCTAGGAAACACCACAACACCACCACCAGGACAACACAGAGAACAAGAATACTTCATCTATTTAAATTCTCGAATCTGGATTCTCCATCCCTTCCATATTCTTTCTTTGGGTTTTTCCTACTATGTCTCTCTCTAAGTCCATCGTCACCTCTAAGTCTTTATTGCGATCGGTTCAGAGGCTTAGTCGTAAAAAGGACAGACAGGTACAGACTTACTTTTACATTTATAATATTAGTTAGGATATAATGCAAATTTTATTCAGTTATTTGTTTCAATTTATATACAAATAAAATACGTATATAATAATTCTATAGGTCTTTACTTACAAAAATCATACTCTTTTCTCACCTAAGAAGCTCGGTACAACCGCACAACATGTTTTTCTCTTCCGCACTTCTCTTTCAACTATTATATCGATCTCAGCATATTATTATATTAAAAAATGGATATAAGTATATTTTGTGTATAAATAAAAAGTGTAAAATGATTAGTTTGTTTGTCTTGTGTCCGCCGGGCGGTTCGCTCTAAGGTTGTTAGATTGTTGAATAAGTTTCTGAATTAAGAGAACTGAAAGTTTTCTCATCTCGAGATTACAGCAAAGTGTTTACCGTTTGGCTGTGGATGCGGCCGGTACGCGGCGCGACGCGACGCAACGCCCTTCCGCTGTCGACCAAGCTTCGTTGCCTTGTAACTACTCGATATCGGATATATTTTAATGGTATTTTTATGACTAAAACTAATTTAAAAGAAAATTATTTATGTTAAATGTTAAGACCACGGACAAAACTGTTTCGCTTACATTTTTTTTACATAAATTATTTCACTTTAAATGTGAAGTGCGTTTTTATTAGGAATTTATATATGTATATATAATTAATAGAACTGAAGTATCTATTTGTAATGTCAAAATAACAGTTTTATACTAAATGCATGCAAGTATATTCAGTATTTATAACAAAACATCAATTTTTTAAATTTTTTGTCTTTTTGTCCGAGTAATCTCGAAGTGGTTGGACCGATTTTGACAAGACTTACATTGGCAGATAGCTGATGTTGTAAATAATAACTTAGGCTACTATTAATCAGAAAAAGAATTAGAGTTTCACACAAACAAATTAAAAGCATCTTTATCTTTAAGATAACCAGCGGGGGCGTCTTCCGTGGGTGGAAACAGGGTCACCACAATACCTACATTCTATAGTCCACGCGAGAACAGCCGCAGGTACAGCTAGTATTTACTAAGTTTTTAGATTTCGAATACTCTGTCATTACAAATTTTTAAATAAAGAAATACATTCTGTCTCTTTCGTGTTCGTCTATATGTTTGCATGTTGTATGATGGCTCGGACGCGTATTACACATAATGTATACGAGATTGTATTCAGGTTTATATATAATGATAATATTTTGTCATAAAGAATTAAAACTATTAAGCAATACAGATACATTTTATAAATATTTAAATATATAATAAATAAATACTTACCTCAAATGCAGCTATCACTTTCGTAAAAAAAAATTTATAAGTTTAATGTTATGTTAATAACTTAAATATTTCATCCTGAGTGATCGTAGTTTCAAATTTCATGTAAAATACTATTACTATTCAAAGAAAACAAAACAAAATAATACAGTTAACATAAAATTAAATCTTTGTTAAATTGAAAAATATAGATAAATTTCAATATAATTTTATCGATATTTAGTGGAGACAAGCCTAGCGCTTAACATTCTAAGTATTATCATAAAATATTTGCGTGAATGTATCGCACCTGATGCTTTGCTGTGTCGGTGCACTTTAAACTTTCTGTGATTTACGTAAACAAAAACCCTCTAAGAAACATTAAAGCAAATGCTGGCACACCAATATCCCACAATATCTTATTCTCTACAAAATATTCAGTATTATGCAAGTCCCCTTTTACTATTCTCAGGTATATCCGAGGATATCTCTTTGAATTCTGAAATGAAATATGATATGATATTTTAATAAAACGTACATTTCATTCTAAATTTTATCTTGTTCAACCAGCGATGAGATATAAATATAATGGTCTAATACTCGTATTGTTAGTCTGTTAAAAGTATTTTACATTTTTATAAATGATTCAACTACTACAATGTACTTAATTCGGCATAAGCAATAACGTTATATTTGTCGCTCGCGTCAGTGTATTGTATATTCATCTTTAGTTATAGCTAAAACCTTCATAGCTGAACTTTTTAGTACTTATTATAAAAATAATCAAAACCAAAATGGATTTTGATTTTGAAGTAAACTTATTCGTTTTTAAATCCTATACATAGTCGAGGGCTATACCAAATTGAATTAGAATTTGTCCGTCTAGTTGTAGGAGCGTAATTGAAAAATGAACAATAAAAGCACACATTTATAATAGTAATGATAAGTAAAAGGCAAACATTTGTATCATTATTAATTAAATGCTAGCTGTGCCACACGGTTTCACCCGTGTTAATTTTATTTGACAAACATGCCGCACCGCCAACGCGCCCTTGTAGTAATGGTTCTCATTTCCCGTACTTGCCTACAGTTTTCCAGGTTGCTTGACATTCATGTTTACTACTTCGTTTCTTAGAGTTATGTAGCCTATACCCTTCCTCAATAATTAGGCTACAAAATACAAAAAAAATTCTTGGTTCTCGTCCGCATCGGGCGGCTAGGATTATGAGTCACACATAGAGGACCCCGCCCCTTTTTTGTAATCCCAGGATTTCGGGTTTGACTACAGATAATCCCGGGATTGTAGACAGGTAATGTAAAGTCAGAGTACCTAGTATATAAAAACTGCTTTTTAATTGATTTCTTTAATTAAACGTTCATAAAGTAATCAGTCAAAAAATAGAAAGTTAAATTCAGCATAATTCAACTTAATTCTGTTAAAATAAACAAATAACTTATATCTATAACACTTTAAAATAAATATCCACAAACAACTCCTTACACAAATATCAACTAAATTAGACTTAAAATTCTGTAATAGATCAAAATTAATCATTAAATTAAAATTACCGGCTATGGTTACATTTTAAGAGCGATTTGCACCAAAAAATATTAAATTCAGTTTAGTTTTGTCAAAATGTGTGCAACTGTCAATCTTAAATCTGTTTGGGATACTTCTGTCTATAACACTTAAAATTAATACATTAAACTTTAAAAAATGTAATAAAAATCAGACTTAAGTTTCCCATTTAAAGCACGTTACTCTACAAAGATCAGTACCCACCTTATTAAATAATATATCCTGATATAATTTAAAATGGGTTACTGAATGGTTAACACTTTACGTTTTATTTGTATTGCGATAATAAAATCTAACAAATAATATTGCATGTCGTGTGTAATGAGTCTAAACTATGCGTCCAAATAATATGCTATAAAGGGTAAAGTTTAACTTCATAAAATTGTTTTTATGATGAAATAACTTTTGTTCGTAAGGATTTATATGCCATACCCAAAAATAATGCTCACATATGACCTTTTAATTTTCAACAAATTTTTGTCACAAAATACCTTATTGTGGCTAATGCAGGTATAAGAGATAGAGACATGCTATCGCGAACTTTTATTTTGGTTGTCCTATGGAGCAATATTTTTGTACAACAATGTATTTACGTATCATTACCTATATTACCTACGGCCAGTGCACGCGAACAGTTCAGCCAGTGCAGCAGTTCGGGAACACTTCCGACTTACTTAACCAAAATCAATATTTAAAGCTAGCTGAGAAATGTAGCCTAATTTTTGATAATCTATATTTACTATTTCCTCGTGAATATAGCTATCATATACATAAATATTTTTTCGAATCCGACTGGCAGTTTCTGAGATTAGCGTGTTTAAGCAAACAAACAAAAACTCTTCTGCTTCATTATATTATTACTAGCTACAGCTAGTACACCCCGCGTTTTCTACCACATATAATTTAGAAGAAATCACTGATTGATGATTTATACTACTTCAGTGTAGACAATATTTTTATCGGGTGTCTCATCGCGGCATCGCACGGTTCATTCGCGCCACTACTACTATAAACATAGCCCCGAGCCAAGAGTTGAATTATTTTAATTTTGCAATATATCTCAAACTATGTGTCCAAAGCATGTTGCTGCAAAAGAAATGTTTAACTTTATTAAATTGTCTTTATGATGAAGTAACTTTTGTTCGTAAGGATTAAAATGCCATGCATAAAAATAATGCTAATAAATTAATTTATAATCTTTAGAAAAAAAAAAAATTGCAAGATACCTTATTGTGGCTTATGTATAATAGATAAATATATGCTATCGCTAACTTTTTTAAATGTACTAATGATTAATATTTTTATACAGTATTGTATTTACGTATCATTTAACCATTACGTTAGCGCATGCGGATAAAGCAGTTCGCGAGGGTTTTGACTTCCGACGACGCTAAGTAAAGTAAAAGTAAAAAACGCTAGTATTGTAAATAGGTACGTACCTACATAGGCTACATATTATATAAAAAGATAAATTACTTTATTGAACGCTCTGTACACATTAGCGCCTTACGTCGTGATCTGTTTCAATTTGCATTCGTTAACTTTATCTACGTAAGTACTTACTTTATTATACGTTTATTTACTTTGTTACGTATTATTTTTACAATGCATTTTCACTTGTCAGCAGGTAATAAAAAATAAATGAAAAGAACTCTAAGAGAAGGAGAAGAAAAATGATTGTATTTATAATTACTATATTTAAGATAATACATATTGTGAAAATCATTCTGAAGTTACTAGCAGTTTATAAGTAAATCAAAGTGTATTAATAATGAAAACTCATAAAATAAAATATTTCAATGTTACACACATATTAAGCAAGTATTTTTAATTTATTGTACCTCATATTTTATTCTGCTAGAGTATAACGTTATTGCTTTCTCCCGCGTTAAGGAACCTTTTATTTATTACAATCGTTCTTTTTGTTATTATCTTAAGCTCAATGTTTGCTGTGATGGTAGGTAGGGAGGTGCGTTTGAGTTCTAAAATCAACCCGAGCTTTCCATGGAGGATATCGTGATAAAAAACGTGGTGGTTTTATTTGGCATTGTTTGATTCCCACCAGGCTAGCTAAGCTAGACAACACTAGTTACCGCTGTCAAGTCTAAAATTAGTTTTCAAGTACCTGTGTCTTGCAAACTGCTCTTGGACAGTGATTCTTAGGTTTATTGTGTTACCATTAAATCGAGTATACTATAGTTGACCACTAACATATGACTGATTTAAATTAATTTTTGATAATATACCGAGGAATGTAAAGATTAAAAGAGCTTTGTAAGTATAGAGTTTGTTACATTTTTAACCTACTTTAACAAAATACGGGAGTGTACTCAATTCAAATGTATATGTTTTTTAATGGATGTTCAGCCATAACTTCTTTGCTTATGAAACGATTTGGATGATTATTTTTTTGTTGGATACGGAACCTCAAGGGTGGCCTTATTTTAATTTCATTAGCATTGGACCTTTAACTTCGAAGATACACAAGGGAACTCTTCAAAATCATAGAAGTTGGTTTTCTTTTTTGTTAACTGGTAATATACATTGGCCTCAAATATTCTTGATATAAATATCATTTATTGATAAACTTATTTAATGTATTAGTTTTAATAATTCTTTGTTCATATATTAAAACAAAGTAATAATCTAAATTCAATGCGTGTCGTATAATTTACTATTTATGAAATAAGCACACTTAATTTATAATTATATTATAATTTTATATTATATATTACTAGCTGTGTTTCTCAGCTTTACATGCATACATATATTCACCGCATCTTAGGATCGTAATGTATTAATGATATAGTTTCGAACCTTTATCAACAAGGCAATTTTTAACAAAGAGAAGATCAACTTTAATGGTCTTCGAAGCTGAATGTCCAATGCCAATGAAATTAAAATGGAACCACCCTATAGGTATCGCCTATCAAACAAAAAATAATCATCCAAATCGGTTCATAAACAAAGAAGTTATGACTGAACATCTATTAAGTAGAACCACCCTTGAGGTATCGCCTATCAAACAAAAAATAATCATCCAAATCGGTTCATAAACAAAGAAGTTATAACTGAACATCTATTAAGTAGAACCACCCTTGAGGTATCGCCTATCAAACAAAAAATAATCATCCAAATCGGTTCATAAACAAAGAAGTTATGACTGAACATCTATTAAGTAGAACCACCCTTGAGGTATCGCCTATCAAACAAAAAATAATCATCCAAATCGGTTCATAAACAAAGAAGTTATGACTGAACATCTATTAAGTAGAACCACCCTTGAGGTATCGCCTATCAAACAAAAAATAATCATCCAAATCGGTTCATAAACAAAGAAGTTATAACTGAACATCTATTAAGTAGAACCACCCTTGAGGTATCGCCTATCAAACAAAAAATAATCATCCAAATCGGTTCATAAACAAAGAAGTTATGACTGAACATCTATTAAGTAGAACCACCCTTGAGGTATCGCCTATCAAACAAAAAAATAATCATCCAAATCGGTTCATAAACAAAGAAGTTATAACTGAACATCTATTAAGTAGAACCACCCTTGAGGTATCGCCTATCAAACAAAAAATAATCATCCAAATCGGTTCATAAACAAAGAAGTTATGACTGAACATCTATTAAGTAGAACCACCCTTGAGGTATCGCCTATCAAACAAAAAATAATCATCCAAATCGGTTCATAAACAAAGAAGTTATGACTGAACATCTATTAAGTAGAACCACCCTTGAGGTATCGCCTATCAAACAAAAAATAATCATCCAAATCGGTTCATAAATAAAGAAGTTATGACTGAACATCTATTAAGTAGAACCACTCTTGAGGTATCGCCTATCAAACAAAAAATAATCATCCAAATCGGTTCATAAACAAAGAAGTTATGACTGAACATCTATTAAGTAGAACCACCCTTGAGGTATCGCCTATCAAACAAAAAATAATCATCCAAATCGGTTCATAAACAAAGAAGTTATGACTGAACATCTATTAAGTAGAACCACCCTTGAGGTATCGCCTATCAAACAAAAAATAATCATCCAAATCGGTTCATAAACAAAGAAGTTATGACTGAACATCTATTAAGTAGAACCACCCTTGAGGTATCGCCTATCAAACAAAAAATAATCATCCAAATCGGTTCATAAACAAAGAAGTTATAACTGAACATCTATTAAGTAGAACCACCCTTGAGGTATCGCCTATCAAACATAAAATAATCATCCAAATCGGTTCATAAACAAAGAAGTTATGACTGAACATCTGTTAAGTAGAACCACCCTTGAGGTATCGCCTATCAAACAAAAAATAATCATCCAAATCGGTTCATAAACAAAGAAGTTATGGCTGAACATCTATTAAAAATATACATGTATATAAATTCGAATTGAGTAACCTCTGTCTATTTATGAAGGCGGTTAATAAACTGGCTATGATTTTATCCAAAAAGCACTATTCAAACTGGAATTAATTTTTGTAATTAGCTCTTTGAAATGAACAAACTCTCCATCTTTAATAACACATTTTGATAGCTCTTTTATATGAGGTAAAGTATATGATCTGCATTGTATTAGGTATGTTAATTTGATTTTGTTACGTTTATACTATTATTAGAATTTCTTTAATTATATTACTTTTAATATGAGTGTGTATTATACAAAGTTTTTAAACTCACCTTAAGTTTATACGTCAGCCACTGTAACTCTCTTCGTTAATGTGATAAACTACTTTTTTAATAATTACCAGGGTAACATCGTAACATCAACACTGACGACTGTCCAAACTGATTCGGACACTGAAATTTGACGATTACAAGTTACTGAGTCTGTCATTCATACGCTAATTTGATAAAGCACGATTTTCATGTAATATCTAACTACGAACTTATCACTTACTTGTATGTACGTACTTGGGTCGCTGGGTGGTAGGACACAACAATTGAGTTCGACTAGCATCAAAGCAATCAAAGTGGACATCGTGTCGATAGACGTGAGTGCGAATCCCTGCAAAAAGCCTGACCTTTCGTTAAAGGAAAACATCGTGATGTAACCATAACATGGTGGTAGGGAATTTCCTAATGCCTGCTCTAGGGTAGCTACCACCGTCAGGTTGAAAATCGGTTGTCAAACACCTATAAGCATGTTTCGACAGCTGCACTTGAGAGCCAGTCCTCCACTAGGCTCAGCGTGCTACCATCTTGGGTAACATCAAACGCTAAATCTATATGGTATTTAGAACAAACTAAATTATTAAAAGAAAACCAAAAAAACACTTGAAAAAAATATTATATGCTCAAATTGATTAAGCCGTTTAGGCTACAGAGCGTGTAAAAAATAGACATTCATACATATAGGCTCGAAACACATTAACCCTCCTTTTTCGCAGTCCGGATAAAAAACCGGTAAGACCCACCATTGCAGCACGCTTAGGCGTGTCACGTTCCGGAATTAGCCGGTGTATATCCGGTAATCAGGTGAAGTGGTAGGAATCTGTACCCGACTGAGCCGCGACCACCATGCTCGTGGTGATAAAATCATCACAATGAATATTTTTTGTCTTGTCACGTTTTGAGATCAACCAATGTGTATCCAGCTGCCGAGAGGCTTACGGGCCGGCATCACAGCGATGACCGGCGATGGATTACCGATCTCTTGGTGGTTGCTGTTGATGTCATTTCACTGTGCTACTATAACAAAAAACTTACAAATATCTGATGGAAATGATCACTTTTTGTAATATACACTCATCAAAAAAGTCTAAGCAACATGTACTAATTTAAATTTTAGGATGGTTCTTCACATTATAACGTTGTATTTTATTTTTAAAATATTATCTTTAGGGTTCTATGATGTAAAAATAACAGCTGTTGTTTTTATAAGTTCTTTTAATAACAGAAATGAACAATATTAGAATATACTGTAGAAACTAAGATACATAAGAAACTAAACTTTTTTCTTACAAAATGAAATTTCTACAGAAAATGTATTTATTGTGAAAGAATAGAACAATTTAATACAAAGTATGGGCTCCTCTGCTATTCAGAACTTGTCGGCAACGATTATTCATTGAATTAATGAGACTGTTTATGTCATCTTGCGGTATTCGCTCCCAATGGAATTGTAGCAAATCCTTCAGCTGTTGGGTTGTTGTCGCTCCGTCCAAGTCCTTCAAAACACGTCTCTGGAGCATGTCCCATGCGTGTTCGATGGGGTTGAGATCTGGCGATTGTGCAGGCCAGGGCAATACCCGGATGTTCTCCGTTGCAAAGTATTCACTGGTTCGCCGAGCTGTATGTGAACGCGCATTGTCATGCATTAACCTAAAATCGGAGCCAAAGGTTTGTGCAAATGGGTAGACATAAGGTTTGAGAATATCCTCAATGTAATTTTCAGCATTCATGTTTCCATTTACAAAAACGAGATCAGTTCGCCTGTTCTTCATAATACCCGCCCATAACATAACTATTGAGCCGCTGTATGGATGAACTCCTTGAATGCACCTGAGCCTTTCAGTATTTTCGGGCCGACGATACACTCGCACCCTTCTTGTATCAGGCTTAAACCCGAATCGCGACTCATCGGAAAACATAATTTTATCCCATTGTTCCTGGGTCCATGTTATGCGTTCTCTACACCATTCATATCGACGAGTGCGATTCCCGTGACGTATCGTTGGGCACCTGATTGGGCATCGAGCTCGTAGGCCGTACTCATGCAGTCGATTTTGCACGTTTGAGGACTTACATCAACACCACTTGAAATTTGTAGCCTCAAACTTATCTCTCGAGCGGTTAACATCGGCTGGCGTCTTGCAGTCAGTTGTATGTACCGGTCTTGCCGAGTGGTTGTACTCCTTTTACGGCCTGGATGCTGTTCAGCAGGTTCTCCTGTATTATTGTAGCGCTGCCAAAGACGACAAATAACACTTCTATGAATGCCAAAATGTCGAGATACCTGAGATTGATTACTTTTTACTACTCTTTGCATTTCATCTGCCATCAAATGACGTCGCTTCATGACGTAAAGAATATCTAACAATTCAATTTTGTCGCTAACTTTATTTAAATGGTTGGTAAAATTATAAAATCAAGACTAAACGTAGCAATTAAAACGCACTTAAATTCAAACAAATTCGCAGTCATTTGAATTTTATGAAAAAACAAAACATAATCAAATATTTTTTTTACAACCAGCCAGTATGTCAACAATAACAAAAAAGTTTTTGTTTGAGTAAATATTTAGAAATTAATTAAGATAAATGGAAAAATTTGTAATATCACGCATGTTGCTTAGACTTTTTTGATGTGTGTATTTTTTCTGTACATAAAATGGTTTTGTTTAATTTCTACCGATAATGGAAAATTAAAGTAGGTATACGAATAAAGCTACTGGAATAAAAATTAAATTTAGAAAAATCTCTAAATTTTATTTTGGGACTTTTATCACTAAGACCACTTTATATGCCTGTCTCATCATAATTTGTACCTACTACTTACAGACAAGACGTATAAAATAAAATAAGCATGTTATAAATAGAAATATCTAATAATATAGTAATATAGATAAAGTTCTCGGGAAGAACACTTCGATAAGATTGAAGCATCTTAATAAAGCTTACGTAAAAAAAACATATAAACTTTTTCATTAGGAATGCCATCTGATGCTGATGAGAATTTATTCAAGGCGTCATCTATTAACAGTCTGTTTAACTAACATGTCAGGTGTTAGTTAGATTCTTTATTCACATTGTATAATGTGCGAAATATTTGTCCGGGACAGATACTTTTACACTTATTGGATAATAATATCCTATCATTATGATTTATGGAATATTCCAATAACAACATGACATAGAGAAATATTTGTAAGTAATATCTAAAATTTTAATTAATGTATACATAAAAAGAAAATAAATAAGCCTTTTCCTAAAAAAACTGTTTGTATCAGTACTCTTTGCAGTACATTTTCTTAAAGCAAGAATGGAAGTCATAATATGTCAGGTGAGGCTATTTGTGTTTGAGGATAACAGTAGGGAGAGATTACAGAGCTATTCACATTGAGAAATCCATAAAAGCACGTTGCAGTGACATTTTATATGGCATTTTGCAAACGAAATACAAATCAAACCTGCAAGTATCACGTTTCTGGTAAACCTTCATGATCTCTAGAAAAACAATATATGAATGAATCTTAAAACTAAAAATAAATTCACTTGATTTTCAATTAAAATACAGTTTTTACTGTGGTAACTTCGTTTATCCTAGATATAAAATAATGAGTACCTACGTAGAATATATTTTATCAGCTAATTTTCACCTACAAATTGTTTTGTTTGAAGTCAAAGTTTTACTAGGTATTAATATAAATAATTCATAGGAATAATTTAGGAATGTAATGAAATATTAGAAATGGCTATTAAAAAGTATATTTAATAACATATAATTTTGTTGTTTACTAATTACAAAGTACTGTGTCCTGTGTACTATTGAGGTTTACAAATGAGGAAGTGTTAAGAATAATTGTGTAATAAAATGACGACCACGTAAAAAGTCATTTGTGCATTTGTAGAATAGTTGACACATGAAATAAACGCTTATGTTTTTCCAGTACTTACATAAGCAGTTAGGAATAGTGGATGCGTTCAAATCAAAGGGCTTTGCCGTCAGGCGCAGGTTTAACTGTTTGTGTCGACGGAACGCGTTATATCGCAAAAACTTTAATCTGAAAAATGATTGAAAATAAATTTAAAAGGATTCAATGTGACAATAACTACAATTGAATAAATACAATTATTAATATAAATTTATATACACTAAAATATTACAAATTATTTACACTACTAGAACTTTCATTATTTTTTATATGGTTTATATTATATATTTATATTTTCCTATTTTACTTTCATGCAAAATGGTACAAACTTATTCTTTTAAATTTATTTCCACAGCCTTAAAAGTCTATTACGTTGAGTAAAAACTTTCATCATGACACATTTCTGCAGATCACATTTAGGGATCTGTTTGGGCCAAATAGTGCGTGGTTGTCAGAGTTTCCTATCCTGGTAAGGGTTGGCTATGAGCTCGTTCAAATGACGCGCATCCAGTCATCAGTATGCGTGCGCGTGAGAACCCCGGCGTCGCGCACCGCTGTTTGAAGACCCTACTAATCGTCGTGTAGTCGAGTTCACTGCTGCCGCCATTTTTGTTCGTGGTGTTATAATAAGAAACTGTGCCTTTAATTATTATTAAGGTTAATTGTGCGATAAAACACGGTGTAAAAAAATTATATACTAGAGAAGCGTCGGGATAAACGTTTTCGGGTGTGAGTTGCGAGTGGAAGAGATTCGCCGGCCAGCTACGTGACTACCGACTCGGTGCAGCGCTGAAAACCTCCAGGTGAGTGGGCTTTACTGCTATATTTTTGCTGGGGTATGTGAATCCGCAACCACGCATAAACAGTGCACTCAAAACCCCAGGCGTCTGATCTGGGAATATTTTACCCATCCGGACATCGGTAGTTTTAGCCGGTGGCCGATACAGGATCAGTGAGTGTATAAAAAGATACTTTTGCCATGATAGTTGCAGTTCAAGATGACAGCGACGACCGATATTGTGTAGAAGGTATTAAAAATAGTTTTTCCTTTTAGCATGAGCTTTTGAATTCTTGTATTCAACAGAAAAGTGTACTCACAAATACGTGTATTTTTAAAGTATATACTAAATTTGAGAATCCATACAGAAAAACACATCAATCTTAGATTTTCGAAATGAAAGAAACTTAAACTGAAATTTATATAACGCGATAATTTTACAAATCTCGTAACTGTAAAGAAATTAATTAATTAATTAAGACTCCCCTTTGTGGTCTTTGAGAAACGACTCAACGTAAATATTTTTGAAGCACACAAAAGAAATCGTGCTCCGTAAAATGAAGTTGAAAAAAATTCTATTCTTGAGCTTGAAAGTCACAAATAATTAAATTTATTGTCACCCTTAAAACGGAATTTCGGAGTAATTTTATTTTCAGAGCTCACCTACGGTTTGTTGTCATGCCACAAGAACCAAGCGAAGGAGCGCTCGGCGCACCTAAGTGATTCGATACATGTTCAATATGTTTCATTAGGATGTTCCGTGTTCGTTTATTCAATCATATCAGCAGCGTAGGAAAAGCGCATACGCCGAGTACAGCTTTATAGGGTGCTTCACTCAACTCTCACATAATCAGTTTTTCCGGTTCAATAATAGTATACACTCAATTTATGCCCGTATTCAGTTTACGAATACTTTCACAAATGTGTTTTCCGAGGGGCTTTTATTGCGATACTTAGTTGGCATTATATCGTCCCTTTCCGATCATTGTACCTGGACATAGAAAACAATAGTTAATTAAGAATGAAATAACGATGAAAGTTAGGTGATTGTTGTGGCAATTTTTCCTTCCTGCGGCGTCGAATACGGAACCATTCTGAGGAGGAACCGTTTCTTCGTGAACGTTGTCTGCATCCTGTGTCACAGGAAATGGTAATTACCGCCTAATCTCGCCCGAAGCGCTGGGCGGCTCGACGTCCGGATATGAACTTCCGTTATGAACAATTTAGCCTGCGAAATTGGATGACGGTACGCTCTGAATTCAGCATATCGCTGGTGAATCAGATGTTGTGAGACACACGTGCGAGTGCATCCCTAGCCCATTCAATGCAACGATTTGAACCGACGAATACGCCGAAACATACTTACGGAATATGAATAGTCGTGCTTTTGAAATCTCTATGAAATTATATTTTTATTCAAATTTAAAAAGTTAAGTGCTAACAGTTGCCTGTTGAATACGAAATGAATTGAAAATGCAAACAAAAATTATAGGAAACTCTCAATGGTTTTAATATCTCGTAATATTATAACCGTAGATCTTATCCTAGATCTCAGATGACAACAACTTAAAATGATTTTTTATGATAACTTTTTATTTTGAATGTAATTAGACTATGATATAGATGATTTAAATGTGGTCCTCCTGAAAAAATTTAAAAAAAATGTTTGTTTTGCCGTCTGTATTTTAAATAATTTCTTCGAAGATATATAACATTAGTAATTATAATTTTAAGGTAGTTGTATAAATCACATTTTATTCTGCTTCATTTACCATGCTTTAAAAATGTTTAGTCAAAACGAACAATTGGTAATCCGGCAAATTTGCAAATGTATACGTAGATGCTTGCATTTATGCTAATGCTCTGTGACGTGTTATAGTGGTTGCGAATGATGATCACAGTTCGACAGGTAATAGCGATCATACATAGCAATTTGCGCTGAGATGGAACTATTATTAACATGCTTCTGCTATATGCCATTTATCAATGCAAGCCAATTGCTTACCCATAGACAGACTTATTGTGTAATCACGTATCAGGAGGTATCATGGTTTAGCAGGATATTATACGGTCTTATTACATGAGGTGTTGATTCGTTGAATAAAATTTGACTAAATTTGTTGAATGAATTCTTAAATTCTTAGATTAATATAAATACGCAAATATTCATTCAAAAAGTAATAACTATTCAGCTGTAATTAAATTTGAGTTTTTACTAATTAACTGCCTACAAAAATCATCGAATGGAAACAGCAAAGGTGAAACGCGACAATATTGAAACAAAAAATCATTTCCATATTCATAGTGTGAGAAACGAATGTACAGCCGGTCATTGTCGGCTCTCATATTGGTTCCAAATGGACAGCACTCGTTCAATTTCAATACTTTTACAACACAATAGGTCCGAGTAAGGCGTGTTCACTCACCTGTCAAATGAAAAAGCACATGCATATTCAATATAAACCAAAACGTAATATTCGGGACTCATATTTATAAAATGGATATATACACAACGACCAATAAACGTGTAGAAATTAAATATCTATTGTACTAAAATTTTTATATTTGAAAATTCTAAATTTTCGAAACTTATTGTAGTATAATAGGAGATATTAAAAAATAACGAATAATAAAATACATATTACTAATATATGCTAGTATTAATACATATTAATTTATTCAAATGCACTTGCCGTTTTAATATCCCAATTACTTCCACATCTAAACCTTGTATGTCTCTTCACTTCACAGTTTCATTAAATAATTGTTATTTAAAAAAAAACAAACACTGTTATAATCTATTTAGATTAAATTTTTATTATAAATGAGGAGAATAAATACCTGACATAAAGAATTATTAGAGTATAAACAAATAAGATTACTATGTAAAGAATTACGGGATCATAAAATACATCCGTAGTTCTTTTCATATTAATTTGTACAGGATAAAATTAAGACAAAATTAATATAGATAGTGGCAATTATACACAAAAATTAATTTTAAATCAGTTTAAATTGAAATTGATTGTATTTTAATAATAATTATTATTATTTATTGGATTTCTTTAATTGAATTTAATATATTATAATGATACATTTGTAAGTATATAAATTATATTTTTTGTAGAAATATATATTATTTTCTGAAATATTTATATTACATTAACAAATTAACAACTAGCTGTGCCCGCGGCTCCGCTCGCGTGAACTACATACATTGTTTTTACTGCGATCAATGCATTTTATATGTTAGGTTATAAAATATTTGTGTGGCAAATTTCATCTGAATATGTTTGCCGTTTTGTGTGATTGAGTAACATACATTCAAATATCCAAAGATATAAACTTTTACATTTATAATATTAATATATAGTAGGATAATCTACTATGAATACCAATAATAAAGTGAATATTTATTTAGCAATAATAAAAAAAGCTTTACTGCAGACGTTGATTTACCTTTTCCTGGAAATTTACTTTTTAGTTTTCTCTCAGTGCTTGTGCACTGTCGTAGTTCGCCGCACATTTTGCAGGTTTCGTCGACAACGAACCAGTTCATTTAATTACGGTTCCATCATCCCGAAACCCGAATCATGTGCGGATTCTTCTTCCTTATTCTTGTAATTATCCTTTTGTTTTTCTTGGATATTTTGTTAATAGTACAATAATTTTAAGTACATACATTTTATAAAATGCAGTAGAGTATAAAGTATTTCAGCGTACAAGAGTTTTAAAAATTATACTAAATTGTAACAATTTATAAAAACTAACTAAAATATTAATATAGATAAGCTTGAATAAAGACTCACCTTAATTATAATTAAAGAATGGATGGGCAATTAATTTATTAGGCAGTGTCCTCGGTTAGTAAACAAACGAGTTGAGGACTACTTCCTGAAACGTTACCGGCGAAGACGCAGCGCCGCGCCGCGCCGTGGTCGTGCTGCTTACCACGAACTTAGTCGACTTTAATTGCAATTAACTTAAAAATTATTTTAGGGCTAACAAAAATAATTTTGTATAATAAATACAATGACAAATATTTTAGTGGAATATTGTACATACATTTGTGTATAATTTTTCATAATTATAGCATCTCGAAGGACTATTGAGGCGGGGCGGGGCGGCTTGCTTTAGAGAAATTTTTATTTTGTACTTCATGTGGTATATTACCACAGTTTTTCGTCTAAAATTGAACATTTGATCATTTAAATAGAAAAAACCGTATGGTGTCTTGGGACACCAGATAGGAATGAAATTCCTTATTATAAAATTTTAATTTCAAGTTCCATGATAAAAATCGATTTTTTTTTACAAAATTATCTTAACACCTTTATTTTATTTACAATGATTTATAAAAATATATAATTACTAGCGGTGTGCCCGCGCGGCTCCACACGCGTTTGTTACTACGCAATAATTATTTAAACCCCTTTATTTTTACTCATATTGTTGACAATGCATATGCCGTATCAATTGAGAAGTGGCACGTACTTCCCGTGTACAATTTTCATTAAAATCGGTTGAAAACTATTATTCTAATGTACAATTTCTAATGCATTATTAACAATTCTTATAGCCTCTCAATTATACTAGCTATGATGTATGTTTCCCGTCTACAAAATTTGATCAGAATCGGTTGAGAATTGATGAAAATTAAACTTTTTGAATTGATTTTTTTCTCCTCCGGGATGAAAAGTTCACTTTTAGTCCCTGTCACGCGGGAGAAAAGGACCCTATTCTCTCCCGGTGAGATGGCAAATGTGCGCATGCGCGTACTTTACTTTATCTCCCGGTAACCTAGCAACTGCGTATTTATATATAAAATATATAAACTTTTCATCCCGGAGGAGAAAAAAATTGTAAACGCACCTAGGGAGAAAAGTAAGACATTCACTCCCGCGCGTATGGTTGTCACCCGAGCCGAATATACTATTTTTTATTATAGAAGTAATGTTGACAATTCTTATAGCCCATTAATTGTGTTAATAGTTAGACTTCGCGTGTATAAATTTTCATCAAAATCGATTAAGAAACCAAAAGAAAATCATAGATGGGATTATTACTGTTTGTGTGGTATTATTATCAATATATTCCAATATGAATCTAAGACATTAACCATCCCAATAAAACTTCAAAAATAATTCAAATCATACCTTATTTTATTGGCCTACGGGAAAGTGTTTTGAAAAACGTGAAAGCCCTTTTATTCCTTTCTTACCAAAAGCATAAATATGAATGGCTTCTCCATACAAATTTTCACCCAAGTTTTATTTTCACCACATGTGGAATAACACAATGAAATAATTCACCTGTAGCAAAACTGTATAATCCAGATAATTTACAATAGGTATATCGCTTAGAATGTTTGTTTATGTGTATGCGAGCCTCGGTTTGACAACGCCATAAAATAAAACAGTCATTATACCGTACTGCGTACATAGTTAAACAGCTTAAAAACACTTCAGCCAATCTTAAAAAGAATACTGGACTATCACTTAATAGGTAATTATTAGAAATACAATCATTTCTATTAATTGTTTCACTCTATGAGGTATAAACTTAGATAAAATTAATTAAGAACGTCAGTAGTAGGTAATATTTGTAGATTTTGTAAAGTATAACACTGACAATAAATCAACATTGACAACGCTGTCATTTCCAATCAACAAACTGGTTGTCATGGAAGCTGTTATTTCCCTCTTACATACTTTCATCTCCTATTTTTTACCCTTCAAGTTTTATTTTCGCTACAAAAAGTACTACCCTATGTCCTTTCACAAGGTCCAATCTATCCCTATACCAAAATATATCAAAATTGGTTCAGCGGTTTAGGCGTAAAAACGTAACAGACAGACAGAGTTATTATCGCATTTATATATTAGTATGGATAATATACAAATGAACAGCTATTTACATGAATAATAATAATAGTCATCAAGTAGACTATACATTAAACACTGGTTTTGAAAAGTTCCCCTGTGTATCTTCGAAGTTGAAGATTCAATGCCGATGAAATTAAAATAGGACCGCCCTTGAGATATCCGCTATCTAACAAAAAAGAACAATCCAAATTGGTTTATAAGCAAAAAAGTTATGCTGTGTTCAGCAAATAAAAAAATAAAATAAAAAAAAATATTAATACTAAAACTTTTATGTTATAAATATTCAAATTAAGTTACCTCAGTACTAATTGAAGTTCGAAGTAAAAATTAAAAAAAGAAAAATTGTTCGCGACGAGAATTCGAACTTAGGACTTCGCCCATAACAGTCACGTTCACGTCCGCTAGACTGCGAGCGTCTTACTAAGTGTGGTTGAAACTATACTACTATTAAAAAAAAAAATCTTACGTTACGGACGTTTTTTGTCGGCTAGGGTACCCCTCCGGAACGCCCCATAAGGAACTTCGTTCCAAAAATAATTCATGAACGTTGAACATAAACTTAATAACTTATATAAAAAAATCTTTTCTGCGTCTGTTACTATAACTTCTATAGGCCTTGACCGACTGAGTTCATAATTACATACTTAATATATTTGTTTTATCGAGACGATTGTTTATAGATTAATTCCGGATCTCGAAAATATGATTTCAATTGAAAGTGTTTTATTGGGCTTTTGAGTCGATTTTTAAAAACGTTTATGTATTATTTAAGTAGTATTATAATCAAAAGAACACAAACTTAATAAAGTGTTCGTCTTTCTGTCGTACAAGATTAACGAACGTTTAAGCATTCCCTCGCGCAACAGATGACCAATTGTTCGTTCTCCCATAACGACAGCTAAAAGTTTTCCCATTTATTCAGTGCTCATACGTCAAGTAGATGTAGTGGGTGAAAGGCGTCACCCAGCGGGGAATGTGGCGAGGGGCGAGGTGTCAGTGGAGCGGGGAACGCGGCGGTAGCGGCGGCGCGGCGGGCCGACGCGTTCCGGCGTGATAAGGCGGGCGGGCCTATTGTCGCGGCGTCGGCGCACGTTTCCTCCGTTACCGTCGAGCCTACAAGCATTGTTCCCTTTCGTAATGAATAAACTTATTCCCGGGACTAATGCTGCAAAAGCGTCAAATGCCGAATTCGCTTACTTTAACGTTATCTTCCCGAAATGTTAACTATTACATTACACGCACTGTGCGACATCGCTTTTATAATAGTCCGAACGTATCAGCTCAGTTACGTTTGAATAGTGATATGAAAAAAAACCTCATCTAGTATATAGATAAGTATGAAATTTTTTTTCCTATTCAAGATTCGTTTTTAAAAAGTTAATTTTTATTATTGATTAACTCATGTTTTAGTATAAATGATAAAAAGTCTATAAATAGAAAATGAAGTCGGTTTATAAACAGAAACTAGTACAGTATTTTTGTGTTATTTAATTCACAAATAATATCTATAATAATTATAAATTAAATTTCTTATGTTTCGTTTACTGTGGGAATGATCAAATAAATTTAATCATTAAAAATATATAATATTTTGGTTGCAATTATTTAACAAAAGCCTAAATCATTCAACAAAAACGTAGTTAACCCCTTCCGAGTGGTACTTCAAATACTTGGATCATATTAAACGGAAAGTCGTTAATTAAAAAGTATTGTAAAACGTTAATTGTCAGTGTCATGTTTCAACAAACAGATCTTTATAGGGAAAGGTCTAATTAATTATGTATAATATATAATATATGAATGATATAATTAATGTAATATTAGTACTATTATGTATTTATATAATATGGATTTATACATTTAACCCCTCTTCTAGACAATCTCTTTAATATATGTAGATTTGCTATTTTTAAATATCTCTCTAACAAAGACGCCATGGTGCTAAAATTTCTTATTCACTCGTATACATTCAAAAATATCATATAATGGAGCAGGTCTCCGTTTTCAATAGCGCAAAAATTTGAGACGAACCAGCAATAACTCTGAAGGGAGAAAATCGCATTTCGATCGAAAAGAGGGCAAATCTTTTATGTAATATGAGATTGTCATCGCGATTATTACAGGCAAATAGAATACGCCGGATCAGTAAGTAGGTTATCGCCTTGCTTCCCCTTGATGGAATTACTTTATTTCATGTTATCATCCTTTTATTTAATTTTACTTTTGTCACCTCAACAATCAGTTTTACCTAGCTACTACAAGTAAGATTTATTTTTGTTGTAATTGTTTGAAATAAATATTAACACCTAGTTTCTTAAAAAAAAAGTAAGTAAATGAATATAATATGACATTATAAATACATACGAAAAATGCTTTTTTTTACATATTGCCTTGGAAAAATGACTGCAGTGAACTTGATGTAAATATATTACAATCTAAAAATGACGGCGATCACAGAGAAACGAGATTGCATTGATAGCCGCTGTGATGTCGGTCTGTACTTAACACGCATAAGATGATATTGAAACGTCTAAACTATCGAATATAGCAAGCATTTCTCAGTGTATATAGATAGGGTGCTCGAAACGATTCTACATGCCCTACCTACGACACTGTTAATATTTTTTCTTCACTTACTCTTTAGTAAGGTGTACAAGGTAGCTTGAGTCGTTCGAGCTTAATTTTTTAATGTAATGAAAATACATGTTACTGTAAATTAATATTATACATTACTAGCTTCACCTCACGGTTTCATCCGTGTTAAACAGACGACGGGAATGAATTCCACTCTTTTGCCGTTCGTATAATGAACGACGAAGCATAACGCTATTCGTGCGAATCAGGAGAATTTCCACGAAAAGGATGGAATCCTTCACGGCGTCTAATTGTCCTATGGTGGAAGGTATTGGGCGGAATTAAATCGTGCAATTCCTGTACACACTCTCCAAAGTGCTACCTATAACACAGTGAGAGGCAAGCTACCTTACGACGATGCTCTAGACTGAGTGTCTGAAGAAAGGTCGGGTCAAGAATACTTTAAACCGACGAGTATGCATAAAAAGATTGATGCAAGGATGAAGAAGCGAAAGATGTATGCCAGGATCGTAGCAGGTGGAAGGACTTAGTCTCTGCCTACCCCGTTAGAAAATAGGCGTGATTTATGTATGTATGTGTACGTCTGTTATTTATTCTAAACTTCTGAACGACTTAACCGATGTAGATTATAGTTACATTGTATATTTGTTTTATTGAGATTATGGTTTATATATATGTTAGGATCCGTTAGGGGGAGCTATGTTCGAACCATTAACTACCGGAAAAGGCAGAACAATGTCTACCGGCCTAGCTACTAATCCTCTATTCACTTAAATTTAGATTGACACCGAATTACTAAAATAGGATACTTAGCAGATGACTACTTATTACGCGATTATTCGACGAAGAATAAATATGAAAATCGACGTTTTGTTAGTTCTTAATTGCTATTCGCTGAAGGCAAAAGTCGTAGCAGCTACAACGTATCTTTATGCACAGGCAGCGCGGCGGGCGCAGATGTGCGGAAAAATCACAGATTATTAGCCGGCTCGTGTGAGAAGCAACGGGAACGACATATTCATATTTAAATGTCACGACGCGACTGCAACTCTGGTTTGTTAGCTCATGTGTGTTATAACGACTTGATTTCCTCGGTACAAGCATCCACAATAAAGCGTTGCAGAATGTTATATGATTTCTTTTTATTATAGAATAATTCGTATTTATAAATTTAAGATTATACTTGTTTTACAAGTAGAGGTAGATAGAGCACAGAGGTATTCATAGGCTATGGTAGTCACTTACAATCAAACTGGTCGTATGCTGGTTTCCCACCTTAGTTGTATAAAAAAGTAGTTATTACTAACTATTCAGGATATTTTGATTTATTAAATTTTACTATTAGACTTTTATAGAACCGACTCAAAATCAGGGTATAGTATGAAGTGTAAAGTGAATTTCATCATATATATATTACTAGCTGTGCTCGCGGCTCCGCTCGCGTGGACTCCAGAATGCCGTTGGTATTGCGGTGACCTGGCTTTCACTCACAGCGCTTGTTCGCTGGTTATTTTAAAAATAAAAATGTTTATTGGTTTATTTACGCGAAAACCTAATTCTTTTTCTAAAATAAAAGCAGCCTAAGTTACTACGCCTTATAAAACCAGCTATCTGCCAGTGAAAGTGCCCTAAAAATCGGTACAAACGTTTGTTTGTTGTAGTTGCTGTTGACAGAAAGACAAAGATTTTAAAATTGGATTTTTGCTTTAATGACCTTACATACTTTTATATGCATTTAATAAAGAGCTGTTTTTTTACATTACAAACAGATAAGTATTTAAATATTATTTCTATGTATAACTTTATTACATAGAAAGAAAACAAAATATGTTTTAAAATTTATATTATTACTAGCTGTGCCCGGGGCTTCGCTCACGTGGATTACAGGATGTTGTCCATAGAGCACACGCGCGGTTCTTGCTCCCCCGCTCCCGGTTATATGCTTATCGTGGGTGATCCTTAGAAGATGGATATATACTCTCGCTGACTTTTTTGTACGTCTTTTTAATATCTATAATTATGTAGTACATTAATTTGATATATCTTTTATAGTTTACTCAGCGTAAGCCATTTAGGCACCAGAATTGATTCACCATAAACCAGGGTTTTTTTATTTGCGCGGAACCCTAATTATTTTTCTAAAACAAAAGTAGCCTAAGTAACTCCTTATAATATCAGCTATCTGCCAGTGAAAGTCATGTCAAAATAAGTCCAACCATTTCGGAGATTACCCGGAAAAAACAGACAGACAACCGACAAAAATAAAAAAAAAAAGGTGTTTTGTGTTAAGAGTCGTATATACAATGATATGCATTAAGTAAAAAACGGTTATTTTGATATTACAAACAAACATTTTAATTTCTCTAATTGTATATACGTAGATTATTATTAAATATTATTAAATTATTAATATTGTTAGTGACCCTTATTCTTATTTATATTTTATTCATATTATATTAATTAGATGTTTTATTTAGAGTTGTATGACTTTTAAATGAAATTTATTTTGTAGATTTAACATTTGAAATACTAAAGAGTGGTATGACCAAAATCCTTAAATATTTAAATCGTTAAATCAGATTTAAGATTGACAGTTGCATACATTTTGACACAAATAAATTGAATTGATTTTTTTTGTACGTCATATTAACAACTGATAAAATTACATTATAATTAAATGCGATTTCTACATTATCTAATATTTAAACTCGAAGGCAAATATTTAGATTGAAAATATAAACGTAGAAAATACAGGTTATAAGAAGGCGCAGAACAGCGGAGATGTAAGTAAATTTGTTTTCTGCGGAAAAATTGTGTTCGTAAACTTAATTTGCCGCGAGGCGCAAAACATTTTAGCACATTTTCCTAGACTACCTCGACTTAATTATTATATACCTTCTTATAAGTATATCTTGTAAATTGTTATATTTTCTAAGTGACGAAGAATTGGGAAATAGAAAAACAAATTCAATACTGTCATAGCTTTGTGTATGTACATATTTAGGGACGATTCAATACCGCCTTTTGATCGACACCATGTACTCATTAAGGTATCGAATCAAAGAATCGATACGACATTCGACATCACTTTAAAGGTTCGATAATTGTCAGTTTTATTAATGGATCAAAGTAGCTTTTTTGTGATTACAAGGATGATTTTGCGCGAATGACCTTCATATTTTTTTTAGCTATATTCTTATACAGGGCGAGGGCGATATCGTGACGCCAATTGATGCGATACTACTGTTTTCATTCGTTATCAGTACTCAGTATCGAATGAAAAGGTTCGATACCATATGAGTACTCAGTAGCATCGAATCGTCCCTATGTATAATAATATTATTTTATAAAATAGAATAAGGATATTCAAATTTTTTAAATTATCTTGGAAAATTATTGTTTAGAATTACATTTTAATAGTAAATAATGTGTATAATAGATAAAAAAAAAAACTGATGATTACATAATTTGCATTAATTATGAAACAGTTATGTATATACATATTATAGATAAATTTTACCTATGTTTTGGGTTGTTTTAATGAGGTATTTGGAAATACATCATTGTACGATAATATAACGGTAAACATGGATTAAGACGAAAAATTGCTAAGACTAAAAAGACTATCTCTTAAAATGTTCAATAACAATACAAAGGGATAAAAATGTTCACTGCAATTTTACAGAGAGTCCGCAACTCAATTCAACCGCGCCGCACCGCTCCGGGGAGCTAAACCGAATTTACGGTTTGAAAATTAAACCTAAATTGGATATTGCCGAGTTATTTTTAAGCATTTGCATTTAGTTAATAATTAATATAGAACCAGTTTTATGTAATTCTATTTGAAATTGTAGATCTTTATTATATCAAAAATGTAATGAACGTTAATAGCTTAGGCACTAATTCGTTCTGACTAATGGTTATGTTTTTAAGGAAGTTTGATGTATATATGTAAGTTAAAATACTAGAAAATTTCAGGTAGGTAATTTCATAATGATTGTTCATCCATACAGTGAAGAAACATGTCAGAGAAACCCTCTTCTGTACTACGTTGGAAGGCAAAGGAAGCAAATAAAATACACTAATAGTAATAAATTTAATTTAAAATGGAATAAAAATGTTGAATTACAAATTACCCTTTTTTATTATGTTCACACTCCGTTTGATGGTCGTGAACATTTTTCTCATTCTTAGAAAAGTGAAACATTTCCTAGGGTGGACTTATTCAATGCCAATTAATAATAAATTAATAACAATCAACGTTGCAGGAATCGGATATGTGATTTTCATGTCTTTTGTTTGTTAGTTTCATAGCTTAATATGTTTTAATAACCGAAGTAAAAAAAATATTATTTTTTGTGTTCTCCTTACAATACTGTATTTTCAATGTGCAAGATGTGGGGAGACAAAGGTGGCTTTGATAAGACAATAAGTAGCAATAAGAGCTATAATACCGATATAGAGGTAATATATTTATTAAGTTATATATATTACTTGACAGTCGAAATAGAACTGGTGGTGGGTAGTAGAGGTTTAATTATTGTTTATTGAATTGAAAATTGCAATGAAGGCAAGTTGTGTGGGCGCTCTTTCTTAATGGTTCATTTGAGACAAAATTGCGCAAAATTCCCGCAAAATTGCGGAAAACACGAAAATAATAAATATTCTCCTGGTTCCCAAGTGTCAGTTCCCAGGAGGTCAAAAGGTCAAATAACCCTTTAAATTGAATGTATTATTATTAATGTATTATTATAAAAGGTTTTGAAGAACATTTGGAGGTTCTGAGGCAAGCTTCACTTGTACATGGTCTGTAACGTAGGCCTTAAAGACCGGTAGTTACTATTAAATGTAAGGCTCATATTGCTGTACTTGGATATAAAAACTATTATTAGGAATTAATACTGTATCATATATTAGTTATAGTAAGAAGATTCCTGGTTTAATGTATTGTAGATAGTGTATACAAGTATATAGCTAGTTAACACTGAACAGATTTGCGTGTACTATATAGGGAAATGGAGCACAAAGGCGACCTCATTGTGGTAGGTCTCGTGCGGTCTCGTGACGCCACTGACGCATGTGTTCGTGTCACTATATATGACAGGTAACGTCGCTTTACAATTCCAGTTCATATTATCAAAGAATGTAGTACAACAATCATTCGAGCTTTGTGATACATATTTATTTCAACTGTAACGTTATAATCATACCTTAATTATTGGTTATCGCGCGCGCTATATCGAGATGTCGTTGGCGTAGTTACTATAACAAATCGGCTATTAAAATCACGCCGAAATCAGCGTACTCGAGTCAGTGTCATTCCGACAACAATGTCACGTTGACAAGCAGCGTATTTTATTAATTAAAAAAATCATTACTTATCTAGATAAAGAAAATTAAATATACTTTGATCTATATACTAACCTAAACTGTATAGAAAGAAAAAATGAAAGTGTCTATAATTGATTGCGGATGTTCTTTTGTAAGAGAGGGAGTGATTTGTGGATTACGAGACTCATAACAATCCAACGAGAAAATAGTCGCAATGAGATGTTCACTATTAAAAGTTGAGATAAAGATAAAGTAATGCAACAATCTGCTTAATACCCAAATATGTTGAAATAGATATATAAGTGTTTCCAAAGCGAATCAGTAATTTTTTTATACATATAAAGTGATATTAAACACACGACATATTGTTAGGAAGACTAAAATTTTTCGTATTTTTCTTGCTGTTAACAAGTTTATATATTACTAGCGACCCGCCCCAGCTTCGCACGGGTACAATTTACAAAATGGTGTATCTTATGTTTAATAAACTCTGATTTAGAGTTTATCGCTTTAATATTGATATATCACAAATTCATAACTGCCTCTAGCCTAGTGGTCCTAAACGCGACTGCTATGCTCGAGGTCGTAGGTTCGATTCCCAGTTCGAGCAAAGTCTTATTGGGGTTTTCTATGAAATAATCCGTAGAAGCTCGGAGTTTGGCTTTGTGCCCCATTAATGACAATAGGCCCGCCCCTTATTACATGAGACCTAAAACGTACCTGGCGAACTGTGAGTGTATACCTCTGCCTAACACTTCGGGGATACAGGCGTGATGGTATGTTATGTATCTTTATATTTACGAATAGTACGCTTAGCCTACGATATACAATAACTCATAGGTGGGGAGTGCCTGCCAACCGAACGCAACCGGTTTTTTGAGAGGGATTTCTTAGATCGCGCGTAGTTTTGAATTCGTGATATCTTCTCCGGTATTCATTTAAATAGAAAACTGTAAATGACAATTTTCATCTACATTAAATCCCAAATTAATTAAAAAACTTATCTGGATAAAGATTAATACTCAATTGGAGAAAATAACTTCGCAAATAATTTTTTGATGACTTAATTATAAATAATTGAATTTTCTCTACTATACAAAAACTTAATTGCAATGTATTCTATATATAAACCTTCCATAAAAAATTCTCTAAATGGCAATAAAAACCTCATTAAAGTCAGTTGCGTAGTTTAAAAGATCTACATAGGGACAGACAGCGGGAATGGACTTTATACTATGTATAGATTTAGTCATCATAATCAACTTTTTTATTTATTTGTCTCGCAGAAGGCCGCAAACTACTTGTTTGATTCTTATATGAGTAAAAAATATAAATATTAAATATTCGTGTCAACTGGTCATATATAGAAAAATCCAATTAATGAAAAATCTGTATAATCAATCCTTGGCCTCATTTTTTTTTCTTCAAAATGTTTGTAACAGAGTTTATATGTTAAAATATTTTACACCCGCAAAAGATTTTAGGCAGAGTAAAAACTTCTGAGTTTCTTTGGCATAGTGTGTTGATATTGTAGGCTCTTATCACCCTCCTTATAGGGAATAAATCACCAGCATATATTTAAGCGAGCAAATACGAGAAGTGCACGAGCAAATTGAAAATAGAGTCGAGAAAAAGTTCTGTTGAAAGTAGTAGTATAATGTTAGGCTCTAGGCGTGAAGGTGTAGTAGATATGTCGAGTTTTTAAAAAAAACATTTGTTGTCGTTTTGCCACGTAGATATTATGAGAATTTGGTAGATCGAAAAATTGACTATTGTAATTTATAGAAATTAAATTTTATCGTAGCAAAAAGACATCTTTGTTGTCGAAATACGTGGAAAAGTTTATATGAACGACGAGTATGTATAATATCATAGTTGTTAGTAAGGCTGGGTAGTTAATTAAAACGAAAAACCCAACTGAAAAGCAATTAACATTTTAAAGTGAAAACTTCTTTAGCATCGTTGTGATTTAAAAGTCGATGAAACGAAAAAGCGAAAGCGACAGTACAAAGAGACATACACATAAATTCATAAGATTTGACGTGGGAGAAAATGAGATAGAAAAGTTTTAGGCAATGGTAAAAAGATACAAAAGAGGTATTGCCACGCAATAAAAAATATTATTGCCTCACTAAAAATGCACGGAACAAAAACTTTTAGACAACACTTATGACATTCTGTTACTGATTGATATTTTGTTAGGTTACCATGGTTATTTCAAATGTGCATTAATTGAAAATGATATTGTGAATAATGATTGTGAGTACTTGTATGCACATTTTCATAAACTTTTGATTAGTGTGATTAGATCATTTTCTGAATTTAAAAAAAAAACATAGATGTGAAGGTTTTACTTTTATCACGTGTGAATTGCACACATAAGTTTTCTTTTTTACTTCCCCGTCTTTTGTAATTCATATACGATATACTTAAATATTAGCGACCCGCCTAGCTTCGCACGGGTACAATTTACAAAGCTGTGTATTTTAAGTTTGAAATAGCCTGATTAAGAGTTTATCGCTTTAATATTGATAGTTCATAACTGCCTTAATAATCTAGTGGTCCTAAACACAACTGCTATGCCGAGGTCCTAGGTTCGATACCTAGGTCGCACAAAGTGTTATTGGGGTTGTCTATGAAATTATCAGTAGCAGCTCGGAATTTGGCTTTGTGCCCGATTAAAGCAATAGGCTCGCCTCCATCATGAGATCTAAAATATATCCGGCGAACTGTTGGTGTAGTACACCTCTGCCTAACATTTCGGGGATACAGGTGTGATGGTATGTTATGTAACTTCATATTTACGAATAATACGCATAACTCGCGACGCGCAAGTCATCATAGGTGGGGAGTGCCGGCCAACCGACCGCGACCAGTTTTGCTGAAAGGGATTTCTTAGATCGCGCGTAGTTTTCAATTCGTGATATCTTCGACGGTATTCATTGAAATAGAAAACTACCAAGAACAATTTTAATCTACATTAAATATCCAAGTTAACTATACAATTTATCTGGATAAAGATTATTACTGAATTGGAGAACATAGCTTCACAAATAACGTAATATTTTTCAATAATACGTTGAAGATAAAAATGGCTACAGTGAGTCAAGCTTAAGAAATAGACATACGCTATCCCGGACTTTCCTCTAGGCTTTTTAAAGAAATACAATTCTTCAGAACATTATTTTGATGTATGTCATAAGTTTTAGCCAGCGTAAGTCATGTAAGTGCCCGAAAATAGTTTTGACGGCTTAATTATAAATGATTGAATTTTCTCTACTATACAAAAACTTAATTGGAACGCATTGTATACATAAATATTCCGTAAAAAAGTTGTAACGGTAGTAAAAACCACAATAAAATCCGTTGCGTAGTTTAACAGATCTAAGCGTACATTGGGACAGACATCGGGAAGCGATTTTAATTTATACTATGTATAGATATAGATAGCGTCTCAATTAAGTCGCATCTAACGACAACTTATATGTTAAAATCCATGAAGGCGTTTAGACTATAGAGGGTGCCAAGGAAAGGATGTATATACTCTACAAACCTCACCTTCCTTCTGGGGCAGTCAGATAAAAAGCTTCGTTAGAGATTCTATTGCGTTGTAGTGTATAAAGTAGGTACTTGACTCCTCAAAAACTTTATAACCGTAACTAATTGGTATAAGGTTGATTAGAGCGAGTACCTACGTACAATAACATAAAAATGTCTTTTTTATATAATACCCAAATACTTGCCGGTACATAAAAATATCAGTTAGCTAATTTACATAAATAATGTAGTGTCTCACTGTTTTCTTATCAAATACACCCAGTTATACGCACTTGGCGTTCTAACTGAATTATTGTTGACACTACATACATTTTATGCAATTTCTGGATTTTCCAAGAATTCGTTTCGGATTGAATTATATGTTGGTGTTTCATGACTATCTCTCATGACCTTAAATAACAATGAAAATGAAAAAAGGAAAATAGAAACACGCTAAGCATATAAAGTAGAAATTGACAGGATGTCGGCATTGACATTATCTGGGAGACAGAAATAAGTGCTAGATGATAGATTTTCAAGTTGGTATCAAAGTTAGGTATATAAATGAAACTTCCATTTTTTGCTTGGTATTTCTACTACAACACGGTAAAGCCACCAACGTGCGAAAGTTTAGTAGGTATATAGATTACATTAGATATAATAATGTTAAAAGTTTACTTTGTTTCAGATCTATCTTTTATTGCAAGTAAACATTTACAGTCAGCTTATACGTTTTAGGCTCTCCACCGAGCCTTCACCAGTCTCTAGCGCACCTGTGTCTAGGGTTGCCAACTTTTCTTACGAAAAATAACGTATCAAATTCTTGGAATAGGGGGAAAAAGAAAAAAATGAAGTATTCTTAAAATTTATGTTATTCTTCCCATAGAATTTATGTTATCGTTGCCATAAACAATTAAAAACTTGTTGTTTTTCCCATTAAATTTATGACTATCTGTAACTCTCTTAGTGCAAGCTGAAGTGGCGGGAATAAAGAGTAAATAAGAAATATAGTGTTGTGTGGTTGTTATTGTCGAATAAATGCTTTTTCTTTAATTACCTATACGACTGTTTCATTTTACGCATCCACATTAAAGATTGGAAATAAAGTATTATCGCATACTTTATTCTTATGCAAAAGTATAACGTATATTTACCGAAAATAAAGTAGGATACTTTATTATAAAGTATGGTTGGCAACCCTACCCGTATCGCTGTTCTCACTTCCCGTACTTGCCTACAGCTGGCCACATTGCTTGACGTTCATTGCTTTCTGCTCTGCCTCTTAGAGTCGTAACGTGAAATTATACCCTTCTTCAATAAAAGGGCTATAAAATACAAAAATATTTTTTTATTTGTGACTAGTATCTAGTTCTAGAGATTAGCTCGTTCAAATGAACAAAACAACGATCTCTTGAGCTTTGTAGTATTATAGTAATGATTATTTGATTTTTTAAATCAATTTACAATGATAGCATTTTTTGATCTTACTATTATTATATTTTTTAAGAAATATCACATTCTAAAAATGGTTCCAAGTTTGTATTACAGAAATAATACTCGCCTAAGAACGTCGATTGACAAATCCCGCTGAACAAACGAGTAACAGGAGCCGGCAGGATGACATGCCATATTTTAAGTATCGGAGGAAAGTCGACACACAAGCGACACTTTGCAGAGGATAACAGGTGATCACCACCCCTGTTTCGCCTTGCCTCGTCCCGCTTTATTGATATTACAGTCGACGCATTAACCACTCTAGTTGTCTATTGGTTTTCACATGAGGAGCGCCACACTATAAAAGTGGAATAGCGAAACGTGTTGGAATAAATAACGCCATTAAACTTAGAAATATACTCATAACACAATATATAATATGCATTAGCTCTAGCAGTATGTTTATTATATTAATTTAATAGAAAGGTTATTAAAATTATACTTGTAATGAAATACTGTATACTTATACTGTATACTGTAAACTTTAAAGAGATGTGATGAGACTCTCGATTTATTATATATTTTATTGCAGTGTAGATTTCATTGATTTTTTTTTCACAGGATATACGCCTAGTTTTCTGGAGCCTAGGATGGTATTTTGTAATGGTAATTAAATGCTTGCTAGTGCTAGGGTTGCTAGTGTTATTACCTCATAACTCACAGGCAGATCAATTACGTCTCGTTACTATAGATAGTTATACAGAAAAATAAAATTTGTCAATTGTTGCGAAGCAATTATAATGGTATTAAAAATGGACTTTTACGGTGTTGAAAGTAATAAACAAGAATTTTATCTTGATTGCAAGTCAATATTCAAAGCGTGGCTTGTGCCGGCCAGAGGCAGGCTCACCGCAACAGTGCGCACTAAAGAAGCATTGTCGCCGTCCACCCGCAATAATGAGAGAGCTTTTCTATTACGGATAAGAGCTTATATTTCCAGGTATTCCTATGGCCGGTGGATTGCTGCCTGTAATTGTATCCGGTTAGACTGCGCTCTGGATTTACAAATATGTAGATTCTAGGTTGGAAGCTATTGGCTTTGTGACTTTAACAGAATGCTTAAATTTAATTGTGATCTCTCATTTCATTGGCAGCTCTGTAACTTATTTGTACTCCGGTGACTCTCTACTGTCTGCTTGTTCCCATAGTTTCCAACTAGATTCGAATATCAAATTGGATAAAGTTTACATCAAGACGATATCCTATGCTAATAATTATAAGGCTAATTTCAAGACACGACTTAAATATAGGTACTATTTTAATTTTGAGGAAAATATTTTTAATACAGTCGTGTACTATTTAAAATTTAACAAAGTTTGTCCAAAGTATGCCAAGCTTTCGTTTCAATTAGGAAGTTATGCATATTTTTGAATCATTAACTTATTATTACAAATACATCGATTTTTTAAATATTTATATTAATTACGTTTAAGTATGTTTAAGCATGACTTTTAAGACATTATATATTATTTCGTCGATTAGAACATCTCGGGGCATTCAAGTGTGATTAAAGCTGTGTTTACTGGTACGTAGCAATGATTTCTATGTATTATGTGTCGGCCAGTGTCTTATAAAATAATATTTTCTGTCTTTCTTTTTCCCCGTCTTCATAATGACGCCTTTCGGTGTCAGCCAGTGCTAGAGTCAACAGGCAGGTGAATTGCGGTAATTTTATCGAGCTCACATAATGAATTTCCTTTCTTTATTGAGTAATGAATAATCATACACAAGACAATTTACAACAAAAAAGAAAACCTATTTCAATGATTTTAAAGAGTTCCCTTGTGTATCTTCGAAGTACGAAGATAAAAGGTCCACCCTTGAGATATCACCTATCAAACAAAAAAATAATCATCCAAATCGGTTCATAAACAAAGAAGTTATGGCTGAACATCCATAAAAAATATACATTCGAATTGAGTACACTCCCGTCTTTTGAAAAATGTATAGTTTAAGAGCATTTATTCTGTATTACTTTATGGTTCATTCTTAAGTGCAAATTTGTACGTGTAGAAGTGGATTCGTAAGATGGTGGGTATTGGAACAGTGTAATTGAAGACGCACTGGCCACTACGATTGGAATTTATATTGAGCTAGCTTGAAGGTGCACTTTATGAACAACCTGTTGCCTTTTCGTTACCATCAACTGACATTTTACAACAATCATATTTAGATATCAGTAATTATTTTAAAGTCCTTTGACAATCTTTGATAGCCTTTAAGATACATGTATCAATATAAAATATATTAACTTTATCAGTCAATATATTTCTTATATCGTTATAGGTTTAGGGTTGTGGCCACAATCTCACCTGATCGAAAGTGAAGATGTGCCTAAAATGGTAGCATGCTAAGCCTGGTGGAAGACCGGCTCTCAAGTGCAGATGCCAGAACACACCTATTGGTGCTTGGTAACAGATTTTCAACTTGAGGGTGCTATTTAGCCAGATAGGCATTAGAAAAAGCTGTGCCGCATACCAATTTAGTTCATTATTTTTACATCTTAACATAATACATAATTACATAAACATACAATTTTGAATGATAAGTTAAAAAAAAAACAATTCATTTTCAATAAAACAATATATAATATTATAGTATAAATAATTATAATCAACTAAAGAGTCTAAAATATAATAATGTAAAGATGATATGATAGTATTAACTTTAACGTCTACTATTACCTATTGCAAGATTTCCCTGTAAAGCCGATATCAATAGATGGCGTCTGGTAATAAGCTCAGCGATGGGCTATTAGAAGGCTACGAGAGAAATTCGTATCGCATAGAACCTTCCAGGCTATCGGGTTATATCAGTAGCGTGCAACTTTTATGTAACAACCGGCATATTGTACGGACGAGGCGGTTGCAATCGATTAGAATAACCCGGTTGCTTGTCCGTAAATTATAACAATTTTTGAATGCCCATTGGATTTAAAAATTAATTATATATTTCCCTTGATTTGTACAGCTCTAATACTGTTTCCTAACTTATAACCAAAACGTGGTTTACCTAATTCTGATTTATTCATTCTGTAAAAATAAAGTAGGTAAATACTTATAAACAGAATGAGATAGAATGTGCGAGCATTTTTAATTGTGATACTAAACAAATTGTGTAATATTTTCGTAATTTTAACTGCAAATGCAACTTATAGATAACTTGCTGTATAATGACTGATTCTGGATGAATGTCATAGTAATGAAATAAACATCAAAACCAGGCCTACGTGAACTACTGGTGAAAAACGAGACAATAGAACACTCGTGGTGGTAGTTATTAAGGATTACCTAGGATTTTTTAAAACATATCTAACCATTTTTCTTATTCTAAGCCGTTAATGTTGGAATGACTTGTGACAGTCTAAAGCAACATTTCCCTTTCTTTAAATACGATTAAAGTAAATGCGTATTGTTATTTTTAGGCACCAACTTAACCTGTACAAACTTTACCCTCTACGAAACTTAATCCCATTGGTTCAAAGATCGTATTGAGTTGATATTATAAAGCTATGAGGTTGTAGTCATTACTCCAACACTTATTAATGTAAGAAATTACTGATAATAAAAATGAGGCGATTAAACCGAAGATTAAATAAATGAACGCTATCATCGCATTGAGAGTAGGTCGAGATTGTTATAATGCCGCTAAATTTAATTTAATAAGGTTAGCTTACATTTAACAACGCGAGGCGAGGCGGCAAGCTAAAGTCATGGCGTTAATCTCCTTGCTAAAATCAATTGCCAAAAATTGTATTTGCTAAGCATTCGTTGTTTAAATACAGACTTAAAGAGTGAGCGTTAAGCTATCTATTCGAATAACCGGAAGGATGGAAGGAAATCATATCAAAGTAAATTATTTCCTCGTTTACCGTCATTTACAAAAGTGCACATCTCTCGTTTACAGTTTACTTTCAGCTGTGTGTTTTAGGTAGTTTTTATAAGGATTATTTTGCCTGTGTCCTGGTGTGAGACGGAGATTTTATTGAGAAATTTATGGAGCGGCGTTTAAGACCGTCACAGAGAGGGCCGCTGCGCCCGGCGTCGTCTGCGTGGTGAAGACATCATACTGCCCCTTTATTGCTTGCTTCAAATTAATGTCGCGACCTCACGGCGAAGGATTTTCCACTTTGTGGGAACGTATAACAGACTTTATTAACAAAAAAAAAAACACTAGTAAAGGAAAAAAGATACTCGGCTTAGAAATCTAACACACCTTTGATATATAATAATTATATAGAATATTTGTCCGTTCTCAACCCATTTGAATCCCCTTTGTGTATAAAAGTTTTGACGTAGTCAAGTATCATGCTTAAATTTGCGCAACATTATATCTGAGCAACTTTGTAATAACTTATCTAATATTTTTATGCACAGGTAACTATAATTTTTTTTGTAGGTAATGTCAACAGAGTTATTTGCCGATAAATTATAGGTAACAATTTTTTTTATTTGTTATTAGCCGTGCTTTGCTAGCATGGACAACAGAAGATCGCGTAACGGTTATAAAAATCGTAGCACAATAACTTAATAACTTTTAATTGAATGAAGATATCGTATTTTTTTGATATAAAGACCAAGTATTTAATGACTCAAACCAAAGAAAAGCGTACAAAATCTATCTAGTAGTTTTAGCGTATTGCGCGCACAACGGCTAACATCAATCATTTTATTTATATAGTTTAATTGAGTCTCTAATTATAAAAAAATAATATCTTACGTTTTTATTAAAGTACGTTGGTTGCCTAGGGTGCATCATGCATCGCATTTAGTGTAAGGACAGGCCGGTAGAGGTCGTGAGCGTGGAGTGTGTAATTTTCAGATTAGTTTGTTCAGTAAGCGAGTCGGTGGCTGGCACTTTGCAATCATGTGCTTAATAATAACAACCTTCTACACTTCAACCTGCATGTAGAATCCTTTTACCATATACATTATTCTAATAATTGTAGAAATTATTTAATTAATCATGATACATATAGACGTAGATTAGCACGACTTTCATTAAAACTATAACTACTTATGAACGACATAGATTTAAATTAGTTTTACCTATACGTGATAAACTTTTGACTATACAAGCAACATCTTTCTATCTATAAGAATTAAAGACGATATAGTTTTTGTGACCTTCATATAAATAATTATGAGAGTCAATCCTTATAATATAAAGAGTTTAGAACAGCAAAATTGTATCCAAAGTTAAACTTTAATGTAAATTAACATGAGACAAAATATATATTTCAAAATAAACAAAGCAAGTAATATTTATGTAAGATTCAAGTTAGAAAATCGAATAAGCAACTTTTAAAATCACAGTAGTGCTTCAGGTTGTTCGGTGTTGAAAATAAATAGGTGGTGCCATCGAAGTGTTTATTAACAGTTTCGTCTGCGATAAATAAATTCGTATTATATTCCTGAGCGGGCGATCTCTCCACTTCATAAATCATTTTTATTGTTCTGTCGAAGAGTCCACAGTAATAGCAGGGTTGGAAGCTAAATTGGATCGAGAGTTACACACAGTACATTGATAATAGCTGTATATTGCAACAGTTATTCTAATCTTAACAGATCAAAAGGCCTAAGTATTTCTGTTCTTATTTGAAACCTCAGATTAATTGAAAATCAAACGATATGAGTGTATTTGTATATAAGCAGTATTTGTACATAAACTCGAGAACTAATTTGGTTACATGTTTATAGATTTTCGATCTGAAAGAATACTGAAATTAAGTAATTAGTGGGCGACCTTCATAGACTTCGCTTGTTCGGCCAGTTATAATGAATGCGGGAGGTTCGAGCAGTTAAAAGAATGCTCTTTTCTTGCTTGCTGCTGTCAAAATTATGCACTTGGGGCGAGTAAATGGTCGTCGTCGAGTTAGGTTGACCCAGGTGTTACTAGCGTGACATGGTAAGGGCGGATTTGTCTCAGCTTCAAGACGATAATTAGTATGAAACTGCGCAGGATCGGGATAAGTGGCTTGATCTCATTTTGGATACCGTATAAGAAATGAAATTCTACGGGAAGCGCGGAACGTAATTCCGGGTCGGCTAGGGAAAGATTTTGAAGATACTTATATGCTCGAAAGTGCGCTGAATGCTTGGTAAATAGCTCCGTTATCTTGGGCAAGATAAGAGCTCAAAACATATCCGCGTGGCTGCTCATTTTGATCGCCTGTTCCATTCACAGTCATGCTAGTCCTGGCACGATAATGTGGTAAACCAAGACGTTGGACGCACGACTCCGTAATGAGAGTTCGCTTGACAGCCTTGGTCGACTAGGACGCGCACAAGACGGGGTGCATAGCGACCCGCATTCATAGAACGCATGTTGACCAACGCGTTGGTAAGTAGAACCACACATTTATTACCGTGATCAGAAACACCACGCAATGGTGTGGGCGAAGAAGAAAGTTCCGCTACTGAAGTCAGCTCAGGGGAAGAGAAGTTACATTCGCTTGTTAAAGTAATATTTGAAATGATATCTTCGTGTATAGAGGTATGATGACGCTGTGAACACAAACGACACTTGTGTCGCGACTTACAATCATTGATATTGTGGCCAGAGAATAAGCAATTGTTGCCAATTTTATTGTGTTCGATAAAGGATTTCTTGTCGAATAAAGTTAATTTATGAAACTTGTCGCATTTATTTAATGAATGTGTATTATCTTTACAGTAATTACATTTAATGTTACGACCGGAATCAAAGGCAGTCGCAGCATGAACGTTCATTATGCGCACGATATGTGCAGAAGACGAATCCCGCGCTTGTGTTCGTGCAGCGGCGCGCAGTGGTTCCGACTGCGAGCGTGTCATCGCAGCGCGTGAAGCGACGGCTTGGCGCGACAACAAGTAGGCATACGGCGACCTACGGCTCCTTCGCTGTCCGCACCTGCGCCTGCACCGGGACTGAATGACGCGACGTAGGACATCACCTCGGACGCTGACAACTCTTTGTCAAGTACCTAACTCGATAACGTCAATCACAGGTGGGATCTCATATGGCGACTTCAGCGATAATTCGAAGCGTTTTCAACGCGGTTAAGTTTTCGTTATAAACATTTAAAATGTCACGCAAACTTTGTTCAACATTTGTATCATTGGCCGGTTCGACATCAAGAATTTTGTCCAAGTGTGTGGTTGCTATAATTCGATCATTCTGATAACGATTCAGTAGCAGTTGCAAAGCGTTACTGTAGTTATTGCCAGTTATGGAGAGTGACTTTATTAAATTGTAAGGTTCACCTCGCAAGGACAAAAGTAAATAACGGAAGCGTTCAACATTTGATAATTGCTCATTTTTATGCACTAATTATGAAAACAAATCGTAAAATGCATTCTATTCTGTTATACCACCGTGAAAAGTCGGTAAAGCAAGTGTCGGTAGCTGAAATTTAGAATGACCGTGGAAACAAGTGGTAGGTCTATGTAGAATTTTTATGTTAGCCGCTATAATTTGAACATTATAAATATAAGTTGTCGAATGAGGTTTTTGACGGTATCTTGAAGTGACATGTTGTGGTTGTTATTTTTAATTCATTTACTTAGGTTTTTGACCCTATATTATGTAATATTTGCGGCGTTTTGCGTGATATAGTTTGGTTTTTGTGCATAAGTGAGGTGGATTATAAATATAAGCTGAAAGCATTCATTTCGAGATCCCACAAAAATTTCCTAGAAAGTTCTAAGAAGGGAGCCATCATCTTGTTAGGATACTGAATCGTCATAACACTTGACAATATAATTCACTTGATAATGGCAGTAATGGTCTTCATTAAAGAGGACCGGTTGCCTAGTTAGGAAGAAGAAGAAGAAGTTGTCGAATTGATTACGTATTTCTAATTGTTCTTCAGGCTTAAACTCGCCGGTTTTAGCTAAAAGTTTTTCTATTTTACCTTGAATAAGGAAAAACTGATTCTTAACATTGTTTAATTCCTTAACACAGACACGAAATTCTGCTTTATCGTCAACACAAACAGCCATACGTTGGATGCTATTCATAAAAACTTCGCGTTCAAATGTTATTTGTTGAAGTTCTATATTGAATGTAAATAATAGATATAATTGTATAGTGTGGTAGAGAAATAGCTGTTAAGCACGAAGTAAACTAACAGCAATACGATACTATAAGATATTTCAATATGAAAGCTAATACTATTAGTGACTATTATTTTTAGTATGATAATAGGGGGATATTCAACATGCAAAATTATAAATGTGTCTAGTACCTACGCTATACGTAGACAGCTATTTACAATTTGCAGTATGAAGTTTATATTATGTTATGATAATGTTAAAGTGATTGGCGTAACTAGCTCTGGAGCGCGTGAATAAGATAACGTCGACGTGAGAGCAAAATGGCGTGAGAGAAAAAAAAGATAAGTTTACCCACAAGATGAAATAAATTTGCAACTGATATAAATTCGCTATTTTTACCTATTCATTCATTAGGAAATTAATTAGTACGGTTCGAAAAAACCGTACGCAGTGGTATTTTCAAATAACAAATACGCTAAGCCTAGGCAAAACGGAAAGTTTGTTAATAAATGGTAGGTAGGTAGGTATGTATGTAGGTTATGTTAATTTGATATCGAAAAATTATAGAAAATTGTACTAATAAAGACCTAATATGGCAGCACAAACCCAAAAGTCCTTGATAATTTTAGATAATTTGGAATGAAGGACCAAACATATGTATAGGATATGAAATTAAGAGGATATGTATCCACCACTCACCTGCACACGGAGATCCTCTTCCTCAGGGTACCCCGGCTAAGTTTGTCGCCTAGGTCACTGATCTTCTTAACAAGGCACTAGTCTACACTGGCACTAGGTTTTATTACGGTTTTCTAGAGATTTTTTGACGATTTTATAATTTTCTAGCGCAGTTACGCTCAGAGCAGTTTGCAAGTTGCAAGATTCAAACGTACTACGTTTAAAGTGTTACTACGTGTTCGTTTAAAGTGCGTTCAGGTAAATTAGTGGACAGATAAATTCCATTTCATTAATAAAAGTAATACAGAAAAAGATTTATGCTAACATATACCTAATAAAAATACGGAACAGATACCAAGAATCTTTTTGGACCATGAGCTAAAATATTTACTAGTAGTATATAGTTATATATACTTTCATAAGAGCAAGAAGGGCAAAATTAAAAATTCCAAGAATCTGCACCTACACAATGATACACACAAATACATACGGATAAAAAAATGTCTTTAAGAACATAGCGTACACAGGAAATCTACCGTTTTTCCATTGCTTTTGAATTTGCTTATAAAAATCGAATTATTTTAACTGAAAAGGAAATAAATAATAGCGCTTATTGATAGAATACAAAACGGGTACATAGTTCCATTGCAACTTTTGCGAAGTTGCGACGCACCTGATAAAATCGTTTAAAAAAGTTTAGCCATGTTATATGAAAACCACAAGAATAATTATGTGGATAAATGGTACCGGTACCGGTACCGTCAGCTAATCTTTTAATTATTTCTTTTATAAATGACATGTGGTTGTCACCAGAAGTGATATCTAGGTTTTATTAGTGATGATAGAGAATTAGTGACAAGGTCATGATATTTTAATAGATCGAGTGAATGGGTTCATTAAGTAAAAAAGTGGTCCAGGGACCTGGGGCTTAAATAAGAGAAGGTACCTGAAGACATGCAGGATTCATTAAAATAAATAAACAAGCAGATATCTCAATGATCTTCATTTTAAATAAAGTTTATTAAATAAGTCAGAAACTTGAGTAATCATATAGTATCTTGTTCTAAATCTTACACGTATCAATAACAAATATGCTTTGTTCTCCTAACAAGAAATACAATTCAATAAAAAGAGATTTGTTTCAAATAAAATTTGAATTCTATTTATAGTAATACGATACACTTAGAAACGCAGCGCTCACGTTGTCTGTTCAGAGTAAGAACGAAACCTTTGACGTTATTTCATCCACCTCATTAGATTTTGTCTATTCAAAATGCACTATTTGGGTTGGAACATAAACGGTTACACTAAAGAAGTCCTTAGTTCAGTTCATAAAATTGTTTGTTTAGAATTTTAGATCATAATAAAATGCAAAATGTAATTTATTAATTAAATAATATTTATTGTTTCTAGCCAAAACATATTTGGTTAAATTTAAACTTTTGTATAATTTAATAGGTTTTATCATAATTAGATCCGTTAAATCTGGTATCGGATCTTCAGTTGATATACCTAACAAATACACTGATTCTTCTAATCACCCTATTTAGTACGTAGTATTAGTTAATAGTATTAATGCCGGTGGTTATAACTGATAATAAAAGGTATCGTAAATGCAATTCTGACGTATGATATCTCTGAAATATATTTTTTTCTATATTTATACATATTTCACAAACAAATCTTTTATTATGCTCATAGTTTGTCTTGGGGTCCTCAGATACAATTTGACCATCTATCTGAATTCAGTACTAAACTCAAATGGCTACCAATAAGGTTACGCAGGGATACACATATCTTGGTTTTACTTTATTATATTCTGTTTAATCCGATGACCCCTTTTTATTTACAAAAACGGTTTAAATATCTTCGTGATTCACATACATGTAATTTGAGATCGTCTGAAGACCTAACTTTAGAAATACCTAAACATACGACTAGTTTTCTTAACAAGTCTTTTTCAACCCAGGCAGCTCGGTTATGGAATGCATTACCCCCTACCAATAAGACGTGCGTGATCACTTAATATATTTAAAAACTTAGTTAAAGATCACTATTTATCGCTTTAATCAGTTCTGTTGGTGCTTGTATGTTTGTGTGTGCGTGTGTGTATGTATATATAATTTCATACTATGTATATAGGATTGTAGCTTTTATTTTTATTATGAATGTTATGGTTTATATATTTGTTCTTGTATTTATATATGTACGATATTAACTAGTCTATGTTTATATTTTAACTATCTAGTTCTTTCTTTCTTCCAATCCTTTGTAAGGTCGCATGGAAGAAATTGCTATAAGCAATAAGGCCGTCTGTTGTTCCTCTTCTATTATTTTTTCTACTTTTTATTATTATTGTACAGTGTATGTTTGAAACTATAAAGTATTTTCTATTCTATTCTATTCTATAGTTATTGTCATGTAATTTTGACAACAAATATAAATAGACAGTTACTTGTAAAATAAATTACCTATATAACACTGAAAAGTTGTAACATTTTCTTGAACATTTATTCTCAGATCGTTAACATACATAGTTGTTAGAATAAATCCAATGTCCTGGAAGATATTTCAACTATAAAACATTTCACATTTGAAATAAAGACGTTTTGTGTTTATCATTTGGTCAATAGCATCGGATTTAACACGATATCATGTATATTTATATATTCTCAATATTAAGCATTCAAATAACATACAAAACCGTTAAAGTATCTTATAATTATATAATAACCATGTTTTAGATAGTAAAAATGGTTAATATTTATTTAGCGTAAAAATATAAATTTCGAAGAATTGCCATTTGTAACAACTTCTACTAGAAGTAAATATACTATTATACTTAACGAAAAAAGGAATTTAAAATGAACTGGTTTTATAAAGTTATATATCAAATTTCATTGACTTCATTCTACGGGCATCAATTTCATTTATTGGTGCCGTGAGCTGCTACAATAAGCTTCTTGATACAAAATTGATATAAAAGGAAAGTTATTTGGTTTCGCTGGCAATAATACGGTATTCGAGGAGGACAATCAAACTACACTTCACGTTAGCAGCCGTTCGGACAACTTATATCGGCATAAAATAGTATTTTACTTAATTTTATTTATTGAAGTATATTTGATATTAAAATTATATTACAACGTTTGAATTCACTACTATACTTAGAACTAATTACACATGTACCTAATGACATAACTAAATACGAAAGTAAGTTTATTTTCAAAGATACATTTAGTATTATTATAATATACTTATTACATTGTAAAAGGTTCTATGATTTTTTGTTATGAAAGTATACTTTTCTTTATTTTTTGCGAACTTTTCTATTTTAAGTATTAACTTAATTTTCTATATTCTTTTTTACTTTTCAATGATTGTCATTTTCGCCTATTTTGATATTCGATTTTAACCGTTTTACAGTTATCGTAGCTCCTATGAAAATAAATTAGTTTACTTTTTAAAGCTTTCAATAATTGTAGTATATCACAGAACTACATAACAGGACTAGTGTACTGCACTATGCTAACTTTATTAAATTCGTAACCAACGTTTTAAGTCCGTTATTTAGATAGATATTTTGATCATATTGCTGCTGATGATAAAGTTAACTTGAGTCAATTTTTGAATGATCTAAGAACAAATTTGGTATAATGACTAATGGAAGAATTTTAAAAATTGGGAACATTTGTCAAATTAAATAACTTGCTAGATCTCTAACTAGAGTTTACGACGTAGTTATTGAGTTTAAATTCTAAACTGACAATCATTGGAATAGAAAATACGGCAATCTGTGTAGAATAAGAGCGACTTGATTTGCAACATTGAAAATAGTCCCATAGCGTGCTTTGAGGGAAGTCAATTATAGTAGCTGACTGATATGAGCGGTTAATAATGATCTATCACACTTCAGTTCGAACTGAACACTCTACGTCTATATAGTGCACAATTGTTTATTTAGGAAAACACAAATTGATTCATAAATTAATATCTAAAAATAGCACAAGTAGCAAGTAGGACTGGCGCCCTCAGAGTTCCAAATACGTATATGTTTTGCATAAATTTTGTATGTATTATACATTATTATTATCAATACTTTCCCCGTGCGCATTTTTAAGTGACGAGCTCAGTCATTTAGGCTAAAAAAGGGGTCAACCTCGGAATGAAAACGAATAAGCTGAATATTTGTTTAAATCTTCATTTTGGTATTTTAAGTGTTGTCTCAAAAGTCTCGTAATCTGTGAATCTACAATAAAAAAAAGGTGTGTGTGCGATTCACACACGATAGAAGTGAAACTTCAGTAAATCGACAAAAACTTCACCCAGTTCCAAACGGTCGTAAGCGCCAGTAAAAAATCTATGGCAATGTAGCCCTTACGTTACACAGTATATCATTCATATTAGCTTTTGTGTCTCTTACCTGTCGTTTTTTCCATTGCATCCGGTTTTAAATCACAACGATTCTAAAGAAGTTTCACTTCAAAAAAACAATCTCGTTATGATATTATAATATAGATTGATGTTTATGAACACTGCTCTGCTCCTTAGAGTCGTAGCGTAAAGTTATATAGCCTATATAACCTTCTTCAATAGAAAAGGGCTAACTAATGCTAAAATAATTTTTGAAATCTGACTGGTAGTTTCAAACTATAACTAAAACAAATTCTTCATATTTATAATATTGGGTCTTTACCTATGAAATTGCCGTTCTGCAGTACTGGCCATTTCAAATCAAAATAATTGTTGTTTGGCTAAGAAATTAATTTTAAAATTAATTTTATTTTAAAAACATGGAATTCTTTTTCCAAAAGTAGTCATTTGTTTATTGATTAGTGTTACATTTTCATCGCATTTCAATCTTTTTTGTCATCATGGATACGTTAAAAATTCGAGTAATTATGGAATATGAGTACCGTCGTGGCAGCAACGCAGTACAAGCGGCACGTAACATCAACGACGTTTACGGAGCTAACACTACAAACCAACGCACCACCTGTTATTGGTTTGCTCGCTTCCGTTCTGGGAATTTCGACCTGAAAGATGAACCTCGCGGTCGTCCGAAGACTTTGGTCGGCAATGACGAATTAAAGGCGATTGTGAAAGCTGATGATACACAATCTACGGCTGAATTAGCAGCAGCTTTTGACGTTAGCGTCAAAACAATATTGGTCCATTTGCGTCAAATTGGCAAGGTAAAAAAGCTTGACAAATGGGTGCCCACGAACTCAATAATTGACAGCGCGAAGTACGCGTCGAGACGTGCCTTGCACTGCTCAACAGACACACCAATTGAAGGAATTTTGAACCGCATTGTTATCTGCGATGAAAAATCGATTCTGTTTGATAACCGCAAGTACTCAGCAAGTTGGTTGGATTCTGGTTCAGCACCTAAACGAAAACTTACCCCTAGAAAAGTGATGGTCACTATTTGGTGGTCTAGCGCAGGTGTGATTCATCACAGCTTCTTACCAAACGAGGTGAGCATTACTGCAGATGTGTACTGTGAAGAACTGAACACAATGATGGAGAAGCTGGCACATTTCCAACCAGCATTGGTCAATCGCTCGTCTCCGCTGCTCCTGCACGACAACGCGCGACCTCATACTGCACAGCAGACTGTCTCCAAGTTGCAAGAACTGGGGTTGGAAGTTCTCCGTCATCCGCCCTACTCACCAGACCTTGCGCCTACAGACTACTACTTTTTCCAGAATTTGAATAACTCCTTGGCGGGGAAAAAATTCAATACCCGAGAGGCAGTACAAAATGCCTTTGAAGAATTTGTTGCCTCCCGTCTAGCGAATTTCTTTAAGAAGGGCATCAATAAACTGCCACTGCGCTGGCAAAGATGCATTGAATGCATGGGTGATTACTTCGATTAATACAAATAAAAAATACATGAAAAAAAATCGTTTAAATTTTTTCATACAAAACGGCAATTTCATAGGTAAAGACTTATTATTTACATCAATACAATAATTAATAAAATTGAAGTGTCGCTTTGTAATGTCAAAATAATAGCTTTTTACTAAATACATATGAAAGTATATACGATACCTATAACAAAACACCAATTCTTTAAATTTTTGTCTATCTGTCTGTCTTTCTCTATTTCTGTCGGTCTGTCTGTATGTTCCGGGTAATCTCCAAAACGCTTGGACCGATTTTGACGTGACTTTCACTGGTAGATAGCTGAATTTATAGGACATAACTTAGGCTACTTTTATTTTGAAAAAGAATTAGGGTTCCGCACAAATAAAAAAAGACTGGTCATGGTGAGTCAACTCGGGCGCTTTAATGGCTTATGCTGAGTAAACTATAATAGATATATGAAATCAATATACTACATAATCATAGTCATTAAAAAGACCTAAAAAAAGGCCGGGAGAGTATACATCTATTTTCTAAGAAACACTTACAATAAGCATTTTTTTTAAGAACCGGGAGCGGGGGAGCATTATTCGCGCGGGCATTCTGTAGTCCACGTGAGCGAAACCACGGGCACAGCTAGTTGTATATATAAATAAATGAAATGAGTAAGTATTATGGAATAAATCTTTTATTTATAAATAATATTTGTGGTTAAGTCAATAATAATTAAGATTTTTTTCATAATTTAGTTTTCAATTAATTATTTGAATAAAAAAGTTTTAAAGTAAATGAAATACAATAACTATAAAGTTAAAACGAAACAATAGTAGTATTTTTAATAAAACTATCCCATGAGCGCACGGGCAATTACGTTTATTAAGAGGATTAAATCGGAAGCGTACGTGTAACTGAGTTCATTTACGAACTAGCCGCACCATTGCAATGGAAAATCTTAAAAATTTTCAGAATGCTCCTCTCCGGTCGTCTTATTAAGGGATCCTAGAAGTAATTGTGGCAGACTTACAAAGTTAAGCGGTCGGAGGTAAGCCGCTCACTCGCCTATAAACGTTCATAATCGTTATTTCGTCTGCGGATTTTACGAAATTTAACCAGTGCCGGCCTACGTTTCTTAATACGTAATTATAGTTGTGTAAGCTTTTTAAATCCTGTTTAACTCGATTGCTATTATTCTGGTATTATAATCTTTGTGTTTATTTTTTGTTTTTCAATAAAATATTTGTGCACTTCGAGAGTCTATACAGTATAAATGATTGCAGTATCGTCACACAGAGCCACATAAAATTATATTCAAAGATAAGTGAAATGATAAAATGTAGTAAAATAAATGTAAGATACTTATTATAAACAATTAATAAAATTGAAGTGTCTGTTTGTAATGACAAAATAACTGTTTTAAACTAAATGCATATGAATGTATATATAGTACTTATAACAAAACACCGATTTTTAAAATTTTTGTTTGTCTATCTGTTTGTTCTGTTGTTTGTTTGTTTTTTTTTCTTTGTTTCTTTATCTCCGAAACGGTTGGACTGATTTTCACGGGACTTTCACTGGCAGATAGTTAATGTTATAAGTAGTAACTTAGGCTACTTTTATTTAAGACTACCTGTGCCCCACGTTTTCACTTATATAGCCTATGTTACTCGTTGATACTGTAGCTTTATATAGGTGAAAGAATTTTTTAAATCGGTCCAGTAGTTTTTAAGTTTATCCACTACAAACAAAAAAAAAATCAAAAAAGTCGGCAGTCATGGGACGTCCGATAGACGTGAAACATCTTAGTGAATAAAAGAAAGAAAGAAAGAGAGCATGAAAGAAAGAAAAAAGGAAAGAAAGAAGAAAGAAAGAAAGAAAGAAAGTAGGAAAGGAAGAAATATTGACCACTAAAAATTAAAGAACATATAGCGTGGCGATGCGTCGCCACGGCCTGTATCGCCACGCCAATAATCAGGTTTACCCTCGCATGTATATGTTGCACATCAATACATAGAAAAGGTCAGCGAAAGCATATGTCTATCTTCTCTGGATTACCCACAATAAACATTTTTATCTTTAAAATAACCGGGATTGTATGATTCGCGCGTGTGCTCGATAACCGGCATTCTGTAGTTCACGCGAGCGCAGCCGCGGTCACAGCTAGTATACGTAATAAAATATAATGCCTGGTTTTCTATAATAGTTGAGTTGCAGTAGAGCTTATCTTGCTATGATATACATAGCTAAAACCTGCACTAATTTTTGTAATGTTATGGTTCGTTACAATATTAATTAATACATATTGTACATGGTATAAAATATAATACCAAGAAAAGTGAGTTTATGGTCTTCACGACTGGGGAAAGTTCATTAGAGGAGTTCCACCTATCAAATTGTATGGTATACCATTAAATAGGGTACACAAGTTTAAATAATTTGGTCACATTATCACCACCGACTTGAAAGATAATTATGACATTGTAAGAGAACGCAGGGCGCTCGCAGTTAGGGGAGCATGTTGGCCCGTAGATTTACTCATTTTAGTGATGAAGTTAAAATCTGTTTATTTAAAGCATATTGTCAATGTTTCTACACAAGCAACCTATGGCTTAATTTCAACTAAAAAATTATTAGCGCCTTGCGTGCCCAATACAATAATGACTTTAGAGCATTATTGGGACTACCGCAATTCTGTAGTGCATATGGGATGTTTGCGTATGCCCGCGTTGATGATTTTTATGCCATCATGCGCAAGAGTTCAATGTCTATCTTAGATAGACTTCGTAATAGTCCCAACGCAATAACGAGGACCCTCATGGGAATATACGATAGTGCCTTCATCGAGCACTACATATCGATAGTTGTACGATGATGTGAAGACATATTGAACAACTATCGATTAGTTTATTTTACTCTAATTTTAACTTATTTTATTTTGCTTCGATGCTACCTTTTTTAAATAAGTTTACTCCTAAGTAATGGGCCCTCGTTGCCTTATATATAAATATATCATTATTATATAAGTAGATACTATTATACAATATAAATGTATGTATTGATCTGTAAAAAAGTTTTTACTTAAATAATATTAATTTCTTTTCAAGTTTAATTACGTTTTTTACAAAACAAATTCGGTCTCCCATATATTTTATTTCATATTGTCTAATCGCTACGGTATTCACAAAAAAGCTCACAATATTTGATTGCTATGTGTCTTTTCATTGTAATAACAATGAAATATTCGATGCACAGTGAACTTCTCAAATGTGATCATATTTGAGTCCACACATGACTAGTACATGACACCTCTGCGCCTGAACGCAGATGACGTACGTCCGTTACTCTATTTCGACACGTTCCGCTTTGTGGCTATTGTCATGTTACGTGTCCACAATAGTAATTCAACCAAAGACATGACCGAATTCGATCATTTCACTGCTAACTATTGTTAGATCATCCTTTATGAAGATAAAGTAGATATTGCATATGAATTTTATTCATTTACTAGCTGTGCCCGTAGACTACAGAATATCCGCACGAATCTTGCTCCCCGCTCCCGGCTATTTTAAGGACAAAATGCTTATTGTGGGTGTTCCTTAGATGATAGACGTATTCTCTCCCGGACTTTTTTGTAGCTTCTTTTTAATGCCTATGATTATGTACTATATTAATTTGCTATATCCCTTATAATTTACTTAGCATAAGCCATTTAAGCGCCCGAATTGACTCACCATGACTAGTTTTTAGAAGGGAAAACTTCTTTTAGCATGATACGCATATTTTTAGACGAGATAAAATCTCTGGACTCGCGACACCGTTACAAGACGCAGCTGTAGTGTGTGCATATTATGCACGTACATATAGCAGACAACGAACGCGTCTTTCATAAAAGAATATTAAATGTATTTTAAAGTTTCTAATATTTAAACTATTTTATTATTGTATATAATAAAATACTTACAATTCATAAATAAAATGCAATTCATAACCCAATAACTAAGTTTTCACTTCTGTCGGCACTCTCGGAGTACAACTCGTAATTTTTTTTTATTTGTGCGGAACCCTAATTCTTTTTCAAAAATGAAAGTAGCCTAAGTTACTCCCTATAAATTCAGCTATCTACCAGTGAAAGTCCCGTAAAAATAGGTCCAACAATTTCGGAGATTACACGGAAAAAACAGACAGACAGACAAAAATTTAAAAATGGGTGCTTTGTTATAGGTATCGTATATACTTTCTAATGTATTTAGTAAAAAGCTGTTATTTTGACATTAAAAACAAACACTTTTTTTTTTGTGAACTGACTAAACTGTTAGCCTTAGGGGCCCTGGAGCCGCTGCGGCTTTTACAGCTTCACCAAACTTGGGGGCGAGCGCTTAGGGCACTCAGCCGCGAAAGTTTTGGACGATTCGCACTAGGGTGCCAGAGTGGCCGAACCTCGGCTCGGGCGGTCGTCGCGAATGCGAATAGGTAGGCTAAAAACAGACACTTAAATTTTATTAATTGTATAGATGATAATATTGCACAGTAGATATTGTAGACTTTTCGTTTTGACGTTTGTAAGCGTCTTTTCAGAGCATAAACTGAATAAAGTTTATAGCACTTGAGTTCTCGGTTATAATCGGAATAATTTGATAAAAATAAACCATTTATCACAAACTGAAAGCTAAAAATTGATTTCAAGGGTTGGAATACAATTGAAACTGCTCTCTAAACTTAATTGTTCAATTCATCGAATATTTAAAAAACTGTAGTCTAACGAATATTCAAATATTAATATCTACAAAATACAGGAACAATTCATGAAAATGAAGACAATTTTTTGTTGTTGCGAAAAACATTATATTGCACTTGAATATTTTCATATAAGAATTATAATGGTAGTTTATGATGTTCCTTTAATATATATCGTTAGCTAATTACTGCATAGGCTGCACTAAAAGTATCGGGAATGGAATATTTCCACTGTTCCTGTCATATTAAAATCTTTTTAATTGAAAACTCCTTGGTTTTAAAAATCGAATACAATTTATTTATTTAAAAAAGATTCTCGGTCTTGTCACAAGGTTTTGTCAAACTTGTTTAGTCGTTGAGAAAATGGAATTGACTCGAGAAAATTCAAGAGCGATGATTTATCATGACTTTCGAAGTGGTTTAACACAAAAACAGTGTGTTGACCGGATGATTTCTGCATTTGGTGATGAAGCCCCATCCAAAACCACAATTTATCGCTGGTTTGCTGAATTTCAACGTGGACGTGTCAAGCTCAGTGATGATCCTCGTCAAGGTCGTCCAAAAACTGCAGTCACCCAAGAAAACGTTGATGCTGTGCGTAAGCTGATTGAGGAAGATCGACATGTGACATACCGCGAAATTCAGGCATCTTTATACATTGGCATGAGTCAAATACAAATAATCTTGCATGAACAATTAAGTGTAAAAAAGTTGTTTTCCCGATGGATACCGCATTCGCTCTGTGAAGAGCAAAAAACGGCTCGCATTACTTGGTGCGTCAGAACTCTCGAAAGATTCCACGCAGGATCCTCAAATGCTGTATACAACATCGTATCAGGTGACGAATCCTGGATATACGCGTACAAACCCGAAACAAAAAACCAGTCACGAGTTTGGGTGTTCGAAAATGAGTTAAAGCCAACAAAAATTATTCGTTCACGGAGTGTTGCAAAAAAAATGGTGGCCACGTTTGTCTCCAAAACCGGCCATGTTACGACTATTCCTCTTGAGTGACAAAGAACGGTTAATGCAGAATGGTATGCTAGCATTTGTTTGCCACAGGTCGTTTCTGAACTCCGTAAAGAGAACGGCAACCGCCACATCATCCTCCATCACGACAATGCGAGTTCTCACACCGCGCACAGAACAAAAGAGTTTTTAGAGCAAGAAAACATAGAATTATTAGACCATCCGCCGTACAGCTCCGACCTAAGCCTTAATGATTTCTATACTTTCCCTAAAATAAAGAATAAATTGCGTGGACAGAGATTTTCATCACCTGAAGAAGCTGTGGACGCCTACAAAATGGCCATTTTGGAGACCCCAACTTCCGAATGGAATGTTTGCTTCAATGATTGGTTCCATCGTATGGAAAAATGTGTCAAATTTCGCGGAGAATACTTCGAAAAGCAATAAATACATTTTTAAATAGTAATGTTGTGTCACTTCCTTGATTCCCGAAATTTTCAGTGCCGCCCGTAGGATAGCATTACGAATAACTGTTCGTGCTGTTCTTAGTATTATCTTGGTATCTCGCAACAGTAAGATTTATGAAAGTGTTGAAGAAAAAAATCGGTTTTCATACTCCCTTGCAATATTTGTGCAATGAGCGATATATTTAAAATGTACTATTACGAGAATATTAGATATACATCGAGCAGCAGCCATCCGTTAGACATTAAAATATTTAGTCTTACACATAACGAATATAAACTAGGTTTACAACTGAGATTAAATATAGGATTTACACTTTTAAAAATTTGTATCTGGTTTATTTATTCTAATTTTATGTCAATATAGAGTATTGCGAAAAAGTTAGATTGGTTTCAAATCATACGAAAGACACTGAGTCGTCGAAACTCATTAAAAAGTAAACACGGAATGTGGTAAAGTCAATCGAATACAAATATTGGCTAAGTAAAATAAATATCTGGTATAAATACGAACACCACAATTTTAAACATCATACAAATATATGAATTAACAGAGGTGCTTAGTCTGCGTGTGATATCTTTGGTTTGATCTAATTCTTAGTGCCATTTAATAAAAATGATTGTATTAGCATAATATTGATGAAATATATAATTCTTGATGAAGGTATTTCACTTTATCGTATAAGTTTTAGACATAGTATGACTAATAAAAGTTATCTAGGTTCGAGGTGTGTTAATAGTGTTAAAGGTTTTGTAATAATGTTGCTAAATACATTACCGATTTGCTCGATAATAAGTTACTGTCAAAACTACAGGGTGGATCATTACGTGAATGATAGCGATGTCTGGAAATGACTCCCTCTTTGTACATTAATTTAAAAAAAATGTAATTTTTGACTTTAAACATAATGCACACAGTTACAAAATAACAATAAACTTGATTGAGTTACTTGCCAGCTATTCTTGATGGCTGATGAGTTTTCCAAACCAAGAGTAGTATTCTAACCTGCATAAGTGCTTACTAAGGGCCTAAAATTAATAAGTAATATTTGATTTTGAAATGTATTATTTTCAGTTTCCCGAACTAGGTGTAGATTAAAAAAGTATAATCCTAATTTTATTTAGGGACTTTTGTCGCTTAGAATATGCCAATCACATAATTACTTATATCTAAAATTTAGGGGGCGTCCATTAAGAGGATCGAGCTGAGTCTCACGACATCTCACCAACGGGGGAGGGGGTCTCAGAAAATTGCCACGAACACCTCACGTAATTAACGGATGCCCCTCTTACTAACAAGAACTATAAACTAAAATAATAACAAAAGGTAAATTGAAAATTTATTAAACCCCCGACACAAGCAACCTATTCATTTAGGCTATTCGAATGAGCCCAAATACGATATCTCTGCTATAATTTGGTGAGAAGTTAGGTATCCTACAAATTTCAGATGACGCTGCAGCATCAGGTTAAGGTTTTTCTAATATCATTGAAGTAACAGAATAACAAAGCTCGACTCAATCAGACCTGTTGAAGGTGCGCACATCTATTTTCAACTAGAAAAGAGCTGATAATCTTCAAACGGCTGAACACATTTACATGAGTTATAGCTAAAAACACTCTCGATTAAGTCACCTTTCAATCAAAAAAAAGCTAGATCCAAATCGGTTCAGCTGTTTGTAAGCTACGATGCCACAGACAGACAGGCAGATACACATATACACAGAAACACACACGTTAAACTTATAACACCCCACTTTTTGCGTCGAGGGTTAAAAATATAAATAAGACTATACCAATTTCTTGGGGAGAGGACTTAATTAATTAAAATGAGAACTCATAAGAACTACACATCGTTCTGGAAGCATCCGATGTCGGTTCTGCCAGAATGCTGTGATATACACCCACGTATCAGTTATTAATTTTACACTTATTGGTAAAAGATATCCTATAATAATTATTTCTGGAACACTCCATTAAGAAATGATGGATATCGTCAATCTTACCACACTGGTTGCAAAATGATGAGTCGACTATATTTTAGATAGACGCAAATGTTTATAAAAAAATGATCTAGTAAATAAAATACGTTTAATTAAGTTTGATATTTATTTCGTAGAAAACGTAATTATGAAATGAAACGTGTTTGAGATTTTTTTTTGGTGCGTTATTATTAATATTTCAAAATTGAATGTCCCAAGCTTTATAATAATGTGAGGCCTAAGTGTTCAACGAGTGAAAATGCAAACATGGGCGAGTTTGTGTAGCGTGGGTTGTGGAGAGGCTGCATGGCATACTGTCTCATTACTAGATGACTGGTCCGATGGAAAAGCTGGAATTTCCCTTTGTTATAAAAGCATTTTACGATAACCTACATTGTTAGTTGATGCTGGGCTTCAATATAATGTACACTGGGTTTATTTTTTATACTATGTTGTAATGTTAATCGAAATTAGATTTTTGGTAGCTGTGATAGATAGTTAGGAATTTTCTGATTTCATTTTACAAATACCACTCACTCACTCATCACGAGATCTCCGAACCTCAGGATCGATTGACATTTGAAATCCATTCTCGTTGTAGCCGCTCGCTAAGAACAGATTGTACACAAATTCTATTTTTTTTTAACATAGATGAAACCGCGGGGCCCGCTAGTTTCTTATATTTGTAATTTCATTCTTAGTTAGATACTATGTTGTAGCTTTAAATACCGTAGAGACTTAATTTTGTATGGGGTGCTAGTATACAAGTAAGCTGTTTTAACCAAGTAGGTAAGTATTTTCAGTCTGCGTTTGATTATTACCCAGTGAGTACGTTACCTTAGTTTGATATCACATTTACATCATATTTGTTATATTTACATTAATTTTACACACATGATGACGTATGGGTGATGTTACCCGTCATATAGGTTGCGTGTTCAAGCAGAACAAGATAGAATGAATATTATGATTATAAAATTATATTATAAAACAGATTACTTTCTTCATTTTACGTAATTTAACACAATATATAGTTATTATTTGAAGCACATAATCATTATCTCTGATTATTATTACATTTAGTTGCTTGTCGTAGATATTAATTAATGTTAGAGAAAGGTAATTATTAATTTAATACTTTTGTGAAGGTTAGTGTACTTCATTACATACGATATTAATAAAACGTGGATACAGATATTATCAGTTATAAACAGTAGGTACTAGTAATTAATATAGGGAGGGTAAGATGGCACCATGTACCTATTGTCGAGTAGTGTCCGAAATAATTGTTTTATTTTAATATAACATAAGAAATTAAAAATATATTTCTAAAATAATGTAGGAAGTTAAAAATACACATTATCGATTACAATTCTTTTGTGTAAAACATTATTTCAAAGTTTAATGTTCTTTTTTAATGTCAATCATTAAAGGCCTTCACATATTTGTGTAAGGATTGTTTTATTTAAACTATAACACAGATTATTTAAATTTTCGAACTTGCCTTCTCAACATTTTTATATAAAAAATGGATGAAAAATATGTTGGAAATACAGCCAGTGTTATAGTGTACCTATACATACTTAAATAGCAAGAAGTATCTCGGTTGAACATAGCGTTTAGTTGTATCAAATCAAGTAATCAATATAAGTATTGCTTAATTGTAAATTATAATTAAATGACAGGTATATAATATCGATAGATAGTGTAATACGCGTAATTTACGAGAACCATTGGTTAGTCTAACGTCATTTGGAGTTTACTGTTCAGATAACAATAATAAAAAGTTTTAATTATAAAGGAAATTTCAAAAAATTATGACATCATTAATTTAATAATTGAAACATATATTATGTAGGATTATTTAAATAGGATTATAACAAACATGAACAGAAATGTTAGATTTGATAAAATTGGTTAAGTAAATTGGACCGCGCGTAAACTTAATTAACCGAACTTATTGTAAACTGAAAACTCTATATATCGAGCAATCTGATGTCTTTACTTATTGGAAATATGTCCGCTTTCATAATTAAACCAATCACGCTTCCTATAGCTGTTCTTAACTAATAATTGTTAAGCCTTTGTCACCAAACTTATTGTTCATATTTAAATAACGAGGTTTTTATATATAAATTAATATTAGACGTTTCCCTAAGTTTAATATTAGAAAATGTATACAAGAAAATGTTATAAAGATCTGACTATTAAAATCAAGGAAAAGCTTTTGGTAATTTATAAAGTTTCCCAGGGAATTTTGTACTTGCTTTAATGTATGAATAGCTGCGCGTTAGCGCAACTTGCGCGTTGCTGTCAAAAATTATATAAAAACGTGCGCATATTTTAGTGCAAATTTACAATGAAAATTGTGTGCCATTACTTTTTGCAGTTTCTATTAGTGGCACTCTCATTTGAGATTTAATTAGTTTGACAAATTAAATTTTAGAGAATAATTCATTGTGGAAAGCATGTTTGTACATGCTTGCACTTCCAATATATAATTTATTCATAGATAAAAATAGGTTCCTTTAGAATGCAAAATGTTTATACTTTTCAACTTGAATTATGATAAAAATTAAAGCATGTAAGTACTTAAATAATAAAACATACAGACATAAATCACGCCTATTTCCCAACGGGGTAGGCAGAGACCACGTCCTTCCACCTGCTACGATCCTGGCATACATCTTTCGCTTCTTCAACATTCATTAATCTTTTCATAAACATTTTCTTTTAAAATATTACATTACATTTTACAAATCAGATTTTACTAAAAATGACACATAAATTTATTGAATACATTAAGTACGCCTTACTCACATGTAGGTCGATTCAATTATCCAAATGGTAACGGAAACAAGATAATATAATAAAGAGAAAAAAACCTTTATTTACTTTAACTAATTCTAAAAACGAAACGAACGATTTATTCTTTCGAAAGTTATTTTATATTACAGAATAGTAGTGAATAAACTTTTGTATTTTACTGTAAGTTTTATAGAATTGGTTTAGTCAAATATTAAAGAAAAATCTCTAGAGAAATTGCTTTTTAATCGAATGAAGTATTTACTTACCCTCGAGGCAAGTGGTGCTTGATGAACGGTGGTAGCTCGCGGCCTCGCCGCTCAGCCTCGCGACTACAACTGATTTTCCAGCGCGAAAACTTCCCTCGAACGCGTCATCACTCACCCCATTCCAACGCTGGCCAATCGTTTGACAGCAACAGCAGCGAATCCACCCGGTTATATCCGAGATTGTCCGAGTACTTGGGGTGGTGATTGGGTCTTTCAATCTAAAACGTTAATGCATATAGAAAGAAAACAAGTGAGATGTAAGCCACGTCGACGCCGGGCAACAGGTAAAAGGCTTTAAACAAATGTACTTTTGTATGCCGCAATATTAGTACGCTTATTCTGAAAAAAAGACTTAAACGTTTATTGAGCAAATAAATGAATGATTATCTTATTATATCTATTTACTGGTGTAAATTTTTTGTTGGATACAGTTGTCCGACAGAAAAATAATTAATAATTTACGGTGCTTAAATCTAATAATGAATAACTGATCAAAGGATTCGTGGAATCGAGTCTTAAACAACAGAATATTGTTTGAATTCACAATATTTCCTTTAATCTGAGTGTAAGATACACAAGGAACACAAAGGCGCAAATCTCAAGACACAAAAGTTTGTCACCCGCTAATTTCGGCTTGAGCTGTGATTCGAAATATGGAATTGAAACTTGTTGTTCGTCTTATTACACAGTGTAGAGTGTAGTGTTGTTGTTGTCGACGCAACCGGAAGGTACTATTTTAATAAGAACATATTACAAATTAAAATTAATTTAACATTCGACCACAAAGTCATCTTGGACCGCGCAACGGTGGTCACCCGTCGGTTACTTTAAAGATAAAAATGCTTATTATATTATTTGCACGGAACTCTAATTCTTTTTCTAAACTAAAAGTAGTATAAGTTACTCCTTATAAACAGTTAAAATCCCGTCAAAATCGGTCCAACCGTTTTGGAGATTACCCGGAAAAAACAAACAGGCATCCAAATATTTTAAAATTTGTTTTTTTTTTTTGTTATAATTACCGTATATAGTTATATATGCATTTAGTAAAAAGCTGTTATTTTTACCATCAGACACTAGTCCTGGAGTGACTGACTCTCAATTGCAGCTAATGGGCTCCCCTATAGGTGCTTGGCGACAAATTTTCAACTTGAGGGACTGGGAGGGGGTGGGGGAACCGAACTAAGCGGACTTAAAAAACCCTTTGCTATGGTTTAGTCACAATGTTTTCCCTTCATAGAAAGCTTAGGCTCATTGTAGGATTCGAACTTACGTCGTTCGACGCGGTGTCCAAAAATGCTACTACTGAGCCACACACTTGAAATGTGTGACTCAAGATTTACAAGTTTTAAATATATTTTTTATAAGATACAAATAAAAAATCATTTGTACTTAGTAATTTAATTTATCTGTTATCAAAAGGAAAAAGAGAACTTTTGGTGAAATTGTCAAATTATGTATTACCTAATTTACAATTCTAATTATTTGTGTACAGACTGGAGAGGGACTGAATTAAATTTTCATTTATTCGAGGGCCAGGTTTTTATTAATTGGTGTGAGGATGATGCGATTTATATTCTTTTCTGACAAATTTTAACACCTTTATCTCTCTTTTTCATTAATTTTTTGATATATTCAACGATAAATTATTGCATGATGAAATATTTTATAAAATATAAATATCTAACTAAATGGAAAATCATCAATAATTCAAAAGGGTTCATGATTATATTTGAATACATATGAAATTAGCGTTTTATATGCAAAAAGTAAAACGAAAAAATATATTACGAAATTATACATTTAATCAATCGAAATATGTACCGTTATTATCTATGCACTTTCGCCATTTTATAGCTAGTTCATTGATTCCATTGCTGAAAAAAATTGTGGAAGCGAGTGTCAATAAAATCTTTGAAGGCGGTTTGGACAACCTCATCGGAATTGAATTTTTTTCCTTGCAAGAAATTGTCTAAATTCCGAAAAAAGTGGTAATCTGTTGGAGCAAGTTCCGGGGAGTATAGCAGGTGTCAGAGACATTCCAACCGCAGTTCCGCTAATTTAGCAATTGTCTGTCGTGAAGTATGGGATCTAGTGTTGTCCTGAAGCAGTAGCGTGCTAGAGAGATTGATCAGTCTTGGTTGTTTAACAGCTAGATTTTCCATCATGGTTTGCAATTGTTGACAATACAGATCTACCGTTATCGTCTGGCCAAATCTTAGGAAGCTGTAGTGTATGACACCAGCATAGGTACACCAACCACCAGTATCTTTTTCTGAGTCAACTTTTGCTTGAGACAGAATTTCACCGCTTCTCCTGGGTTCAACCACTGTGATGAGCATTTCCGATTATCGTAAAGGATCCATTTTTCATCACAAGTAACAATACGATTCAAAACTCCTTCGTTATTGTAATGGTTGACTAATGTAATGCAGCATTCAATGCGTGTTTGTTGTTGTGCTTCAGTCAATTCATGCAGTACCCATTTCTCGAGCTTTCTCACTTTTCCAATTGGTTTCAAGTGAATTAAAATTGTTTTATCACTCACATCGAAGCCTGCTGCTAACTCTGGTGTGGTTTGCAATGGATTCGCTTTCACAATCACCTATAATTTTTCATTATCAACTAGGATCTTCAGCCGTCCTTTGGGGTTTGTTTCGTAGGTCAAAATTTCCAGAACGAAATGTTGGAACCAAAAACATAACGTGCTTTCTTTTACAGTAGTTTCCCCATACACATACTTAATCATTCGAGCTGTTTCTGCAGCGCTGATGCCACGGTGGAACTCATATTCCTAAATAACGCGTTATTTTAAGTTTTATATTTTGTTATAAGAACGATGTCAAAGAAAAATCAAATGGTGTGAAAACAAATGAATCACTTAATTCGAAACACAAATTCACAAGCCTAAATCTGAAATAATTTTGAATTTGAAATTCCTAACCAAACGCCAGATATTTGAGATCAAAGTGGCCAGTTCAACAAAACGCCAATTTCATTTAAAAGGACCTAATATTATATCTAAGTATAGTTAGTCTAGATATTAATTTTAAAATCTATTAGTAGACTAGGTGGCCCGGCAGATGTTATGCTTTACTGCCTTTGTACTTACTGCCTTTTCCGATAGTCAATAATCTGACCTACATACATATTCCGTGTATAGCTACCGAACCCGAGTTTTTCCTAAAAACTTTTATTTGTACTAAATTTTTCCTAACCTAACGAACACAACAAAATAAGAATTAGTTATGCATATCTAACGTTCAAATCGAGAAAGGAATCCATAAGGTCCTGAGTTCATAAAAAAATTTCCGTACCCTTATAATTCTTGTTCAGACTATTATAACTCACATTTTTAAAAAGCCAAAATCAATTTTATAGCTAAATCGGTCTAGGTCTAACATCGAACAAAATTTAATTTAATTTATATAGATGCTTGATAAAGGTAATGTAACGTATGATATATCTATCTCTTAATAGTGAACAAAAGCTTTCGGTAGCATTTTAAGCGAATTGTGTGCACGGAAGATTGTGAGATTTCGCATGGTTAAAGTTTATATGGAGAAGAAGTGCAGAAAGCTCAAAAAATTATATAATATCTGTTACATTAGTAACAGTTTTAATATATTAATATTAAATTAAATAAATGACTATTGCGAATCCTCACACGACCAGTGTCATTGAACTTAGACCCCCCAAAATATTAACATTGTCACTCAACGAAAAGTGACAGCAAGTGATGTAGTTAATACTTATTGTTTACTTTAACAGAAAATAGTCTATGATCAGAAAGTCGCAGGTCGAATTTCGAGCTTAGAGCGATCGCTATAGTACTAGCGCTATAGTACTATAAATCTGTAAGTCATGTCTGTACATGTAATATTTTTCCAAATTGCCCGATAGACATACTATTTAAAGACTAATCACGAATATGCCCTTAAAATAAATTTTGTCTGTCTGTTTGTTTGTGTGTCCGGATTTAACTCAAAACGGTTTGAACGATTATTATGAAATTTTGTACACGGGAATCTTATTGCAATGGTTATATTGATGGGCTATAAGAATTTTCAATAATACTTTTAGAAATAGTTTAAAAAAAGTCTTAAACGATCTTGATGAAATTTTGTATACGGAAAGTATCACTTATTTCATAATAGATGGGCTATAACAATTTTCAATATTACTTTTAAATATTGTAATGAAAGAAATTTCAAAAAAAAAAATTTTTCATCATTTTTCAACCGATTCGCATCTATTTTTGTAGATGGGATGAATACGTCATTCCATAATTGATAGGGTATAAGAATTGTCAACAATACATTTAGGCATAGTAAATAATATAGTAAAAGATTTGATGAAATTTTGTACACGGGAAGTATAATATGTCATTCCAATATCGATAGACTATATGAATTGTTAGTAATATGAGTAAATAATTACTGCGTAAAAACGCGTGTAGAGCCGTGGGCATACCGCTAGCTAGATTATAATATGTTTAATTCTTGACCACAGTAGCGGTAGCTAGACATAATCTTAGTTGTAAACTAAATCTTGGGTTTCGACTCACATATCCCCAGTAAGCCAGGCTGTGCTGCCATTTGAATGCTTCTCCAACGACCACGAATTAGTATGCGCACTTCATTCGGACCACTAGCCCCAGCGGACCTCAAAAGTCTTATTCAGTAGCTCATAAATTATGCTTTCAATTTATTTTCATTATATTTAGCCACTACATTTAAACATTTATAATTGTTATGAAAATGGTAAAAAAGGTTTTGGATTTTTTATATTATATATGTATTTACTAGCTGTGTCCGCGGCTGCGCTTGTGTGGACTACAGAATGCCGTCAATCATTTCTTAGGATTTATTTAGCGTAAGCTATTTAAGCGCCCCAAAATGGTCGTTTTTCTGAATTGATTTTTATTTGCGCGAAACCCTAATTCTTTTCTTAAAGTAAAAGTAGCCTAAATTATTCCTTATAACACCAGCTATCTACCAGCGAAAGTCCCGTCAAAATCGGTTCAACCGTTTCCGTGATTACCTGAAACAAATAGACAGACACAAGAAAATTAAAAAAAGTTGTGTTTGTTTATAAGTACCGTATATAATTTCTCATGCATTTAGTAAACAGTTGTTATTTTGACGTCACAAACAGACACTTCAATTTTATTTATTTGTACAGATGTAATAAAAAAAGGTTTTACTTACTTCGAAAAAAGGACTCTCGCTCAAGTATTTTTTATGCAAATTACAATATAATATTTAACTATAATTGTACTAAACGTGATTAAATGCCAATGGTTTAAACGAGTGAAGGTAATTTTTGGAAATTATAATTGTGGATTAATAGGGTCTTAACAGAATAAACCTCCAACGCGGTTCAATTTGTAAGCGGGATCTTGGGATACGTTCATTTTGTGTATTACAGAACTAGCACGGAATCATAACGGAGTCGTCTATATTATGTAAATACTGATTCGAATATATATTTCTGCAAATACATTCTGTTTCTACTTCGTTCAGAATATTATAATGAGACCGTATTTAAAGTTACTACCTGAGAGTTTTCGGCGGAATCTTGATTCGCCATGTTGTAGTTTTAATTACAAGCTTTTATTTAATTTGACTTGTTTGTATGGCTCTGGTGAAGCAGTAAAAGCCGTCTGAGGCTTCAGGACCCTTAAGGCTAACAGTATAGTCAGATCGAAAAAAATTAGTATGGCTCAAATCTTGCAACTGGATTTTAAAATGGATGAAAATGCAGGTTTAGATAAGAGACGTCAATCTAAATCTAATATGTTTGATTCCAAAATATGACGGACCTGTTATTTTTATGTACCCCCGAATCAAATGTATCAAATGAATGGGTTTGCTGAGAAGAATACGATTTTTTTTATATAATAATAAAAATAACTTTCAATAATTCTAAAAGCTTGCGCATAATAATGCGCATGACATTTACTGTAGTTTAAATACCTCTTTCTGCCTTTTTTATTTGCGCTACAAGCTTTAAAAATCATTGAAACTTGATAAAAGTTTTTTTTAAGTTTATTTTATTAATAAAAAAATTTTTATTCATTAACATAGGTGCCATTTTCCTATATTATGTAATATTCATGGCATTTTGCGTGATATAGTTAGTTTGGTTGTTGTGCATAAAAGAAAGATAATTATAAATATAATCTGGAATTATGCATATTGAGATGCCACATAAACTACCTAGATAGATCTAACAAGGGAGTCTCCGTCTTATTGGACGCACTTTGAATGTTAGAAAATTCTACAAAGGCTTGGACACAGTCAAGTGTTTTTTGCGACGCCAAATCAAAATGAAGAAAGTTACTACCACAAAATTAGCTATATAATATAAATTCATTTCATCAAATATAACAATAATTAATTATATGGATTACCATTGATACGTATTAAAGAGGGGTACACATATTATTCAATACACCATAGACAAGGTGTAACACCAGTCATAGGGGCAGGTCTACGCGTGTCGCGTTCAGGGACCAGCCGGTGTATATCCAGAGCTCCTTGGAGGTAGAGGGTTTTAAGGTCGGCAACTTGCTAGTGATATCTAAGTTATTACAAGGTCGATAGGCTATGGTAGCCGGTTACCATCCGGCGGGCCGTACGCATGTTTACCACCTTTCTTGTATAAAAAACCATGATCATGGTGATAAATCCGTCATAGTTACTGTCTTTTGGAGTTAGCCAGTACAGCCAACGGCAAAGTGGTTTGTAGGTTGGCAAAAATAAACGACGATGAATTGCCGATTAGTTGTTTTTCGATTGTACTGTGTTTCTCAGCCATTAGGTAATGTGCAGTAGTAACTTTGACGTGCTAGCAAAAAAACTTAATTTTTTTGTATCCAAGTAATGAAATACGGTCTGAATATTTTATTATGTCTAAAAAGTTTCAGAACAAGTACAAAATTTACTTTTCTCCAGTTTGCCAGATGCTTATAAATATGTATTAAAAAAAAAAACAAGTTTTCAAAACATTTTGTTATCTGGAATAAAAGTGCATACGAGTACATAACATATTGTATCCAGAAGGCATGTAAATGCCTAAACATGTTTATACGACAGCCAACACGAAGTTTCTAAGTGGGCTCTTACGTATCTTGATGTAGTTTCCCTTATCGTAGGCGCGGTTAGCATTGTTCCCATTAGAACTAAAGCTCGACCGCTATCTAGAATATTCAAACGTACATGCGTTTAGGAATTTCTATAGTTATAATATATTTTTTATGTATTCAATTCGGAAATTATTAAAAATGAATGAATTATGAAAATTTGGGTGATGTTATCGATAGTCAGTTTGCTGCTCCAAAATAACTTATTTTAGTAAACACTAACAAAAAGAGCGCAAATTATAGTTTTTATAATCGAGTTCTAGTGTCAGTTATATTATTTCTTTTATCCTTCTTTTGTTGTAGCAAGACGTAGCAAACAACACGTTACACAGTTATTTTTTTGCCAATTTAATTATTTGCTAATGCTAGTTATATATTACCTATATTCCATAATTTGCTATTGTAATTACGTTACATACGTTAAAGAACTTTAGATATTTTTTTTGTAGATTATTTTATAATTAATTGTATTGCTCTAAATCAGCCTGTTTCAGACTATTACTGGTTAACAGCATTTTCAACATGTAGTCATAATTATATTTTACAGACATGTAATTAAAAAGTTAAAAAATGCTCCACGTATCTATTATTATGGATGATTATATTGTTGTCAGCTCGTTTCGCTGAGGGATTAAAAAAAATCCTCTGTCGAATTCTAAGATATTGTCGACTTCTATACTAAGTATCATTATACTCCATCCAGCCGTTCAAGTGTAATTAATGGTTAAATATTCAGACAGACTTACTTTCGCTTTTGTAATATACTGGTAACTATCCCCAACTTCGTTTGCGTGAATCTTATTATATTAAGTGAGCATGTCTTGTATATATATATGTAATTGGTTTCTCGGAAACGGCTCCAACGATTTCGATGAAACTTTGCATTTAGACTTATATTCGAAATTTACCTAAATAGGTGTTTTTCTTTTTTTATTTATAAGACACCGAGCTCAGCTCCAGATGTTTACAATAATATAAAGAATGAAAATAGCCTATATTTATACATATATTACTGTACTCAAGAAAAATGGTAGCTCCTTATTAGTGAAATATTTTTTTAAATTCGATCAGTAGTAGTTCGTGAGGCTACCCCATAAAATTATTCTGAACAACTTTATTTCTTTATAATATAAAATAGTAGTATAGACTACATAGCTGTTGCCTGTTCTCTTTGCTGGACGATATAAAATAAAAAAAGTATCCTATATCCCATTACACGGCATTATCAATGTATATACCTAATTAAAATCCATCCAGCTGCTTAAGCATGATTGTATTAGATTGATTTGTATCAAAGTCGTTTCATGAGACGTCAATAACTATTTATTAACTACTAATTGAATTCCGCTGTTTAATACTTCATCCATGACGTGAAGATGATTATTTATTATTAAGATGATGAAAATAGACCCGATACCAGTTTGTAGGGCTGGAAGGCAATTTAAAAATTTGTCTTGAAGCCGACGCGACGCCTAGCTGCCTGTATTATAATATTGTGGTGGGATATGCAGGGCGCCGCGCCCGCGCCCGATGTACCACCCCTGTAGCCCCGCTCTTGCTACGAGCTACGACGCTACGAAAATAGCTACGGTATCGTTTTATACTTTTATGACAATAAATTATACTATTCAGTAATTATTTATTATATTTTATAGTAGCATGACTAAGTGACGGAATTGTTCCCTACGGTAATCACGGTACAATCCAAAAACAGTGACGACAATCGATAAATTAACAATCCATAGTCAGTCGCCGCTGTATACCTACCTACCTAAATAGAAACTGAAATGAAATGAAATTTTATTTAACTAAATTACATTGTACGTATATTCTAACAATGGTCCCCAAATTAGGCATGTCTGTGTCTTGGGCACCTTTCATACCAGTTACCATGTTATACTCATAACATTACATTACATATCTACTATACATATACATATTAACCGAATAAACAATATGACGGGCTTTTCGCCATATGCATAGAAGTCCCCAATCACTCGGAATGTAGAGTTATCTGCGCGTGGTGAGGTTGGTATGGCTGTTCCGAGTCCTAATATGTGTTATTTGACGGCTTTTACAGCCTAAATAAATTATAGTTTTTAAAAAACAATGTTATTAAGATCTATTTCCCTAAATCCTATACAAATATATACCTTTGCATTAGCCTTCTCACGCTTTATATTATTTATAGAAAGCATTTCTATTGAAAGAATTTTCCCAAAAAATGTGTTGTCATATTTGAACGTTATTTGAAAACAAATACAAACGCTTATACTATTTGTTTATAATAAATATATTTTTAATGAAGGATAAATCATTACTAAAATTACTTGAGCTCTGAAAAGTAAGGAGCCTGAACTGTACTCAAAACAATATACTATATTTTAAATATTTATTTATATTATACAGTACAATTATTATATTTCAGTTTAATACAGTATTTACTAATATATCGTGTCTATTGGTTCGAAGTTCTATGAGTTTCCTGCGGCGAACGCAGACCGGGATACGCAAAGTTGACTTGATTGGAAACCCTATTCCATATTTATTATGGGTTTATTTTGTCATGTTTATCAACACAATGTCGATCTATTGCTTTGCGACATTAAGCAGATATCAAAATTGAAAAAGGCTCATCCAACTAAAATAGCTCGCTGGGCTATGTTTATTACAGAAATTATATTTAACAATTTCCCACTTCATGATTATCAAGTAAATAGATGTTGTAAGTTTCATTAAACAATTAAAGGACACGCAAACCGTGCATAGCAAAGACAACATTGAAAACTAACAAATTAGAAGTAATGTAATTATAGATAATGCAATTGAAAATATTGATATATTAATATTTCAAGATCAATTTTGTTTTGTTACTAAAGCTTCTTTTTACCCCTTATCCCACTTAAATAGGGTCCGCACAACATGTTTTCCTGTTCCACCTTACTCTATCTACTGTTATCCCAGCATTCACACCTTTTATACGCATATTATTCCTCATACAAACCATCCATACCTTCGTCGGTCTTCCTCTGCTTCTATATCCGTTTACCTCCATACTTAATTATAGTCGTACAAATTCGTGCGCGACCGTCCTATGTGATACAAACGTTGGCGGGGACAAGGTAGCACGTCATTACGTCACTATACATATTACACTAAAGTAAACAGTATATTATATCAGCAGTGTTCTTGAAATTATTACTTAGAGCAGCTCGGTAGATAAACACGCACTAGGGCTGCCCTCTGATTGTGTTTCTTGAGTTACCTACTTACGTATTTGATAATGCTATATTAACTTGTTATTATTATCTTACTGCTTATTTTGTAAGTTTTAATAAAAAAAAAATCTATTTGGGTTTTATTTCTAGTTTCAAAAGTTTTTGTGAGTTAGTAAGAAGGGAATGTACAATTTTTTTTAAATAAAACTATAATTGTTTTGTTAGTTTAATAAATCAAAAACAAAAAGTCTTCGAAGTACGTAATATAATATTTCGTCATTAATTGTAAATTATGATATTGCGACGCACTCGCGACTATTATTTACCGAAATTTACAAAGATTTCGAAGTACGTCATTTTGACCGTTTTATTAAGACGTTATACTGTTTACTTTAGTGCAATGTGACTACGCTCTTATGTCACGCAATTGCATGCGTTTCCCTTCGTCGCTAAACAACCCATTTTTTTTTCTGACTGTCTATACTGTTAACCTTAGGGGCACTAGAAACTATTATACTAAAGCTATTATGTATGAATTGGAATTATTTCATAAATATATTAATTATTACGATTAGGTACATAAATAAGTGAATTTTTAAAATAACTTATAATTGTTTCTTCTATACATATCATTAATTTGTAGTGTTTTGAAAACCTTCTACTTGTAACTTAAAGATTTTGGATGTGAGAGGTTTAGAGGGAACACTCTTAATGTTGGGTCGAAAGTCTATCAACAAGAGAACAGCATGACTTGAAGACGGTGCGATACCCGTGCTTCGTTTGAAACAAGACGTTAGAATAGTTCATGGACAATATTTAAATATTCTCTTTATTTTATAAAAACTTTAATCTCTTATCTTAATTTATTTCTATATACATTTATTATAATAACGTAAAATATTCAAGGGGGCATACATTAATATTATATAATGAAGGAAGGAGTAACGTAAAACTTACATCGCATTGTTAATGCAACAAGAATAACATTGTTTTTATCTACTTTGAATCTGTGTAATGCTAATGCTTTTCGGAATTTCTGTCTAATAATTAGGTAAATACTGTTAAGATTTAGTACAATTACATTTAATGGGTAGTAAAATTTTCATTATAAATGTTTTTTTATGAACATAACAACAGAAATTTAGTTTAATTAACCTACCTTGGATACATAAAGCAATTTATGTGTTCAACTATCGTGGTATCCGTGAATTTCCTGGAGTGAAAGGATCATGCGCTTATATATATTATAGTGTTTAGATTGTGTTGTGCTTACCATGAGGGACAGTACTGTCAATGTGCCGATCTATTAGAAAAATATATTTAAATAAATAATTTTTTTTCCGTTGAATTACTACGTTCTGATTTCATTCCGATTTAATATCTGAACAAACATATATCATGTATTCTTTTAATTACAATGAATGTGAGTAAGGTTATCATTGGAGTAAATATGTGGTAAGGGATAATGAGCGAGTAAACTAGCCGATTGCATAGCGGCTGAATGCGCCCGGAAGCGTTGTTAAAGGCGTTATTATCCGGACGGTCGCGCTGCCAATAAATCGTCTGCAGAGCGCTCTTTCGATTATCTTCAAATCTTCATTACACCGACATATGCTCTCATGCCTCTAAAAGAAAAATTAAGAGTTTATATATTACTATGTGGTATTAGAAAGATATTGGTGTACTATTTGATTTATTACTATTTAATAAAAATAAATAAAAATGTGTACGTTATACATTTTTGTTATATAAATATAGATAAATGCAGCAACTCGCAACTTCGTGCAAGTTAAGTATAATATAAAAATGTATACAATTAATAAAATGGAAATGTATGTTTGTAATTTTAAAATCACTTTTTACTAAATGCATATCTATACCTAATACTTATTAATATAATAAAAATCTGCTTTATGATTTTTGTTTCTTTCTTTAATTGTTTAAACACGCCAATCCCTGTAACTACTAGTCGGATTCGAAAAATTATTTTTGCATATAATATAATGAAAAATTAAAATAATTTGTACTTGTGCGAATTATTATGATAGACTTATTGGCGGTGCGGTGTATGTCGGATAAAATTAACGCGGGTGAAACCATGTGACAAAACTAGTGAAAATACATACGACAGGTACTTATAAGAAAATACCAATTTTTAATTTTTTTTATCTGCTTTCTGTTTGTTTGTCCCAAGTAATCTCCGAAACTGTTGGACTTTAAGTTACATACATACATAAATCACGCCTATTTCCCAACGGGGTAGGCAGAGACCACGTCCTTTCACCTGCTACGAACCTGGCATATACTTCTGTCGCTGCTTCGACATTCATTAATTTTTTCATGCAGGCTCGTCAGTTTAGAGTACTCTTGACCTTACCTTTCTTCAGAACGTCTCCGATTTCATCGATAAATGTTCGTCTAGGCCTTCCTCTTTCAACGATTCCTTTCATACTATCATCATAAATTTGTTTAGTCATTCTTCTTTCATTAATCCTCTCAACATGCCCAAACTATCTAAGCATCCCTTTCTCAATCCGTTTGACTATATCTTCTTTCACATCACAAAACTCTCTACAAAGCTCTCTTATCACACTATTTAACTAACTAACAAAGCTAGGCTACTTTTATTTTAGAAAATGAATTAGAGATCCACGCTAATAAAAATAACTTGGGTAATACGACGATTTTGGGACCCTGAAATGGATTACGCTTAGTAAACGATAAGAGATAATATATATTAAATTAATGTAGTACATACATAATTGTAGATATTAAAAATACCTACAAAAAATCAGCAAGACCATATATATGTCTACCTTCTAAGGTTTATTCACAATAAGCATTTTTGTCTTTAAAATAACCAGAAGCCCCCCACTTCGCCCACGTACCAGATCGACGGCATACTGTAATCCACGCGAGCGCAGCCGCGGGCTCAGCTAGTCGATAATAATAAAAGAAAAAAATTAATAATAAAAACAAAAAATGTAAACCATTGGACTTGAATAACAAGGTGAAGCAGAAAATAACTTGAATTTCAAATACGGAAATTCAAAATGTAATTTGTACAAGCTACTTACGTGCTTAGGATTGAACATTGCAAGAAAATTCAGTCGACATGTTTTAAACTTTATGAGCATTGGAAGTTCTTTTCAATATAAAACTTTTAATGAAACACGGTTCTTGATCTATAATACACGATGTACAGAACATACGTAATCTGTATTTACGTTAAAATATTGATATTTTCAATTTAAAAAATAGTAATTAAATAAACTTTGTGACATATTGAAGTATATTTCGGTCAAAATTAAATACTTATTTCATTTATGTTAATGTATGCTTTTTGTTTTTATTATATTGTGACAGAACATATTATTATTAGCAGATTTACTATTCATTAAAAAAATACTTTAAATAGCTGAGCTAAATCACTACTTAGTAAAGTGGCTATTAAAGTTTCTCTTTATCTTACGAGATATATGTAATAATATTTTTTCTCCTTCACCGTTTGTTTGCGAACATTCACTAAAATTATTAGCCTAGATAAAAGAATAACTTTAACATTCATACAGCCGTTTAAAAGTTCTCCCGCCGATTGTTTTGCAGGGTTCATCTAACTTCAGAAAGTAGTTAGAGGAGTTTTATTCAAATGGTGGTTGAAGCAAGTGACAAACGCGTCTACCGGATATTGATTTAAAGGACCAAGTGAAACTCACTTCTGCACTTCCGGGTGCAGACACGGATACACAACCACATTAGTTCTGTGTCCTCTTAGTAGTTAATTTTGCTTGAAAGCAATTTTATGATGTTACCGCTTGTGATAGAAACTTAATTATACTGTTAGAACATCCGGTGCATCGTCGACGACGGTTTCACATTTATAAATTTCTAGCTTAATGTCATTCAAATATTGCATTAATTTAGTTCCTTTCTAAATAAAGTAATAAATAATTTTTAACTATAAGAATCAATAATATATATAGTTTATATAAATAAAAAATAGAACTAACAAGCTTTACAAGATATTTTTTAAGATAGAAGAAAACCAACATCAATGATTTTGAGAAGATTCTTGGTGTATCCTCTTTCCAACGAAAAAATAATTATCCAAATCGGTTAGAAACAAGGAAGTTATGGCTGTACATCCATAAAACTATACATTCGAATTGAGTAACTTCTGTCTTTTTTTAAGTCGATTAGAAATAAGAATATACTCAAATAAAATATTTCTGAAACGTAAACATAAGTCTAGTATTCACTGAATAGATGTCCAAAGAACTTAGGGTAAGTTCGACACTTGTAACATTACTGCATAAGTTGAATTATTTTTTGGCAATATTATTAATAATTAATGTTTTTTTATATATTTTAGGTACTATTCTGCAATTTGCACATGTCAGCCGCATCGTAGTATAACCCCTATTACATAGTACATAAATAATGGTTATACATTTACACGCTCCTTTGCTAAAAAAGAGCACCTAAGGATATTTACGTACTAAAGTGGATTTCAGTTAATTAATTTGAATGTAATTGTTTGACGTAGTCTATAAACTTATAATCGTGTAAATGAATATGGGTGAAGTGATTTTTGGCAATTCTTCATACATTTTCGATGAATTCCATAAAACCGATGTACACGTCCAAACAATAAGAAGAGGTCAGAAATAAAGACAAGAAGATTTTTTTAGTTTTTTTAATTAGATAAAGTTACAAATGTGGAAAACTAATAACGAGTGTGACCTCCTCTTGACAAAATCAAGGCTAGAATCTTTCTGGGCATGCTTTTACGATATTTTTAATAACGTTTTGAGGAATACGTTCCCACTCTTCTGTATTGACTCTTTTTAGCTCCCTGATGTTTTGTGGAGCAGGTTGCACTGATCTTACTCGATCTCTTTACAACATCCCAGACATGCTCAATTGGATTTAGGTCAGGACTTCGAGTTGGCCAATCTAACCGATGCATTCCAACTTCTTGCATGTACGCTTCCACGTCGCTAGAACGACGAGGGCGAGCATTGTCGTCCATAAAAATGGAATCTTCCTCAAGAGCAGTCAACGCAAGCTGTGGATGTGGAATTAGGACTTCCATTATGTACCGGTGTGCATTTAATATTCAATTTTCTGTGAAACCTGACTCCGTATGCCCCGTTGAATTAATTGCTGCCCAAACATAACGGAGCCTCCGCCATATGGAGTGATTTCTTAGAAATGCACTTCAGCATAGTATTTCCATGATTTTCGTAGTACTTGTCGGCGTCGGTCCTCTGCACACAAAGAGATTCTAGCTTCATCAGAAAATAATACTTTTTTCCAGTCTAACAGAGTTCATGATGCACAGTTTCATGCAAACTGAAGTTGAGCAACACGGTGCTGAAGGAGTAATTTAGGGCCCCGGGCCGAGCGGTAATTTCTGTTATTGGCAAGCCTCCTTCTGACCATCCACAAGCTAACTTTTACTTTTCTTACTTTTTCAAGGCTCTTTAGGTCCACACTTGACACCTTATGATTCCACAACACCTAACTCACCAAAAAGCGACCATCTCGTGTATCGGTGTATCGTTTTATTCCCGAACCTAGTCTTCTTTTGATCGAACCGGTGTCTTGATACCGTTGCCAAGTCCTTTGGACAGTTGAACAACTCACACTTAGCAACTGAGACACATAAGTTTGCGAACAACTTTCTTCAAGTAGGGCTATAATTTTACAGGCCCTTATCGCTTTATCAGTCACATCGGAAAGTGGCATTTATTGTAAAAATAAAGATTAAATTGTTTAATTTGCAGAAAATATCCAAAAAGTTTCGCACCATTAGTAAAGCAATTTTACAATATTTTTTTTTGTTGTTAATTTAAAAATTTCAATTAAATTAAATTTAAATTTGGAACGTAAGGAATTATGCCAGGATGCTTCAAATAATAATAATAATAATAAAACCTTTTTCTTGTATTATTTATTAAAGTAGAGAAACAAATTTAAAGTGCCCGTTTTATTTTACGAAAGGGTTTATTTAATAATACGTGCAATTAATTTCATCAAGCTCATCAGTGGACGTATCCCTTGATATACATATTATTGTTTTAATATGTTGACGTCTACTCTGTTCAAACCAAAGGCACCTATTCAGCCCTGCCTGATAAGTAAATAGTTCAGTTACTTTCTGATTTAAGATTACTGGATTACGCTCCTGGTGTGAGCTATATATTGTGATAGATAATTTTGGTTTCATCATTTGTCTTATTAAGTGCTTTTCATGATTCTGTCTCTACGTAGAAAACATTATAATCTGGAGCTACTTACAAAGTTAAATAATTAATCCGGTTATCAATAGAATTTAAATTCCAGGCATTCCGATGTCAATTTCATACCCTATCAATTAGATTTAATAGATAAACCCTAACATCCCGAATCAGTGTAATGCTCTCTAAACGTTTGATATGATATGAATAACATCAGAGGCCCTTTACAAATGGATGAGCCGCTCGCTGTACTAGTACATTCATAAACTAGGTAAATGTAGAAACAAATGGATGTGGTATTTTTATTAATATTCCAATTCATTATAAAAAGATATACATTGGCATGACTCATTTAAATTAATTGCTTGATATTTATTTGTGTTAATAACTAGCTGGACCGGCAAACGTTGTTCTGCCATTTCCAATAGTCAATAACTGGACCACATCGCAAACTATGGCGAATTAAGTATGGCAAGTATAGCAACTTTAAGGACCATGTCAAGCAAGTTTTAATGTGAAAAGGTTATTATAGGGTGGATCATTATGTGAATGATAGTGATGTCTGGAAGTGACTCCCTCTCTGTGCATCCACTAAAATGTTATTATTGTACCTGTGGCTATTTGTACAGGTGAGAAAAAAAATATAAACCTGATCGAGTTTCTTACCGGTTCTTCTCGATGTCTGGGACAATTTCCGAACCGGCAGTAGTGTTTTGACGTTCATAACGTGCCTTCTTAGGGCCTAAATTGAATAAAGAGGATTTTGATTTTGTTTTTGAATTTATTTTCCTGAAAACTGTTCCAGGACCATAACGAACAACACAAAATAAGAATTACGCACATCCATTATTCGACTGGTGAGTTATGGCCTTGAGTTTATAAAAATCCAATAGAAAAAAGTATTTCCAGTTTTTTAATGTAATTCTTTATTTCACATATGTGTATAATTGGTGAACTTAATGTTTTTCATGTTTTTCCAGTGCATTTTTGCATTTATGTAAGATGTGCATGTTTAGTAAATAAAATCTAGTCGATATTCAATTGCTCCAAGTAGAACCTACGTAGCGAATGCTTGAAGGAATCCTTAGAGTTGTCGAATTGGATGTTGATAACAAGCGAATTCCTCAGTCGCGCTGGTGTTACAGCGAAGGATCGGTCGTGAAAATTACTATGATGACTTAGTATATTGAGAATTAAAGAATTAGAATATTTTAGCTGTTTATTGTATGTATCTGCGAGAGATTGAAATAGTGTTTTGAAATATTTAGGAGATTTTGGATTATTAAGTATGCAGAAAAGAAGACAAACGATGACTACGTTATCGAATAGGTTGCCATTTCAACCTAGCTCAGTATTCAGATACATGATCAAACTTCCTAAAACGTAAGATGAAACGGATAAAGCTATTGAGTAGACGATCAAGTTTATTTAAGACATCTTCTGAGAGGTCCAAGTAAGCAATATCTGCATAATCCAGAAAAGGGAGAAGAAGGGTATTTACTAGGGATATCTTTGTATCAATAGGTCCAAAAATTTTCTAATACGTAAAATAACATATAATCACGCCTGTATCCCCGAAAGGTTAGGCAGAGGTGTACTAATGTACACCCACAGTTCGCCGAGTATGTTTTTAGGTCCCATGTAATAGGGGGCGAGCCTATTGCCATTAATCTGGCACAAAGCCAAACTCCGAGGCGCTACTGAGAATTTAATAGAAAAACCCAATAACACTCATCGAACTCAATCGAACCCAAGACATCCGTGATAGCAGTCGCGCTTACGACCACTAGGCTAACGAGGCAGTTGTAAATACAATGGTTTACAAAAATATTGGCCCTTAGTATATCTAAAAAAAACTGCGATAGCATATACACATCTATTTATACATAAGCCACATTATGGCATGGTATAGCCCCTTCAAGTTTTATCTTCGCGTTATAAGGTACCCTATGTCGTTCTCCAAGGTCCAATATATCTCTATTCATCAAAATTGGTTTGATGGTTTCTTCGTACAAACTTTCAGCTCCTATTTCACCTCTTAAATTTTTATTTTCACTACTTAAGGTAGCCTATGTTCTTCTCCATTGTCAAATATACATATCTCTATACCAAAATTCATGAAATTTGTGTGGCGACATCTCTCGCCACAACTGACGTACCTACAACGCACCTACATAGCGACATCTATCGAGCCTCATACGACGCTTCCTACATCGCGTTATAGAAATTAACTCAACAATTGAGTATATATACCTACAAGAACCCGACAACAACCCTTGGGCAGCTGCCCGCCAGACATAACACCCGTCTGGCCGGAGGATCCTCCCTTTTCTATGGCGGATAAGGAACTTTACTCTCTGTTCCTCACTTCCGCTAAATTTGGTTTGATGGGTTTTTGATACGAACTTTCATCGCCCATTTCATCACTTCCAATTTTATCTCGCGACAAAAAGTAGCCTATGTCCTTTCCGATTGTCCAATATATCTCTTTACCAACATTCATCAAAATTACTTGTTACTATATAATACTAAATTGTTACTTTCGCATTTATAATGTCAGTATCGATTATTCATTTAATTATGCTGTCATTCTCTATGGTGTCATTTACCAATAAAAATATGATTCATAACAGTAAATTATCCAACAGCAGAATAACGGCAACAGTTTATAATAATAAATTTTTGTAATGAACTCTCTTTCTCTATACCTGTAATAAATTCTCTCTCTCTCTCTCTCTCTATATTTGATTGATTGTTGTGTTGTCCGAAACTGTAAATTTTTTAACTTTATGTAAACTTTCAATCGTCATCATTTTACAAACCATAATATACAGTAAACTAAAGTTTTAGCCTATTTAACTGAACAGTTATTTTTATCATTTTTATCAAACAAATGTTCGACGTAATTTTTTAAATTGATATAACTTCTATGTTTATGAACTGATTGAAGTAAAACAAACACTAAATTTTAAGTCAAGCTTACCACAATATAGTGAAAACCGTATCCAAATCGGTTTAGCCGTTGCTGAGATTAGCGTGCACAAATGCATAATCAAACAGACAAAAATTGTAACTTGTAAAAATTGTAAATTGTTTTGGGTTGTATTGCGTTGATAAAGGATATTTTTCTCGTATAACTTCGACAGACAGACATCGATCAGTTACATTTTTATTATATGTATAGATATTGTTCAAATTCAATAATACTGTTTTATTATGGTTATACCAACTTTTATTTCATATTTCTCCTTAGAAATAAACACATTGATTTTACAAAACGTAAACAAATACATTTAGATGTATTAAAAAGAAAATGATAATTTTCAAGATTTTCTTATTTTATTTTATACAGGATGGTTTCAAAACACTAAGATTACTTACGTAATACTTGAACCAACCATTATTAAGTTACTAATTGAAACGGTACTCGGTATTTATACGACCTTGTTATTTTGAAATTTATAATAAGAAAGTTTTAGGTTATTTTCATGCTTCACAAATACATTTTTTTTAAATAAAATTCACCACCTACTCTTACAGTTACGTAGACCTAGTTGTTTTCACACACTTTATATGAAGTAACTAGCAATCAAGTTGTATACTGTTAGGACGTCAGTACTATCAGATTGACAATACAGCATGGAAGGTACTCTGATCTCACATATTGAGACCAAGGCGCTATACTAGGTTTTTTCCTTTCTGTTTTTTCCCGGACACATTTTATTAATACGTGTTGCATATTTTGAACTTTATTGCATTATTCACAATTAGGCAAACTAAGTTTTTACAAGCTTTTATTTAACTTGCTTCAGTCGTATGTACCCAAGAATGTAACATCAAAATCCAAAATTTGCAAACCATTTTTCAACAATTTCCTGGTATCCGATTGAGATGAAATTTCCATGACAATGCAATATTATTGTACCAAGGAGTGTTTGATGATGGAGTCAGAATGGAGTAACTGTATCTGTACTGTGAACTATATACTGCTTTCGCCTCTGTTCAATAATCAAAGATATCATTCTCCTGTAACTTTATACAAAAAAAATTATTAATAGATCCTTACGAAATTAGCGTTTTATATGGAAAAATTAAAACAAAAAAATAATATGAAAATATACATTTAATTAATCGAAGTATGTACCTACCATTATTATCTATGCACTTTCGCCATTTTATAGGTAGCGCATAGTTTCCATTGTTAAAAATTGTGGCAGTAACCACTAACTAATACACAAGCCTAAATTTGAAATAAATTTGAATTTGGAATTCCTAAGCAAACGTCAGATATTTGAAAACAAAGTGGCCAGTTCAACAAAACGCCAATTTCTTATCTAATGACCTTATATCTACTTTTTAGTTCGATAACCTAATTTTTATGACAATTTTTTTTACTGGTAAAATAATTATCAGTTATAACTTAATGATCGCCGACGAGCACGGTCGTTGGAAGGGAGGGGGCGGGACGGTGGACGCGATTCTCTCACTCGACAGATCACCTGAAAGTGTACCACTTAATAACTCACATCCTCTGCCGGTTCACTGGGCATTCGCTGGATCGTCACATATCTCTAAATATGGCCGTCGGAGCGTGATACGTGCTACACCGGTTAACGGATTATAATACCTCGTTTACCACTTTACCTGATTAAAAGGTAAATCATCTTTTACACTTTGTAGATACTTAAATCATTATATAAATGTAATTAAATGGGGGTAAACATTTTAAGTACCCAGTATGACCCGTAGGGGATATTAGTTATAATTTTTATTATAATTATAAAATAAAATAATCGTGTTAGTATTCCTTATTTAATTAGATAATAATGGGAGGTCATAGTGAAGTTTATTAAACTATAACAACGTAGGTGGAACTATCGAAGAGTTTAATAATATTCATTGAGCTCGGGCAATTTTCCAGGCGAACAGCTTCGCGTCTTTGATGAGCCCGGACTATCCAGAGAATAGTCAAATTGCCGAATCAGTTAAAGCTTTACAAATCTGCAAAGATACACCTCACCAATAATATTATCTGATTTTATAAAGAATCTTTAAAAGGGGTAGGTTAATTTATACCTCTCTTTTTTATTATGACTTTAACAGTCTTTAATTGTATAATAATAGGTCGGGGAGAAAGTGTTTTCGCATAACGTAGGTATAAACTTGTTATAAAATTTCTTTGCCTGTACTATTTGTATCTGGCTAGTTTTGGTACAATTAAAAATAAAATTTAAAAAAGTTGTTTAATTTGTTATTTTTTCTGTAAAAATGAGTGAATCTAATGAAGAAATTCGTTAATTTTTAAATAAAAAAGCAAAAATGCAACTCAAGCAGCGAAAAATTTTTGTGATGTTTATGGACCTAATGCAGTGTCAGTAAGAGTAGCACAAAGTTGGTTCAAACATTTTCAGTCCAAAAATATTGATGTCAAAAATGCACCTCGCTCTGGTCGCCCTGTTACGAATAAAATGGACGCCATTTTTGAAAAAGTGGAGAAAGATAGGCATATCAGTAGTTAAAAATAGTTGAAGAACTGGAAATTGACCAGAAAACAGTTTTAACACATTTGAAGAAACTTGGCTATACCAAAAAGCTCGATATTTGGGTGCCACACCAGCTCACTGAAAGAAACCTAATGAACCGTGAACTCATTTGCGATTCATTATTGAGTCGTAATGAAACCGAGCCGTTTTTGAAGAGATTGATAACTGGCGATGAAAAGTGGAGCACGTACGACAAGAATGTGCGAAAAAGGTCGTGGTCTAAGTCGTTCAAGCTTCATAGACTGTGGCTAAACCTGGGCTAACTCAAAATAAGGTGATGCTGTATGTATGGTGGGACTGGAAGGGCATTGTTCATTATGAGCTTTTATCGCCCGGCAAAACCATCGATTCGGATTTCTACTATCAACAACTGATGAGATTAAAGAAAGCAGTTAAGAGAAAGTGGCCGGAATTGATCAAGAGGAAGGGTGTGGTCTTTCATCACGATAACCCTTAACCACACACGTCTTTAGACACTCAGCAAAAATTAAGAGAGTTTGGCTGGAAGGTGTTAGTGCATCCACCATATAGCCCTGGACTTGCACCTTCAGATTTTCATCTTTTTCGGTCTCTCCAGAATTCTTTGGGTTCTGTAAGGTTAACATCAAGAAAGGACTGCCAAAACTATTTGTCGCGTTTTTTTGATCAGAAGTCCCAAAGTTCCCAAAGATCCCGAACGGGATCATGTCTCAACCTACAAAATTGCGGAAAGTCATCGAACAAAACGGCACATATAAACTATAAACTTTGAAAAAAAAGTCTTGTTTTTTCATATAAAAATGCGAAGAAACTTTTTCCCCGACCTAATATATATGCTTCCTTATCTTATTTAATGGCAACGCGTATTTATACATAATTTTGCCAATGTCACGAGGTTAGTGTATTTTTTTACCTTCAAAGTATATTCATTTTCCTTATTTGAGTCGCTAATACTAGGTTCTTACATATGAAATTAGCGTTTTGTCGTACTGACCACTTTGATCTGAAATATCTCCTATTTGGTTAAGAATTCCAAATTCAAATTTATAAATTCATTTAGCTGGTACATTTGAGTGTTGAAAAGTAATTCATTAGTTTTTTCCTCATTATTTTTTTCTTTGGCGCCGCTTATTACCGCACAATGGAAAACATGAAATATCGGTATATTTACGAGTACGAGTTTTATCGTGGCACCAGTACTGCAGAAACAGCTCGAAGGATTAATGATGTGTACGGCGCTGGTGTCGCAAAAAAAGTACGTTACGTTTAACGTTTTCGTTCTGGAAATTTCGACCTTCAGAACCAACCCCGTGGACGGCCAGAGACCAAAGTGGAAAATGAAGAATTAAAGGATATTGTGGAAGCGGATCCATCACAAAACATTTCTGAGATAGCTGCAGGCTTCGGGGTAAGTGATAAAACTGTATTAATCCACTTGAAGCAAATCGGGAAAGTTAAAAAAACTTGAACGATGGGACTTGCAAACACGCGTCGACTGCTGTGTTACTTTGCTCAACCGACACAATAAAGAAGGGATTTTAAATCGAATCATTACTTGTGATGAAAAGTGGATACTGTATGAGAACCGGAAGCGCTCGTCTCAATGGCTGAACCCTGGAGACCCAACCAAATCCTGCCCTAAACGAAAATTTACTCAGTAAAAGTTACTTGGGAGTGTTTGGTGGACTAGCGCCGGTGTCGTTCACTACAGCTTTCTAAAATCTGGCCAAACGATTACGGCAGATATCTATTGTCAGCAACTGCAAACCATGAAGGAACAACTAGCTGCTAAATAACCGAGATTGGTCAATCGCTCTAGGCCACTGCTGCTTCACGGCAACGCAAGACCACACACTGCACAACAAACAACCGCTAAGTTATATGAGCTACAATTGGAATGTCTGCGACATCCACCATACTACCTGGATTTTGCTCCAACAGATTACCATTTTTTCCAGAATTTGGACGACTTCTTACAAGGAAAAAAATTCAACTCCGATACGGCAGTCCAAACCGCCTTCAAAGAGTTTATTGATTCTCGCCCTCATGGTTTTTTTTAGTAAAGAGATCAATTAACTACCTATGAGATGGCAAAAGTGCATAGATAACAACAGTGCATACTTTGAATAATGAAATATATTTTACAAAAAAATAAATTGACTTTAAATTCCTCTCGTAAAAAACGCCAATTTCATATGTAAGGACCTAATACATCTAACATTAAATTAAACCGTTTAATATAATTATAGTTTTCATCTACCTAACAAATCTTCATGCAAATAATACATAATAATACAGTATTTATTGAGATTTAATAAATTACTAAGGTTTTACTTAAACAATAATAAATATATTTAAAAAAATTATTAATTAAAAAGTTAAATATCTGTATGATACTGAATCGTATTATATTTTTATATTATAAAAATAAACCCATCGAAACATTATCTTAAGTATGTTATAAGAAATTATATTATACGAAATAAGTAATTCAATGTGACGATGGCAGTTGATTTTGGTGTTGGTCAGTAAACTGCTTTTAGAGCAAACATTAATGTGTCATATTGAGTTTATGTTCTATATTTTCTGGTTTATTATTTTTTATATCATCTGCTTTAATCATACCCCTCTCTACAGTTGATTTCATAATAGAGTTCATAATATTTTGTGTTATCGAAGCGTGCACTTTCCAAATAATTAATCAAGTTTATTGATAATGTTTATAGTTTTTTTATTAAATATTTTGCGGAATATTTTGAAGGATTTAATTTCTGAATAATAATTTAGTACTGAAACCTTTGCTGGAAGTTAAAATCTATAGATTAACTTGTAATGCCTCGTGGCTCCTCACGCATTTATTACGCAGTAATTACATTCGTATATTAATTTTATTTTTACTCATATTTTAGAGTTAAAATGTATTGTTTACAATTCTTATAGACCATGAGATTGCAGAATTATATATTGTATATCCAGTGTACAGATCATAAACATTAATTAAGAATAAAATTTAATTTCAAATTAATTATTTTTATTATTTAAAGCATTATTGGCAATTCTTGACATATATTTCCTGTGTACGAAGTTTTATGACAATTGCTAAAGCCGTTTTTAAATGAAACCCAGAAATATAACACAAACAGAAATAAATAAAAAAAACTATCACATTCGTGATCAATAGCTTTTATTATGAAAATCTATCACAAAGGTCGGAGAAAATACATGGGCACACAGAACAAAATATTTATTAATATAGATTAGACGTTCTATGATAGTGTTATACTTTTTTCAATTTAAATTAGTTAGTTATTTAATAGTGCACAGTAAATCAAATAAATCACTTGCCACTGAAAGAATGTTGAGGGTGTAAAGACTTCGATTGCCTCTTGATGTCGGCCGATGGCTATGAATTCACGTAATGCGGTGTCGAGTGCTCTTCACAGCCAATGTTACACTTCCAATAAGTTTCCTTCACTTCAGACAAACAATCGCTTAATAATGTCTTTAGTAGACCTTTATTATGTTTATATTGTCAATTATTACAAAGTTATATTTTCTTATTCATCTAATTTTTGACTTTAATAGTTTAATCACTGCGCATTATTAAAAATCACATATGATGTATAAATGATGAAGCACTTTCGTGTGTTGTATACCGATTACAAAGCGCATTTGCGCGATCCCAGGTCACGGGCCTTGGGGACGCTTCCGGTGCGATGTCGCGTACGCGTCACTCCCTTCCGGCGTGCGCGAGCGCTGATTTACTCTTAACACGTGAAGCGTGACCGCAGTCTGCTACAGACCATTGTCATATGCTATTGTGTTCTAATAACTATACTAAAATTAAACTATATGCAATAACTAGCTGTGCCCGATGGCTTCATCTGTGTTAAATTTAATCGATCAACTCTTCAACCCGTTTAACTTATCGTTGTTATCACTTCCGTTCTTGCCAACAGCTTACCGCTGCTTAGGATTGTAGCGTTAAGTTTTCTTTCACTCGCATATTATTTGAACTTTTCCGAGGTATTTTTATTGATTCATATTGTACTGACATTTTAAGATTATATTGATTTTTGTAGGCTGTTTTGTATTTAGGGAAATAAACATTTCATTTTAATTATTAGTTGTACCTATTAGCCTATATACAGTTATTTAATTATAAACTGGTTAAAAAGTCTCATGGTTATATGGCAAGATTCCAAACTACTTAAAGTAGTTTTCTAGGTAACTTAACTAAAACATCCTTAATATAAGAATGTTCTATAATATCTCGTATAGAAATAAAGATTTATGCAGTTATATTCTGAGTTTAAATTACCTAATTATATATACAATGCTTTTTTAAATTTAATTCTATAAAAATAATGTTATTTTTCCATTTAATCATACTGAAAATATGAAACATAATTTTCCATGAGTGTATATTGTAAACCACAGTTTGCTAAAAGGTTCACAGTTCTTACCAATTAGCATGAGCAAAATGCCTTTATTGTGCAATTAATGAACACTGTAAAATTGTTGCAAAAATAAAGGGTTTTCATTTTATAGTAATACGCTAATGGAGCACGATCACACGAGCGTACTTTTAACATAAATGCTATTATGCAGTATTTGTTCATGAGATCGAAAAAAATCTCAACTCATGTCTATACGAGGGCGGCTATTATGGTTTGAAAATAAATCATTGTATATGATTTAAAAAAAAAGAGTCTAAGCTTCAACCAAAGACTCCACTTGTTCTATTAATTTATTAAAAACTATCTTAGTAATATTTTTTACATTTATTGCACTACTAATATTTTTCTTTGTAAGTATAAGCGTTATTACAATACTTTTAGAAGCTCTAGCCCTGGTTCTAATCAAAGCAAACTCAAAACCTATTTTTTAACAGTAGCACGGCAAATTGTCGGTACTGTTCCTGATGGTAAGCAAAGTACAATCCTAACACAACGGTGACCACCGCGAGATCAAAATCTATCGGCAGCTACTACTGTCATGTCGTTCATTACGTTTGAAGGACCCGATGTTGTAAGGAGGGATCACATTCGCCGGAAGATGATTCCACAGTTTCATGGTACGACAAAGTTAAGACATAGAGAACTATTTAGTTCGTGCTGAGATGGAAGTTTTTGATGAAAATTGTACACTGTAAATACACAATATTTCTCAATTGATATATACACACATGAATTTTAAATAATAAGAGTAAAAATAAAATTACGTGATGTAAATAACTAACGCGTAATAACAAGCGTGTGCGAAGCCGCGGGTACACCGTTAGTCTTACTATAAAGTCTACTGTAATGTTGGTTATAGTGTTACATGATACAATTTTTTATGCTGTTCAAAATATCCATGAAATATTTCCTATATAAATTTTCGTAAAATGAACTAAAATATCGTTCCTCCACAGAGGAAAAGGTCAACGAAGCATTGAATACCTTTATCAGTCACCATTCACGTGTTCAAATTTTGTCAATACAACGCGGCGGTTATTCACGGGAGATCGGAAACAATTATACAACAGTGGCATTGGTCAGCGGAGCGCATATCCGTGCGTCGCGCATTGTGCCTGCCCTACTGCTTTACTTGCGGATAATATTTTCCAAAAAAAAGAACCACATTGAAATGCTAGAACTCTTTGAAATATTGTATTCTATTGTTTTTAAAGCCATCATATATCACTTCACATGAGAATATTGTAATTTAGACAGGGAAAAACGATTTTTAAGCATGTATAGTGGCAATTTTTGCAAAATTTTGTATAACAATTTTTAATGTTACAACCACATCTGTTATTAAGTGACGATATAGCTTACGATTGTAACAGGCTAAGCCTAGAGTCTCGGGACTGGCTCTCAAAGGCAACTTGTCGGAACACATCCATGGATGCTTGGTGACAGATTTACAAATTGAATGTGGTAGTTAATCAGGTGGGCATTACAAAAACTTTTGTATTTCTATATTTTGAGTAGGTATTTTAAGTCAAAACTGCCTCGTTAGCCTAGTGGTCGTAAGCGCGACTTCTATGAGCGAGGCCCTGGGTTCGAATCCCAGGTCGAGCAAAGTGTTATTGGGTTTTTCCTATAAAATTCTCAGTAGCAGCTCGGAGTTTGGTTTCATGCCCGATTAATGGCAATAGGCTCGCCCCCTATTACATGGGACCTAAAAACATACTCGACGAACTGTGGGTGTACATTAGTACACCTCTGCCTAACACTTGGAGGAATACAGGCGTGATGTTATATTATGTATTAAGTCAATATTATTTGTATATACTGCATCCGTATCGAATCTTATTAGGGTCCATCCGTAAACCATGTCGGACAACGTTTTTTATTTTTTTAAGTAAATCAAATAAAATAGTGTCTGGTGGATTGCATGTACCGTTTTGTTACTTTATACCGTAAAAAATAATATATTAGGCCTCGTGAGTTTGTGTCAAGTTATAGATGATGTGGTACGCACATAGGGTTAATAAAAATGAAATTTAAAATGTAAAATAAGCTTTATATAAATATATTCTAAACTAACAACCGGCCGCGACTTCGTTAGTGTTAATTTATACTTGTAGTATAATCCCCACTTCTCTACGGCAAGAAACGCGAAATGCTTATAAAAATCGCAGTTTCTGAAAACTTTAATAACTTTTTATTAAATGAAGATATCATTTTTTTAGATAAGGACTAAGTACCTAAAGTGTAAAAAATATTATCACAATCGGTCCAGTAGTTTGCGCTCATAACAGCAAACCTCTATCAGTTTATTTATATAGATAAATATAAAGTATTTTGCACGGGTCTCTGTACATTTTCATATTAAAACAGGTATCAGAATCCAATATAATTTAATCAGGTCATGTCTATGTAATAGTATCGGGAAGCAACATGCTGAGCTATGAGCAAATACAATTACTGTGCAGTCGACTGGCAATCTATAGGTATCCTCATCCTTAAATTGACGTCGAAAAGGTACTGCATCTCGAAATAAATAGGTTAAGTGAATATGACGCGAAATACATCAAGTTGCACATCGGTTTCTTAACGGCATACACAGATCATTAAAACAACTGTATTATAAAATTGGTATCAAGGTTAATTTTTTATACTCTAACATTATGGTATAAACTCGTCAAAGAATGAAATAATTGGTGTGTATAATTGACTATAGGGAGTCATAACAGATATTCTAATTTAACCCTGAGGAGTTGCCTCTATCACGACCACATTCAAGTATCGAGTCTTATTTGAAATGGGCTACAGAAGTTCCTGCTGTGATACTCATCAGATTGGTAATATAATTATTGAAATATTCAAGCATATAAAATCTTATGTAATATAAATTAAAATTGCACTTGGAGCCAGGGATTTTATTTACGTGTGAAATTGTCTTCATATATAATATTATTCAATTAAACATAGACCAAATAGTCCATTGACGCTCGCAGATTAAAGATTTAAGCATCTTGGAAACTTTTATGAATGTCCTAAATTTTCTTAGCGTATACCCGTTCGAAAATATCAAATCTATAATATAATATAATCAAAAGAATAAATTCACACTAAAGCAAAGACCAAAGCAAAGAAGAAACTACAAAAAATTATGATTTAAATTACTTATTTTTGCATGTTAAGCTATACTGAGAAAGGCTTTTAGTCTAAAATCAACATTTACTTCTCATAAAAGTATCGTTAGGGACATAAAAATGGGTAATTTACCTCAGTTATGAATGAAAAAATGTGTATTCTTAATTTTAAGCATAATCAAAGATCACCGTGAAATGATATAATAAACAGTTATTCATGCAGGCCAAGTAATTGGTACAAACTGGTTATAATATTAGTAAAATATTTGATACAATATTTTCAAGTCATTAAACTATAAGAGTTAGGTTTATAAGAAAATTTACTATTTATTTTAATTAAGAAATCTATGACTGTGCTTATGACATTATGGCAGTGTAATAAGTTCTCAGGGGGCAGGTAGCATCAGGTAGCTAATTTGTATGAAGGTATCGTGCAAGCTAAGTGCGACGCTCGTTGCGTTTCTGGACCGTCCGAGTACTTAACCTAATATTCCGTAATTGTATTATGGGGCCACAACATTAATTAACGGGCTCTCAGAGTCGGTCGACTGAGGCGTTCTGTTGCTACGAGCATTGTGGTCAGATGTAACACATGAAACCGCAAATCATTGCTGGACAAAATGACTATTACATGGAAGATGGAGTTTCTAAGTTTATGCAGCAAATATATTGATTATTGGTATACAAATAGGGTCATATGAATGAAGTTTAGATATATGCTATTACTAATGTTATGTCTATGTCTATTCTACATCGTTTTGAAATTGTCTAAGACTATTTTTATAAGCATTTAGCAGAGAGCAATTTACATCTACATTTATATTCACAATTATCACATTTGTCCAACTTTTTTCTGGTAACTTAATTAAACTTAATTAGAAAGTATTGCATTATTTTAAGGTGTTCAAGCAAGTAATACGGAATTTTACAATAAAAGTTAGTTATATCTACAGGCTATAGGAGTGGCAAAATATATTTTGCACCCGGGTATCGCATCGCGTCGGATACCCCTCGGTGCTGCCTTATTACAGTAAATTTGTTATTTTCAGCACTACGCAACATGAGAGCCTTATACGGTGTATAAGTCATCTACGTTATCTCTTTTTATACAACTAATTCGGCAAACAAGCACACGCATAAGCCTGATGGTGAACAGCTACTGCAGCCTAGGGACGCTTATAATACCATATGTATCAAACTAACGCGTTGCCACCTTAGACTCCCTTTCCCTAAGGTGCTCTGTAAATCCCACTCATCGCAGAAGCACAACACAAGGTTATTTGGCTGAGATGTTCTGTAGGGTGGAGGTAATCCACCAGTAAGGCGCGCCAAGTAGAGAGAATTATCCACAGAAATTTCTCCGGAAAAACTATAAACATAATATGACAAGTAAACTGATTTTAATTTTTTTTTTCTTCTGAAATTACAGACGTAATTTAGATAATAAAGAAATAAATCATACATCATGAAGTATAATATACATTTTAATGTAGGTAATAAGAAATTTCGACAAATTATAAATATACAGACTTACATTATAATCATAATTTATATTTACTTACACCAATTTTCTTAGTTCTAATACTATATATTTTATTTACATTTACACTTGTTATTTTAATTATATTTAATACATTATTATAATGTAAATAATATTACTAAATAAATAATATAGGTAATACAATTACCATATTGTCATTATGAGTTAAAACTTTTAAGATGTCTTTGTATACCCAGATTGAATAAAAGATGTGTTGGTAACAGTTCCCTCGAGCTTTCTCGTTGCTAAAGTTTGATTTGCGGATGCATCTAGATTAGCTCTCAGATTTTAGGACATTGGGTTTTGTGTGTTTCTATTTCCATCTATTTATGGCATTCCTAATGAAAATATATTCAACTAAAATGTAGGATGCGCCATCTATTATATATCGTTCTTGACGTGTCTATCAATGGCGAACCTTGCTAACTTCGATTATGAGCGTGTATATGACTGGTAAAATCAAATTTGGTAATAAAAAATCTATTGCATGGCGCACAGTGTAATTGACCGTCTTTATTTAATTATCTGTTTAAGTCAAGATTTTATACATTCTATAATGTGCAAAATAATCACAAGGGTCATCTAATTATAATTTAATGATCAGAGCCAGGTTTGTATGCAGAATTCCATATGTCAGCGAAACAAACGCTGGAATGGAATCTGTAGAACATAATTAAGGGTAAACTCACGTGGCCTAATATCGACCAAGCTACTTTGCCGTAATAAGCGTATCTCTCGTCAAGGCTTTCAGGAGATTTGTATGAGAAGGTGTAGAAGAGCCACATGACGACATTTGTGATGAGTAAGAACATCAGCACTTCTCGACCAGGCTTTTTGCGACGCAGTTTCTTGGTATTGCTGCAACGTCGAAGACCGTCCATTATGAGTGGTGTTTGGACCAAAACTTGTATAACCTAGAAATTAACATTAATATTATATTACATTTTGAAGTGGTAAAAATCTATTGTATATTTAGAAATTAAAATTATTCGTGGTTTATTAAAATTTCATATTTCAAATTTTAAAAATATTAAACTGAAACGACATACGCCATCGTCATATTAACTACAAGCGAGAAATGGATTCGAGAACTACTTTATTTTAACAAAACAACTAAAGAGGTGCTTAGAAAAAGTTAAACATGTAAATTTTTATTAAAAACTAGCTGGCCCGACAGACGTTATACGGGTATTTCCCATAAACAATAACTCGACCACAGCATCATCTATGCCGATTTTGTTCTTATAAACTTTTCCAAAACCGTAACGAACAAAACAAAATATAATTTAGTATTTCCTTCGTTAGAGCCGTGAATTATGGTCTTTAAGTTCATTAAAAAATACAACAGAAAAAGAACTTACACTTTTTCGAAAATTTCTCAATTTCTTTTCAAATTTTTCTTTTTTTTAAATACTCGTTCGGACTAATATTAATGTTTAAAAAAAGAAGTAGCTAAATTGGTCCAGCCTTTCTCAAGTGACGTATTTAACAACGAACAACTTTCATTTTTATTTATAGAAATGTCAAAAGATCAATAATATTATAATGAATATCTTTTATTTTAAAATAAAGACCGCATAACCAGTTAGCTTAAGGTAAATATTAATACTACAGGATTTGATTAGAATAAAATAAACCTTACCATTACGACATAGTCAGTGGTTTTCACTATGTTCAGGATACTTATGGTAGCGATCATTGAAAATACAGTTTCCATGAAGAAAGCTGGCAAACATATAAAGAGAAGAACGTCGTCAAGAAGAGAAATAGGATGTTCATTGATATCCAGTTTTCTCAGTTGATTGAAAGCTATGACTGTACTAAATAGTAGGATTATATGCAGTGCTAGTCTTGTACAATCGTTTAGCATATAACCAATCCCAGGAAAACTCCTGGAAAAATGATTATTTGGATTAAAAATAAGTATTGAATATCTGTACTATATTTTATTCGAAATAATTATGCAAATTTCTTAAAGAATGATGAGATTTTGTATGATAAACATAATTTTTATTAATGTATCAGCTAGGTATACTTAGATATATATCAGCTGTTTAGTTACCATAATATGACGTATGCTAAGTTTGGAATTAAAAGTCATGTGTGAAACTGTGTAAAACTCATCATAATATATTATTTCTCAAAGGTGTCTTCTCCTGCCATCGGCATATCTCCGTTAATGCTTCAGCAAAATTAATGACTAAAAAACATTATTTTTTATGTTCCCCGCTACTGACGAAACAGATAATACAGATAATTTAAAATTATTATTTTCGTTAAAAAAAAAACTAAAAGAAAACTTCTTCGTAACATTTGTTGAGGCTAATAAGAATATATTGAAGGCGCCATCTAATAACAATCTGTTTAACTAGTGTGACAGCTGTTAGTTACATTGTTTATATTCTTATATTGGCAAAATTGCCTACATAGGCAGAAAGCAAAAATTCGAAAAAAAAAATGTGCGAAATATTCGCATGGGTTAGCTAGTTACTATTATAGTCTATAAGGTTTATTTCGTTAAATTATTGATATATTCTATTTAACAGTAATAATATAAACATTACATAATCTATATATTAATACGTGAAGCAAAAGCTTTCGGTACCTTTTTAAGCGTATTGCGTGCACGGAAGACTGTGAGATTTGGCATGGTTAATGTTTATATGAAGAAGGAGTACAGAAAGCTAAAATGTATCTATAATATCTGTTAATAATATATTAAATTAAATAAATTAATACTGCGAATTCTAACCCGACTAGTGCTATTAACTTAGACCCCCCAAAATATTGACATTGTCACTCAACGAAAAGTGAAAGCAAGTGATGTAGTTAATACTCATTGTTTACGAATACTGTAAATGCCAAATAGAATATTTAGTCTATGATCAAAAAGTCGCAGGTCGAATTTCGAGCTTAGAGCGATCGCTAGTTATAGTAGATCCTTGAATTTAAATTTTTCGTTACTCAGTGTATTGTTTCTAGTAAAATCTATGCCAAAATATGAACTATACTTACCCGCTACTTAAAACTGCTGCAATAATAAGCATTCCCGTAATGATCACTGTGATAATCAACCCGAGGAATAGGCCTTTATTGGACGCATGACAATCAGCATGGATGACGATGTTGCTTGTAAAATCATTATCTTCGTTTGCTGTCGGAATTCTATAAACAGAAATAGCGATTCTTAATACAATAAATTACTAAGAATAACCATAAATTAGTGATAAATAATTATTGTGTTTTAAACTAGTAAATATAGTTTATTATTAGACTAGTAACTGAGGAGAATAAATATTCAAGTTTTCTTTTCTTATTTATTGTTATTTTTACTTTTTATAATATTATGTCTCATGTTACCAAGTAGTAATAATGAGATAATAAAAAACGCTAATGTTACACGCATTACGGTTAATAAAAGTTTTGAACAATGATCTAGTTCCATGTCGATCTTTATTATGTATCTATATTACGAGGCATCGATGAGAATTAATGTTTTCCTAGTAGGTACCACTATGTAATGTGATAAATAGGAATTATTGATTTTTGGTGATCGGAACTCGCAAATAAGTTGTGGGCTGAAGTAGCGATTAAATCGTGCCTTTCAACGGGAAGAGACTTGTATCAATATTGAGACGTTTACAAACTGGGAATGTTATATTAATATTACAGATATCTTTATATCATCAATCAATACATAGTATAAAAGAAAGTCACTATCCGCATTTGACTGTTTGTCCTTACATCTACAAAATTTATTACGGAAGGTTAGAATATACAATACCTTCCAATTAACTTTTGTATATTAGAGAAAATCCAATATTTTGTAATCAAGTCGTCAATAAATGGATTGTCGGGTGCTTACATAGCATACGCTGGCTAAACCTTCAGAGATACATCAAAATAATGTACAAAAAAATTAGTTCTTCAAAAAGCCATAAGAAAAATCCGCGATGGCATATATCTATGTCCTAAGGTTGACTCACAGTAACCACCTTTTATCTTCAACATAATAATTAAAAATATTAGGGTGTTTGCGAAGTTATTTTCTCCAATTCAGTAATAATCCTTATCCACATAAATATGTTACTTAACTTGAGCATTTAAGGTAGATAATTTAAATGAATATCGTAGAAAATATCACGGATTCAAAATTACGAGCAACTAAAGACATAAATCGCAGGCCAGCGAAACATGATCGTTTAAGAATAAAATTTGTTTATTTACTAGTTAATTTTTAAATACATACAACTTTCTCTTCAGCCAAATCGTATATTGTTTATTTTACGTATGATTTACTTTTACAGTTGATACTAACTTGCAAACGGTGTTGTTGTCATCCAAAGTGGAGTTTAGTTCAGAATTAGTAGTGTCCTCGTTATCACAATGTCCAATATTACTCCAGATTATATAGTAAACAGCAACTGAAAACGACAGGTAATTAGCACAACCCAACCACTCCTTACGTTGAACAATATTAATGTTAAACAATAAAATATACTATAAGTATACAACTACTATGATAATACTAGATAACCCATGCGAATATTTCGCACGAGAGTGTAAACAATCTTACTAACAGCTGCCATGTTAGTTAAATTGATTGCTAATAGATGGCGCCTTGAATAAATTTTCATTAGCATCAACATATTACCTTTGTAATGAAAACGTTTTTTAACGAAAAACTTAAATTAATTTTAAAGTAAATTGTCTATATTTCATCGATAGCGGGGAACATAAGCTTTATGTTTCGGTCATTAATATCGATGAAAAATTAAAAGGACATATGGCGTTGCCAGAAAAAAAAACACTTTTGAGAAATAAGTATTTGTATTATGATTATAATTTTGGGTATTTCTATGGATAAACCCCCTGAAATGAGTGGGGTGGCAGTGATCTGTACCCGACTGGGTTTCGACCGCCATTCACGTATTGATAATTCCGTGACAGTGACTCTATTTTGGTTTGTCACGTTCCGGTATCGACCAACGATGAAGTTCTAATCTCTCAGTGGTTGCCAGTGTTTTTGGAATATATTGTGCTCCATCAGGCGCAGTGCAGTCATTTTGTCAAGCTTCTACTTAAACTAGTTTAAGGTAATTATTAACATACCATCACGCCTGTATTCCCCGAAGTGCTACAATTCGCCGAGAATGTTTTTAGGTCCCATGTAATAGGGGGCGAGCCTATTGCCATTAATCTGGCACGAAACCAAACTCCGAGCTGCTACTGAGAATTTCATAGGAAAAACCCAATAACACTTTGCTCAACCTGGGATTCGAACCGAGGACCTCGCTCATAGCAGTCGCGAAATATGGGCATGCCAACCACAGATGGTAAAAGGACTCTACAACCTATGGTTATTGACATTCATATGTACCTTCTTAGGGCCTAAATTGAATAAAATATATTTTGATTTTTGATTTTGGCTATCTATAAACTCCAGCTCTATTCATTGGCGCCAACGTGTAGAGCGGGGGTAACTAATTTGAAATAGAATCGCAGTGCTAAAGTTGGATATTAATAGGTTTTTACTCCTGGGTATAGAGTTAGAATTGTTGGAATATCTTGTGTGCCAATGTATGTTGCTAATCACATCTTTAAAAACCGGACACAAAAGAATGAGCACGGTATTATAACGCTGTATTTAATTTATATTTTACAGAATTTTATAAGAATCTCCCGAAGGTTCGTGACTATATTTCATCTAGATTCTAGACTATACCAAACATGTATTAACACTTATTACGTTTGTTGTACTATATTGTAATAATCACTGAAAATTATTTTTTTACATAATTATACGTATATTTTACCTATAATTCGTCAATGCGCCTGTAAAAATTTACAAATAAAATATTCAATTTTTCAGTAGTAATCAACAAACTAAGTTTACATTCGTATCCACGTATTTAAATGCAAAGTGTTGTACAAAGTTATTGCTATTTTATTTGGATATCACTTAAAATAATCAAACCAGGGCGACCGAGCTCCGCTCGTTGTCTAAAAAAGATTGGTAAACATCTCACATATGTAAACTTTGAATTTAAAAATTATCTAAATACAAAGTTTTATCCAAAGCATAGGAAACGATTCCGAGAAATAAATTATATATACATATTACAGATATATATATATAAATCGATGTTTTTATGTATACTCCCTATGAAATCCCAAAACAGTATTAGGCAAAACTGATTTTTAGGTACATCGGGCTTCTAAAACTACATTCAACATTTGGTTAGAAAAATGTTTGTCGAGTTCTGCAAGCACAGTGACGGGTATAACTGTTCTTTATTAGTATTTTTAACAATGGATACTATGATTATCTTCTTTTTCGTTTCAGTAAAATCGCTTTAGCCAGGACATCCTAAGTGAGTGAAAATAAATGTATTATATAAAATCTATAGTGAAAACTGGTGGACTTATATTTTAGCTTTTTATGTAATATTAGTTACAATATAAAATATAAGCATATTTATTTACCAATCAAAATGTTAAACTCCACACTGAAAGGATATAAGTAAGGAGAAAAACTTTCAAATATAGTGGTAACTGCCTGTGACCCAATGCATTCCGGATTGTAGAGAGTTCCAATGTCAATTAGTCGAGTGTTACCTACAGACAAAATATCTGAAATTACACAGAAAATTAAAATTGCAGAACACTTATTACTACAAAATTATAATTCTTAACATAACAACAATTAATCAGAACCACCAGTAAATTATTATTGATAGGTAATAATAATTAAATTTATTATTATATTTAAATAATTTTTTTTTTTTAATAAACTATACTAATAGTGTCTGATTTGGTTGTGCTTGTACTATTTTCATGTTTAATTTTTAGCGATTATTAACTATTTTAACGAAGTATAAGTACTAGTGTGAAAATTTATTGAAGTATTCCACAAACTTTTCGACGTTGTATACTTTAGTAGTTTTTAGTTGATAGAGATAAAATTTTGGCAAATTAGTATCGGATTTTAAATAGTTCGATAATTCGTTTAATTATAATGATAACTAATTTACTTTTATGTTCGATTCATGATACATTTGATTAATACTTTAGATTTAATAATACACACCAATACGTAATGCGTCCGTACGCTCAACATAGGTTTCATTGTTTGTTTGATTGTTGTTGTTTCCGTACACAGAGTTGGCATAAAGTGTTAAGGCCAAAATAGTTTCACGTACTATAGCCGAAACCCAAAAACAAAGACTGCTAGCAATCATATGCATAAAAGCAAAGCGTGCCAAGCCCTAAAATTGAAAAATAAATTAATATTTCACGTTAAAGTATAACTTACAATATTTCAATAAACGTTATATAAATTGAAGTAGTAATCACCTACCTGTGCACGCATGATGATAACATTGGAATATTTAAAGACGAAAAACAACTGTAGGAAGCAATAACAGGGAGACATGATGTCTAAGATGACTTGAAGGATGTCTACACAATCTTCATTGTTGACATCATCGTCGAAATAATAAGCAACTTGCACGGCTAATAAAAGCACTGAGTGAACCAAGTGACCGAGAGCAAAACCTGTGACAATAAATATATAATATAACATAACATACCATCATGCCTATATTCCCCGAGGGGTTGGGCAGAGGTGTACTAATATACACCTACAGTTCGCCAAGTATGTTTTAGGCCCCATGTAAATAGGGCGCGAGCCTATTGCCATGAATCGGGCACAAAGCCAAACTCCGAGCTGCTACAGAGAATTTCATAAGAAAAACCCAATAACACTTTGCTCGACTTAGGAATCGAACCCAGGACACTAGGCTAATGAGACAGTTAAAATATATATCTTTATTTAAGGAGGCTTTTACAGCCGGTGTATGCCAGCTCCATTGGAGTAAAACCAAAATCAACAGAAGAAAACAAAATTATACTAAACTATTAACTAAATAAAAGGGGTGTATACTTCAATCCTTAATACTATTATTCAAACTAATACTACGAATCAAACAATTAGGTACAGTTTATAGCCTTAAAGTGAATTTAATAATATTACATTATAATTACATTGTGTAATTAAAATAAACACTTGTTCATATATCTAAACTTTATAAAAAAATGACGATGCTATTGTAGAAATTAATTAAATGTATAACTTGTTCAGCGAAATTTTATATTTTAATAAAGAAGTTGTGGCATTAATATTCTGAAAACTTACCGGCAGCGCCCAATTTGAGATAGAAGCTTCCCGAATGTCTACCTTGACTAAAACAATATAGATGTTTGACGGGAATGAGAAGCGGTGGAGGGATTCCAGGTGGTCTATAGGCTTCGGGAGTGCGGTCGCCGGGTGTAGTTGGCATTCCGAATTCATCCTAAAATTTAGTTTTTCTTAAGCCTGAATATTTTCAAAGATATTGTGATGCTTCGTGATCAGTTTTTACAGTATACGTTGTCTCCGGATAATTGTACGAATCATTAGTTTCTAATCATTTATTGAGATTGAAAACTCTTGGTAGTTTGTCAAAGTACTTGCAATCTAGGTCATATGCAAAGAATTTAACGAAATAGTGCAATAGGATCTACTTAAGGCCTCGCGTCCCGTGGCGCAGTGTTAGAAAGCCCTACTATAGAGCCGAAAGGTCGCAGGTTCGATCTCCGCACATGACTGACTATTGTGTGATGAGCATAAATGTCAGTTATGTGTATAGGTATTAAATTAGTTGTTTATATGTAAGGTAAATTAGCTTTTCATTTACTATAATACAAGCTTTGCTTTATAGTTTAGAATTAGATGACCGCGTGTTATTGTAGCTCCTAGAGATATCTGGTAGCTCCATATTTATCTATTTATTTTTTACGCTTACATTTCTCCTTAAAGTTATCAAAGATAATCCTAATCAAAAATATGAATCATACAATGATAAATTATTTTATCATAAATAACAAATAAGTGTGTCTCGACAGTAAGTTTTTTTATACTACGAAGGTGCCAAGCAGGTTTTACTACACGCCTGATGATAACCGGCCACCGTAGCCCATGGACGCTTATAGTACCATAGGTATCACTAACGCCTTGCCGACTTTGAACCCCCCTATCTCAAGGAGCTCGTGGAAACCCTACCCACCGCAGGAACAAAGCACAAGGTTATTTGACTGCGATCTCCTGTAGGGTGGAGGTATTACACCGGTCGGACTGTCCCAAGTAGAGAGAAATCTGTTAAGATATTTCTCTGTGACCTCCCTTTCTTTGGACCCCTTCTTCCCCAAGAGCTCTGGTTAAGTTTCGTCGCAATATTAAAAATTATTCAAACATATCTGACATAAACACAAAAATATTTTCGAATGCTTTATTTATCCAACCAACCATGTGTATCAAAATTTATTTGATAGAGAATCTTTTGATAGTCATATATAGGTATTATTTCTCAAAGGTGTTTTTTCTGGAAATACTACTTATATCTCCGTTAATTCATCACCAAAATTAATGATTCAAACATCATTTTAAAACTTATGTTCCCCGCTATTGATAGCACATAGACTTATAGTTTAAAATTAAAGTTTTCGTTTAGAAAAAAATATTAAGAAACTTTTTCATTGTGAATACCATCTGTTGATACTAATAAACATATATTCAAGGCGCCATCTATTAATGATCTGTTTAACTAACATGAGAGATGTTACTTTGATGTTTACATTGTATAATGTGCGAAATATTCGCATGGGGCAGATATTAATTCTATAATCCTGTAACAACTTTATTATTTTATGGGTGGTACTGTGTCCGACTAGATCGTGACCACCGTACACCAGGTGTAACCACGCTCAGGCATGTCGTGTTCCGAGATCAACCGGTGTACGTCCAGTATTCAGGTAGGGTGGTGGTAGGTGATAGATGAACATGGTGATAAACCCATCATAACCCGCTTTTCAAATCAACCCAGTATATTATTATATCGATAACGATGACCGGCGATAGATTGCCTATCTCTTGGTTATTGGATTGTACTGTACGTAACACCAGGCACAAATTATATATATTTATATACAAATACATGTTATATGTATTTTTTAAAGAAAAAAGTTAAATACAATAATACTTTTATTGCATTTTTAACCGTCTTGAATACAAAGAGGTGGTTCTCAATTCGAATTTATATATTTTACGGATGTACAGACATGACTTCTTAATTTATGATTTTAATTTCATTGGCAGTGGATCTTCAACTTCGAAGATACATCAGAAAACTTCTGAAAAAACTGAAGTAGGTTTTCTTTTTTGTTAAAAATTTTCATGAAAATAAAGTGAACGCAACGAAAATCTCAACGCATACCTCTTGTTTTCTAAAATATTCAGATATCTTCTCTTCATACAATCCTTTGGTTTTCATATTTTTCAAAACTATCGATTTATACCGATTGATGTCGATGATTAGGTATATGTGATACAAAAATCCGATACTACATAATATTATAGAATACATCTGAAAAAAAAAAACATAATTTATATTATAATAAATATATGGTTATCATTGGTATAGGTATTAAATTCGTTTGCTTATATATTCATAATCATTTTTTTTTAAGTCAGTTTTTTTTGGTTTTCTTATTATCTGTATTTAATTATTATAGAATTCTAATAGAATAGGAAAATTGAACTGGAAATATGACTACAGTTTCTAGTGGGATTTATTTTAATCCGTCATGTATTCGTTTTTAGTTTAAGTCATAAAGTAATTTTATTTGACCTTATATTATATCATAATATAATAGAAATAATGTAATAATAATAATTTAATATCATATTATTATATTATAATTATTGGTGGCATTTTATGTTATAGTGTTTGGTTATTATGTACATGTGAAGTAAATTATAAATAATAACTAGAAACGGACTTTTTGAGTTGCCACAAAAACTCTGTAGACAACTCTAACAAGGGAGCTACCATTTTCTTAGAGCATTGTTTAAACTCTGAAGATTAGAAAAAGATTCTATTCACGTAGCATTGGCAGATTGTTTACAGGTAGACACTAAATGGGAAGAGCAAGAACACTAACGTGCTATTAACCTTACCTGAGTTTACACAGAAGCAAGATATATAACATAACATGATAAAAAAACTTAACTACAATATAGCACCACTAGGCTTATAAAAAAACGAACTATTATACTGGAAAGTAAAGTATAATAATTACCACAGACACTGAAGGTTCCACAAATGAGTCTCCTAGGTAAATTATGAGTCCCATGGTCACTAATAACACGGCGTACATGCAGCTTGTTATTAATGATACATATTTCCTGAAATAAATACGTCCATGTCAAAAATATCACTATACATTTACTTTTTAAATTTTTATTCAACACTAGTTTTTTTTACTACAAAGGTGGCTAACATGCATACGGTCCGTTAGATGGTAAGCGGCTACCGTAGCCTATGGTATGGACGCTTGTATTACCATAGGTATCACTAGCACGTTGCCGACCTTGACCCCCCATAACGCAAACAGCTCTGGAAACCCTACTGATCGCAGGAACACAACACAAGGTAAAGGTGAGAGTAAGTGACCCGAGTAAAAAGAAATTTCCAAAAAAAATTAAACTAAATCTATCCATTACAAATCTTAAGTAAAATCGAGTCAATTAGTAAAAAAATATTTACAAAAGAACGAAGGTTATGTGTAGTTAAATGATGTTTTATTCCACAGAAAGTCTGAAATACTTACTTTCAGTTACAAAGTCGATTTAAATAAAATGCTTAAGTAATGAAAAGTCGTATTTCTGTGACAGCAAACGTTCACATCACACTGAACAGTTCACTAACGGAACTGGCTCATAATGTTATCAAAACACTCAATCAAAACAAAATCACAAATAGTACATTTATATAAAGAAACCACAAACGTTGACACTTTTTGTTGCTAACACGGGACACCGTCACAGCAAACCGTGGTTTCTGTGTCTTGTATCGGCAACCAGACACAGTCGCCGGTTGCTACTTTTGGACACAGGCCACCAATGTGTGTAACTAGAACAGGTGTACCTATGAAAATATTTGTTAATGTTGCTTTTATCTTTGACTGACAATATATCGTTTCTAGTTTCTAATCCGTGTGTGTCAAGTGGAAGCAACTGGACACAAAAATTGTCCATCTTGGTTCAGATAGTGGTTGATTTCATATTAATTGTATGAAAGTACAATATTCCCTGGTGTCTTGTATCCGACACATAGCACTAAATTATCTACGTTTGCGCGCAGCTACTTAAATATATTGAAAGCACTCACGTGGTTTGTTTCTTATTGTCTTCAGGACTCGTGGGCGGCGGTGCGTGTGTCTCTATTGAACGTATGGACTGTGCGTCCATTGTAGCTACAGACCGCTTCCGAGGAGTCGCACTACCCTTCATGTCATTGGTAGGTATATATAAACGATAACTATCTGTAAAAATAAAACATTATTCCAACATAAAAAAAAAAACAAATTAGTATCCTAAAACAGATGAACAAAAAAGATTAAGCATTCAAGAAATGATATTAAATTAAGTGATCGACGAACTTTAATATGAATTTAAAATACCATCTAAGACTAAGCAGGTAATCCTAACGCAAAAATGATTAAGCCGGCCTGACTAAAAAGATAAAAAATATGAATTGTAATATACAAAGAAAAAATATTTACCAGACATATCGACTTTCTTAAAATACAATCATTTAAAATGCAATATTCTAAACGGTCTGACATCAAATGTACCGATGTGTAATTGTTTGACTGAAATGGTTGTTAAATGATATTATATCTTTCTAGTAATAACAGTTATCGCGATAAAAGTATTCACGTTCAGGATAATTTTACTGTTTGAAAGTTAAAGACGTTATATAAAAAGTAATTCTCAGTAAAGTTTTGTAATTCACTACTTGACTCATATCAAATTTGGTGTAATAAATAAATATTTTCTGTAGTATTTGACTTAAGAAACCAATATTTGTCATATTATTACTTAATTTCTTTTTTTGTTTTATTTTTTATTTTGAATTCAGACTGACCTAACTGTTAGCCTTAGGGGCCCTATCCAAAAACAGAGCCGCTGATGGCTTTTACAGCTTTACCGGGCTTGGGGGCGATCGCGTAAGGCACTCAACCGCGAAAGCGTGGGCAAGATGCGTGCAAGGGTGCCAAAGTGACCGGACCTCAGCTTGGGCTGTTGCTGCTATTGCAACTTAGTCGCGATCTGACTAATTCCCTATCCGTAAAATTCGAACTAAACTAACATATACATATATACATGTTTCTCACCTCCTGGGAGGAAGGGAGGGAACATGTGTATGTGTATTTATTTAGTGATCTGAAAAGTATTTCTACACTATCTAACGTAAAAAAAGAAAAAACCTACCTGCCTATGTACCTATGTGGTGTGCACGCATGTATGTTCATATGTGTGTCATGTAGTATGTGGGTAGCTTAGTGATGCACGTGTAGTGTCACATGTATCACGCGGGCGGCTTCCAGACTCAAGGGCTTCACACCAAGGAACGGACCTAGATTTGAGCTGCCGCTAGACAGGGTGGACGAGGGGAGTATGCGGGAGCGAAAATGACCGCCCGTCCTCTGCGGAGAGAACGGTGGTTACACGGGCGTGGGCGCTGGCACGCTCTGTTTCGTGAGGCGGTCGAGTAATAGGCGTTTTTTTCCTCGATTATGTCAACGGGTTCGGTGAAGATGTTACGCGGCCGGCGCTATAAGGGGGTTGCATTTGGGGCTGTAGGTCGCGGATGCTTTGTTCAACGAATTTGCGTGATTCGACGCGGCGTCGAAGTAAGATCTTTAGAGGTATTTGATGTATGATTCGACCAAGGGATGGTGCATCTCTCTATGGAGATCTTGCTGTCGAACATAGCAAGGGGCTACATAGCCCATACATACATAGCATTGATTTTACGTAAGAATCGCGTTTGGAGGACCTGCAATGTATGAATATTGGATTCAGACATATGTGCGAATGCGGCGCATCTATATGTCATAATCGGGCGGACACGTGTTATGTATAGAGTAAGCTTGTGTCTCAGGGACATTTTGCTTACAGTCAGGGGCTGTAGTCGACCTATAACCATTGCGGCTCTGTTCCTAACGGTACGGACATGAGAGTCGAAGGCGAGTTTCTTATCTCGATAAGATATATATATATACTGAGATATTTAGTCTCAGTGGCCCAGGGGATATAGTCTTTAAAGAGTTTGAGAGGTTTGATACCCTCGGGGATCTCTTTTTTGCTAGGGTCGAAGATAAAAGCGGCGCTCTTGGAGGGGTTGATGGCTATTCGCCATTTATGATACCATTTACCAAGAGTGGTAACGGCACGTTGGACGGTGTGTCTGAGATGAAGTCTGTGCCTTTTAGAAGCGAAAATGACGGTATCGTTAGCGTACAGACCTACTTCGACCTCGGAGGGACGGGGTAGGTCACTGACGTACAGGTTGAACAGACAAGGCGCCAGAATGGAGTCTTGCGGGACGCCCGAGCGTACGGGGTGGGGTGTGGAAAGTACACCTTCCACTCGGTAGCGGAAGGTGCGGTCGGTGAGGTAGTCGCGGATGATACGAACTAATCTATCTAGGACTTGTAAGTGGTGTAGCTTGTATACCAGTCCGGCGTGCCAGACCTTATCGAAGGCCTTCACGACGTCGAAGAAAACCGCAAGCGTACGATACGGTTTATCTTTCGCGAAATTAGTTACTATGTGCTCCGTAAGGCGTTGCACTTGGTGCGTACAAGAGTGTCCAGCGCGGAATCCGAACTGTTCCGGTAGGTATAGATTTTTGTCGTCTATCACGCTTTTGAGACGATTCAGAAGGAACCGCTCATAGATATTACCTAAGGTAGTCAAGAGACTAATCGGGCGATAGCTATCGGGAAGCGATGCTAGTTTGCCGGGTTTATGTATCCCTATGACTATGGTCGTTTTCCAGGTGGCTGGAAATGGCAGTGGGCGATGTTTACATTGAAGATGCAAACCAAGAGTGCTATGAGGTGATCGGGAAAAAGTTTGAGTAGTTCATTCCTGATCCCGTCAGAACCGGGGGATTTTTTGAACTTAAGGCCCTTGATGATTGTACAGACTTCGTCAGACGTGACCGGGGTTAGGGTATCCGTGGGAGGGACCGAACTGAGTTCCTGTACCAAGGATTCGTTTCTGTTGACATATGAGTTGTCTATGTTGTCGCAGTTTGGGGAGCACTTGTCATTGCTATCGAACGAGAGAGGGAAGCCCTCTTTCGAAGGGTGGCAGTTGGGAGGAGTATTCTATTTTTAACGTTCTGGCTTACTTCCAGTATGTGAGATGGGATGGCCTGAGACCTTCTACGAGGTTGTCCCAAGCGTGACCTCTGTATTCTATTATACGAGTTTTAAACTCTCGTTGTAACGCGCGTAATCGTTCGCAGTTGTCTCTAGATGGGAATGAGTCGTGTGCGCGTGTCGCAGCGTTCTTTTCCATCTTCAACGCTCGTAGGTCGGCAGGAAGTACAAAGCGTCTGTCGTTAACCACTTGGACCTCTCTCGAGGCCTCTTTGATGCCAACCTGGAGGTGGTCGACGAAGGAATCGATCGCTAAATCTGCGTCTGCGACCGACTGCAGTACGTCAGGGACCCTGTCTAGGCTGGCCGAGGACGGCCTGTCCGCGAGTAGATGTTTGAGTTTCGTGTAGTCAACCACCTGGACGTGGAGGACTATGGTCGGATGGATGTCCTAGTCGGAAGATGTCCAGGTGTGATAGGAGTCGAGTTCGTTTATGACTTCTATAAGTTGTAACTGAACCTCGATACCTATCAGTAGGGCCACATCAAGCAATTCCGGACGACAGTTAGCTTGAAAGTGGCTAGGTTCGGAGGGAGCTATGACGTCAAAGTTCAAAGTTATTTTTCTAAAATAAATTTGAATTTGGAATTCCGACCAAACGCCAGATATTTGTAATCAAAATGACCAGTTCATCAAAACGCCAATTTCATATGTAAGGGTATTATATATATATATATATATATATATATATATATATATATATATATATATATATATATATATATATATATAAAAGCAAAATACCACTCACTCATCACGAGATCTTCGAAACTATAGGTAAGTTTGACTTGAAATTTAGCATTACTCCTTGCGCAATGTAGTCGTTCACTATGAACGAATTTTACGCAAATCCTATTCAAAATTTTAACACGGGTGAAACCGTGGGGTACGGGTAGTACATTATATTGTCATTGAAAACAATACATAACAACTTTTAAGTTTAAAATTTTATGACGGACACTTAGTAAGAAAAGGATTTACTCACTTAGAGATTTAACGTCTCCATTACGGTAGTTTGAGTTGAAGTATGCCAGAGGGCTATTTCTGTCACCTGAAAATGAAAAAGAAGTAAATTAAACCAATATTGAATTCAGGAGTCTAGTTACAAGTTTTGATAATTTTCAAAGAACATTAATTTATGTGTTTAGTTTTCTGTGTTGACAATTTTCGTTCCTCACCGTGTCCGCTAAGGGGTGACGCATTTTGATCAGTAGACTTATGAGAAAAACTTATAGATCGATGGCATTCGAACATTATCAAAACTCGTTTAGTCTCCCAAACCAAGTTAAAATCTGTTAAATCCTTAGAATTATAAAAACTACATATTTTATAGTATCTATATAACCGCTGATGTTGGTCTGCACTTTCTAGTAGTCAATATTAGACCACAGAGCCAAGCGTTCAGGTACAGAATAAAAACCGTCTCCATTTAAAAAATTTAGGTTTGCCAACTTTCTTGATGATCGGTCAAACTGTATTGGATGTATTGGAGTGTATCAATCTCATAATTTATACTAACATCCATTTATACAAATTATGCTAGCTATTCTGCCAATTCCGATAGTTAATGGCTAGACCGCAGCGCTATCTATCGGATCATATTATATCTAAGAGTCATCGTCTCGATAAAATAAATCTATTATTATGTATTATAAATATTACCTCAATCTGTCAAATCTTTCAGAAGTTATAGATTAACTATCAAAGGTAAACAAGTTTTTTTTTAAATATAAGATATGTAAGAATGCTGGCTGTGATCTGGATAAGGACACCCTAATCACCTAGTCACTAGGTTCTAGTGGTATGAAATATACTTTACGATCTATTCTTATGCCTATCGAATATACATAAAAAATTCTTAAAAATCGGTCCAGCAGTTTCGGAGGAGTGCGACCACTAACACTGTTACATGAGATTTTTATATATAAGAAAGATATGTAGATTGAGAGCCATATTTAGTACGAAATAGAAATAATGAGAACATACTCACGTTAGAAAAATAATATGACAACGAGAAATAATTCATAGGAATATTTTCAAACTTACTATAATACTTACAGAAAAATTTTCAAAAGTTTCGTAAACATTGAAAACGGATATTGGAAAATTATCGGAGAACTTTAAAAACTTTCACGGGAATTTTTACATTTAATCTGTAAGTGCGATCGATAGCCGTAACTTAAAAGCACTACTAACAGTCCTCATTTTTTATAGTACGTACTTGTTAATCTTCCTAAATAGACACGAAAAACTAGTTTTCGGAAACCAGTTGTTTGTCTACTTTAAGTACCACCGAAGTTCGAACCCAGAGCCCTCAGCGCAGGATGATAATTTTGTATTAACTGCTCTAACGTCTTACTTCAAGATATTTAATAATAAACATTATTTATCAAATAGTTGTTTATTTACAACTACTTTTATAAATACATTTTCGGCATCTTCTACGAATTTGTTATTTTAGAAAAGGTTAACTATATATGTATACCATTATAAGATGGTAGCACGTAACCAAGTCCGTTGAAGCTGTAAAAGCCGCAGCGGTTTCAGTCTTTAAGTTCAAGGCTTTAAGTGTAGTCAGATCTAAAAAAAGATGAAAGACTTGCTCTCAAGTTAATTTTCAACTTGAGGGTTGTAGCTAGCCTGGCGGATATTAGAAAAAGCCCTACCACCATGCTCTATGGGTTCATCAAGATGTTTGCGACGTCCTATTGCGATGAAACTTTAGTGAGTTGTGCGCCCGCCCGTGAGTGTTTCTGTATCAGTACAACCACTTTACAACAGATGGCGTGCAAGTCGTTTCATTTTCAAGAAAAGTAGTATGGAATAAAAAAATATACTTACTGAATTCCCACGGATACATGACACGTTCTAATATTTTAAACAGTATACTTTAAAAAAAAATTCATTTGGATTAAAGTTCTAACATAACCTTTAAATGAAATTGCCCTTCGTGGCCAGATTATAATTATTTAAAACTCACCTATGGGCGTCGCAGTACCAGAATCCCCTCCATTCGTCACGGCCTTGTCGCTCGTTGATTCCTAAATAATTTGAAAAATTATTATACGCTATAAAACTTTAATTGATATTTGAAGCTTATAATCTACTTTATAAGTGAGCAATTGGTTTCTCGTAAACGGCTCTAACAATTTTAACGAAATGTTGTAGGTATTTAGATCTTTTACTTTCCATGTTTATCTAGATAGGTACTTTTTGCAAGAGACCAAGCGAATTTATATTATTTAGTAATATATATGTAGTCATATATATGTAGTCATATATATGTAGTAGAATACTTAGTGTATTTACTGGCATACATGTATTTTGTTTCAGGATAATATTGTTTTGACAGTAAAATTGTACTAAAATATATTATATTGATATAATTGAAAAACAAAATCGTGTGAAATGTTATTCCTATTCTCTCTATTATTTATGACCAGTGTTCGAAATACGACCAATAAGCAACTTAAACTTAAAGTACGCGGTTTTTAAGTTCGCAAACTTATTCGGCCCGACGTCGGTGACACACGTGTAGCTTGCTCACAGTGTCTCACGATGCCGTCGGCAGAGGAAGCTTTGTGTTATTTAGGAATTATATCATATCACATTTTTAAAAGCAATAAAAGAATATATTTTCTTCACGGTATTCAACCCTTAACGAATTAATTATTTTCTTGACAGTATCAATAGTTGCACTTATTTTTGATTTACGTATAACATCCAATAAATTAATTATACGCTTGAAACTTCATATTTTTGTCTTTATCAGCGATAAACGGTAAGTATATATTAACTTCTAATATGCCAAAGACAAAGTATTTCGCAAAACTTTAATATAAATAAAAGTTCAAACAGATAAGTAAGGAAATTATTCATTTTAACTAGATTATGAATTTTCTGAATCAAAATTAACAAAAATTACACAAATGTCAAATACCACAAGCGTTGCACACCCACGGACAGTCGAAACAAAGTGGTGGCTCGCGGCTCGCGGCGATGTCGTACGACGTACGAGCCAATGCAGGCTACGAGCAAAATTTCAAACCTGTTGACTCGTCGACGAACTTACTCAGCGGTTTTAAAGTGCGCGTACTTAGGATGACACACGGGCAAGTAACACGTCGAGCCATATGTACGCGTACTTACTCACACGTCTATCACCCCTAAAGACGATGAATATTGTTTGTGAAACTTTTCACGCAATGACAATGTCAATGTTTTGGTGGATCTAAGTTCAATGGCACTTGTCACGATAGTATACGAAGTGTTATTTAATTTAATGTATTTTTTATACATTTTATATATAAATCATAGCTTTCTCCACTACTCCATAGAAACTTTTACCATACCAAATTACACACTCCTCGAGAGCACGCAATATGCATAAAAAGCAGCCTGAAGTTTTCTCTTCACATATTAATATATAGATACTAACTGGGTCGGAAGATGTTGTTCTGTCCTCTCCAATAGTCAACAACTCGACTACAGCACCACATATGCCGTTTTTTTTCGTGATAACTTTTCCGTTACCATAAACAAAATAATAAGGAAATACGCATATACATCCTTTGAATCATGGAGTTATGTTCTTGAGTTTATACAAAAATCCAATAGATTAATTTTTTATTTTTCCCGAATTTGGTATTTTCCGGGAAACTTTTCCAATTTTTCTTTTCATAAAAACTTAATTCGGACTATTGCGATAGACTATAAAGATATTACGTTGTTGGCATTAACTTCGCCAGTATACGTAGCGAAAAGTGCAATAAAGTATTCACTTATTCAAATATGAAAACAAAAAAAAATTCCAAGTCCGTCTCGGGCCATGTGCAGTGTAGGGTTCCGTAGTTGCTCGTCATAATTTGCAGACTTAAAAGGGGGCTTTAAGTAATTTTCAATGCAATTTGTATAAAATTACTTCTCCAAGTACATTTTATAAGTAGGTAGACTATATTATACATTGACTTGTTAAGCCTACTTAGCTAGATACTTTTTCTTTTAACTTTGTTATACAAGGTGTCCAGAAAGGGTATCGGGTATTTGTTTTCGCGCCATATTCGAAACGGGGCGTCTAAAGGGTGCGGGGAGGGGTTCGTGGCGTCCGCCATTTTGTGGAGTTTTAGTCACGATGGAACAGTACTCGGGGACGCATCGCGCATTTTGCGTACGAGCATATTATCGTAATGGTGATTCAATAGTGACTGCTCAACGTCTCTATTGTGCGGAATATCGTACACGCCACGCGCCAAGTGACGATAGCATTAGGAAATGGATCAGGATGTTCGAGAATACAGGTGCGACAGTTAAAATTCAAAATTCTGGTCGTCCTCGTTCAGTTCGCGATGAAGAAACAATTGAAGAAGTTGAGGCGTCGGTTCGTCAAAATCCGTCTTTATCCATCCGAAAGCGAAGCCAAGCGTTGAACATCAAAAAATAGTCTTTACATTCGATTTTAAAGAAAGACTTACATCTAAAAGCCTATAAAATTCAATTGGTTCAAGAATTGAAGGATACGGACTATGCTAATCGACTGAATTTTGCGAACGAAATGCTGCAGCGATTTAACAACTTTAACAACATACTGTTCAGTGACGAAGCAAACTTTCACCTGAATGGTCATGTTAATAAGCAGAATTGTCGGTACTGGGCAGTGGAGAATCCGAGACGAAATCATGAACGACCCCTGCATAACCCAAAGGTCGTTGTTTGGGCCGCTATGTCTGCTAAAGGCATAATTGGTCCTTATTTTTATGAAGATCAACGAGGCCGAGCAATTAATGTGAATAGTGACCGTTATTGCGATATGTTGCGAAATTTTTTGGTCCCAGAGTAGCAGGAGTTTGCAGGTTTCAACTCAAGAACGTGGTTCCAGCAAGATGGGGCCACTTGCCATACCTCAAATGACTCAATGGAAGTTGTTAACGAATTATTCCCTAATAAAGTCATTTCGCGAAGGGGTAACATCAACTGGCCTCCCAGAAGCCCCGACCTTAGCCCGCTTGACTATTTTGCATGGGGATACCTTAAAAGTAAGGTTTATCAAAACAATCCGACGAATCTAACCCAGTTAAAGCAAAACATCAGGACAGAAATGGCAGCAATATCGATAGCTAAATGTCAACGTGTTATCGCCAATCTTCGTTTCCGTTTAGAAGAGTGCCAGCAACGTAACGGTCATCATTTGGATAACATCATCTTTTCCAAATAATTCTCCAATTCATATGCTAATAATAAACAATAAACTTTTTTATTGCATACAAATAATTTTTGTTTCATTGAACTTACAAATACCCGATACCCTTTCTGGACACCTTGTATATACTACTGCTGTAAATTCTTTCGCTTATACAAAAACAACCATTTAGCTGGCAGAGGGGGATACTTGATTCTAACGAAAATTAGCACTTTAAAGTTTAATATTTCGCAAACGAACCCCAGAATCAAAAAATGGTTATCACACGCTCGCAATATTGTGAACAACCAATCCAACGACAACCCACAAACGGACATGGCGAAACTATAAGAGTTCTTTGTTGACTTCGGAACCCTAAAAATGTGTAAAATCGTATTAATAACTTCATTAGTCGCTTGTATTTGACGATCGATGCCGTCCTGTATTTTACTATAATCCCATTGCAATGGTTCGTATTGTTCTGCTGCGAATTTCCAAAGGATGAAAAACATACACTATTATTGTTACAAGAGCTGACTTCCTTTACCAACACGCCATATTCATATTACTTAGTATAATATGTCGGAGAATCGTCGATGTAGTTATGGAAACCGCACTAATGACTCAATATCCGTTCTATTGACCCGCACGTTTACCTGGGCGCAATAGCAACAGGTGTGCTCTGTGACCACACGCACTTTAAACATCAGGCAATAACCCACTTGACGGCATTCTCGCTAATTCGCTCACTCATAATGTTAATCATAGATGTTGTTAATATTATCGCTCGAGATATCGGATCGTGGAGACCTCAGTTACTAACTGCAGTTTTCAATAACATTGTGAGTTTACTATCCCCGATTAGTACATATTTGTAATAAGTACTATCTTTAACTTAAGACAGATATCGGTTTCCCTCTTATCTGTTTAAGCTATAGTATATGGATATATATTATATTATGTAAATACGAAATACTATCCATTGTAGGTTATTGAAAAAAAAATTTTGATTGTGAGTTCACACGCGGTAGAAGTGAAACTTCTCTCTCGTTGTATATATTTCGAGTACATTAAAAATATACGAAGAATAGGGAAACTATATAGACAAAAAATAAGGAAACATGAAAGTATAAATCTAGTAAAATAACATACTAGAATATAAATAAGATACTAAATAAATAAATACGTGTTATTCAAAAATCGTTCGTATTATATTTTTATGCTTTTCTTTGGAAATAATTTTAACTGTTTATACCAATGAATGATATACTTAAAAATGCGTACTTGACTAACAAATAAAAAGTTTTACTTGAAAGTATAATTAATAGCTTTGAAGAAGAGTATTCAGGCATGTCATAATATCACACAGTAAACGAAGTTAAAAAATATTGAACGTGGACATGGAAAGCCGTATAAAATCCGATTAATAACTTCATTAGTTGCTTGTTTCTCTCGATCGACGCGATGCCGCGCCGCCCTGTATTTCACTATAATCCCATACCTAATGGAGCTTCGCGTTTCACTGTCGTGAAATTTGGTCCACCCAAATTTATACCACAAAATTCATAGTTAAATAGTTGAAGTTTTTGGAGGGATTTTAATCTGTCATGTGATAGTTTTTTAAAAGGAGGAAGTTACTCAATTCGAATGTATATTTTAAAAGGAGGAGGTTACTCAATTCGAATGTATATTTTAAAAGGAGGAAGGAGGTTACTCAATTCGAATGTATATTTTAAAAGGAGGAGGTTACTCAATTCGAATGTATATTTTAAAAGGAGGAGGTTACTCAATTCGAATGTATATTTTGTATGAATGTTCAGCCATAACTTCTTTGTTTATGAACCGATTTAGATTATTCTTATTTTGTTGGAAAGGGGATACCTCAAGGGTCGTCCCAGTTTAATTTCATTAGTGCATTGGACTTTCGAATTCAAAAATACACCAGGGAACTCCTCAAAATCATTGAAGCTGGTTTTCTTTTTTGTCAAAAATTATCTTGTAATTCACAATAATATTTTATTTCATCTCATATTGTGTAATATTGGTGATATTTTACGTACATTTTTTTTTCTTTTTCACGATTAGTTTCAGATTTAAAATTTTCACGTTCACATTAACATCGAATAATAAACATTTTTACAAGATTTTATTTAACTTGCTTTGTTAGTATAGGTCAAATCTTGTAATTGAATTTTAAAACAGTTATCTCTAACCGATGGACCTAAAATTTTGCATACTCCATTAGTTTGGACGACAATGCATGGTTAACTAAGTGACGTCATTTAAAACCAATATGGCGAGTTTCCAAAGATGGAGAACCAGTTATTTTTTATGCAACCCCATGATATGGATCTCAAACGCAAGGATAAGGAAATATAATTACTACAACTGAAATATTGAATAAACGCTTATTAGTAATCATTTTTCTTTACAGAAAGAAACACCTTTTAATCTGTTTTATGCGCAAAAAGCAAAGTAACGGATAAATTATTTGTTTATAATATCATTGCTTCAAAGTAGCAGCTCTCCCACTGCTGTCTTCAAGTTTAATGGCGTGGTGCACGAGGTGTTCCTACTTACTCCTCAGGATTACTAATCTATTATAACTGATCTCAGGACTGTGGTTCGTTTGAGATTTGGATGACAGATGGACTGTATGCCTATTTGTTCTTCATAACAACAAAAAAATGTAATAAATACTTTTAAATTAACTATATATAAATAAAAAGCTCTATTAAGAATAAATATTTCACAGAACGCCTTAATTTGCATTTATTAATGATGAAAATTTTAAAATAGTTATATCTAGTATTTACTTGATTATTATTATAATTATTTAATTTATCTTAAATTTCTTAGCTACTTTCGCCTGCAACAGATTAACAGCAGTTTCCGTCTTCCTACAACACAGAAACGTGTCAATATTAAGACAATGATAATAATAATTAATAAAAGTGACATTAATCAGTTAGCAGACGGAAGTAGCTAGGAAATGTCGAATAAATTATTTATGATGGATTTCCACAAAGTAACGCCTTCTCAAATATAAAAATAGCTATATGTTTTTTAATAGGCGGTTATGTAACTAATATAAAGGGAAATTGTGTTATATAATGGAAACAACCAATGTAACGAATTATATTGTGTGATTACTGATTAGTGTTTACAAACAATGTATACTTTTGATTTATATGACAATTTAATTTAAATTTTTATTTATTTATCTCCTATATAAATACAATGGTAGAGGTTTACCGTTGTGCGCGCATCACGCAGAAACTACTGGATAGATTTTTATCAAATTTGTTTTGTTTTGCTCCTTAGATTATTGGTCTTTATTCAATAAAAAGTTATTAAAGTTTTAAGAAACTATGTTTTTTATAAGTAGTACGTGTTATTATGTCGTTCACGCGAGCGGGCCGAGGGTACAGCTACTATAGTATAATATTTAAGTACCTAGTGGTAGTACATTACTGGTAAGCATTCTAATTATGTATTGTACTAGCAATCACCTACAACCTATTTCACAATAATTACCATATAAAATTTAATAAGAATAAAAAATATATCTCTCAGAGATAATGTAAATTGGATCAGTAGATCCCAGACATGTAGTACATACATATAAACTTTACCGCTTTACAAGGTAAGGATACATATTATGGTACATATTGTATTTTCATAAACTGTTAAGTTAGGAAACCTTTAGAGCATAACAGACCAATCGAACTTTTATCGTTAGGATTTTATAAATATACTAGCTGTGCCCGCGGCTGCGCTCGCGTGGACTACATAGTGCCGTCGATCGAACACACGCGGCGATTGTAATACCCCCCTCCTGGTTATTCTAAAGACAAAATGCTTATCGTGGGTGTTCCTTAAAAGATAGACATATGCTTTTGCTGACTTTTTTGTAAGTTTTTTTAAGATTTACAATTATATACTATGTTAATTTGATATATCTTTTATGGTTTACTCACAGTAAGCCATTTAAGGATCCGCATTGAGTCACCATTACCAGTTTATTTTATTTGCGCGTAAGCCTAATTCTTTTTCTAAAATAAATGTGGCCTAAGTTATTATTTATAACTTCAGCTATCTGCCAGTGAAAGTCCCGTAAAAATCAGTCCAACCGCTTCGGAGATTACGCGGAACAAATAAACAAACAAAAATGTTATAATTTTTTTTGTTATAATTACCGTATATACTTTCATATGCATTTAGTAAAGAGCTGTTATTTTGACATTACTAACAGACATTTTTAATTTTTTTTATTTGTGTAAATAATCTTTCGAGTTTTTTGTTCTGATTCTAAAAACTTTTTAACTAATAAGGAACTACATTATTGTCCAATGCTATAGGAATATGAATCTGATTAAGAAAAAGGTTTATATGTTGTAATTATCTCGAACGAAGACGCGTGTGGTCGCTAGTTCCAAATGTAAGCAATAAATATGCTCAAAGTAAGATGTGCAAAAAACTACATCCCTGTAGCATGTATATGTATGCTTTGAGAATGACGATGAGATGTACTGAGGACATTTGCTACATACATTAAAAAAATTAGAAATTTGATAAAATTGTAGTAGTCTCTGCTTCCGTTTTTAGAATACTAGCGCGACTGAGTAATAACTTAGTTGAAACTACCATCGAACTCATTTTCTATCCTGATAACCGTGAAACATCGATAAAAGCAGACAACTATAAGGATATAAAAAAAATATCCACTTGGAATAATACCTATGTACGTTTTATCAAATCACGTAAATGAAAGATTAATGTATGATTACGTTGACTATCATATGTCGACGACATACTGGATATAATCTTTAACGAATATTTAGATTGAGTATTTATGACGTCGATGGAATAAAAAATAAAGAGATTGAGTTTTCATTACGTGAGGCGTTGGGGCGGCACGGTGTGCTCGTACTGCCAGCAGGTAGATATATGTACATGCGAGGGTGGTTGTAGTTGGGGATGGGTTTAAAGGGGAGACTCGGCCGGCTGGACTCAAAAGGTTTACAGTTGGCTGCGCGAGAGTGACCCGCCTCACAAACACAACCCGTTGCTCATCACTGATCAACGCTATGGAACTGTACCTACGTGTATCTTTTACAACAGACAGCTTTTTATATCATAAAAAATAAATAATAATCTACGAAGATTTTCATGCTTTTAAATACAATATAATAATGTTTTATCATAAATAAAAACTAGAAGCAAACATTTAAGTTCCCGCACAACCCTGTGGCCAGTTTTAAATGTTAAAGCGTTGTTTGAACTCTGAAGATTAGAAAAATATTCTATCCACGTGACATTGGCATAATTATATGCATTGCCATTAAATATTTATGCAGACCATTTTATAAATTATTAAAGTAACAAAATTATAAGATTACATAAAACAATTGATAATAAAGCCATCGAGTTAAAATTTAAATGAATGTATATTTCTATTATAAAATTAAATATGCTTGAGAAATTACATAACAATTTCATTCTTATTGTTTTAACTGATTTATAATAATAAAAATATAAAGCTTGTTAATATACCATTATTACCATTAAACAGACAATACGATGTTTAAAAGACAACACTAATATTTAGGTATATTTTGTTGTATCATTAAATTTTATTGAGTCTTCGATAATGACAGTAATCTAATTTAATTCCTATATAAACCGAATTTTTATTATATTTTGATTCCACGGATTAATATTGCTGCGACCGCTTAAATTTACAAACATTATTATAATGCGTGTTTGACAATTAATATCAGTAGGTATTTATGCTAAATCAATGAATATTAAGTTATATTTTTTGGGATTATCCATACAATTCTCATGGAAAAAATCATTACAGGCCATTGCGCCCATATACAGGAATTCGTTGTTTAAACTATGGACGAGGTTGAAAATAAATTTACTATGTAAACAAGGCAAAACAAGTTCATCGAATAATAAACATTTCCGGTACCATTATCTACTTACGAATAGAAGCTAATAATGCTACAAAAATATTATATTCGTTTATAATCGGATCATTATGATAACTTATCATAATTAATTAATATTTTTGACATTTGCGTTGATTTACTTACTTTAACTTTGTTAATTTATTATCATAGGTTTGCTTTCATAAAATGTGAAAATATTTAATTACTGGAAATACTTACATATCGATATATAAAGATTATTATTATTTGATCCTTACATATGAAATTGTCGTTTTGTACGGGATGAATATATATAATTAATCAAAGTATGCACCGTTGTTATCTATGCACTTTTGCCATCTCATAGGTAGTTCATTGATCCCTTTACTAAAAAAACCAGGGGGCCGAGAATTGATAAACTCTTTGAAGGCGGTTTGGACTGCCGCATAGAAGGTGAATTTTTTTCCTTGTAAGAAGTTGACCAAATTCCGGAGAAAATGGTAATCTGTTGGAGCAAGTTCCGGCGAGTACGGTGGATGTTGCAGACATTCCAATTGTAGCTCATCTAACTCAGTGGTTGTTTGTTGTGCAGTGTGTGGTCTTGCGTTGTCGTGAAGCAGCAGTGGTCTAGAGCGATTGACCAATCTCGCTTGTTTAGCAGCTAGTTCTTCCTTCATGGCTTGCAGTTGCTGACAATAGATATCTGCCGTAATCGTTTGGCCAGATTTAAGAAAGCTGTAGTGAACGACACCGGTGCTAGTCCACTAAACACTCACAAGTAAATTTCGTTTAGGGCAGGATTTGGTTGGGTCTCCAGGGTTCAGCCATTGCGACGAGCGCTTCCGATTATCGTACAGTATCCACTTTTCATCACAAGTATTGATTCGATTCAAAATCCTTTCATTATTCATTATTGTGTCGGTTGACCAAAGTATCACAGCAGTCGAAGCGTGTTTGTAAGTTCGATTCACTCAATTCATGAGGAACCCATCGTTCAAGTTTTTTTTACTTTCCCGATCTGCTTCAAGTAGATTAATATAGTTTTATCACTTACCTCGAAGCCTGCAGCTATCTCTGAAGTGCTTTGTGATGGATCCGCTTCCACAATAGCCTTTAATTTTTCATTTTCAACTTTGGTCTCCGGCCGTCCACGAGGTTGGTTCTGAAGGTCGAAATTTCCAGAACGAAAACGTTGAAACCAAAAACGTACCGTGATTTCTTTTGCGACACCAGCGCTGTACACATCATTAATCTTTCGAGCTGTTTCTGCAGCACTGGTGCCACGGTAGAACTCGTACTCGTAAATATACCGATATTTCATGTTTTCCGTTGTGCGGTAATAAGCGACGCCAAAGAAAAAAATAATGAGAAAAAACAAATGAATGACTGTTTTCAAAAGTCAAATGTACCAGCTAATTGAATTTATAAATTTGTTTTTGGAATTATTAACCAAAGAAGAGATATTTCAGATCAAAGTAGTCAGTACGACAAAACGCTAATTTCATATGTAAGGACCTAATATAATTTATGTATGAATTGCATACAAAGAATTTATATTATTAAGAAACTGTAAAAAAATTAAGAACAAATCATATTTCTAAAATGACGACCTCGGTATTTACTAAAAACGTTATTTTATTTTTAAAGATATTATGTACCTAAATATTGTTATTTACATTTATTATGATCTACCTACAATATAATGAGATTAAAAATAGAAAAGGTAGGCCAATGAAGAAGCAATAACAACAATATATCTTTATCTGATTATTATCAATTTATTTATAGGTTTAAGGTTACTTTGAAATAATAAAATATTATCAGGGCAAAATAACAATGTGTCCGTCCGCGTCGTCTACAATTTGGGTTAATACATTTGCACTATTATTTACCCAGTTTGGATTAGTACATTTTATGTCACAAGATATGAAAAAATAATAAATTTGATTCAGGTCAATTTTACTACTATCATTATTGTTACAAAGAAGCGCTAACAGCGCGCATATTTTACTTGGGTAATTTTCACAATTCATTCTAAGTCTAATACTATGCGAACCTTTTATAGGCGCCCACTAATTGATAACATATAGTAACGCAAATGTAATTTAAAAAATTAAATGAAGTAACTTAAGTACCTACTACAAGTAAGTTACAACGTATGAAAAACTACTACTAATAAAAAAAAATAATTTAAATTAATACTAATATAAATAACAGAAAGTTAATGTAATTAACATTGTAACATTAAAATAATTCATTAAAAGGACCACTATGTTTTAATTAATAATGGGAAAGAAAAATAAAAAATTAAAATAGGGAGACCAGTGATTATGAATATAGATTATTGTAAATTAAACTAAGGCCCCTGAAGTGAAATAACATTTAATTTATTTTAAAAACTCATTGGTCAAGTCGGTCAGAAGTTATAGAACCACTAACAGACACACACAAGATAATATTTTTATTATACAGTTACTCGTAATATAACTATAATCTTATCATTTTGGGAAAGTCCAGTCTGAGTCAAAAACATATCATATTCTATAATTTTTTTCCTTGAAACCCAGATTCGAAGTGAAAAAGTTTTTATAAAATGGAATATTGGAAAGGAAGAACACATAAAATATTTTTATAAAGAATACTGAAACAAAATTCAATAAATACCTATCTATGAATTTAGATACAAATTGATTTATACGTTGCAACGGTTTTTTCACTGTGCGACATATTTATCAAATTGAACTTATAGAATGAAAACACCACACGCCATGAAAGACCAACTGATGTGCTGTCAGTAACAATTGTAACAAGTACAAAAGTGATATATTTTTTACCGACTTCAAAAAACGGAGGAGATTCTCAATTCGATTGTATAATATATATTATATTTAACAAAAAATAAATCAACTTCAATGATTTTGAAGAGTTCCCTGGTGTATCTTCGAAGTTAAAGGTCCAATGCTAATAAAATTAAAATGGAACCAACCTTGAGGTGGATCCCCTTTCCAACGAAAAAAGAGACATCTAAATCGGTTCATAAACAAAGAAGTTATGTCTGAACAAACATAAAAAAAAAACTACATTCGAATTGAGTAACCTCAGTCTTTTTTAAAAATAGGACACAGTAGGCTCTTTTGGGACGTAAAGTTGCACTAAAAAACGGCAAAAGGCGATTCTCTCGTTTTGTGAAAATCACATGTTCATCAAAAATTAAACAAAACAACGTAATCCAATGACACCAAATATTTTTATTTATTTTAGGTAACTTGCATAGGTATACTTGACATGCATAATAAATTATGTGGTTGACTAATAAGTACTTAAAAAATAAAGAAAATATGCTTAAAAATAATTTTTAGCAGCGATCGGGACACAAATTTTATACTATTTCCATTTCTTTATTTTCTTGATGACAGTTCTAATTTGATAGTTGTAGTGTTGTGACCAAGTAAGTAATTATATCGATATGAAATAAGTAGTGACGATTCATCAGATTTTGATTAAAATAAATAAATAAAGATTACCTGTCCTTATAATTATTTCGTTTCATTGTCGAGTACCTACCTACCTATACCTACTTATTTTACAACAGCTTCGAAAATTTTGAAGAAGTTGGCATTATCAATCAAGAATTAATACGTGTAACATCTTGTAATGAAATATAATATTAGGTAATAAATTTGAATAAAAGTATCCAGCAGTAGTTTAGTTTCTTACATTTTGTAAAAAAATATCGGGTCTGTTATCGTGTTACGTTTATCGATATAGCTCCATCTCTATCAGTTTCTCCGACACTTGTACACAAGGTTATCCTTGTACGTGTGTAAACGTCATATTTTTATAAAATAATGCATACATAATGTAAAAAAGACGCTCGTTCAAGTTTTCACAGGAGCTGTCATCTAGAAAATAAAGAAATGGAAATGGTATAGGAACTGTAAATTGATAACAGATTACTTTAATACTTTCCTATATCCTGTTGTTTTAAATCTTTAAAGTATGTATTAAGAGACAAATTTATAAAATTAAGAAGTACCTTACGATTGTACTTTACGTCCACTGACAAACAATAATTTTGTCCAAAAAAAAAAGAACTCATTACCGTTAAATCAACTTGAATTAACAAAATTCGCGTGGACATTTTCCTAGTGGAGTTTTCCACCCATTTCCTTGCATGCACGATCCTCACTTATTCGTTCGGGCAGTGAACAGAGAACGGGGATTTACAAAATTATTTTACATTTACAAAAAAAAAAATAATAATTTGGTACGTTTATTTTTTCATTATCAGTCGTAATATTGTGAGGTATCTGGTAATTGTATATTATATTCTGCATGCTAACATATTTAATCATTGAAGTCTTTATAATTTCTGAATATGTATGGCTATGTATTTGCTATTACTTACAATTATTTATTTCATAAACACACATACAATAATAACTGAATAAACAAAACATATTTAATATGCTTATACAATTTCAAATTTGCTAATTTAATACTAGCCACTAATATTTCCGCAAGTTCTTTGAGTTTCATTGGACTATCACTAAAAATGTCACTTTCCTGAGACAGAAGATTCACTATGTGTATGCTCCTTGGAATTGTAGAATTAGCTAATAAATTAGTGCACGCTCGCGGCTCGCAAAGCAGTGTAGGTTTGCGGCGCTTCATAATATACTCGTTGACTATGCCCAACTTCAGAGCGGCAAGAATATCGGGCTAATATATCTTGTTTGTTTAAAAAGAATGTTAGCAAATGTGATGTAAAACCAAACCTAGCAAATTTTTTTAATAGCATATCGTTGTCAACGGTATCGAAAGCTTTCCTAAAATCGAAGTATGTCGCATCCAACTGACCTCGAATGTCAACAACTGGCGACACGTGATTGACAAACGACGTCAGGTTACTGTCCGTGAGATTTTTTTATTCAAACATAAAGTCATAATACATTATTACATACATAAAATCGAAATTGATTAAAATTAAAATTTCACGGTCATCATTAAGAGTAAATACGTCGTTCCTAATCAGTACTGCATACCTGTGCTTAAGTTTTAAGACTGATATGTAATCCGGAATCTAAAAATCATGTGATTGATATGAAGCGATTAATTAGTTAGGTATTCATTAAATAATTATTGTTAAAATATTTGTGTAATAAAATATTTCAACTATCATATTTATTGATTTAGCTTTTAGAAATAAAGTCTTAAAGATACTGTCTAAAGGACTCTACTTAACTTTATTTTGTTTCTATTAGTTAAGTTATTTCTAGTAATATATTATAAAGCTCAAGAGATTGTTTATCTGAACGAAATAATCTCTGTAATTGCTAGTGAAGTTTGAAAAATTATTTTTGTGTTTTGTAGTTTATTTATTGAGGAAGGTTATAGACTTATAACTTCAACCTATTACTGTAAGGAACATAGAAGTAACAATGAACTTCTATTAATCTGGCAAGCAGTAGGCAAGTACTGGAAGTGAGAACAACGAGGCTACCTACATGTTGGCGGTGGCCCGCTAGAGACTTGAAACTGAGGAGCCCAGGAAGCAAATTAATATAAACAAACAATTCTATAGCAACTACTACCATGAAAATAACTTTAAGCCAATGATAATACGGCATTGACACTCTTTAAATGGCATCGTGAATGGGCGGCATTTGCCCTCAGTTCACTTTCGACTTGATACCGGTGTGAGCGAGAAGAAACTTCTATCCTTTTTTGATAACACAGTTTTCGCCTTACGCTGTGATTTGCTATCACTTTTGTTATAACGTGCTGATAATAATATTTGTGCAGTTTTTAAATTGATTTTAGTGACAGTATAACGCTTCTATTTATAAAACGCCATTGCTTTAAGCTTAAGATTTTCATTTCTTGTGTGGTTAAAAGACGTATTTTTGTTTACCGTATGCACTCTTTGTATTTATCACAATTAATAATGTAATAGTTATACATAAAATATTATTTTAAAAGTAGGTTTTAAGTAAATAGCTTAGATCGTCTCGCAATACTCATGAGAAAAAATTTGCAATGTTAACCACTTACACTGTGGTAGTTTATAGACCGGCATAACAACGGTTACCGTCAAAGACATACACCTCGACTCTCGTTATTTGCCGCATTTTGACGAGTCAATGAATATTTATTATAGAACAAAATTTATCGAGACATTACAAAAAATTCCTCCACAATCTGCATAAGTTGTGATTGTAAGATTTATACGAATATATTATAAACAAAGAGTTTTATTAATTGTACTCGTTTTTCCTCAATATTATACAACTTGATAAGTTGATAGAAATGTGAAATTGGAAAATTACCATGCCAAAGATTAGTGTAAGTATCAAATCTGGCATATCTGATATGACGACTAAATTTTGTTATTTATGATGATGAAGGAAATTGAGTCAAAATACATAATACACAATCATAAATCATAAATACATATCCGATCCGATCCGATGTCCGCTAGTTTGAAACTAGGTAAAAAGACAATTTTCTTTGGAATTCACAAACATTTATGTATTAATTTGAATTTATACATACACGCTTAAGGCATAGGAAAACTTCTGAATAATTTAAGTAAGCGCAATGTACCTACCGACTAAACTGTGTTACCGACTTTCATTCAGTTCTTTATATTTTTTAAATATTATACATGTTGTTCAATGGTTTAGACCAGATGAATATCTAATCCGTTTCTTCGAGCCTCGGTAAGAAGACATTTTTTTTGGTAATTACATTTCCATACCTATATAACACTTGGCTTACGGTAAACGAAATTATTGAAAAGAATTCCAATGCTTCAGAATTTTTGGGATGTATTTTAACAAACGCAACTAGATAGAGAGTTGTAAAGGAAATTTCCGATAATTTGAAGATCATAATATAGCATATCACATTGCATATATTAAGAACTTTTCCGTGTATAAACAATTGCAATAATAATAATGATTACTTGTTATTAAATTGAATAGTTAGTTAATGCTTTGGCGTATAGCGTAGATAGTAATTTGTTGATTATCACCTACACGAATATACAAGAAATTACTACGAATAAATATTACGTAATATTTAAAATACCAAAACGTGTAATATTTTTATAATTCTTCAGATAATAAACAGTATCATATGGGCAAGACGTGTATTTTTAATGATCATATCGAATACCTACATGGCGCCGCTAGCGATAGAAAGTGATAGTCATATAGCCGTTTCCAATAACCACTGTGTAGGTGATTTTTTTCTTATTGATTATAAAAAGAACTGATTAGTTAATAAATTTTACGTCAATTTATATTCTGCTGTATGAATAACATCAGATAGATAAATAGAAAACAACCATTAGTAAAAAGCATTATAAATAAATTACGTAGGTTACCTACCTAACGGGTTTTATCTAGTTATCCAGTTCATTATTATTTCGTAGTACATAATAACTCAATGTATTTCTAATTTCTGATAAAATCTCAGGTGGAAAACCTGTACTATAAGTTTTAGGATAAAAGTAGCTTAGATAATTAAGTTAAAAAAAAAAATTGATTAGATGATTAATTACGTAACATCAATCTATACTAACATTATATAAAAAATAGAAGACCAGAATTAGAAGAATTAGAATTAATAGAATTAGAATTAGAATTAGACTAATTAGAATTACTACAAAGCTGAAGAGTTTGTTTGTTTGTTTGATTGAACACGCTAATCTCAGGAACTGCTGGTTGTATTGGAAAAAATGTTTCAGTGTTGGATAGCCCATTTATCGAGGAAGGCTATGTGCTATATAACATTACGTTATGATCAATAGGAGCGGAGCATCAATGACAAGTGTTGGAAAAACGGGCAAATTTTATTTCTTTTGAGAGCTTCCATTCCATAAGTTACGCAACAATTTATTGTGTATGATGGTATTGTTTCTCTTAAAAAGTTCTAAATAAAGTCCTCGATAGTATATGACTATCTTTTAAGGTTTACTCAATATAACCTTTTTTATGGTAATAAAATCTGTTCTAAAATAATGAATTATTTGCGAAGGTGTTTTTATTTAAATGGTATTAAACCTTATCGAAATAAATACGCTATTCATCACAAGTATTTAATTTTGAACAAAATTGCTCTTAACAGTAATTGTTTTAAATGAATATCTTAGGAGATATCACAGTTTTAAAATAACTCAGCAGCAAAATAATGATCAAGTACCGCGAGCGCATTTTTATTATGAAGAATAATGTGGGAGGCGGGCGGCACCTACTGTGCCTACGACCCACTCTCTCTCTTACATGATGCAGACGGAGTTGCGAGGGTCGGCTAGTAGAAAATATACATATGCATTACAAAAACATAAAAGTGTATGTCAGAAACTTATGCCTTTGTAGTTCTTAGGTAAGCTATAAAGTATTTAGTTGTCTGAGACACAAATTGTAATACATAACATAGTATTATTTATAAGAGTAATTTGTATTCTTAGGTAAGAGATATGTGAAGGAATAATACTTAAATATTTGTATTATATTATGCAGAGTAAAATAAATTGTTATATTAGAAATTGCGCTTTACGAAGTACTTTTTGTTCTTTTAACGTGATTTTTTTCATTTCAACAAAGTAAGATATATCCCTGGTGGATGCACATTATCAGTTTAGTGATCCTTGTAATAAGTATAACAATATTACTTACACTTCTTTCAAGGTCAGGTGCATACATGACATTTTTTTGGGGTCGCCGCCGCGCCGTTCTTGCAGCTGATGCCGTCAGTAAACTTCCAGAGACAGGTCCAGGTTGCGACATAGTTCTTTTTCGCTCGGACTGATCATCTGTACTCGGTAGACTATTTACTGATTTATTTAGAACCTAAATGAAAATAATGTTGTAAGTTTAAAGGGATTACAAACGGATTGAAACAGAAAAAGATGAGTATTAAACCTTAATTACAAAAAAATGAATATACCGTTTTAAAATATGTAAATATTCTTAAAGGTTCTATATTTTCGTTTTTTGTTAGAATTTCACAACCATTTTAAATTTAGAAAAACTGGTTGACTTAAAATATATTAAATTGAAAAGATGGATTTAAGATTTCTTAATTAAATATTTTGATGATTAAATGCAAAATAATAAATACAATTATTACTCACCCCTGGGTCTTGATTTGTATCCGAATTAAAAACTTCATCGTCTTCAGCAAAATTTTGAAGTGATGACTCGGAGTGAAATTTTTTATCACCCATTTTTTTTCTATTCACTATTTCCTCCAACATTTCTTTTCTACCGGGTCTCTGCATATTTGTATCAGTCATATTTATTTAATTAAATTTGTTAAATAACCAAATTAAATAAATAATACTAGTTTTATATAATTTTTAGTATTTCATTTTCTTGATGGCACTAATCACACCGATGTTTGTACACTCGAATTGTGCGATTTCGATTGCAAATGAATTAATAAAAAAATAATATGATCGTTATCTGTTATTGATAAACACAGAAATATATCTACAACAAATGATTAATTATCACATTCGATTTATGACCACTTTACGTTTCCACTTTGTTTTAATTTACCAGAAATAAGGCTTTTAATCATGTTTATTCAATATAACATTCATCATCATCATTTTAGCCGAAAGGCGTCTACTGTTGGACATAGGTGTCCCCCGAGGATCGCCACATAGACCAATCCTGTACTGCTGGTATCCAAAGACTTCTTGCAATCTTTACCAGGTCGTCAAAACATCTTGTGCTGGGTCTGCCCACGCTTCGCCATCCATTACGCGGCCGCCACTCGAGAACTCTTTGGCCCCATCTATCATAAGTTATACGAGTTTCGGTGCTCCACCCACTGCCACTTCTATCTATTCTTAGGGCATACCGATGACTTTGGTTCTTCTGCGGATCTCCTGCAGTCATGTAGTGTTAACTTCCGTAAAATTCAGAGACTATACGCTTGGAGTTGTTGTTGTAAGAGGTGAATTGTCGAATCTAACTCGGCCGGGCAGTGTATGTGAAGCTACCATCCAAGATACCGCAGTGTCTCGAGACGAAAGTTGAGAAGTATGTTGGCGGTAATTACATATAGTGATGGGACGTGGTCGCTAACTATAAGCCTCCTAAAAAAGCTCAAGGTCACTCAAAGGGCTATGCTCGGAGTTTCTCCGCGTGATCGAATCGGAAATACAACATTATTCCTCACTAATTAATACCCATATTTCTACTACTGTTTCTTATTACCTTCAAATTCCAAAGAGTATTAGGTTGATTAAAACTATTTTGAAGCTATTCATTTAAGGACGTCAGTAGAAATTGATTATTAAGGTAAAAGGTCAATGTATTTTTCTTTATAGTTGCAGGGCAAAGTGACGGCGCTGAGCCCGATAGTACGTAAAGTAAAACATCTGCAACTCAACCAAGTGATCAGTAATCCTTTGACAGTTAACGCTCTGATGCTGACCTGCAATCCCGAATGCGAAAAACCAAAATACCTTACCACCTCGATTGATTACCGGATATACACCGGCTGATCCCGGAACGCGTCACACCTAAGCGCGTCACTACGGCGGGTGTTACACCTGGTAAGGTGGTCGCGATCCAGTCGGACTGCACAATTTGTGTTATCGTTGAATACATTGCCTTCATCATTTTTGTTGTTATATACATTCAAGAAAGATATTCATAACCATACTATAACTAAATCAATTATTTATAGTCAGTTTTATTCTCCACATTTTCTTTATCATGAGAAAAATTTGACAGAATGAAGTCTACATGTTTTACCATATAATATGGAACTATGTATATTAACCTCAACTAATACTAATTTTTGTATATATGTAAATATATATGTAATTGGTTTCGTTTTTATCTACGTATTTATCTAGATAGGTGTTTTCTTTTTTTATATACAGCGAGCACAGCTCGGTCGTTCAGATGTTTTGAATTAAATTTAACAAGCTTTAGAAAACCTTAGACATACAGAGTAGTTTTAATGTCATAGGTAGACATAATTCTAGTGTTGAAGAAAATAGAAAATAAAAACATTAAAATTACAGTCAAATCTATTTTATACACATCAGCTGTTCCTTTATCTTGCTCTATTGTGTCAACAATCGAGTGCAATACAAATTCAGTTTAAATATGAATTATAACATTCACAAAAATGTTTTCATATCAGATCATGTACATTCATCGAAAAAAAAAAGAATAAAACGTAACAATATGTATTGTAAATGACTAAAAGCCAATAAAACCAAGTTTCCTTTCTCGTGACTATTGATTCATGAGTTTACTAAGCACTTCTTTTAATTCTAGAGAGAACTGAGATACCGGTAGTGCAAGGTCTTGGGACGATGGCGTTCCGCTTCTATCTTGGTAGACGACATAATCAGATGGAACAACGAACAACTGCTTTTTATCACCACTGGCACCAAGAGATTTTAAACACGGTGGCATGGGTAGATGTGGCCGCTGTTCCAGCCATTGGTGGAACGCCTTTGTTGATCTGCAATAGATATGTTCTAAGTAATAAAACATGTCCTAATATTACATAGAAAACTAGCTGGTCCGGCAGACATTGTTCCATCCTTTACCGTAGTTAATGGCTCGACCACAATGCCGTGCCACCTATCGGATCCTAAAATAACCATAATTTCGATAAAACAAACATATTATGTGAATATGAGCTCAATCAGTCTAGTCGTTTAGAAGTTACATGATCACTAACAGACGCACACATGATTTTTATATAAGACTTGCTGTTAACCGCGACTTCATCTGCGTATTATTGGATATACTCAGACTGATCTCAGAACACGACAAACGATAGATGGTGTTCGGGCTAATAAATTGGTTAGGGGTATGCAAAATTATTTTTGTTCTTAAATTATCCCCTACAATAAAATCGGAGATGACTGGTCACTTGCTCGTGAGACTCGGACGGATACCGGTGCGGCGGTTAACATCTCACGACACAGTTGTTATTGTTTCGGTGGTATAGTGCATACCTAAAGGAGCTGTGAATATTTTGGCTTGGAGTAAACGAATTTGGAGCTTGGATCTCTTGGATTAATATCATCGGTGGCAACATCGGCGGAAAGGTAAGTGAGCCTTCATCTCGGTTATAGTATACCATATTCGACAGTTATTTTGTGTGATATCTACTTCCAACCAGTTTAAAAATATACAGTCCACTTGATCTACAGAGGTAGAATATCACACCCAGTGTGTGAGTTGGGGTGGTCACTAATACTCCACTATATTACTGCATATGCACAAGCTGATTTCGGAACACGACAAACCAAAAAAATCATAGATATGTGTATGGTGGTCGCGATCTCTACCACACTGCATTATTAATGCATATGCACCGACTGATTTCGGAATACGACAAACCAAAAGAAAATCATAGATGGGTTTAATACTGTGTGTATGGTTTTGTAATTATATGCCAATATGAATCCAACACATTAACCGTCCCAATAAAACTTCAAAAATAATTAATATCATCCCTTATTGTACCATCTTGTGGGTAGGTTTTTTGAAAAACGTGAAACCCTTTTTATTTCTTACCAAAAGCATAAATATTAATTTTCATATCTTTAATTTAAGATATAATGGGTTCTTCATATAAACTTTCATCCCTTCAAGTTTTATTTTCATCACATCTGGGATAAAAAAATGAAATAATTCGCTTGTAGCAAAACTGTATAATCCAGATAATTTACAATAGGTATATCGCTTAGAATATATAAATTCCCGCGAGTCGCGGTTTGAAGGCGTCATAAAATAAAACAGTCATTATGCCGTACTGCGTAGTTAAACTGTTTAAGAACACTTCAGCCAGTCTTAAAAACTATACTGGACTATCATTTCATAGGTAAGTATAAGAAACACAATACATTTCTTATTAAGTATAACAATGAAAATAAATCAACAAACCAGTTGTCGTGGAAACCGATGTCATTTAAATATTACCGCACATGCGCATTGGTGTTCCCATATTTTCTTTTTACGAATTTTCATCTCCTATTGTCACCCCTTAAAGTTTTATTTTCGCTACAAAAAGTAACCTAGGTCCTTTCCCAAGGTTCAATCTATCTCTGTACCAAAATTCATCAAAATTGGTTTAGCGGGTTAGGTGTGAAAACGTAGCAGATAGACAGATAGATAGAGTTACTTTCGCATTAATAATATTAGTATGGATAATATATATTTTCGAAGCAGTCTTAAATTTCGAGATAGTATTATTTATTACAGTAAAATCCATTAATATCGCTTAAGGTAGCTTACTCATATTCATTAATTACTCGACAGACGAAGACAGAGGAAATTTTAATGTAGGTACGTTGCTAACAACAATTGAAAACTAGCACATGAACAAGAAAACAGATTCTGGCTTGAGACAAGATAACACAAATGGCTGGTGCGTTGCTACTTGCATTTTGTTTCTAAGCTGCCAAAGGAAGAATGTCCAGGCCACATTTACAAAGTATACCTAAATAAAGACGTCAGATTCGTATAGAACATTGATAATTGATAATTATAGCTGGAATGGTTTCATTTTAGAAGAATTAGTAACAAGGAACTTTAGGAAAGATTTTTGTCATTAAGTTGTTTTTTTGTATTTTCGATAAAATACTATTTATGGTCACCTATATCAACTTTTAGAATTATATAGTGTGTGTTTTATATCAATAAAAATGTGTACCTAATATTTCATAAAAAAATTATTTCATCTAGTAAAATTAAATGAGTATGGAGAACTTTTAAAAATTTCATGAAAGTCTTACGTAAGATGTTGTACGTCATCCCAGACACAAGCCATTGAGCGGAGATCCTCCGGAATCTGAACGCCACGCCACAGCGTCTTCGTGTTGTTCCTTGGTGGTAGATGCTTCATCTTTTGAGGTAGGCAAGTACCAAAAGCGACAGTATGAGCTGGACTAATCTCAGCGTGAATATCAGAGGCTATTTGCCGCTTGAGAACATTTGGACAAGCCGCCTAGAATTCAAAAATTTAGTATAAAAATTTGTTTTATCTTTGGTATACAAATCAAAATGAAAATGGTACACATCCTTTAAACGATTTAATTCCAGGCCCAAAACATAACAATATGATATTTATTTTTTAATTATGATAAACGTTTGAAGCGTCTTTGAGTAGATATGCAATTACGGTCTTTATACTTCTGCATAATATATTGTTGCAGCCGCGTAACTTAAATACTCAAAAGTTGTTAGTCTATTTTTATTCATATTGTCCTAGGTAAATATCACAACCAGCGAGGTCGATTGTCTTTGGAATTCAGGTCGAATCACCATCGCATACGCACGGTGTCAAACCTAGCTAGTCCCAAAGTTTCGTTATCAGCCACGTCCTTCAGGACCCATGGCTTATCAAGCTAATCTTAACGCGAGGTAAGCCTGGAAACACGCAACATATCGTATTCATTCGCAATTCGCAATGAATTAACTATTTATATGCATTGAAAGTTGATTCCATATACGATCAACTATTTATCAATGTATCAAGAAATCAGTAGCAAACGTTAACGATACACGTTTTTGGAATGTAAATTATTAAATAGATCAATTAGATATAAAGTGTATTGTGATTTAAATTACTCAAATATAGAAAATCATTGTACAAGATGATTGAAGAAATATTTCTAAAGAAGTTGTGATTTTTTAAAGATATTTATTTCTTTGGAAATGGTTTTATTTCACCTGCAATATTATTATGCATTTTAAATAAAATCATACCTTTGGCACACAAATATATTCAGCAATTGTCTTAAGAACACATGGTAATATCTTCGGATACAGCACAAGTCCACGCGAGGCATGTTCATCGAACCAAACCTGATAAATATATAAACTCTTATTAGATATCTCTAGTACTTAAAGATTTATATGGATAACAGTTAATTACTAGTTTGGCTTACTTGGAATAAGTCCTCTATGTCCTCTGGCCTTTTAATTTCGCTTTTAAACTCGACGTTTCCCAAATTTAACCACCATTCATAAAACTCCAAAGCAATCTACAGGATATGTAAAACTTATAATTCCATATAAATCTGTATTGTACGTACTTTGGAATAAATATTTTAGTTTTTAAATAAGAAACTATAATATTTTATAGTGAAAATCCACTGAATTGAATAGATACATGAAAAAAAAATTTAACTCCTAAGAGCTGATATGTCTATGATCGATATCACCGTTTGACTTATTTCAATTTTTATTCATAGAATATATACTCAACCCATTATCATCACTGTTGTTAAATGAACAGAAAAACATTAAAGATTTTAGAATGAAATTATTTACCTTTTTAGTCATAATTTCAGCTTTTTTACTAAACTCATCGGATGCGGAAACTTCAAACGCCTTTTGTTTATATTTAGAGTTCCATTTAATCATGTCAGTTTCAGACTCATTGCAATAAAGCATTTCAAAATGCGGATTTTTTGTTCTTTTTGCGTATGGAGTTGACTTACTATAAATTGAATAGTAAATTATAAGTCTTAGTAATGTGTTTAAGTGATTTGGTTTTGTCCTAAGTCCTAATCTCTACTATGATTGTATTATCTGCAAAGTGACACCTCTGTTACATTGCTCAACTGTTTTTTAGGTTTAACAGAAGCAGTGCGCAGAAAAATTTCTTTGGACATTTCTCTCTACTTTGGGCAGTCCGACTGGTGGAGTACCTCTACCCTACAGAAGATCGCAGCCATATAACATAGTGTTGTGTTCCTGTGGTCAGTAGGGTTTCCAGAACTCTTTAGGGTAGGGTGGTTCAAGGTTGGTAACGAGCTAATATTATGATTTCTACATAATCTATTGTTATATAAATTGTTTAGAATTTGTATAATAAATTTTGTTAAACTATATTTTTATAATTTATCATAACAATAAAATAATAAAACACAACTTACTGTAGCATGCTGAGGTGGACTTCCAAATCGTCCTCGGAATTAGTAGATTTCTCGCTGGTTAAACTTTCCGATCCCGTGTGTTTCGATCTACTCGACACGGTCTTCATAAGAGTTTTAGAAAAATATTTTGAAAACGATTTGGATTTGGAGAAAAGTTTCGACAACGTTACAGATTTTGATCTGATTACTGATATGGATTTTATTCCTGACGATTTTTTTGCCTCAATCGAATGAGCAACTGACGAAACACTCCATTGTTCGGATTGTTCGTCTTCAATTTCTTCTTGTTCTTCTATTAATGACGACTCATAGTCACTCATAGAATATGTATGACGGGATGTTGTCTAAAATTATGAGATAAATAAAAACAAATCGTCATTTGGGACAATATATTGCAATTATAGCTATGCAAGAATTTATAAACATTATTCCTTTTACTGTAATACTATGAAACTTCTATACAAAATGATATTGGGCCTTATTTGTAGATTAATTTATCGTCATCAAATTGTTTCCCATATAGTGTTTGAAATTTCTTGACAGTCGTTAGTTATTTAATTAATCATTTTGTTTTAACAATGTTGTACTGCAACTGCAATCACTATGCAGTAGTGACCAGCATAAGATTAACTGATGCCGTAATACATGTACAATCGCATGATTTAAAAATCTATATATAATTGTACTTATAAGAAAGTGACACTCGCAGATCCGTTATTCTGCGTCGCTGCGAGTTTCTTTTCGATGTCAGGCAGTGTTACATATCGCACTATATTTATATATTTTTTACAACTGTCGAGAGAAACTGAAATCCCCCGTGGTCGGTCGAAGCTCTTCTTTGATTAATCAACCGTAACCCCATTTATAAATCAATACAAAAATTGCGCGTGCAGCACCGTACACTTGATAAAAGTGAAACATCTTAAAAAGGGAGACGCGGATAACTTGAACTGTGTATTAATGTATAGCTGGGTTTCTCCTTCTCTCTACATTATATCTCTCTTCACTCTCATGTAACGGAATGAGTCTAAACGTGACGTGAAACTTCAATCTCAATTCTCGACCGTCCAAATTATCGAATCACCGCCTGAGAAGTTTCACTTTAAAAATATTTTTCACTATCTAAGTATTTATAGAAACTTCAACTAATAATACTAAAGCAGTTTTTACCTCTCTCGCGATCCCAGTTGTATAGTAATTCTCGGAAGGTACCAACGAACTTGTTTCTGACTTTACATCATAAGACGATATTTGCGGTGGTAAATCGAAAATTTTCTCTATTCTGTGAAAGATTACGGGACCGACCAGCTTACGTACAGCATCTCCTTGGGATTCCCAAAACTGAATAAATAATTTTTAATAAAATTTAACGTTTTTTAAAGAGGTTTTTAAAAAGTATCTAAACCTTTAGATGTATATAATTTATAGTTGTTAGTTATGTACGCCAGATTGTTAAAGCAAATGGTATTTGATAAATTACAATAACGCTGACAACATAGAATTTAGTATCTAAGCCATCTGTGATGTGTTAAATATGTGAACATTTAATTTTGTTAGATTATAGGTAGATATAATGCTAATAGTGTTAGTTTTTATAATAAGGTCCCAAAGCACATTACTGATTTGCCGGACATCAGGTTGGTTCAAGAACCATGCCAAGTAGGTTGTACCGTCAAAAGTTTATTATATGGTGGATTATTACGTGAATAATAGTGATGTCTGGAAGTGACTCCCTTTCTGTGCACCCACTAAATTAATAACATAATTGTTAACTGTAAATATTGTTTGTACTGGTGGAAAGAAAAAAAACCGATCGAGTTTCTTCCCGGTTCTTCTCAATGACTGTGATATTTTCCAAACCAGTGGTAGTGTTTTGACGTTCATAAGTGCCTCTTTAAGGTCTAAATAAAATATTCAACACATTTGCTCGAAAGATAAAAATTACGCACCACGCAACGGAATGTGTAGTAAAATAGGTACTCTTAGCTAAGTACCTGTTTTACGTACTTGTTTTAGAGCACACTCCGCTGTATAGCGCCGAAAGTATTCTTTACGGGTTTTTTCAATCTCCATATAAAAATATATAAGAATTCCACAAAGGAGTTTCATTAGTTCAACCTCCTTGTCAGCCTTTTTGATCAATACATTTGTCTCACTTTAATACTAAAAAGAAAATGAGACGAAAGGTGTAGTTCTATATTTCACCACGCGACGTGACGCCATTTGCAAATGCATGCCATTTACATAATAGAAACGTCAAAGATTGTTGCGACTTTCCGACTGATATTTATAAACAAAATAAATATGAGTTCAAGGGAGGAATCCGATATTTATCCGATATTATTATATCTTGAATGAGGCGCAAATTGCAGAAAATGATATCTTCAAAATCACCAGAGCGCTATTTAATTATTAATACAATAATTTTATATCATGGAAGGCTAGAGGAAATAAATCATACTCTGAAAATGTTTTTATGGCTTATTTCAATGAATTACGTGTGCAATTAATAATGTGAGTCAGTCGGTTAAGCTTCCAAAGCAGCAAGTTTGACTGAATTTCAATAATTGAAAATATTTTACTATTAATTTCAAAGAGTAGTGACCTATCTGTATAATTTCTTTTCCTATTAAAAATAATGTAATGAAAAAGTTTGTTTCATTATCTATTGTACTATTTTCTCGCAAATATGTTGAAAAATGTTCTATGACACGCGTGCAGAAGTTGGTTTACACAAACTCGTGACTATGGTAAGCCCTCGACTTGGTCTCGTTCTTACTTTCGTCAACTCATTTGTAAAAACCAACTTACCGCACTAGTATCATAAATAACTATTTTGATTTTCATTAGTATAACATTTATTCGTTTTGTTTCCTTCTGATAATTTGTTATATTTCAGAAAAATTATAAATCAGTGTTAGCATAGTCGGATGCAACGAGGAAGAGTGTGGGCTTTATTCCTAGACCTGAGTTTTTGATGAAGGATATCGTGAAGAAGCAATAACGAGGTAATAAAGCGTGTTGTACCTATCGGATGGAAATTCGACCAGTCTATGTAAAAAGTACCGGGCGAGGCTCTCAACCAATTGAAATCAGTAAAAATTCTCTATTGTACTAGCGCAAATCTAAAGTAAGTCTTTTTAATAAAATCTATTAGGGACATAGTATAGGAATGATGGCTTTCGACGGTAGAAAGCGGTTTAGAAAGTAATCCTCTCATTCACTTTTCTATTTATTTACTCCATTTTACTGGAATACTATTTTTTCATAGTCGTTTATGTATTCCACTTCTGAAATTTCTCCTCTTATTGATCTTAAGACAAGTGCTGCGAATTATTATAGTGGCTGTTCGACTTTGTCGTGAATGTAAAAAATTAATTTACAACTTCTATTCAGAGTAAATTGATATTTTGTGAGTCGAACTTTTAACCTTTTGGATTTTATTCTAACTCTATTTAAATATAAGAAATTAATTATTCTCGGGCAAAGTCAAGAAATGAAATAGTTTCTCACACTATAATTATGATCGTGATCATGAAGTAATGTTGAGTCTGTGATATGCGTATGTTGACACCTTATTTAAGAATGTCGATTCAAATCATAAAAATCATAATTTCGGGACCAGTCAATGTATCCAGAGAGACTTGCAGGCTGGTATGACAGCGGCGTTCGGCGATGGACTTACGGATTATTATGTGGCTACCATCAGGCACGGTGCCTACACTTAGCCGTGCTAAAATTATTTTTTTAATAATATTAGGTCCTTACATATGAAATTAGCGTTTTGTCGTACTAACCATTTTGATCTGAAATATTTCCTCTTTGGTTAAGAATTCCAAATTCAAATTTATAAATTCATTTAGCTGGTACATTTGAGTTTTGAAAACACATTCATTTGTTTTATCCTCATTATTTTTTTCTTTGGCTTCGCTTAGTACCGCACAATGGAAAACATGAAATGTCGGTATATTTACGAGTACGAGATCTACCGTGGCACTAGTGATGCAGAAACAGCTGGAAGGATTAATGATGTGTACAGCGCTGGTGTCGCAAAAGAAAGCACGTTATGTTTTTGGTTTCAACGTTTTCGTTCTGGAAATTTCGACCTTCAGAACCAACCCCGTGGACGGCCGGAGACTAAAGTGGAAAATGAAGAATTAAAGGCTATTGTGGAAGCGGATCCATCACAAAGCACTTCAGAGATAGCTGCAGGCTTCGGTGTAAGTGATAAAACTGTATTAATCCATTTGAAGCAAATCGGGAAAGTAAAAAAACTTGAACAGTGGGTACCTCATGAATTGAGTGAATCGAACTTGCAAACACGCGTCGACTGCTGTGTTACTTTGCTCAGCCGACACAAATGAAGGAATTTTAAATTGAATCATTACTTGTGAAGAAAAGTGGATACTGTACGATAATCGGAAGCGCTCGTCGCAATGGCTGAACTCAGGAGACCCAGCCAAATCCTGCCCTAAACGAAAATTGACTCAGAAAAAGTTACTTGTGAGTGTTTGGTGGACTAGCGCCGGTGTCGTTCACTACAGCTTTCTAAAATCTGGCCAAACGATTACGGCAGATATCTATTGTCAGCAACTGCAAACCATGAAGAAAGAACTAGCTGCTAAACAACCGAGATTGATCAATCGCTCTAGGCCACTGCTGCTTCACGACAACGCAAGACCACACACTGCACAACAAACAACCACTAAGTTAGATGAGCTACAATTGGAATGTCGGTGACATCCACCGTACTCCCCGGATCTTGCTCCAACAGATTACCATTTTTTCCGGAATTTGGACCACTTCTTACAAGGAAAAAATTCAACTCCGATGCGGCAGTCCAAACCGCCTTCATAGAGTTTATTGATTCTCGCCCCCATGGTTTTTTTAGTAAAGAGATCAATGAACTACCTATGAGATGGCAAAAGTGCATAGATAACAACGGTGCATATTTTGATTAATTAAATATATCTTACAAAAAAACAAAAAAAAGTGTGTGTGCGTGCGATTCACACACGATACAAGTGAAACTTCAGTAAATCGACAAAAACTTCACCCAGTTCCAAACGGTCGTAAGCGCCAGTAAAAAATGTATGGGAATGTAGCCCTTACCTTACACAGTATATCATTCATATTAGCTTTTGTGTCTCTTACCTGTCGTTTTTTCCGTTGCATCCGTTTTGAAATCACAACGATTCTAAAGAAGTTTCACTTCAAAAATTGACTATATATTTCTCCCGTACAAAACGCCAATTTCATATGTGAGGACCCAATATTTTAATTTCACATAAACAAGTTTCAAACACACACGCGCACACACACCTGTACTTACTCACATACACACACGGAACATACACGCCAAAGACTTGTATTTCTAAATTCAAACTGAGGGTGTTAGCATCTGTGATACAGTTACTCACTAGTACAGATGCGCACAATACATGTTTTGCTTGATCTTGTGTTTTAAACGAAGATTATTATTATTATTAATGATATTAAATACCATCCTTTAATATACCCATACACTAGCTGCAGCACACGCCATAGTTGCATGTTTAAGCGTATATTTATTAATCTAAGCGAGGGGGGCCCCACCATGCACATGGTGATAAGTCCTTCACAGTCTCTCTTTTAGTTGGTCGCATTTCAAGATCAGCCAGTGTATATTATAATAAACATGGGATTGAGAATACCTGGTCATCCTTATATGACAATTCCAATGATTTGATGACGTTTTTCCAATGCTGTTTAACGGATGCCTCGTTTTGTTCATAACGTGATGGAGTTATAATCCTTATTTTCTTAGGTTTATCCCAATTTTTAATAAGGGGACGTTTACCACAAGACATAATAAAACAACAGGTTTGCAAAGAGAATAAAATACTATGTAAGACAGGCTTGTCTCTATAAATAAATTACGTTTGTTAACAGTTATACGTCATATAAACTGACTTCTATTAAGTAACAGAAGTGAAAACTCTATGAATAGAAGTTTTCAGTCAAATATGAAGTAATTACCAAGAAGCTTATATCGAAATATAAGTTTTTTAAATCTTACAACTATTTCTTACGTGAATATGCAATGTTTACAGTTTATATTATTGCTTAGGTAATACTTACTGCAGAATAAAATTATTTTTATGTTCTTTAAGTATATATGTAATCAGTTTAAAAACGATAGGGTTTTATATCTATATTTTTGTACGTTTCTTCGTACGTACGGTAAAGTACGTTTTTTTAACAGCTTGGTTTTAACGGTGTTAATGATATTTTTTTAAAATTAAAATAATAAGCCGAAAGAAAGAAAGAATCAAACAAGTTTATCCGGGATTAATTTTTAAAGTGATATTATAAAAACTATCCTTTTGCTTCTGCCTGGGATCCACATTCACATAGAAACCAAGGAATACTTAATATATCGCTGGTTACATAACAAGTGATTAGATAAATCACGTGTCATGCCAGTTACATGCATCGAAAATGCCTGCTACATAATGTCATGCGAGATTGCGAGTGTTCTTTACATTCACAAAGGCCAAGGTATAATGTAACAATTCGCTGAAATAGATTGTGCGATTGCAAAGCTACGTGTAGGGAAGAGATAAAACAGTAAGGTTAAAGCGTCAAGAGGGAATGTGTTTGGATGAAATCTGAGGGCAAGTCGAGGGCGAGGCAAACTGTCGTACCATCTTTACTGAAAGCATTTCGGCGAAATTTTGACGCCTCTGTCTAGCAGCACTAGAATATTGTAGAAAGCTGAAATTCTGTTTACTAAGAGTATCTAACCTATCTAACCTACAATTTCAAGTATTTTTAAGTTTATAGCTTCATTCGTTTAGAAGTTACAGGTTTGCAGAGTTACTGCACTTGTAAAATAAAACTAGTTGTGATAATAGGTATATATAAACCGTGATATAATATTGACAATAAATATCTTCATGAGTTTCTACTTATTAATATAAAAACATATATACCATTTCATTATTTTCTCGATGACAGCTCCTGTGAAAACTTGAACGAGCGTCTTTTTTACATTATGTATGCATTATTTTATAAAAATTTGACGTTTACACACGTACAAGTTTATACCAGAGTCGTAGAAACTGATAGGGATGGAGCTATATCGATAAACGTAACACTATAACAGACCCGATATTTTTTTTACAAAATGTAAGAAACTAAACTACTGCCATATACTTTTGTACAAATTTATTAACTAATATTATATTTCTTTACAAGATGTTACACGTATATTAATTCTTGATTGATAATGCCAACTTCTTCAAAATGTTCGAAGCTGTAGTAAAATAAGTAGGTATAGGTAGTTTATAAATATATAAAGTCGACAATGAAACGAAATAATTATAACGACAGGTAATCTTTATTTATTTATTTTAATCAAAATCTGATGAATCGTCACTTTTTATTTTATATCGACATTCATTCAGATCGATATCATTACTTATTTGGGCACAACACTACAACTATCAAATTAGAACTGTCATCGAGAAAATAAAAAAATGGAAATAGTATAACATCTACAATTTCTATGCTTACCACATAGGTAGTTATAAGAAATTTTTGAATAAGAAAGGTTTGAAAGTGAGGTTCTGAAATTAGTTCATAATTGGCCGTCTTATACAAGTGTCCAGAAAGGGTATCGGGTATTTGTTTTCGCGCCATTTTCGAAACGGGGCGTCTAAAGGGTGCGGGGAGGGGTTCGTGGCGTCCGCCATTTTGTGGAGTTTTAGTCACGATGGAACAGTACTCGGGGACGCATCGCGCATTTTGCGTACGAGCGTATTATCGTAATGGTGATTCAATACTGACTGCTCAACGTCTCTATCGTGCGGAATATCGTACACGCCACGCGCCAAGTGACGATAGCATTAGGAAATGGATCAGGATGTTCGAGAATACAGGTGCGACAGTTAAAATTCAAAACTCTGGTCGTCCTCGTTCAGTTCGCGATGAAGAAGTTGAGGCGTCGGTTCGTCAAAATCCGTCTTTATCCATCCGAAAGCGAAGCCAAGCGTTGAACATCAAAAAATCGTCTTTACATTCGATTTTAAAGAAAGACTTACATCTAAAAGCCTATAAAATTCAATTGGTTCAAGAATTGAAGGATACGGACTATGCTAATCGACTGAATTTTGCGAACGAAATGCTGCAGCGATTTAACAACTTTAACAACATACTGTTCAGTAACGAAGCAAATTTTCACCTGAATGGTCATGTTAATAAGCAGAATTGTCGGTACTGGGCAGTGGAGAATCCGAGACGAAAGCATGAACGACCCCTGCATAGCCCAAAGGTCGTTGTTTGGGCCGCTATGTCTGCTAAAGGCATAATTAGTCCTTATTTTCATGAATATCAACGAGGCCGAGCAATTAATGTGAATAGTAACCGTTATTGCGATATGTTGCGAAATTTTTTGGTCCCAGAATTGCAGGAGTTTGCAGGTTTCAACTCAAGAACGTGGTTCCAGCAAGATGGGGCCACTTGCCATACCTCAAATGACTCAATGGAAGTTGTTAACGAATTATTCCCTAATAAAGTCATTTCGCGAAGGGGTAACATCAACTGGCCTTCCAGAAGCCCCGACCTTAGCCCGCTTGACTATTTTGCATGGGGATACCTTAAAAGTAAGGTTTATCAAAACAATCCGACGAATCTAACCCAGTTAAAGCAAAACATCAGGTCAGAAATGGCAGCAATATCGATAGCTATGTGTCAACGTGTTATCGCCAATCTTCGTTTCCGTTTAGAAGAGTGCCAGCAACGTAACGGTCATCATTTGGATAACATCATCTTTTCCAAATAATTCTCCAATTCATATGCTAATAATAAACAATAAACTTTTTTATTGCATACAAATAATTTTTGTTTCATTGAACTTACAAATACCCGATACCCTTTCTTGACACCTTGTATCATATCTATCTGTCTATCTCGCTCGCACTTATAGGTGTTATGGAGAGGTGTAGTGATGTGCGTAAGAATTGTAGATGTGTATATCGATAACGGGATAGGTACGATCGATATACTAAATTATGTTAAGTATTAATAGGAATAATTTTTCGCTATCTGAAAATAAAAGTTTTTAATTTGTACGATAAAATGTTTGTTTCGACGTAATCATAGAGAAACTGTATAGATCGTAATGTGGCTGATCGAAAAGGGCAGTTTGGAACTTTTCTACGGATATTTATTAGTTTAAAAAAAACCCTCATCCGTATCTTCCCCTTCATGTAGTTTAATTATCAGAGGTGGTGCTTGATCTCTTAAAATAGTTTTTCTTAAGTTCTTATCCTGGAGTTCCTCGGCATGCATCACACATTTGGCCCAGTCTTCTAAGGCAGGTAGATAAGTATCGATAACGGGTTGCATTGCGTGCACATTGCTAATGTCAGTGACATTTATTGCCCGACGACTCAGTTTAAAATGCGTTTACTATAGTGGGTATGAATGTGAATACTTACACATTTTTTTTTTTTTAAATATTTATTTGTAAAGTTATATGCTTCTCAATAATAGTCATAATTGATATTAGAAGCATACATTTTGAGGTGCCACAAAAAATACCTAGATAGTTCTAACAAAGGATCCACCATCTTGTTAGAATACTGAAATCGTTCTAAAACAGGACACACTATATTCACTTGATAATGACAGTAATGGCCTTCAATAGTGAAGAATACTTGCCAAGAAGAAGAAGATCTGCGAGATGACATAATATACTTCCCGTATAATATCCGTACAACAAAATCTGACAAACCGCTTATTAAGATATGGGCAGAAAGATACAATTCTCAAAAATAAAAAATTTCTAGGTCATTCGCTTAAATAATTGATATCAATCACATAATTTGAAAAAAAAAATTGCATGTACAGAGAGAACTAAGTACAGAATAAATAATGTAGATTAGATATTAGCCTAGACGGGTAAGTGTAACTGGGGCAGTTGTAAAAATATGATATCATCAGGAATGGCCTCATCTTTATCATGAATCGATTGGCAAACCATGAGAAATATCAGTCTGTTGGATGTTAATGGTTGACTATTTCAGTTCTCTGAAATATTACAAATGTACTCTGTAGATCCCAGCGAGGATGCTGTTCATCTCAGCTGTCGGTCGTATTGAAAAAACATACCTGAAAGTTGAAAATATTACAAAACCTGTTTTTATCTTTATATTGGTAATCAATCCTCGTCATTATAATAATGATTATTACTGACACCACACATCAAGTAGATAATTGTTTCTCATGATATAGTATCTTCTGGTGACTTCAGTGTTCTTACAACATGTTGGCCCCATTTTTAAACCTTTCCAAGGAGTTTTTTTACTTCACAGAAATCATGTTCCGTGTTATTTAAAGCAAAAAATATCTTAAAATATATTCCTGCTACAATTTTGCACACGACCATTTAGCTCCAAACTAAGCAAAGCTTAAATTATGGTTACTAAACAGTTGATATACTGTATAACATATAGATATAGTCATGTGCGGACATCGAACCCGCGACCTCTCGGCTCAATAGTAGGGTTACTACCACTGCGCCACGATGCCTTCTAACATACTTCACTTGTCAACTGTAACCAAACTATATAGTACGAGTTTTGACTAAAATGGCATTATTGTTGTATTACTGAAGCTAAATGGTAGTGCTCGTACTGCTGTGTTGTGATTTGAAGGGTATTTTTATCAATAGCCATTAGTACACAAGGTGTTCCAACTCTGTCCTCAGGAATAACAGTAATCTACCTATACGTAAAAGTCATTCAATGAGGCACTAGCCCTTTTTGACGTTAGATATAGCTATAACAGGCTACAGTGTCCACTTTACTCCAGGTGGACTATCCGCTTGTTTGCTACTTTCCGTTCTTTAAAAAAAAAAAACTGTCCGCTAACAAGCATACTATCTGCTTGATGGTAAGCGGCTATCGTAGCTAATGGACGCTTGTAATACCATAGATATCACTAAAGCGTTGCCGAGTTTCTTCTGTAGAGTAGGGGTATTCCACCAGTAGAACTACCCCAAGAAGAGAAAAATCTCCAAAGATTCTCTGTGCTCTCTCTTAAATAAGTGAATGGAGTTCTAATAACCACGAAATGTAGAATTTTAAAACATATTTCTAATATCTTTGAAATTCCCAGTTGAGTTATTTTATGACTTTATCTACTTTTTAATTTAATATTTATATATAAATATTAATTATAAAATTAAGAAAAGCGTCACCTGTTATGCGTTTTACATACTACGTAAACGATATTTTATAACGTCATTTCAAGCGTATGTCAAATAATATTAGTTTGATCATAACATGAAAGATGGCAGGCATTTATTTTAAGATCACCTAAAATTTAATATAGTTAATATCACGATTCAAAATAAATACAGAATTTTATACAATTAACTTATATTACACTTAGTTATTTTTTTTAAATAAACAAGTACATGAAATAAATACTTATAATAATATACAAGAATTCCTCATTTTATTTTAGGTATTAAATTTTACAAAACTTTGAGTCTACCATACATTATTAAACTATATTTCTGAAGGAATATTATTATAGACATCTATCTATCTAAGCTTAGAAGCAGACGAATTGTATACTAAAAAACATAAACTTTTATTATTGAACAAAAATAGTGGAAGGCTCTCTCTAGTACCATTTTTATTAATCTTGGGGTATTAATTTTTTTATACCAATTTGTTCTGCTTCTTCAATAGTATCAGGTACTTTGAGACCTTTTGTTTCTGGTTGTGTAAGAACCTACAAAGCAGATATAAACGCCATTGTTGCGAACATCATGGATGGGATGCCGTTCCACTATGTCATAAGTGGAGGAGTTAGCGGTGATACAACTGATCCTATTCGTCCAAATATAGATTAGATAGTCCAAATTCATAGATTTTTCTGAGACTTCAGGCTTACCATTAAACCGAGCTGCTCGTGTTAGAACCACTTTAGCTTTCTCTTGTTCATTTTTACTCAGCAACCAGCGAAGCTCTCTGATAGTATCCAGTAATAAGAAACTATTACAGATACCGGTATGTATAGAACCAAGGTAAGTGTACGCCAGTCGGGGACAGCCCACGCGAGCAATCCAAGAATTATTTGACCTGTTGCAAACATGCTGGATATCGTAGCGCTAGTACGCACTCGATATTTTCCACCAACTATTTCATCTGCTAATATATAAGCAGCACTAAACGCTCCCCCTCCTAAAGCCACCTGTAAACTATAGATATTCTTAACATTATACATTCTTCTTCCGAAACGGTCAGATACGAATCCAGCAAACACAAGTGCCACCACTCCTCCGAGACTATTCAATGTACCAGGTAAAGTTCTTAACCATTGTTGACATTCTAAATTGAAATCATAAACGACGGTGTTGGTTCTATCGTACACGTAACTATCGCACGGCACTGTGGTGTTTCTGTTAAATAAATCCGCAGAACAAATGACTCCGATGTTGTAAATTGTTACGCCATCAGTAGCAGTGGCATAGCGATTACAGTTATCGAAACCTGACGTAGTTGTCGGTTTAGCGTTCAGTATCCACTCTGGCGCATACTCTGTTTAGCGGAGGGGAGGAACAGAGAGTAAAGTTCCTCATCCGCCATAGAAAAGGGAGACTCCTCCGGCCAGACGGGTGCTATGTCTGGCGAGCAGCTGCCCCGACTGTTGTAGTCGGGTTATTGTATATATACTCAACGATAGAGTGAATATCTGTAGCGCAATTAGGGATGCGTCCTATGTGGCTCGATAGATGTTGCTATGTGTCACTACGTAGTTAGTTGTGGCGAGAGGTGTCGCTACATCACTCCCCTCCGAGACCGGAGGTCGATAGCAGGTTGAGTCGTCCATTTGTGATGCTTGCCGGGCCAGTGGAGAGTTCCAGTGAGTCGGAACTAGATGTCGCATAATTCACGGTGAGTCAAAACTGTGTGCGGTGATTGCCCCAGTGAGTCGGGATGATGTCGCATAGTTCACGGTGGGTCGGAACTGTCTGCGGTGATTGGCTTCTGCGTCGACCAGGAGAGGAGTGTGTTTTCTGCTGCTTGCTGACTGGCCGAAGTGCAGTGTGCTGTGCCAAGGTCGCTGAGAAGGCTGTGGGGCTGACCAGGAATGTGCGCGTCCGCTGCATGCGTATGGTCAGGGTACCCATAGTAGCCGTGGATGCTGGCTCGCTGTATTGGACTCGCTGCTCGAAAGCTTGAGGAAGTGATGATGACGTAGCTTTGTGAAGAAGGTTGTGCTGACGTATCACGTCGGGGTCACCACTTTAGCGGAGGTGAGGAACAGAGAGTAAAGTTCCTCATCCGCCATAGAAAAGGGAGGATCCTCCGGCCAGACGGGTGCTATGTCTGGCGGGCAGCTGCCCCGACTGTTGTAGTCGGGTTATTGTATATATACTCAACGATAGAGTGAATATCTGTAGCGCAATGTAGGAAGGTAGGGATGCGTCCTATGTGGCTCGATAGATGTCGCTATGTGTCGCTACGTAGTTAGTTGTATCGATGCGTTGATGCGTCAGTTGTGGCGAGAGATGTCGCTATGTGTCGCTACGTAGTTAGTTGTATCGATGCGTTGATGCGTCAGTTGTGGCGAGAGGTGTCACTACACTCTGGCTCAGGCCCGTCACACTCACGCACGACACATCTGTACGGCAAGTTGCCAGCTGTAAACACGTAATCCCCGGCTATCAGAACGCTATACACTACCGGGAGCCCAAGCAAAGCCAAGTTTAAGATCTGATATTTTCCAAATTGTCCTATTTCACAATTTAATACAATCTCGAATTCCATTTTATCACTTTCGCTGGGACATGATTCCATATTTATTGCTACCTTTCTGCTGGCGATAGTACTCTAACGTTAGAAATATTTTAAGTTTTAGGATATTCAGACATTCTTCTAGTTTTATATAAGACCAGATACTCACTATCATTTCATACCCACAAATAAAACGTATATAATCTTATATTTTATCTACAAGGGTTAAAACCAAGAAGTCACTGGGCTAAGTCTGTTTGCATTTCATTGTTGTTTTATCAGTAATTAAAATATAATTGGTATTAATAGTCATGTTTGTTCTATACTTTGTAATCTATATGACCTAGTTGGTGCTCGTGACTTCGTTTACGTTTAATTTGCCTGTCCTAGTACTAATCTAAAATTCGTCCAACCATTTAAGGCAGAGTACGTATCCATCCACCAGAGATGTGCAAGGTAGCTAGCTGGTGCGTGGATTTGTAGCGACTAGGTGAAACGGTGTGATGATTTTCCCTAACGATACGTAGCGAATCTATGGAACGGTGTGTAGCCGAGTGATGCGTTGATGCGTAATAGACTATTTTCAGTTGGACGTTGCACCGTTTTGTACACATTCTTCGCTCATATCTCTAAATTTTTTGTATGCACAAATACCTAGCTCCTCTGTATCATTTTTCCACCAGCGCAGCGTTATAAGTTTGGCTAGAAAAATGAAGGAATCCTATTGGTTTATTTATTCCTCGCACACCGCCTGACTATCTCGCACATCTATGGTTAATACGCAACCTAAAAATGATTGATGGACAAGCATTCAAACAAACGTACTTTGACATTCACATTATTCAAGCTCCTTCTCGATCAAACATACGATTGTGGAATTCTTTAACACGTCATCTTCGAGACCCTAAAACCATCATCAACTTGAAGTCATAAATTCACTAATATTCTGGTACATTTTAATTAACAAGAAACAGAATGGTCATTAATTATAACATTTGTATTTATAACTTGCATTATGTTGGTACTTTTTTGTTAAACAGTAGCTATTATTAGTTGTAGTAAATATAAAAATATTTTAACATGTATTTGTATTATTTATTAAGTTCAATATTTATAGTTTATTATTCTACTAGATTGCCTGTACATTTTCAATGATAATTTTGTTGTTGATTCTTTTTTATAGTGTATGTCGGAGCCAAGCTACGGTTTTCGTGAAAAGGATTAAGGATTAACCAAGACACAACACTTTGTTCTAACTCTGGTTTAATTTTTCTCTCAATCACTATACATAACTGTAAAACAGAACTATGGAACGTAATTGAATAATTATTTCCAAATCTACAGCTTTTTTGGCCGAAACTTATATACTTTGTTTATAACAAATAAGTGAAATTAATACAAAGCAATTCTTTAAATATTTCTTAAAATTCCAAATAAATATTTATATATGATGGAATTTTATAATACTTAGATCCAAATGATCTATTTAACGCCAATTACGTTTAACAATAGTACATTATTGCAAAGGCCGTGAAATAGTTAATTGCCATTTCCGCTAAGGCATATACAGTGCTTTTCTCAAACATGTATGAAAATATTGTCATTATTTTCGAAAAAAGAACATGCGATGTATCGAATTTACGGACAAAGAAAATCAAATCCATTGCAGGAGCGTTTTTGAATTTGGAACATTACAAAGCTCCAGCAATGTTATATGAAACAGCATGCTGGGGTTATTAAATACTCTTTGATTGGATGTCTTTTATCATTCTTGGGTATGTCCGTCAGATTAATACTTCGCATGTTCTTTTTTCGAAAATAATGACAATATTTCCATGCATGTTTGAGAAAAATTTATTTTGATGAGGATATAGCAATTTTGAGTTGACATATACCTCCCGTGTAACAATTTTCATCAAAATCAGTCAAACCGTTTCAGACAGGCATAAATTAAAGAATACAGAATTTATGATAAACTAACTAATGGCTAGTCGAGAAAAGCGTCATCTGTTACACGATGTACATACTATCTAAATGAAATTTTATAACATCATTCTAAGCTTACAAAAAATATTAGTTCTGTGATAACATAAAAGATGGCAGGCACTTATTTTAGGATTACCTAAAACACAGCTATTGAAAATTACATTTAAATATGAATACAACATATTTTATACGATTATAGTATTTTTTTTAATTAATCATACATACTTTTAAATATACTCAAAATAAATACTTATACAAGATTTCCTCACTTTTTAGTACAGTAGAATCTCGCTAACTTAAAAACCACTATAAATTCATAAAATTTTGTGTTCCCTTCTCCCCAGAGCCTAAAACCTCTTTTACTTCAAATAAAAACCCTCTTAAACTAAAACAAATAATTTGGTCTTTGGATCTCAGTAATATATAGTAATGTTTTGACGATCTCAGTTATTTAAAGCATCTACCATTGACTCATTTTAAATGAATGTACAAACAAAAGGTTCCGTGTAGAATTTTTTTTTCATTGCTTACACATGTCTACGTGATGACCACAAGTGTGAACTATTTTATTGTGTACAAATTCTTTAGAGCTTCACCTGAAGCCATAAGAAAAGTAATTATTTGGGTCCTTAGCTTTTAGTCTTTCGCCAAAAACTGAAGCAATGATGGCTTATTGGTGGCGTGTACGAACTCGACGTCGATTGACGTGAGTTCAATTCAAATGCCCGTCTAGTTAACTGCCATTCTTAAGTTGAAAATCTGTCGTTAAGCTCCTTTAGGTATGTTCTGATAACTACACATGAGAGCCAGTTTTCCCACGAGGCTTAGCGTATCACTTACCTTGGGTCACATTGTCGCTTAATATCAGGTGAGATTATGGCCATAACGCTAAATCTATAAATAGAATAGAATAGAATATTTATTTATTTAACAGATTATTTACATTAAATGATAAAAAAATTATAATATGATAACTGTACCTAAGAACCTAAATAAAGTGTAAGTAACATTTAAAAGCAATATTTAAATTTAACATAGAGTTTCTATGTTTAATCCCTAAACAAAGCTTCTATACGAACCTTATTATGTTAAAAATATGAACCAATAAAACTCCTTAACTTAAACCCTTAGTAAGTTAAAAACTCAAATTATTTAATGTTTCCTTGGTCTTTATTTTATCGAGGTTCTAGTTACGGTATGTATTACCGAATTAGATTTTACAAAACCTTGTGTACAAAATTAAATTTTTGACGCAATATTATTTTAACGACATCTAGTAGATATAAAATAATTCATGATAGAAGCCGTTACAAACTTTTAATACTGATCAAATACACTGGAAGAAGCTTTAGCGCCATTTTATTTGTCTTGGATTTTTTAAATGTTGTTTATTATGTTGTTCAGGATATTATTACGTTTTTTTTCTGCCAATTTGTTCTGCTTCTTCTATAGTGTCAGGTACTTTGAGACCTTTTGTTTCTGGTTGTGTAAGAACCAAAAAGGCAGATATAAACGCCATTGTTGCGAACATCATAGACGGGATGCCGCTCCAATAAGCCATGAGTGGAGGAGTTAGCGGTGATACAACTGACCCTATTCGTCCAACCATAGACGAGAATCCCAAAAATGAGTGACGGTATCGAGTAGGATATAACTCTGCAGTAAAAAGATATAGAGACGTCATGACTAAGCCAATACAATATTTTCCAGTTAAAAATAATCCTAAAGATAAACCATACATATTGTTCGGTGTAAAAGCAAAAGCTGTGTTACATATAGCACACACTAGAAAACCTAAAAATAATGTCACCTTCCTGCCAATTCTGTCTAATACAAGAACAGCAGTCCAAAACCCAGGAATCTCAATGGCCGCTGTCGCAATATAATTTAAGTACATATTTCCTGATAAATTCACGGAATTTATCGACAAACCGTAATAAATGAATACTGTCGTTATCCACAAAACAGGTGTGGTGCAACATCTACGCAATAAAATGGGCGATTTTAAAACGCGAAGGAAAAGATTTTCCTTGTTCAACTTTTTGTTTGCTTCTATCTGTAGCGGTATCACAGTCAGTAAAAAGTTCATAGATTTTTCTGAGATTTCAGGCTTACCATTAAACCGAGCTGCTCGTATTAGAACAACTTTAGCTTTCTCTTGTTCATTTTTACTCAGCAACCAGCGATGGCTCTCTGATAGTATCCAGTAGTAAGAAACTATTACAAATACCGGTATGTATAGAACCAAGGTAAGTGTACGCCAGTCGGGGACAGCCCACGCGAGCAATCCAAGAATTATTTGACCTGTTGCAAACATGCTGGATATCGTAGCGCTAGTACGCACTCGATATTTTCCACCAACTATTTCAGCTGCCAATATATAAGCAGCACTAAATGCTCCCCCACCTATAGCCGTCTGTAAAAACTGTAAAGCAACATACATTGGGTAATTAATTGAAAACGACCGCACCAATCCCACCAACGCGATGTTAAATGAAAACAAAACTATAGACATTCTTCTCCCGAAGCGGTCAGATACGAATCCAGCTAACAAAAGCGCCACCATTCCTCCGAGACTGTTCAATGTACCAGGTAAAGTTCTTAACCATTCTTGACATTCTAAATTGAAATCATAAACGACAGTGTTGGTTCTATCGTACACGTAACTATCGCACGGCACTGTGGTGTTTCTGTCAAATAAAACAGCAGGACAAACTTCTTGGTCTTTGTAAATTTTGTCGCTATCAGTAGCGTTGGCATAGCGATTACAGTTATCGAAGCCTGACGTAGTTGTTGGTATAGCGTTCAGTATCCACTCTGGCGCGTACTCTGTTCAGGTCCATCACACTCAGGCACGACACACCTGTACGGCAAGCTGCCTGCTGTAAACACGTAATCTCCGGCCATAACTGCACTAAACATTGCCGGTAGTGCAAGTAATGCCAAATTAAGAATCTGATATTTTCCAAATTGTCCTATTTCTCGATTTAATACAATATCAAATTCCATTTCATCACTTTCACTGCGACTTGTTTCCATATTTATTACTATCTATCTGGTGCCGATAGCAGTTAAACGTTAGAAATGTATTAATATACTCAAACAGTCCTCCTGTTTTATATAAGTCTAGATACTTGTTATCATTTTATATGTACAAATAAAACGTATAAAATCTTATCTTTTATCGACATAGGTTGAAACTAAGAAGAAGACGGCTAAGTCTTTTTGCAGTTTATTATTATTGTATAAGTACTTACTAGATTTTATAATTTGCATTAATTATAATGTTTTTTCAATATTTTCTAATATATTTATAATGGTTCGTAATCGAGATTTTGTTTTAAAGTAGACTAAATAATAGTCTTATTTTATTGGTTAGCTTACGTAATTCTTCACGTATCTTATTTTAGATTAACAAAGATAAAGTGCAATAAAACATTAACATTTATTATGTACTTATAGGTGTAATAAAAATTAATAGGCACAAAAAAACGATTAGCAACAAATTTGCCCAACTAGTGAATACAAATATAAATAACTCTTAAAATTTATATTTCTTAATATTTTAGGGCGAGCATAACAGTTTGCAATTTGTAAATAATTTACGTATAAATTATAGTATCTATAACAAATAAATTTAACGTATAATCCGTTTATTTACTGTTTTATACATACTCGTACTCTTTTGTTTATTTCAATTGTGAAATGCATGATGTAATAATTATTTTACACCTTATGAAAAAACAAATGGAGATAAAATTACATCAGTCTCTATTTTAGAGGTGGTGCATTTTGAACTTATTCCATCGGTTCAGAAGTCAGGATACTAGAAAGGACATTTGGAATAATATTTTGCCCAGTTTCTAAAGTAAGCCTCGTTTTCAGAACTGCTGGGTCGAACATACCCAGGCTGTTCAAGTATGGAGGCCGTCTGTACTCCGGATGCTCGATCATCCAGCGGCAGTATTCTTTGACGCTTCTGAAAAAAATAATGTCAAACGTATGAAATTAAAATGTGAAAATGTTATTTGCAGCCGTGTTTATCTTTTTCCCCCGGAAATGGTTTAACTGATATATCTACCTCAAAGTGTCCTAATATTTATCCTTATGTATAAAGTGTAATTTTTCCCTTTCTACAATCTTCATTACCTAATCTTTCATCACTGTGTTTTCCTTCACTAATCCTCGCAGACTTTATAAGATTCGAGCAGATGTCGAACGAAGTATTATACTATACTGTACTCATTAGCATTAATAATTATCACATAATATTCTAGCACGGTTTCTAAGTATCTAAGGTAGAATAAGTGCACTCGATTTATATATTGTGTAACAGGAAGAACCTCATCCCTGCAAATTTCTTTCATTTCCTTTACCAGTATCAAACCTTTCATATATTTTGTTCCGGGTGCTTTTTATTAATTCATCGTATAGCTTTTGCATTGCATCCGTATAATTCGTTTTTTTTTACAAAGATATGTATGACGATATTATAATAATTATCAATCAATTAAAAAAAGGAAACCTTAAATTTGTAATCCCTTCCCAAACAGTCTTCAATGTAACGAGATCTTTGGGCACATGACGAGCAGACCGCCACAATTTCTCCGTATCATTGTTAGGCGGTAAAAATTGTTCACGTAGAGGAAGACTTTTCCCAAAAGCTGTTAACCGTTTCGGACGATGTTCCGCTTCAATGTCCTTTGATATTTCACGTTCGAGTGCTGCGCCATATGACTTCTGAGAAAATAAATTTGTTGTATTAAAACCTTGCAGGCTTGAATTTTCGACAATATACAGGTTAAATTGATCGAACCTCTGGATTGTCAGTGACTTTGGCAATTTTTTCTTCGATAGCTGGTAATTCTTTTGTAATCACCCTTAGACTGCGAGCTACGTGAGTGTTGAATTCTATCTGAAAGTAAAATATATTAAATAGTATATATGAAATCAATCAGGAGATTTCAATGAACATAAATACTTGAAAAGTATTTTTATAGTACAAATAATAAAATACAATATTTCGTCACATAATAAATACTGATTTAACTTGAAAATAATAATAATATTTTGTTACTAAGAATAATCATACAATCAAAACCAAGTGTGTAAGAATTTTAGGATTAAATTTAAAGACAATGATTTTAACCTATATAAAACTGATAAAATTGACCCTAAATTAATTATAAATTAATAAGGAATATTCTTATAAATAATAATACGATTATTTATTAATAGATAGACAGTATTAATAAGCGACGATTATTTTATAAAATAGCATATTGTAAATACTGGATTTAGATAATTTTATATACACCAGTTCCGATTATTGTTTAAATACCAAATTTATTCATTAAACGCTACATTTATTATTTACTAGCTGTGCCCGTTGCTCCACTCACGTAGACTACAGAATTGTACGATTAAGCATACGGGTGAATCTTACTGATCCCGCTTCCACAGGTGAACCTTCACATCTACACCTCTAGACCTCTCCACAATAAGCATTTTTGTCTTTGAAAAACTCGATTTTAAAGACAAAAATGCTTCTTGTGGGTGATCCTTAGAATATAGACATATGCTATAGATGTTTTTTTTAATGTAGTAAATTATTTTGATATATCCTTGGGGTTTACTCAACTCAAGTCACTTAATCGTCCTAAAAGCGTATTTTTTCCGAATTGATTCATTATTGTCGTCACTGCTTATTTCGCATGTTACTTTATCTAACAAAATATATCCTATAACCTAGCTAGATAGCATAGCTATGAATAATAAAAAACATGTAAATCAGATTTTAAGTGTTTTTCGCGTGAAAAAAACATAAATGAACAGGCAGACAGAGAGAGGTAATATGTATAGAAGATATTACAAATTTTACTTAGACAATTATTTTTCATTAATCAGAGTCATCTGTACAGAGAAGAAAACCGTACATGATGAATACTTGAAACATTTATAACGCGGTCAAAACCCGTTAACAGAATTTAGAAGCCATCAACAGGAAGATGAATTGACTACATTACATATAAAACAATTGTGCAACGTTTTGTTTCTTACCTGTGAAATGTTTCATAAGTACTACACCAAGATAATACGTCTAATTACAACATAACTCATCATATACTACCATTACTGGTACACTTCGCTAGGTGTAAGTTTAAACCAACCTCAAATGATATTGTACGAATAGTTAAAACTATCTAATACAATAATAATATATATCATCATTCACGGTATATAAATAAACAAAGAGATACGTCCGGTGTTTCGAGTTTCAATGTCATCTCTTCATAGTAAATATGTATTTTATTTGTAGTTTTATTTGCATATAAATAATCGTCGAATGTATTTAGCATTCGTAAAAAATAAAAACTTATCATCACATCGTATCATCGCATCGTCTGACCAAAGTACATGATAATCTAACTTATCTTTTTGTTCCAGTTATTAAAGACGAGTATAAGAATTTTTAAACATTACAAATTTACTTTCATGAACTAGAAATTAGAATATCAGGTATCAACACAGTATTACTTGTAATAAAACACGTTTTGGCGCTAACCATTCAAGCAATGGTCACTAAATAAGATTTTAGAAAAAAAGAGTGATTTTTTACCTGAAAAAGTTCTTTAATGGCTTTCGGTGTAAACAAGTGAGATTGTTGATCTCCGCCAAGTTGTTTCATATATTCACAAAATTCATTTGCAATCTGTAGAAAATTATATCAAATGCTACTTATTGATTCAACAAATAAAAGCATGGAAATACGGCATAAAACATGTCTACCTAAAGTTTTAATAGATCACATCTTATAAACTATTTAGAAAAACGATGTGGTAACAAAATAGTAGGGACCACTGACTCTCTTTATTACTAATTATAAATTGACACATAACTAGGTTTCTTTTTGGCGTGCTCGTGTCGGTATCAATGACCTTTGAATGTTATATGGCTTACTGACGCAATCATTAGAGTTAATCTCATGCGTTACAGATTTCCTTTCGTTCAGTTTCGTTTTATATCAAAATAAATTTAAAATATAAACCGGCTGCGGTATTACTCGTATGATAATGACAACTTTAATAGAAAAAGAAATCGGAACAAGTATCGTGAAGAATTCACGCCCTGGGGTTTCCGTGCTTTATATAATTATTGTTCCTATATTATACTTATACTCTCCAATGTCTGTGACAAACTTATATTTTATATGTGTTCGCATAGTAAATACACTGTGTGAAATTAAAATCAAATATAACTTTATAATATAGTTATTCCAAATTCTCTTATCATTATATGCTAAAATACCTCTTTTAATGTCAAATTTCAAGACTATAGTCCTCAGGAAGTAAACTTACCCTACACCCTATTACCTTACCCTATAGCGAGAGCGCTAGCCTCCAAGCTCGGTAAAGCTGTAAAAGCCATCAGCGGCTCTGTTTTTAGATAGGGCCTCAAGCTAGCAGAAGGACCAGATCGAAAAAAAAAAAAAACGGACAGCGAGTGGGACTTTTAGTTGTCGGGCCATATCTTTACTCGTTTAACTAGAAATTTGATTTCTTACAGCAAAATAACCTCATATATCTTAGTATCCTGTATTAATTTCTATTTTTTTATACCTCAAGCCATTTTCGAGTAAAAGGGCCTTGACAAGCAGATACACGGACAGCAAAGTAATCTCATAAGGGTTCACCTTTTTTCATTTTAAACACGGAATCCAAATAATCAATCCGATAATTTATATTTTTATCCATTAATAAGTAAGCGTTCCAATACAATCTGACTAGTCTAATGTTATAATATAGCCGAAAATAGTGCGAACTAAGCATATAAAAGGAGTTGTATTTAAAATTGCCGATACACACTGATAGGTGCTTAGACAACTTGAGTATGGTAGGTAGCCAAGTTAAAGATAGCTTAATGCTCTACGAAAATCTTCTGGTTTAGTCACGATGTTTTTCTTTACCGAAAACTCAAGTTTATTATAAGACGGTCGTTACCATTCACTGCAATTTAGTTATCACTAAGAAAAATATTTGCCAAGATGGTTTTATATAAAAATTGTTAATAACTTTCGTATTAGGCAAATGGTGAATATACCCTGTCAGTAAGGTCATCAGCTTTCTTGATTAAAGTCTTTTCATCTTCTCTCTCAGGTTCGAGGTAATGTGTGGCCCATGTTATTTGTTCTCGTTCTGGTTTCATCAGTAGTGTCCGATGGACGTTTAATGCATTATTATCGTCATCACTGAAATAATAGCCAAATGTAATATTTAAAAAGAACTAAATAGGTTCTCAATTATAGTCGTACAAGTTTGTGCGCGACCGTCTTATGTTTCCGAAAGACGTTTGCGGAGCCGAGGTACTACTAGTGATAACGGGGGCGGGTAATGTGACGGAGAAGGGAAACGCAGTCACAGTACACTAAAGTAAACAGTATCACGTCGAACAGCCGAAACGAAATCTAGGTAAAGTTCAGTACACAATTATAGTCGCGAGTACGCAATTTATAACTAAGGACGAAATTAAATATTACCTACCTACTTCCTAGAATTAAAAATTGTTTTTGGTTTTTATTAAACTTTACTGATATTTTTTTAAAGTACTTTCTCCGCTCACTATCTCACAATTTCTTTTGAAACATAAAATAAAACCCGAGTAGAAATATATAAAAATAACTAAAATTGAAATGTTTGTATAGAATGTCAAAATAACAGCTTTTTACTAAATGCATTTACAAGTGTATACGATAATTTAGCAAAAAAAATTAAAGTTTTTGTCTGTTTATCTATCTGTTTGTTCCGGTTAATCTGTGAAACGGTTGCTCCGATTTCGAAGGGATTTACACAGGTCACTGACAGATAGCTGTTTTTATAAGGCTTAGGCTGTTTTTATTTTAGACAAAGAATTAGGGTTTTCGCGCAAATAAAACAAGAGACATTTTTATCTTTATAATAAACGGCGGGCGACCGCCGTGGGAAATAGGGTCACTAGAATACCGGCGCCATTCTATAATCCACGCAAGTGGAACCACGGGCACAGCTAGTAATTTATATAATAACTTACAAAATTTGCAGTAAGTAATGGAAAAAGACGGTAGTTTGAGGGAAAGTAACCCAAATATTTATGAAATTTTACTGAAAAGAAATATTCCTTTATTTTTTTTAATAAGTCAAACTGCATTCAAAGATTTTTAATAAAAGGCTTGTCTCAGCCGGGAATAGAACGGGCTATAATCCGAAAAAATAACAGCCTATACTTTTATGATACCTGAAGGCGCCGGTATACAATGAAGGGAAAGGAAATAGGTACCTTGTCACTCCACGTCCTCCGTTTCCATAGGTCGCAAGTTCTTTTGGTTTCTATATCCTCACTGGCACTCGAGTTCTGGTTTTTCCAATAAGCACTAATTTCATAGGTAGTACAGCGCGGGCGGGGGTTAATTTTTAAACACTTTTAGCGGAGCGTTTTTGAAAGAGTAATGCGTGCACTGTCAATTTTACTTGTTAAGAGCGAGTCTATGACATGACCACTCGGCGATGCGTTTTCAAAGCGACTGAGGTGGGAACTAGGTAGGAAATAATGAGTGAATGGATATATGTATGAATGCCTGAATGAATAATATAAAAAAATATAAATAGCGTGAGAGAGAAAGAGAGTTTAACTTAAGATTAATTAGAATAATGCGTAATTTACTGATGCGGGAGAGGACAAATTCGAACAACTGGTCGTATATAGGAGCCAGAAGAGGTTTTTACCTTTACCGTCTTGATTATCCCATCTTTTCCTGGGTAAACTTCCTCAATCACACCCAGAGGCCAAGACATGGGATGAGCGTTATTGTCTTTAATAAGAACAATAGATCCTAGTTCCACAGGTCTAGTTGGAGAATTCCATTTCTGACGCTGCTGTAGACTAGAAAGATATTCCTGACTCCAGCATCGCCAAAAACAGTGAGTTATTTTATTCAGTAACTGATAGCGTGTTAAGCGATGATCAGGCTTATCTTTAAAATCTTCTGAAGGAAGATGTTTTAGCGGTGTGACATTAAGAAAATGATTTGGAGTTAACGCGGATATGTTCGACGGATCGGAGCTGAGTACACAATGAGGGCGGCTATTAAGTAGACCCTCTATCTGTACTGAAACTGTAGAAAACTCTTCATATGTGAGAATTTGTTTACCTATAACTTTATAAATATGAGTTTTGACACAGCGAATGTTAATTTCAGCTAAGCCTTTAAAATGTGATCCATAAGGTGGAATGTGTTTAAATTGAATGCGTAGCTCAGATAGCTTATCAGTTATATAAGTTAAATGAGAAGTGGACTGTATTAATGAGTAAATTTCTTCGAGTTTGTGTTTAGCACCCACAACATTGGTTCCTCCGTCGCTATAGATAATAGCCACGGGATCTCTTCTGCAGATGAAGCGTTTAAAAGCGGCGAGAAATAATTAAGAACTTAGATCCGAAACCAATTCCTAATGCAGAGCTTTGGTTGTGCACCAGACAAACAAGCAGATATACGCCTTGTTGCTTTTAACACCACGGTGGCGAATGTGAGTTATGAAAAAAGGTCCAGCGTAATCTACAGCGGTGTGAACAAAAGATTTTACTTAAAAGACTCTGATAGCGGGCAGGTCACCCATTTGTGGGTTTGTAGAGCGTGGTTTGAGTTTAAAACAAGTGTTACAGTTGTGTACTATTTTTCGAACTAAATTGCGAGCGCAAGGAATCCAAAATTTCTGTCTAAGAAGAGCTAAGTATAACGCGGGTCCAGTATGAAGATTTACTTTGTGATAATGTTCAATGAGAAGCAGAGTAATGTGATCATTAGGCAGTAAAATTGGATGTTTTTTATCAAAATTTAATTGTGAGTGAGTGAGCCTACCTCCGAGTGAGCCTACCTCCACGCGTAACAAACCATTGCTTATAAATGGATTGAGTTTTAATATAGTTTTATTTTTACAAATTTTGGAATTTTGAATGTCATTGATATCCTGCGTAAAGTACTTAGATTGTACGTAACGTACTATATAATATTCAGCTCGTTCTAAATCATGGACTATAATGAGACCACATGATTTTAATATTTTTGAAAAGCGTAAAATATAAACTAGAGTGCGTAAAATTGTAGACCATGACGAAATACGTCCTGCAAGTTCTTCTATAGGGTGAGTATCTGGTGTTGATTTTGTTTGTACAGTAAGAGTTGTAGTCTTAGATTCTTGATATTCTTCGTTGTGATTAATAATGAATTATTTTACTGGCCAGTCTGCGACTGGAGCGGATAACTACTTCGGACCACGAAACCAAAAACTATTATGAACTAATCCCTTGGGTGTTACAGGGCGCGAGACTATGTCAGCGGGATTTTCTACGCCTCGGACGTGAAACCAATGAGTAGCGGGTAACTATTCATTTATTTGAGCTATGCGATTAGCTACAAATGTGTGAAACTTATAAGATGGTGAGTGAATCCAGGTAAGCTATACTGTTGAGTCTGAGAAGGCGTGAATATTGCGTATATTGCAGCGCTTACTGAATACCGAACGAACTGAAGCGAGTAATTTTGCGAGCAAAAGAGCTGCGCAGAATTCTAAACGAGCTAGAGTTTTATTTGGAGACGAGACTTTAGACTTAGAAGCGAGAAGTTTAACTGAAATAGCTTGAGAGTTTTCGTCACTGGCAACACGTACATAAATGCAAGCGCCAATACACTTCACACTTGCATCTGAAAAGCCTATGAGTGTTATGTGTAAAGTATTCGTTATACCTAAATGACGTGGGATTTTTATATTTTTTTAAATACGCGAGTTCATTGTAAAATTGAGTCCATTTTACATGAATAAAATTAGGAACCTCATCGTCCCAATCGAGTTGTAGCTTCCAACATTCTTACACTAACAACTTCATAAAAGCGACGACTGAACTAATGAGACCTAACGGGTCGAACAAGCGTGCGGTTGCAGAGAGAATTGTGCGTTTAGTATACTTTTCTGGCCTGTCAATATTTACTTGAAAGTGAAAATGGTTATGTGTAGATTGCTAGAGCATGCCTACGATTTTTGTAGCTACGTCAGATTCTGAATCGAAATTTAAAGAGTTCGGATTTTTATGAGAAGAGGGAATGCGTGACATAAATTCTTTATTATTTGTGGTCTTTTTAACTAAATTAACCCTTTGACGACCACGGGGACACCGGTGTCCCAAATAGGAATAATACAATAAGACAGTGATTAAGAAACGAATTTATATTTTTTTGTAATAAAATAGTTTCTGAACGCACCTTTTTTGTTGTTTATGATAGATACACAAAATAAAAAATATCGTTTTTTCTCTATGGCTATTGCAAACTGACACTTCGTTTGGCGCGCTAATCCTATATTTTGCAAAGTTTTAGGAAGTGAAAAACTGTTTTTTTTTTGTATTTACAGGGTGAAAAAATCATTGCCTGGTAAGTAAATTTTCATTTTATATACATATAAAATTATTATTTCTATAGAGTATAACGATAAGTTATTATAAACATAAAGGGACACCGGTGTCCCTGTGGCCGTAGAGTGATACTATTTATGAGGAATAGTTATCTTGTCAAAATGTATTGTACCACAAGTAACTGATGTTTTCTGTCAAATACCCTCATTTTTTTTATCATTACAGAATATGTTTCGTAAGGGTACCGGCGTTTTCGAGCTTAGAGAACATGAAACGATTTATTGCTTGACGAAGAAGATCAAAGGCTCTTGACACAAGACGATGATCAAGGGATTATTGATGTAGTTATTGAAGATACGACACTTCAACTTACCGACTCAATAAGACCTGAGCCTTTAACGTCCACAGCAGAACCGATGAACGAAGCACAGTGCAGAGATCAACCAGTTTTCAAGTGGAGTCAGAGAACGTACTTACCAAATATGTTTAGTAACGTGGAATACGAATTCGGAAAAGTGCAAATTTGCCAAGAAGTTGAAAATGAACTATTGGCTCCTTTTGATATATTCTGTTCAGCAACTAATTTTGATGATTTAGTAAAATTTATAGTATCGGAGACAGTACAATATGCTCATCAAAATGGTCAGGAATTTACTATAGAACTCGCAGAAATGAAAGCGTTTCTTGGTATGAATTTAGTCATGGGCTATCATATCTTGCCATCATTGAGGGACTACTGGTCTACAGAACCAGACATGGCAGTACCATTTATATCGAAAGTTATGCCGAGGGCTCGATTCGAAGAGATTCGCAGGAACCTTCATTTCTGTAACAATGAAGTAGTAAGAGACATAACTAGCCCTGATTATGATAGAGCATGTAAAATTCGGTCAATAATAGAGCACTTCAATACTTCGTTTCAAAATGCGCTCAGCAATACAGAAAAACAATCAATCGACGAACATATGATAAAATTCAAGGGGCATAATGCAATGAAGCAATACATAAAAAATAAGCCTGTCAAATGGGGCTTCAAATTATGGTGCCGATGTGATGCCGCGACCGGTTACTTATTTGAATTTGATTTATATACAGGCAAACGAACTTCTAGGGTTGAGTATGGATTAGGAGAATCAGTAATACTGCAGCTGACAAAAAAAAGTTGAAGGCTTAGGATGTCAAATTTACATGGACAATTTCTTCAATTCACCTTTACTACAATATAAACTGATTGATCAGAATACCAAGGCGTGTGGCACAGTTCGAACTAACAGAAAACATCTTCCGAAAACTGCACCTACTGATAAAACAATGAAGCGTGGTGATATTTATACGGCAAGTTTCCATGGCATAAGTTATGTGAAATGGATGGATAATATAGGAGTACATTTGTTGACCAACTTTTTGTCGCCGGTAGAGACTGACACCGTAAAGCGTCGCAAAGCTGGCTCAGCGGACAAAATTGACGTTAGATGCCCTAGAATTGTATCACTTTATAATAAAAATATGAGTGGAGTAGATCTTATGGATCAACGTAAGGTGTGCTATGAAATAGATCGAAGATCGAAAATAAAGTACTACCTTCGACTTTTCTTTGATTTGTTCGATATATCTGTAAATAACGCATACACCATCTACACTATGCTTCACAGTCAAAAGCATTTGGAAGGAAGCCTGCTGTCGAACCTGCAGTATAGACAGGTAGTCGCCAGGAGTTTGGTAAACGGTTTCAGTACCAGGCAACGTGGGATCCTTACTTCAAAAAATTGTATAGTGAGCAAATCTGTGAAGCGGCAATTACCATCGCACCCCATGGAAAAATCCTCCACTAGGAAGAGGTGCGTAAATTGTGCTAAATATAAAAAAAAAATGAATGTACATTATTGTAAAAAAAGCGTGGGGTGTATTCAAAGCGCTTTTTAAGATATTATATTATCGAAGTGATGATTCTTCTACTCATTATCTGTCAATAAAATGTTTATAATTATTGACACTATGCACCCCACGCTTTTTTTACAATAATGTACATTCATTTTTTTTTACACTGTACTTAATCAAATTTATTAAATTTTATTTTCTGTTTTTTAGTTGGATTTTTTATGAAAGCGTGTTTTTTAAGTTTTTTTAAACTATTATTTATTTTTCATTTTTTAGTTAAATTTTTTAAACTATAAATTATTTAGTTCGATTTGCTAACTATCAACCGCCCTTAATATGTACAAATGTGTTCCGATTGTATCTTGGTTAAGAACACATATTCAAAGATTTCTATGATGCCAATATAAACAGCGAGACACATAGAGGTGCAACCTTATTTACATATACAGTCAGTCACATTAATGCTTGAGTATGGAATTTTCAATCCGTAATCACTCTACAAAATATTATAATCATAGGAGCGAATCTGTTGGCCGAACTGAGAATGAGGATGAGTGTGAATTTTGCCTCTGTGACTGATTGTAGATTTTATGGTTTATCTCGTAATCGAATCATTTCATTCAATGCTTCACTGTTACATGGAGTTCTTCCTGTTAATTTTGAGCAATCAAGTTCTTCAATTCGTATACCGTCCAAGGATCTTCCACGACTAAGTGCCACATAAGCTTGTCCAGCAGCAAACAATCGCGGACCCAAATAAATGACTGCATGATCAACTGTACAACCTTGCATACCCGAAAGAGTAAGTGTGGAACTGCACCCATGCGTAGTTCGCGCACTAGCTCTATCTCTCTTACTCGCATGCAAAGAATGCGGAAAGAAATTAATTAATCCTGGCGAATCTAATTAGGATATTCGGATGCTTTGATCGGATTATTGCATTGTCATCGACTTTTGACAGGTGTGCAAAGTTTGAATTAAATCTGATCATTCAAAGTAGGACAAAATCGAGCTCAAAGGGGTCGGTTACATACATACATACATACATACAGGTGAAGCTAATAAAAGCGTGTTAATAAAAAGAAAATCGAACAAACAATATGTGTGTTATATGTAAAGTTCATCTATGCTATACCAATGAAAGGAATTGTTTCGCTGATTACCACTAATAAATAATATTTCTATAATAAATCCGTATTTATTAACATATTACCCCATTTCCTATATGCAAACCTAATAAAAGTGAACTTGAGATTTTTTGAGTGAAAAGTATCTCTTAAAGACCATAGGGACTTATTTGTCCCAGAAAATTCCCAAAAAAGTATTATATTTTAATGTGTTTTAATTTGTAACTTTATTTTTTTAAAGCCTAATGAGTCGGTATAAACAACTAAAATTATCGCAAACAGTTTCATAACCTTATGGTCCTGAAAGGGTTAAAACATCCTGATATAAACATTTTGACCATTTCTTTATAAGTATTTTCTGCGTTAGCTAAAACATCTACGGAGCCAAAATAATCGTCTATATACATATAGTTCTCTGCCTCATATGCAGAGGATAAATAACTCGACTGTCAGCGGCGAGTTGACGAACAACATGCATAGCGAGATATGGGGAACTAGACACTCCAAAAATTTCATAATTTTCTGAAGTTGCTGACACTCCAGCACAGATATTTAGAGCTTTACCAGATAGAGAGCCTACTAAATACTGTACCTTCTCAGAATTTGAAAGTTGAGAGTTTATATGTACGAGATTGCCGTAGTTTTCGAAGAAAACAGGCTATTTACTTGGTGTGCAATCAAAACTAGCTAACTGTAATGGTGGAAGCATCAATTTGTAACTGTAGCTGTTATTTTCCCTACATCAATTTTCAAATCACTCTCTTTTTGTTTTATGCCAGAGTATAATTCGTCAAATGATCGTAAGATTGAGTAATTAGGTTTTGCGTCCTCGTCTTGCTCGAGATAAGCGGTGTTTAATAAATCGACAGTATCTAAGAATTCAGTTCCAGATTTTACTAGTGAATTTAAGCGGGATATAAACTGCGTTTTAGAGTTTGGATCGGAAATCTTTAGGCCAAGGTCATAAATTTTCTAAACAATTTCAAATAATGGTTTTTCTTTGCTCCTAACAAATTTATGCGTATGCGTATAATTCTAGCGTCAGCTCTGCTCATTTTGAAATAATTATTATGCCGTTAAATGTAGGTACCTTAATAAAGCAACGAGCCACGAGCGGCTGATATGCGCTGTTATAAATGCGATATATTTAAAAACGTAGGTGGTATGAAAAATAATATGAAATTGTTCTAAGAGTAAATTATCTGATATTTTATACTAATATATGCGTAAATGCGTGTGTAATATGTTGTATGCGTTAATAATTGAATATTTGTTATGAAATAATGAGATATTATTGAGATGAAATGCGATTGTAAGTGGGTAGTTAATATACATATACAGAGTATACAATACTAATCGATAGGGTCAATGATAAGGATCAATTTCTTCTAGATAACATAGTATCTCAAATAAAAGGCGGTAGGCCTTTTCATTCCGATCTGTAATTTGGTGAAAAGATAATCATGACAATTTAATATAGCATTATCCAATACGTAAGTAGGTGACTTAAGAAACACAGCCAGAGGGCAGACCTAGTGCGTGTTTATCTACCGAATGGCTGTAGGTATATTTTCAAGACGACTGCTGAGATAGCGTACTGTTTACTTTACTTATAATGTGTAGTGTAGTATCGTGCTACTTCGTCCCAGCTAACGTCTTTCACATAAGACGGTCGCGAATGAACTTGTCGGACTATAGTTAGTTATATTCGTGTGTTGCTTAGTGTTAAGATACGATTATATCCGCAATAGGTACCTATAGTAAAAAAAATTTAAAAGGAGGTTTTTTTATCCCACTGTAAAGCAAAAGAGCCTCCTCTATTTTAACATATATCTTTTTGTTTCATGATATTATGTCAAATTCTTAGATATCAATCAAAATAGCCCAGCCACCTTTTACTCAATCAATCAACCTGCCTTTTGTTTGCCATTTTATGGCTGCGTAATCTCAGTTTAGTTTTCTAGATTTTCTGTACGCATAATCTATATACATAATAGAACGTAGCTCTGTCCCCACATTCATCGCCTTCATTCATTGTGTTGAGACTAAACTTCTGTATTTCTGCTTGCGACCAAGTATAAACAACGTACGTTAGAATAGGCCAGGTACGCATGTCAAAAATTATTTTCATCCCGTAATTTTATTTTTATTCATATTATTGACAATTTATAAATTGAGAAATTACATATTATGCTTACAAATAGGTACATAAAATTTAATCATTTTTTTTAAAGATGATTATATTATGTATTGGTGATGATATTTATAGCCCATCAATCATTATGGTGTGAAGTACACTTTTCGTCTACAAAATTAGATCAGAATCGGTTGAGAGTTGATGGAAATTTAAATTTTGACGTGACAACGTCTTATAATTCGATGGAGCCGGCTGCACGCACGAAAAAACATGACTCATGCGGCGTTACCTCGCTATGAGGCGTTCCATTTAAGGCTTGAAGTGCAAGCGAGAGCACGGAACGAGCGACAAAGAGGCATAATCGGCCTCCGCGTTCGGCAGCGTTCGACATCTGTCTCTCTCCTACTTGAGTGAGCGATGCGTCCGCGTGGACAGCTGCTATACAATAATACATTTACATGTTTTCGTCAAGTATGAAGTGCAGTGAAAAGTGAATGTGGTGTCAATTGTTTATAGCAACGATAATTGCGGCGATAAAGGTAATGATTCTTTCGATATTAAATATATGTTCAGTGATATATTGTCGAATATTCGTGCTTTCATCATTAAAATAAATAGCATCGGTCCGCTAGTGCAGCGAATGTAGGTTATGCTATAATTGACAAAAGTATAAACAAAATTAAAAATTTATTTTTAAAAATGATACCATTCCATCAGTATTTTCTTATGACGTTGTCACGTTCAACTATTGTCAGTAAACCGACTGTACAGACAACCGATTTTTTTGATTTCATTGCAGATTCTAAAATTAATATTGAAAATTGTTATATTCCATTGATTATATCATAACTTATACTATACTTCCTTGTAAAAAAATGTCATCAAAATCGGTTTAGATTTTTTTAAATGTAATTTTTTATTTATTCTAGAATTTCTATGAGTATTATTGAAAATCCATATAGCTTATCAATTGACCAATGGCGTAAGTCTCACATATCCAAAATTTTATAAGAATCGGTCAAGCCCTTTTTAAGTTATACCCGATCTTACAAACAGACAGACAGATAAAAAAATTAAGGGCATATTCGTGATTAGTGAGTTAGGTACCTTTATATATAGAATGGGAAATTTGAAAAAAATATTACATGTACAAACATGACAACAGATATATGAATATAGATGATTTTAATTTTATTATTCTTCACCTGGAACAAACTTCAACGTCGGTATCCGAATCCATCTCTCTATCAATAATAATATACTTTCTATTTGACAACATAGGCTCTTTAACGGATCGACGAGGCAATTGGCCTGCAAAATATCAATGAAACACAGCTCAAAATAATTGATTATTTTACTGATAGCCATAACGAGGGTTTTATATAAAATGATTTTTTTGCTTTCCTCGGATTGTAAAACGATTCTATTATTAACTATTAGAACAAAGGGTATAAGACAAACGTTCCGAAGAGATATATATATGAAATTATTTAATACAGTGGTGTCTACCTTTAATTTCTTCAGTGTCATGTTTAATAGAAGTTACAATTGGAAGGTGTAAGATACCACATACATCTTTGTAAACTTGGAACGGAAGTATATCTGCTAACTGAGTACTTTCATCTGTCTTAAAAATAGAAAAGTAAAATTAATAAAGTCTTAAAATATAAAAATAAATACATACCAATAATTCAATAAACTATTTATAAATAAACTACCAGAAATTACACGTCATTTCCCTGTTTTATTAATTCACAATCTTTAGAATAATAAATTCTACATAACATAGCATCACGCTTGTATTCCCCGAAGGGTTAGGCAGAGGTGTACTTAATGTACACCCACAGTTCGCCAAGTATGTTTTTTAGGTCCCATGTAATAGGGGGCAAGCCTATTGCCATTAATCGAGCACAGAACTAAAGTACACCCACAGTTCGCCAAGTATGTTTTTTAGGTCCCATGTAATAGGGGGCAAGCCTATTGCCATTAATCGAGCACAGAACTAAAGTACACCCACAGTTCGCCAAGTATGTTTTTTAGGTCCCATGTAATAGGGGGCAAGCCTATTGCCATTAATCGAGCACAGAACTAAACTCCGAGCTGCTACTGAGAATTTCATAGGAAAAATCCAATAACACTTTGCTCTACCTGGGATTCGAACCCAGGACCTCGCTCATAGTAGTCGAAGATTCCAGGTATTAATAAATGAATAAAATATATACAAACGGAAATAAAGAAGAATTTACAATACCTTTTTACAGTGGAACTTATCAAGAAAAAGATTTAAGAAACATGAGAAAAGAAACTTAACTATCCTTATTAATTTTTTACTAAAAATATAGATATATACCACACATATTATGAATTTTTTTAATCAATATTGGTTTAGCTTTATGGTCACAATCTCATATGATGTTAAATGATGACGTGGTCCAAGATGGTAATACGTTAAGCCTAGTGGAAGACTGGCTCTCAAGTGCTGTTTCAAGTGCAGCTGCTAGAACATACCACAGTGACAGATTAAACGATGAATTATGGAATGTAGTTTTCCGTAACAAATAAATTAAATACATCTATGTATGTTTGTGTTTTTATAAATAAATAAAGAACTTAATTATTAAATTGTAGAATTTAATAATAATGATGAGCTATTTTAAAAATTTTACAAATTTAATAGTAAAACTGGATAACTTACCATTGTTTTGATCGGGTTGTCTATTTCACGAAAAACACTTTTCCAATATTTTTTATTACTATGAAGTATTTGGGTACTTTCATAACTTGTTGGATTAACTTTCATAATTTTACGAGGTTTTCCTAAAAATGTCTTTTGAAACGAATCCATTTTGTGTATAGTGTAGTATAATCACTTTTGACATTGATTTTAAGCCGTATAGATTTTAATCACTTAGTAAGAAGAGAAATTAATTTAAAATACGAAATTAATACAATATAAATAATACAATATGTTTTACAAACCTTTAAAATAATGAACTGGTTATGGAATAAAACTGAAACGTGGTAAAATGGATTGCTTTGAAGATAATGTTATGGACTGTTTAATCAATAGCGTTAGAGTCCTTAGCTACGCTTGTAAATTCAGTTTACGACTTTGTTACAACTTTGTCTAGGGTTTTACGTATACTTTTTATACTAACGTTTTTTATGATTCTTGAATCGAAAACACATTGAAAAGAAGAAATATTTTAAATCAAATAAACTTATGTTTTAGTCGTTGTTAATAATTTGAGTAATATCTGGTAGACATAACTGATATTATAATATATTAATACTAGCGGTGTGCCCGCGGATCCGCACGCGTTCATTAAGCCGTAATTATTTTTATCCCATAATTTTATTTTACACTTATTATTGACAATTGTTATAGCCCATCAATTATGGAATGACTTGTACTTCCCGTGTATAAAATTTCATCAAAATCGGTTAAAAATTTATAAAAAAATATTTTTTAATGGAAGATATTTTTCCGCTGTTTCTTAATGTATGATTGGAAATTCTTATATACTGATCGATGACATAAGCTTGCCGTGTACAAAATTTCATAGGAATCTGTCAAGCCGTTTTTGAGTTAACTCCAGAAACACAAACAGAGAGACAAAACTTTTTAAGAGTATATTCGTGATCAGTGTCCTATAAGTAGTATGTCCATTTGAAAAAAAAAAAATACATGTACAGACAGAACTACAGATTTGTTAATATTCTTAAATGATTACATCATAAGAAACTTTCATGAACCCGTATATTTTTAATTAGTTGTATTTCAGAACGTTAAATAAAAATGTGAAGTAGTTTATAAATAATGGAAGCAGCATTGTCTATTCGCATGCCTTTTACAAAATACTAGGTGATGTCTTCTAAATGCGTCTGGTGAAGTTTTGTATTCATAAGTAAGTTCACTGAGAAAACTCATTATAATAGACGCCACTCGAGGATTTTCATTAATGCAAAAAAAAAATACTACAAAATATTTCTTATTTAATCTTACAAAAGCCAATGAAAATGAACCGCAGATAAGAAAGAACAAAGGAATGTTCAATATTCACTTAATTAAACATAAGACATTAAACATTCAAGACGTGGTAATGAATATGAATTTTATTATTATCAACTTTGTAACACAAATGACGAGAAAACAATGTAAATTAGAGAAGCAATCAGGCTTTAACTTATTTACAGATAAATAAATTTATCTTAACTGAATAAAATGAAAACTGAAAGGCTCAGAATTTATGGTTGATATATTTGTAAATTTCACATGCTACTTTAATTAAATTCAATGAAATACACTTATTTATATTAAAAATAAACTGTGTGTACATATTCAAGCGTGTAAGAACTTGTACCTGGTTCTTGGGCGTAACAAAACAAAAACAACTCCAAGAATTGTCACGTAAATTAATCAATGACATCATCATCATAATTTCAACCGAAATATGTCAAATGTTGGATACAGGACTCTCCCCCAAAGTTCACTAAGTTATCGTTATCGGTCTACCTTGTGGCGGGTCTGATCACGCCACTCCAGAACTCTTTGGCCACATCGATCATCTGTTCTACGATATACGTGCCCCGCTCACTGTCACATAAATCTAGCTATTCTTAGAGCTATGTCGGTAAGTTTGGTTATTCTGCGGATCTTCTTATTTTTGGTTCGATCACGCAGATAAATTCCAAGCATAGCCTTCGCCATTGTTCTTTGAGATTCATAGTTAGCGACCAGGTCTCAGCATCATATGCAATCACTTAGCAACACACACTAATCACAAAGACTTTCGTATTAAGACACTGCGGTACTTGGACGAGAAGATATTACGTAGCTTCTCAAAAGTTGCCCAGCCGAGTTGGATTCAACGATTGACTTCTTTCTCGGAGTTGGATCTACCTAACTGGATAGTTTTTCCCAGGTAAACATAATCATCAACAATTCCAAGCGCTATAAGCTTCTCTGATCTTTATGGGAGTAATCTTCGACGTAATTTTCGTCTTGTCCATGTTCAATCTAAGATCAACTCGTTCAGAGGCTTTACTGAAGTCATTGAGCATTACACATTGCATTTGACGTGTGCAACATAAAAATTAACGGTCATAATTTTTTTTATAACGCATGTAAAGAAAGTACGTATAACTTAAAAAAACAAAAGCAAATATCCCAAAGAGGAAGACCGATAATAATTACAAAGAAAAACAATCGTTTATAAATATTATATCATAGTATTCCAACATGTTTAATTAAAACAAATTGATGGATTAAACAATGTAAGTACATAGTTTTAATTAATGAAGCTTCATCATTGTTCGTACTAAACGATATGTTCACCTTTCATTATATGAACACATCTTTAGACCTCAAAATTACGTTCTCGCTAGCGAGTCTTGCGACGAGACTGTGACGACTTATTAAGTTAAGTTGTTACGGGTCTTGTGTAAATTTACCTGAACGTCCAATAAACTCGCTCGCACCCGCCTCATTATTCTTAGCTAACAGTGTAATTTATATTATTGTGATGTAAACATTGGAGTTTGTGATGAACTGGTGATATTTCTCGTAGAGTTCTGTTATATTACAATAATATCCAGTTTTATTCGTAGTAGCTCGTCAAAGTGACTACACTGTGCCCGATGGTAAGCACAGTATAATCCAAAAATACTGGCGCCCCCCGAGAAATCGGAATCCATCGCTTGTCGCCGCTGTTATATCGGCCTGCAAGACCTTGGCAATTGAATATACATTGCACACTGTAAAAAAAAAATGGAAAATTAGAATAGTTTTACAAAGTAAAGTATAAGTAAAATTACAAAACAATGTATGCTAATCAAAAATTATAATACGAGTAATTTTCTTAGACATGCGAAGAAACCTAATTTTACGAAGCCGTTTGTCAGTTTCCGAAAAAAAACTTCTAAAAACTCTTTTTCTAGCACCTCGCTTGATTATTGGATATACACCGATTGATTCCGGATCGTTACATACTTAAGCGTGGCTGGCACTGATTGCACTATGGGTGCTACATCTGGTAGTCGTAAGTCAGATAAACGCCCGGCATAGTTAGCGATTTCACCATTACTGTCAGTTAAAGTTTCACAGCTTAATTTTTTTATGCTATGAATTAGCAAACTAATGTTAAGTGGTTACTGCAGCTTATAGCATCTATACATCTAACCTCAAAAGAACCGCAGTACTGAGGACGGTCACAATAGTTCTCCTACCTACCAATTCCTGAAGACTGAGTTGAACCGCCTCCTGTACCGGTGCGTGTTACCTACGTCACTTCTTCGGACCAGAACTGTTTTGAGACAGAAACTTCTGCATGCGAACCTTGCACAGGGTCTAACACTCGTATATATATATTTAATATTATTTACAATTACTCAATGAATATTAACTTTACATAGAAGTTATATACTGTTGTTACATTACCAAATAATATTCACAAATAATTCTGCAAAAAGAACCATGTCAGCACCGTGTTCAACCACCAGCGGTAGATCGTTTATAGATATAAATGATAAATAAAATGGTCCCAAAATCGATCCCTGAAGGACGTCGATTCTAGCCAATGTTCCCGAAAAGGTTGCCTCATTTACACTTATTTTCTGACAGCGGTCTGTTAAAAAAGAAATTAGCAGGTCGAGAGAAGTTCCACACACCACAGTGTTTCAGCTTAATTGTTAGCGTACTGTGCTCAACGCAATCGAAGGCTTTTGAGAGATCATAGAACACACCGATTGCATTTTGCGACTCCTCCCAGATCTAGGTCGCTTCGTCAGCTTTCCATAGTGAGGATCGAAGTGTATCCAATTTGTTTGGTTATACACTTGGATTAAACCAACATTATTTGTTTTTTAATAACTATACATTATTGTAAGCCATGATTGTAACAGTGCCAATATACAGCTCTTATCTGCTACTTATTTATGACTAAACTGGACCAATAAATGAGATTTGCTGCCGTGTTTATGACTAGCTATATCCGCAGCCGCGCTCACATGAACTACAGAATGTCGTCAATCGGGCTTACACGCGAATAATGCTCCCCCGCCTTCGGTTATTTTAAAAACAAAATCTTCATGATCGCTAACGTTTTTGTAGGTCTCTACTTACTGTACCCACTTAATTGCCCAACAATCTATACTTTTCCGAACAGATTTTTATTTCCACGAAACTCTAATTCTTTTTCAAAAAAGTAGCCTAAGTCACACTTTATAATACCAGCTATCTACTAGTGAAAGTCCCGTCAAAATCATCTAACTGTTTCAGAGATTACTAATAACAAAAAGACAGTTAGACAAAAAAATTAAAAATACTTTTTTTGTTATAGGTATCTTATGTACTTTCATGTATATTTAGTATAAACCTGTATTTTGACATTACAAACAGAAATTTCAGTTTTATGAATTGTATTTATATAACAATAGCTAGTTACAAATATTTTTATATACTAATACTGTTAGTATTAAACTAACAAGAAAGAAAATATTCATCAGTATCCATTTTATTTTGAAGTCTTTTTAGAATGGTGTTTCTACTGTCTTGTTAAATGAATGTTTATGATTATAATTCAAACATCCACAAAGGTTAACTATTGATTAAATGACTAACATGCTATAAATAATTGTACAGTAATTTAGAATAAATTAAATATAATATTATATAAATAATAATGAAAAATTATTCAAAATCAAAAGATTCGTCGTGAAACATGTTGAGCAAATTTTGGTTTTCTTGTAAAAGGCGCTTCAATGAATTTTGACGTTTGATAATTATATTATTAATCATTTTTGCAGAATCTGACGCTTGGCAAAGCTTGTTTGAAACTTTACTTGTAGATCCTTCTACTTGGTGACTAATATTAAACTTTGGTCTACTAATATCAATACAGCCACATTCAATATTTATTTGATTTAATTCCTCTTGGCTAGAGTACTGTGTTTCCACAGTATGATAGGGTTCATTAGTTGGACCAAAAACTAAGTCCGAATAAACTATTGACTTTGGATTAATCAAGTCTGGTGTCATTTCTTCCTTAAGTGGTTGATCTAATAAAGTTTTTACTCTTTCAAAGTTGTCTTCAGTGAAATCTAAGTAATTTTCTAAGAATGGAAATGATTGTCTTTTGAACCAATCCTTACAACCTCTGACAGGACATTCGTGAAGTCGATGTATATCTTCAACCAACAAAAGTTCATTAGAAGACTCACAGTCAACACATATGTCTTCTTGCATCTGTTCTGGAGTCTCGCTGGACAAAGGTGTGGGTATTGGAATTTTGGCACTGATATCAGAACATTTACATCGTTCCTTCTCTAGTATATCTTTTATTTCTTCAAAGTTATGACACTTTGCATAAACGAACTGTCTTTGTAGTCTAATTGTAGGAAGATCTATATCAGAAGGTATAGTTTCTCTGCTTCCATATCGGGGTGCAGGAATGTCTGATGTATCACCCACAACCACAAAAGGTTCGATATCACAAACTGACTTTTTTACCTGAGGGTCTACAAATTTAAAAATATTTTGTATGTTTTCTTCAGGTATTAGGATAGAAGAATACTTCTTTGGCATTTTACATATTTCATTCAATTGTAAAACAACCATTTTTTGAAAATCAAGTAAAAACGTTGTCTGTTCGGGGAGGAGTTTTAGACTGAAACTAATAAATTTAATAAACAATTGAAGTATTTTTTTCATTTTCCCTTCCCATTCCCTATTTATTTCATTTAAAGTAACATCTTTAATAGCAAATGTATCTAAAATATTTTGCCTCTCTTTGATTTTTTGAAGCTTTTCTGTTATTTCAGTATCTTGATAATTGTCTAATATGAATTGTTTTACCTTACACTTTTTTCTTTCAGTACACATCATATACATTGTGCTGGTCATATTATCAGCTTCCACTTGCCTGCAGAAAGCTTTCAGCGCATCATTTCTTTCAATCATAGCGTGATTAATAATTTTTCTCTTTCTATACTTTTCATTCTGTAAAAGAAGCCCATAATATCTTTTTATTTTAAGAATTTCATTTTCGTATCTTTGTTGTAAAACTGTTTCGAGAATCTTTTTTTCTTTTTCTAGTTTTTGTTTTATTTCTGTATTTAAATCACTAGTTATACTTGCACGCGTGCTAAGTAATAATCTGCGAAGGTCTAATCTTAAATGATCTTCCAATTCTTGAAGAGTTTCTTCATAAAATGCCGCTATCTCTGTTGTCATTATCTTACTTTTCTTTTTAAAAATATTAAGGTATATGTTGTATACTTTTTTTTTCACTGCAGATCTCTCCTGTTGGAGGATTTGATTCCAGGCAGCATCATTTTCATCAATTAAAGTACTTAAATATTTTAAAAATTTCGCTCGCTCATTTTCTAAAATATCATTTCCTATGGCCAATATACCTTCATGAGCTTTCCCTCTAGTAATTTTTGATGTAAATGGTGGCTTTAAATCTAATATACCAATCAATAAATCACTTGGCGAGGTCCATTCGGATGCATTATTCTCTAGTTCTTCGTAAATATCTTTTGACTGTGGATATTTACTTTCAGTTTTCGTAACTTCTTGTTTCAATTTTGAACATTTATCATCTAAATAAATTTCTGCATAAGAGCTAGTCACTCGTTCGCCATAGTTTAATGTATGAAGGATATTTTTTTCCATATTTCAAAGTGTTTGAAAATACATAAAAAATATGTTTTTAAAACTTCGATGACATGCAAAACTGTCAAAAAATTATGAAATTATTTCAAAATATTTTAACTAAACTCATTATAGAAATAATAGTTGAAATAATAACAGTGATGTCTATGTATTATCTATACTTCAATACATCAATACTACGAGTACTATTATAAACACCCTTTTGACAAAGACTTAAAGATTGTGAATATGTTTGTAGAAGGTAATCTCCAGAACTATGGTCAAATTCTAAAAATTCTTTTAGTGATAGAAAGCTACAGTATCGCTGAATGATAAAGGCTTTTTATTGTTATAAAATTTTATTTTGTATTTAATACGAACGGAGTTCGAGATGGTTTCTAGTTCTGCTTATTTTTATTTAAAGTTATTACTTAAATATGTACTTCTAGCGATGGATCTTCGTGAAAAGTATTTTACTGAATAAGCTATTTGTAGCTAGATTGCCGTACTGTGAAGCTGTGTACTGTGCCGATCACGGTGGAGTATTTTTTATCTATGGAGTCCTTCAAACGTAACCTAAATAGATATTTGAGCAGGCCGGCGTGACAGCTACAACTGTCGATGGATTGTAGATCTCAAGGTAATCACCAATGTTATTGGATTGCACTGTGCTCACCATCAGATACAGTGTTGTCACTTTGCCGTGCTACGATAAAAAAAACTGACTCATTTTCAAAGGGTTTAGCTAAACAGGTCACAGTAAACGAAAATAGCATCATATAATAGCATGATACGTGGTATCACGTGCATTAACAAGAGTATTTTATTTTATTTATTTTGACTCACCAACATAACATAGCAATATACGATTTTAATAAAAACTATTCATAATATAAAACTAAAATCGAACAGGACATGCTCAGACAACATACTTAAATAATAAATTTAACTATATACATATAAAATAATAAACATTAAACATAAAAAAATAATATTATGTATAAATAAGAATATTAAGATAAGAGAATGTCATAGGAATAATAATTAGAGAAATTGAAACTACAAAAAGAGCAACATAATTAATATTGACATAAAACCTTAAATTGGTAAAGGAGTGAGAGAAGTACAACGCTATTTATTAGATCAAGGGAACCTTAACGGGAATATTAAATTTGAATTTATTCGTGATTTTTCGACTATCCTATCATTTTCCATTGTCAGTTTATATAAAACATAAGTTCCAACAACTATCTAAGTTTGCATAATGAGGTAAGTTTAAAATGTTCGAGACGGTCATGATGATATTTTGGAATCTTTTTAGCCATATTACAACTATAACAAAGGTGTCACAAAAATATTTTCTGTGCCTGTTCTATGTTTTTTTTAAATATAAATGTCATAATGTGAATTCCACACAGGACTGGAATATTTTAAATTAGATCTAACCAGGGATTTATGTAAGTGTAATTATGTATTGGGATTCTTCAATATCTTGCAATTTATAAAAACGAAATCCAGGATTTGAGAAGGTTTTGTGATAATGTGGTTAATATGCTTATCAAATTATTCTAATGAATAGTGGATGTGTTAGGATCTATTTGTATGAAATATTAGATATTTTCTAAAAGTGTATGAAATGGATTAGTAAACACATAATATGAAATTCAAGTTATGTAAAATTAAACTAAATCCATGTTTATAAGGTAAATTGACTCAAACGCGTAGTCACGTATGAATACTTTTCTAATTTTACTTTGTTTTTGTCTCGAATGGATATGTCAGTTACCTGTGTGAAGATTTAGAGCTATTTGAATGTTTGTCAATAATCATTTCTTCTGATTTAATTTTTTTATGATTGTTTTGTAAGTTTTTTTGATTTGAATTTGAATTTGTATAATATTAATATACCTACTTGTCATTTATATAGTACTACTAGGAGTACTCGCAGTTTCACCCACGAATAATTTAAAAGAAATCACTGACTTATAATTCATAATATTTCCACTATAAACAATATTTTTTGTAACGTTTTCTTGTGGTATTTTAGAATAAATTGGTTTTCATCGCACCTTGTTCTACCGAGACGAGTGTTGAATTATTTTAATTTCCATTATCTTCAAAACTATGCGTCCAAATATAACGAGCCTTCCAGTAAGAACTTCCGAACTTTGACAGTTGATAGCGTACATATTGTTGAAGCTACATCTGTCAAATTGGCTATCATTCATTCAATATCTTTTGCCAAAGCACCATGGATGGATATAGCATTGAACAACACGTGCAAATGATAAAATTGTTTTATCAAAATGGGTGTTTTGTTCGGGAAATTCGGTCCATTTTACGGCCGCCATAATCTTCCTACCGAGAGAACTATTCGCTATGTGTTGGATAAATTTGAGTCCACAAGTTGAGTAAATAATAAACCAGCACCCCTATGACCGACAACGAAACGCAAAATCTACCGAAAACATCGCCACTGTCCGTGAGAGTGTGTAGGAGAATCTAAGGCAATCGATTTCGTATCAATCACAAGAAATCGTCCTTTCACAGACAACAACTTGGTGAAATTTGCATCGTGGCCACAGAGCCGTACAAAATTCAACTGACCCAGGAGCTGAAAGTGAGCGATCAGTTGGAATATGACCCTAATTTTTATCAAAAAATCACCTTAAGCGATGAGGCCCATTTCTGGATGAATGGGTACGCCAACAAAAAAATTGTCGAATTTGAGACGATACCAATCCATATGAGACCCAAGAGCGTCCAAGGCATCACGAAAAAGTCACTGTTTGATATGGATTTTGGGCTGGTGGCGTCTTCGGTTCCATATTTCTCTAAGAACGACGTCGGCCAGGCCATCAACGTCAACGGCGAGTGATATAGGTCGATGATTACCAACTTCTTTTGGCCTGATTTGGATTATATGGACATGTGTTCAATAGGGCAGAGCTACGTGCCACACAGCTCATGCCACATTGGACATTCAGTACGAGTGATTTCAAGGCATGGTCATCTCACGTGGACGTGAACTGGTCATCGAGATCGTGCGATTTGACCCTGTTAAACTTTTTCTTGTGCGGTTTTCTTAAGTCGCAGGTCTATGATAATAAGCCACAAACCACAGCGACCCTCAAAGCCAACACAACCCATGTCATCGGTCAAATTTAGCTTGATTTATACTTAAAAAATAAAAATAATATAATTTTAGATTATATAGTACGTATAGTAGTACGTAAAACCCAAATACCGAGTACAATATACTCCTTAACTTTTCGATATTTTGATCAGAAATAAAATTTCTAAAGTCAGAGAAGATTAATTACTCATCAAGATTGAAAGTAGATTAGGAAATACCGCAAATACATTTACAAATATAACCTCTTAAGTCGTCATAAAAATAATCACAAAGCAAATAGCTAATGAGTTTTTTGGCACTTACAAAATAACAGTTTGGTATTCAAATAGGAGAACGTGTCGACAGCCTACCTGTGATTAGTGGCGGTGATGTAAAGCGGCCTGAAGCCCCTGCCGCTGGATTTAATTAAATACTTCCTTGTACCACCCACCTACCTACTATTTCACTTTACGTACTCAGTTTATTACTCCCCGAGTACCTAAATTGCAAATATTTTAAATTTTCGATCTTGATGTTACTCATCGTTGTTAATAAGAATATGAAGTCCAATTGCGACACATCAAATATTAGAAGTTGACAATCAATTATTTAACTACTTTGTAGTACCATTGAACAAGCCACTGTTTTTTGTAGACTATTTTTAACATAAATACTTCGTGATACGTGTATATTTTAGTACCTGCTATGCTCACGGCTTCGCTCGCGTAGATAACAGAAGAATGTGTAATTTTATAAAAATCGTAGTTTCTAAAACTTGAATAACTTTTTATTGGAGGTAAGGACCAAATACCTCAGAAGTAAAACATAAACAAATCAAAATCTGTCATGTAGTTTTTTCGTGATGTGCGCACAACAGCAATCCACAATCATTTTATTTATGTAGAACATATGTTTCAATAACTTAGGTTTTATTTGGCTGACTTTCACAAGGTCACCGAAGGAAATATAGCGATGAATTGTTTTTTTTTAAAGTTCTATAATGGTTTAGCTTTTGCCCAAAATCTCACCTAATGTGATGATGTGGCCCAAGATGGTGAGAAGCAAAGCCTAAGGGGCTGGCTATCAAGTGCAGTTGCCGGAATACACCTATAGGAGCTTGGCTACGGATTTTCAACTTGACTTTGGTAGCTAGCTAGGAAAGACATTATACCATTCACCATTTGCAGTCTTTAAGCATAAGATAAACTTCGAAGAGTCACAACCTTTAGTATAGTATAGTATCATCACTTTACTCAGTATAAACTTTAGTAGGAAGATAACCCAGAACATAATTGCAACAATAATCGCACATTGTATAAACAGAAACAATCCAAAGGTAAATTAAAAAAAAAAACAATAAAGCATCGTACGCCAGACAGCACCGCACGTGAAAATAAATCACCGACATATCTCGACTTCATTCTCATTACGGATGCGGCAATGTCCGAAGGAGTTTTGTCATAATTCAGTCTCGGATGAAATTATTTCCGTTGGGTCTGATGAGAAAACTAGAGGTGGAGAACTCGAAATGTAAGTATTCGCGCAACAAGCCGTGGAATAACGACGGGACATATTTCATTCTTAACGAAGTTAAATTTCCGGGACGGCCCAGTAAGAGCGTGCGTAACTCTGATAAAAGGCTACACCGACCACAATGCCGATTTTGTGTTTATGTTACGTTTTGTTGCTATCATTTATAAACAATATTGCCTATTTAAAGTATTTATGTTTTATTTTTACTACCTATTTTTTTATACAACTAAGGAAATAAACAAGCATACGGTAAGCGGCTACTGTAGTCTATGGACGCTTGTAATACTTAAGATATAACTAGCGCGTTCGGTCACCGACCGACCTACCTCAAGGGTTTTTGGAAGCCCTGCACACCGCAGGATCACAACACAAGCTTATTTAGGTGCGATCTTCTGTAGAGTGAAGGTATTCCACCAGTCGAGCAGCCCCAAGTAGAGAGAAATCTCCAAAGAAATTTCTCCTCAAGGTAATTTTTTTTTCTTATTAAGAAAGTGATATATCCTTTACAATTTAATTGACACAATAACATTTTTCTTAATAAAGTGAAATTTAAAACTAGCTACGATAGAACCAAAATTTTACTGTATAAGTAAAGAAAAACTTTTTCCGAAACTTAGCGAACGTTTGACGTGCTCACAATAAAACAACACCCATAATTCAGGAACTGGAAACAAGTTGGATTGTTTTCTACACATCATATCAGGCAATAAATCTTTCGGACGCTTATCTGCCGTCAAACTTAATTCTCATGCATAATTCATCGCGTCGATTCCGAGTGAAGAGGGAAAGTTCCTCAACTCGCTACAACAAAACGAATGACAGCCGCTGTATCCGATGCATTTTATTCGTTTTATATATTATTAAAGTGATTAATATTCACTTGATCGATGTGTAATATAACACATATTTGTATTATTATTTACTATATATCGTCTAAACGACGAATATAATTACTATACTATACTATACATTCACTTTTACGTGATCCGGGAACAAGCAGTGTATATTTAGCTGCAAAATAGAATGTATTAAAAATGCAATGGGTTTCATCACACATTGGATTGTATGGTAGTGAAGAAGCCGAGTGTTTAGTTTCAAATGGATCAAATACAACATTAGACGATCCGGTCTATACAAAAATTTTGTAAAAATTGAAATGTGAATGTAATATGAATTGGTAAGAATATTAAGGCATTTCGTACTAAACATTTTTTTATATCACAAAGGTGGCAAAAAAGCATGCGGCCCATATGATGATAAGCGGCTACTGTAGCCTATGGACGCTTGTAACACCATAGGTGTCACTGCAATGAATAAATATGTATTTTTAGTAAATAATAATATTAGTGGGAGTAAAGTTCATAAAACACAATTTTTCGTATTTTGCTATAAATAACAATAATAGTTAAGATAAAGGTATTAATAACTTTAAGCTACCTTTTTAAGCTAAAAATAATCATTTAAAGTTTCAAGAACGACGTTGAATTATATGAACTTAGTTGCCTTTGTTATTATTAGACCCCTGAAATGATTCTACATTAAGAGAAACAAAAGATGTCGTTTGCCCGTCTTGTATCCTGTCGCCCAGACGACATCTAGTGTAATATTTCATACTTACACAAAACAAGTTAGTGCAACAGCGTGGTTGTAACAGATAAAGAAATAAGATCCGTTTATAATGTATGTAGAAACGGTGTCTAGATTTTTAGAATCAGGTTTTACAAAATTAAAGTGCCTAAGCAGTTATTGAACAACATACGATAGTATTTTTAACTGACTTCAAAAAAAGGCGAAGGTTATCAATTTTTTATGTTTGTAACTCCGTCATTTATAAGCCGATTTAAAATATTATTTTTTTGTTGGTTAGGGGGTATTTTCAGTTGAGTCCCATTTTAATTTTATTTGTATTGGACCTTGGATTTCGAAGATACACCTGAAAACTCTTCGAAATCAAATGGGAAATGTATAGTGATTGATAGATATATTGATAGGTTGATCATAACCCAAGACTAGGTATGCCTAACTAAGGACGTTCTGTACTAACTTGAATTGCGAATACACAACGGAACTCTTTGAAAACAAATAGCACGAATGTGGAATGTTCCTCTCTTGTCTCATTTTGCACGTTATACTGTTTGTGTAATGGGTTGTGTTCCGAGGAACTGTTCCGTATGGTACCAGCGGCTACTTTCCACCAACGCATCGCTCGCAATCGGCAGGGAGTTCATCCTCACACTATGGAACCTAAATGGTCGCGGATGGTCTCATATCAGAGGAATATTTTTACACGAACGCTCCGTTTGTGGAATAAGCTCCCTAGTGCTGATGTTTTCCCATGGGACTACAGTATGGAGTTCATCAAAAAGGGGTTAAATAGGTTTTCAAAGGATCGGCAACTCACATGTGATACTTTTGTGTAAAAGTCCATAGGCTGCGGTGACCGCTTACCATCAGGCGGACCGCAAGCTTGTTTGCCACAATCTTGATATAAAAAAGGTAGATAGGTAGGGCGCACAGGGAAATTGTTTTGGAGATTTGTCTCTACTTGGGACAGTTCGACTAGTGGAAAACCCTACAAAAGATCGCAGACAAATAACCTAGTGTTCTGTTTCTGTGGTCAGAACTCTTTGGGGTAGCGGGTTCAAGGTCGGCAACGCGCTAGTGATACCTACATGCATCAATAAGCTACGGGTATCCGCTTACCGTCAGGCAGGCTGTATGCTTGTTTGTCACATTTGTTGTATAAAAAAGCATCGGAGCTTCATAATAAAATAACTGCCTTCCAAGCTTTGAGCTTTGATGCACCAGTTACTATCTTAGCCTGAGACCAATTGCTTCGTGATCAAATTTTACGTACACGGCTTCCGGTAGCTTCTCACCCTCCAGTTGACCTCATCTTAGGACCGGCCAATTTTTTTGTTATACTCATAGATCCACTCTATCCACTAGTCCTTTAGGGTCGGAAATTTTAACACCATTCGGGATTCTACGCCAATTTTTATCTATGATAGAAAAGCACCACATTTATTGACGTCTTTAGGAATTACGTTATCTCATATTTTGTTGCCATTATATGCAGCGCGTTTAGAAGATCTACACATATTCGTTTTGAATAAACCAGTTACCTACAGAAAGCAAGACTCAATAAAAAGAAAGAAATAAACTTTTTTTCACAAAAACAAAATTCTGAACTCTGAAAAATAAAAAAAATATTACGTTATTAATTTACTTAAAAATATCCTTTTTTAACTCAATTTGATATTCCTACGAACTATTCGTCTGCTACACATATTATTAGGATAATAATATACGATTGTTATTATTTTTGGACTCGATGCTAGCCAAGTTTTTAAGAAATTTTAGGAAACTTCCTAAAATTGAGAATATATGTTTAAAGTTTCGTCAATTCGATAACGTAGTAATACCCAATTAATCCAATTTGCAAATAAACACAGCTGCCTAAAGCGACACCTTAATTACAAATAAACCTATTTACAAAAAATAAAGAAAATAGGGACTAAAAAAACAACAACTTAAAAATCTATTTATGAACACAGATGTCGTGTAAAACAAATCTAAATCCTTAAGGCGAATTTAAGCATCAAGCAACCACAACCGAATATTATAAGACAATACAGTTTACCTATAGCATACAAGCACACTGAAAATTTATATATCGGATACAACTATTAAATACATGCTTAGTTGCAATTTTCAAGTTTCCTAAAGTTTCTATAAAACTTGGCTTTCATAATATATAATTAAATATAATATAAAATCATCATTTTATAATTAAATTCACAGTTTATGGGTTTATCTCACAAGCTAGCCGCTAGAATGAATCGTTAGTGGACGGCAAAGCTAATATTAAATTTAATATTATATCATTTAATTACTTCAGCGACCCACTGAAATTTACTACTATAATAATATTGATTTTCTATTCCCGCTACTATGCGAACACTTAATACCTACTTAATACATGATAGGTTTTAATGACACTTAATTGTTTCGTTTTAAAGTTAAAGCGGTAAAAATATATATCGTAATAATCGTGTACATTGCATAACCAAACATAAATAATACCCTTTACATTTAGTATGAATTGTAATAGAAGCTCATGATAAGTCTATTTATAATTTGGTCTGCTAGAGAAAAAAAAATACCTTATAAAATAATAATAATAATAACATGATGAATCATAAGTTTCGATTTTAAAGCCATAAATTATGTATTTAATCTTAATGTATTTCCAAATTCATTTTACAATTTCGTATTTGCGTAACAGCGGACTGACCAAAACTATAAAACAAACCAAGAGTTGAAAAACGTCGATCGAACACACACACATACCTAGCAACATTCGTGCAGTTGCTGGTGTTTATTTACGATATTTGAATTCAGCGTGAAATTTCACAGGAATAGTATTTGCTCTGTTGAGTTCAACTCACATACTGAATTATAAATATTGGTCGTTTTTTCATTGGGATGAAACCTTAATGTTTCTTATTTCTTAAATGATTGACAAAATGGATATTAAAAAACTTCAAAAAACTTCAAGGAACAATGTTTTATTTTTCCAGTATATTTGTACGTGTGCGATTTTTTTAATAAGCTACAGGACCAATTTTTATAGTTGATTAACTAGAGTAAAATTATACATTTGTGGAAAGGTTTTAGTACCTATATATAATATTAAGGTACTATAAATACTGTACATAATAATGGTCTGTAAATCATTACTTAATGTTATAATTGACTTTATAATCAATTTTTACCGAAGTCGGTTTGTTAAAAAAACTTTATATATTTAAAAATGTCGTTTTTACTAAAATGTTTTTACTATTTTACTGAATGAGACTGTTATTATAAAACCTAGAAAGAGAATTATTTACCTTATATTTTTGTCCTTTTACCACAGCAATATGATAGGTTATCATAGTAATAAAATCCACCTCTATTCTTTCGGTTTAAAATAGTCAGAGTTAAGTGAATTTCTCAATAAAGTAAACTATAATTCAGTGGTCCAAAAAATATTCAAAACCGTTGAATTATTGATAGTTCTAGTAAATAAAACTAGCTGACCCTTACGAATATTTTGCACAATATAGAATGTAAACAATCTAACTAACAGATGTTACATTAGTTAAATAGATTGTTAAAAGATGCCGCCTTGAATATATTTTCATGGGCAACAACAGAGGGCATTCCTAATGAAAAACTTTTTAAATATTTTTTAAACGAAGACATCAATTTTAATCTATTTGTCTAGGTTTCGTCAATAGCGTAGATAAGTTTTAAATTATTATTTTTTATGAAGAGTTAACGGGGATATGGCGTTGCCAAAAAAACACCTTTGAGAAATAATATTTATAACATATTATACCTATGGTAATGATAATGGATGCGTTTATAATCGTAAGTTAAAAACAATTTGCCGAATGTTAACATCAGAAAAGGTAAAGGCTAAGCTTTCTGTTTACATTCCTATTTACAATGCAATTCATATTAAGAAGTTTAAATATAATTACATGAAATTTTGAAAACACTATGTCCGTTCAGTTATTGCCGGTGCATGTTGTAGGTGTTATTGCTTCTAAACACGACATAAGAAGGTGATGCTTATAATTTTGCCGTTGTAAGATTGCGCTGTAATGTAGGGTAAGGGGCTGCTTGAATTGCTGTATTTCCTTAATAGTCTGCATTTACCCTCGCCGACAATTTGTGACAGGAGCGTGAGCCAAATTGACGCCTAGAGGAAATAAACTAATTTATTTATATATGACATTCACGAGCAAGCGTTTTGTTGTAATACAAAGTGGGGAGTCAAAATTGAATACATAATAAGATAAAAAGGAAGCATTAAACGTAATGAATCTACAATGAAACTAATCCGTTCCTAGGACCTTATTTTGTATATACATTGTTGATGAGCTCAAATGGAAATGTTGCCTACATTGGAAGGACGGGGAGGAGGGATGAATATAATTTCACATTTCTACGAGTAAGCACGTATTGCGTCTTAAATCTTCGCGCAAATTAACAAAAGACAGTCGTACTCTCGGAGGTGTTTTAATAATGAATTCTTTCAATGTGCACGTAGTTAATAATGGTACGAATTTAAAATGAAGAGTGCTATAAAATTTGTCATTATAGTTGCAGGTTAGAGACGGTAGACGCTGACGGGAGTTTAATGCCTCGCATAAATACTAACGGTGCAGTGCGGATTAGTGGTACACTCTAGAAACTTGCATAATTTGAAGTAAATATATATCATTCAAATTATTATTATCAAATCTTTGTAATGTAATATGTGTGTTAATATTTGTTTATTTGCTCTCTAAATGTATTTGATCAATAAAATTTAATATATTTATATGGTACTAATAGCTTCACTCTACTTGGGGCAGCCCGACTGGTGAAATACCTCCACCTTAAAACGCAGCCAAATAACCGTTGTGCTGTGTTTCTACGATGAAGAGGGTTTTCAGATCTCCAGCGTAAGCCATTTAAGCGCCCGAATTGATTCATCATAACAGGTTTTTTTATTTTCGCGGAACTTTGATTCTTTTTCTAAAATAAAAGTAGGCACTCTTTATAACATCAGCCATCTGCCAGTGAAAGTCCCGTCAAAATTGGTCCTACCATTTCGGAGATTACCTGGAACAAACAAACCGATATATAGACAGACAGACAAAATTTAAAAAATAAGTGTTTTTTATAGGTACCTTATTTATTTTCATATGCATATAGTAATAATCAGTTATTTTGACATAACAAACAGACACTTCAATTGTATTAATTGTATAGATAATTTTTGAGATTTTGGAATATGTTGTTTTTTAGTTGTGTATATATTTTATAACAGATATTTATGTTCATGTATGTTAAACTATCCATACTAAAGTTATAAATGCGAAAGTATCTCTGTCGGTCTGTCTATCTAAAAGTTATGTTATCACTACTAAACCGCTGAACGAATTTTGATGAATTTTGGTATAAAGCTATATTAGACCTTGAAGAACAACATAAGCTTCTTTTGTCGCGAAAATGAAACCCATCATGTCTCAAATTAGGTTAAATTTTGTTAAAAATTCATGTTCATGCTTTTGGTACGAAATAAAAGGGATTTCGCATTTTTCAAAAAATCATCCCGCGCGGCTATACAATAAGGAATGATTAAAATTATTTTTAAAGTTCTATTAGGACGGTTAATGTGTTGGATCCATATTGACATAGAATTACAATACCATACACATAGTGATAAACCCATCTATTATTTTCTTTTGGTTTGTCGTGTTCAGAGATCAGTCTGTGTATATGCAGTAATAAAGCGGGGTGGTAGGGATCGCAACCGCCATATACATAGAGATAAGCCTATCACTGATTATTTTTTGATTTCTTGCGTTCCGGAGTCAATTGGTTTATATCCAATAATACACAGACGAAGTCGCGGGTACCAGCTAATTACTTTAATTGATGTCAAGTTACTCGCCTTTTGTAACATCCGTTTAAGGGTTGCACTGTTCCCTTTCGATACAGCACAGCGTAATAATTTTATCACTGGCTCTAACACCTGATTGCAAACATAGGACAGACTGATTTAATTGCTATCGGCTTCCATCCATCCAGTTAAAAGATAATTTTGAAATAAATCCCGGAGACTTATTCCTTCTTAGGTGAAAACAAGATCTGCCTTTAAAAAATATCCAGCACCATCCTTAAATTAATCCAGCTCCACATGACGTATCGAATTGACATTTGTGTTTAGTTAGAAGCGTAGGTTAAATTATGTTTCACATCTCTCAAGAACGGATGAAAAACGGTATGTAGTAATGCTAATAAAATTTAAAAAATCAATGAAAGTTTTTACCTCTTACGTGTTTAGTTACCTACTCCATTCTATTAATAGATGTTATGCAGACGTCAGACGGCTGAGAGTTTGGATGCGATGCTTGCTTGGAATCCGAATCCATGCGCCGCGCCGCCTCTCTAAGCTTCCGTAGTTTAGCTGCATTACATTAGATTACATTCCTGTCTAAATCTATTATGTACTTAGTTTAGACTGTTAAATATTGATGTTTGCTTGTAATATTCAGTTTTTTTGCTGCTCTAAATTATATTTTGTGAATTTAGGATTATGGCATTACCGAAGTATGTGATGATGGTAAAAATAAGAAGTAGAATAAGGATTTTATTTTTCTTTATCTAAATTTATTCGACAAAGTCCATCGTTCCGCCGCCATCGAACCTATGCAGCCTGTCGTTGTTACTTCTCGTATTTGCTTACAGCTTCCCAAATTGCTCAACTTTCATGGTTACTGCTCCGTTCCTTAGGATCGCAGCGTATAGTTATTTAAACTATAACCTTCCTTATTAAAAAGTTTTAAAAATGCGGAAATATTTTTTCAAATTTAATTTGTAAATTTAGTGAATGGGCATTCCAAGAAAAAAAATTAGAATAGATAAATGCTCTCTAAAATTAGTCCGATAATAATTTGCCACGACACGACAAGATTTAATGTTCGTACCTACTTATGGTTATTCATACCCATATAATAAAACGTGAAGGTAATATTGATATTTATTAATAATTTGATCTATTTTATTCAAATATTCTGAAAATATTATATACTTAATTAATATAAAATTATATACTATATACCTCAGCCAAAAGTATATTTTACGAAATAAACCAAAACGAAACATCAAAGAACCATAAAAGCTATTTAACAGCGGTATTTTAATGTGCGAGTTTAGTAAGTGTTAATTTTATTGGTAGGCAGTTGACGTTTCCATGATGACGGTGGCCGAGGTTGGGGTGACGCACGTCGGTTGAAGACGGTCTGCCCAATGGCTCCGGGACAATCGAATCATAAGGAGAGCACGTGACCTGTGTCCACGTCCGACCTGCTTTTCCTTTTACTATTTCGTGTACTTAACTAGCGTATTGTTTTTAAATATTGTTTTGCTTTTCTCATTCATTATTATGTTACTAACGGTGACAGAGTAAATTAACAGAACAAAATATTTCAAAATCTGTAATGTGAAACACTTTTTATTTAAAATACTAAATCTGTTCTAATTTAAAAATAGATATGAGTAAATATACATAGTTAAGTATAATCTTGGCAAATATAATTTAACACGATATTAATTTAAATTTACCTTTTGTTATGATTGACGGTTAAAGCAATCATTTTTTAGTATATATAATATTATATTTATCTTTAGTTCTAATATTATTCTCTATTGTTATATATATATATATATATATATATATATATATATATATATATATTACTACTTGTATTTTATGTAACTGCTTGTCAAAAATCTATTTAAATTTATTATAATATATATAATTTTATTAACAAGGTTCTATATGAACTTATACAATCTATATTTCGATTACTATAAACAGAAATTTAAAAGATATTAGTAATTTAAATTCAAATAAATATGACAGAAAAAAATAGAAAAGATTATGGTGGGACCATGTATTATCACAGAGTACATTTGTATTGTAAGTTTACTCTATGGGTGGGACTGAGTAATAGTATTCTGTGGGTGGGACAGTCTTTAGTAGTCGAAAGGAAGGAAAGAAGAAGAGAAGAAGGAAAGAAATTTCAAAATTAGTTTATTATTTATGCAAATGGTATAGTGTAAAACCAAAAGTAAATTGCATTTCGATCGAAGAATAATTTAAAAGTCAAATTCCGAGTTTTATAATAATTGACATAGTATATCTTTTACATGGAAATTAATCTCTACCTCTGGGATTATATTTGTTCTTGTCTGCTTGACGTGATGGTTCCTGCCTCGAGCCTGCCTGCGCTGAAGATCCAGGCGACGCAGCCAAGGCGACAGTTCCTGCCTCTGGCCTACACTGCGCCGGTCATACATGGCGATGCAGCTAAAGCGACAGTTCCTGGTTTTTCATCCGCAAAACCTACCATATTGTTGTGATGTACTGAATTAAATTCAGGAGGCCTATGAAGGATTATATGTGTTAAAAACTTATTTGGTGATGTAGTATTTATTATTATTTAATTTCTATTGGTAGAACTAATGAAAATTTGATAAAATAGCTAATAAAGTAACTTATTAATTGTAACGATTTTGAAATATATATTTATTTAATTTTCATCATAATTTTCATTACATAATCCCTTTTAGACAAAATACTTTTCCAGATTCTAGTAATAAATTGCATAAACACGACACCTTCCTACATAACCATAATAAATATATCGATAAAAATATAGTTTTATGTAAAAGTATACATGTATATATAGATGAATACATATTTATAAACAGTAATGGCTCAGTAGTAGCATGTAGGGACATCGCGTCGATCGATGTGAATTCGAATCCCTGCAAAAAGGGCCTGAAATTCCGGTGGAAGATAAGATCATGATGAAATCATAACATGGTGGTAGGGCTTTTTCAATACCCAGCTGGCTAGCTACCACCCTCAAGTTGAATATCTTTCACCGAGCACCTCCTATAGATGTTTTCCGGTAGCTGCAAAACCAGCCAAATCGTCACTTAACATTAGGCGAGATTGTGACCAAACGATAAACCTATAACTAATAAAAAGAGCACTATATTATTGAAGTGAAACTTCTTTATCGACGTATGGGAGAAATTTTTGTAGCAATCGTCACGTTTTTCGGTTACGTGCCATGTTGCTTTTTTTTATCAAAGTTTAGTATAGTGACGTAAAGAATATAATGTAATATATTATAATAATACCAACAATTTATTCGTTTTGAAGTGTGGTTTGATATAAGAATAACAATATATTAAATTGAAAGTGATAAAATAAAAAGACTTATTCAAATTTAAGTGAATTTACAAGAAAAGTGAGAGTGATTATATATTTCGTTTTATAAATTCAACACGTATGACACATGATTTTAATATTTATTTGAGGTTAACCTCACTTTTTGATTGTAAGTATCAGTGAATGTATATAAATCTGTTAAAATTAGCAAGTATTAATAAATATGACTGTAAATCTAGTGAATATAATTAATTCTAAAAACAATAAAAAATATAAATTAAATAATAATTTAAAAATAAAACAAAACACGATTAGAAAATAAAAATATGTATACGTACATCTTTTTTAATTATTCGTTTTTAATGATTTATTTATTCATTTTTAATTTTATAAAATCGTTGCATTTCTACAAGATTAACTGTCATCATATAATTGTATTACTTTGAAAAGATAATTCCAATTATTTATTCATAACTTGTAAATATAATACAATAAATAAATAGCAATGATATTATAATAAGAACAACGATAAAATAATGAATTGTATGCATGTCTATAATAATAAAATAGCTTTAATTTAATACGGAAAAAATTGTTTTTCTTAAGGCTTATCTACCCCATTTTCGTGAAGTTGCAAATAGTAGAAAAATGATATGTCGTAAAGAAGTTTCACTTCTTACCTGTGTACTCTGGTACACACACACATTTTTATTATATTTTAGGTATCTAATGTTCCTTTAAAACACGACTTATATAAGGAAAATGGAAAGACTAAAGATTAATGTGTAAAATTTCTTAAATGCACGTTAGTCACGTCAATCTATATTAATAAATTTGCAGTCCTGTCTGTACTTCCCGATAAGCACACTATATGAACGACAACAACTACGAATATACCATTAAACAAATTATTGTCTTTCTGTCTGTATGTTCGGATCTAACTCAAAAACAGCTTGACTGATTCTTATGACATTTTGTACACGGGATGCTTATGTCATCGGGCAATTGACATAAACGGGCATAAACTTCAATATTATTATTAAAAAACTTAAATTTTAGGCCGATTTTTATTAAATTATGTACATAGGAAGTATAAGTCATTCCATGAATGATAAGTAATGAGAATTTTCAATAACATTTTTAAGAAACGTAAAAAAAGAATTTCCAGAAATTTCAAATTTCATTAATTCTTTGCCGATTTTGATGACATTTTGTACACGGGAAGTCTAAATATTTACATAATTAATGGGCTATAAGGAATGTCAATATTACTTCTAGAAATAATATGAAAAGAAGTTCAAAACATTTCATTTTCTTCAATTCACAACCGATTCTGATCAAATTTTGTAGACGGGAAGCATATATAATACTATAATTTTGAGGCTATAAGAATCGTTAATAATAAATTAGAAACTGTAGAATAAATGGAATAATAATTTTCAGCCGATTTTGATGAAAATTGTACACGGGATATACATTCCACATCACAATTGATACAGCATAAGAACTGGCAATAATATGAATAAAATAAAATTACGGGATGTAAATAACTACTGCGTAGTAAGAAACGCGTGTGGAGCCGCGGGCACACCGCTAGTACTCTATTTAATGAACACACACGGAAATACACAAAAGTTCATGATCGGATATTAAGATATCAACCGCGGATATTAAGTTGAGTTTAAAAATATAGAAATTATGAAACACTTTCTTTCTCTGTTAGTTGTTATTGTAACATAAATATACTATCATACGTGAAAACAAGCCTATTAGATTAATAAGAATAAGAAAAATAAAGAAAAAAATAAAAAAAAGAATAATTTAATAAGCAATATTTAATGGTATATTTCATTTGTAAGTACTAAAAAGAAAATAATAGTTTTATGCAAGGGCTGTACTGAATGATATCTAAATGTGTGAATATAACTGTTACATCAAATAACTTTAAAAGTTTGTAACGCGCAAGGTATTTTAATTAGTTTAAATTTCCTTTTCTCCCTTTTTTATTTGCGCTACAAGCTTTATATAAAGTTTAAACGAAACACATCTATACTATAATATAATATATAAGTTGATAATATCTAAATAAATTCGTAGTATTTAGATTTGGTTTAATATAATAATCAAAGTCACATCCGGGTGTCGTAATAAAACCCTGTCGCGTCGGTGAGAGAGCTAATCGAGGCAGACCACGCACGACCTCCATCAAATCGAGGTAAGAAACCCGACCTGAGTGTCAGACTGTTCTGATAACTGCAACCGATTTGCCTCCCACAGATCCGTGCTTACCGACCGCTGATACGACTTACCATACATTTATTATATAATTATTTATCTAAAACTATCAGTGTATAAAATCCTTATATATACGAAGGAGTTAAGGCAGAGACTTTTGTTTATAAACTGGCTTTACCCCACGGTTTCACCCGTGCTAATTTTATCCGACAAACACCGCGCCGTGCCGTCAACGGTGGGTGCCTATCATGTTGTTCTCAGTTCCTACAAGTACAAATTATTTCAATTTTCCATTATCTCCAAAACTGTGTGTCCAAAGTACATGATATATAACGTAAAATTTAACTTCATAAAATTTTCTTTATGATGAAGTAACTTTTATTCGTAAGGATTAATATGCCATGCCATGTCTAAAAATTATTTTCAGAAATAAACTTTTGTCACAAAATACCTTATTATGGTTTATGTATAAGAGATAAGCATATGCTATCGACAAACTTTTTTTAGATATACTAAGAACCAATATTTTTGTGGAACATTGTATTTCCGTATAATTTACGATTACGCCAGCGCACGCGAATAAAGCAGTTCGGGAGGGTCTAGATTTCCGACTTACGTAACAAAAATGTATATTTAAGGCTAGCTAAGACTTGTAGCATAATCTTACCTTTTACTATTCCTCGGGAATCTAGCTATCATATAAAAAAAGATTTTTTCGAATCCAACTGGTAGTTTCAGAGATTAGCGTGTTTAAACAAACAAATAAAAAAGTCTAATAAAACTAGCTGTGCCCCACGGTATCACCCGTGTTAATTTTATCCGACAAATACCGCGCCGCCAACGCACCCATTCAAACAAACAAACAAAAAACTTTTCCGCTTTATTATATTAATATAACATAGAATAGATAATAATATAAAAAGTATTACATAATAATAAAATGTTTAGTAATGAATAATGTTAATTAATTATTACGATTTTAATGCCGTAGTGTAGTGGCACACTCAGGCGCGGGCGCGTCGCATTCCGGGATCAGCCGGTGAACGTATATCTTGTACCATCATACAATGGCAGTAAATCCGTCAGTGTATATACATATGCAGAGAGGTTTTCGATCTTGCATGACAGCGACGACCAGCGATAAATCTCCAATCTCTCGATGGTCACTGTTGTTTTTGGATTGCATTGTTCTTACCATAAGGCACAGTGCCGTACTTTGCCCTTTTATTATTAAATAAAAATAGCATATTATATGGATTACATTTTTTATAATACTAAGGTACCAATCTAATATACGGCCCGCCTGATGGTTAGCGGCTACCGCAGCCTAGGAACGCTGGTAATCACTAGCGCCTTGCCGACCTTGAACCTCCCAACCCCAAGAAGCTCTGAAACCCTACTCACCGCAGAATCTTAATACAAGGGTACTTGACTACGATCTTCTGTACGGTGTAGGTATTTCACCAGGCGGACTGCCTCAAGTAGAGAGAAATCTCCAAAGAAATTTGTCTGTGCCCTAGCTCTATTTAGTTTTTAACATTCTTCGCCAACAAAATACTTATACGAATAACGTAGCAGTGTAATAATTATTTTACCAAACATTTTGTTTAACCTGTTATCCATGGTTAATTTCTGCTCTATAGGATCCCCTAAATTGGACGTTGTTATTTAGAATCTAACTTACATTATTATTTAGAACGTAAGCAATAATATAAAATTTTGTACCGGTGACGAATAGCACCAACTCCGCATGAGTGTCGTAAAGGCAACCAATTTTATATGCGACCCTAATACCAAGCCGCGGACACTGATCTGAAACCGTTTAGGAAAAGGGAAATTCTGAAATAAAACCCAATGGCGGAGTCTGGAGTCTCCATTAGGGGCAAGTTGAGTTCGATGTGAAACTTGCGGCACTTTTATGCATTTGATTTGATCCCAAGTTTATTCACTTCTCGTTGCTATGAACTCTGCAGGTAAAGTCTATAGGATAGCGGTAGGTCTTGATCAAAATTAATGACTATTAAACAATCCAACGAATGGGTGGTTAAAAGAAAATCGGTAGCGTTGTATTGATATTGATATTTGAAACCGGTTTCCGATATGTTTATAAAAAATAAATACCGATTATGTCACCATTTGAATATAAAAACGATAATGACTTCATCTACATGGGTGGCGAATGATCGTGTAATGTTGTCTTTATTTTTCACTATTGGTTATTGTAACGCCAAATATCAAAAGACTTATGGGGCATGAACGTGGCTCATGTGGCATATCATGTGACATACTATTGCTCGTGGTACGGCGACGGTGCTCCTATAAAGCGCAGGGAGCTGAGAGATGGGATGCATTCTAGTTCTATAGTGTTGTTACGATACTCTGTCAGTGTTTGGCCATTATATATTATGCTTATGACAAATAAATTGTTAGTACAAAGTTTTTGAATAATTATAAAATCATAATCCCCAGGCGTTTTTGTTAAGGTTTCGCATGCATACTGACAGCCCCACTGCGTATTATTAATTAAATATATAAGTGCTTATAATTGCTTCGCTTAATAATACGTAACTACATGTATTAGGAGATCATATGACAACTTGTCACATAAAAAAAGCTAAATATATTATAAGAAATCGTGTTTTGTTAAAAGCTTTTATGGGTTAATTTGAGATTGGTATAATTATTTTTTTTAAGGCGGAGATGTTATATTATTGACAATGTTTATAGGGGTTACAATAGGTGTAGGCTGCAGTTTCCACTTAATACAACGAGGGCTGTATGACTGTTTGCTACTCCCTTATCATACAAACAAACATATCCTATTATAGTAATTTCAAAAGACAGCCAAGAATTGTACGACCTGGTAGAGCAGAATCAGTTTTGTAATAAATCAACAAAAATCCTAAAATAATAGCATCTTTACATCCTACATGTACTATGTACTTTCTTATATTAGATTGTCTGTTTTTGTTATTTGTATTGCAAGCTACAAGAGGCACGGAGCGTCGAAGCTTTCCGTTTAGAACGTTAGCGCTCCAAACACATATTTCAGTAAATAAATCATAACTTTATTTCCTCTCGCTCATGGGTGCCGGCGACGAGTGAGGTGTCTTTGAAACGGCTTTAAGTGTTCCCGCACGACTGTGTCGCAACCAAAAGACTGCGAAATTAAATTAAACGCGGTGATATAGTGATACAGAGTGATATTATTATTATGCAATTGAAGATAGTATTATCAAGCTTTAAATTGACTTTTTCAGTCTTTGAAATATATGAAACCAATAATGAAATTCATTTAGAACTGCAATAATACCTGTTAATAAAAGTAATCTGTAAAATTACTATAAATATTATATGATGCCGAATTTCTTTACATTTACGTACCTCAAAATAAAGGGTAATATTTAAACTACGGAAATTTGGACATTGCTATCGACTAAAAAGAAAATTAACGCTTTGGAGGTGTCCCGAAAAAGAATCCTCGAAATATTATGAAAAGAGTTCCGAAGAAACTCGTCAGTAAACAAAACTTAGAGCTTAGACAGCATTTCTTTTAGAAATGTTGTATATTCTACGGTATTCTTACAGTAAAAACTGGTATAACATGATTATTTGAGCACATCTCGTGATTCAAAAATGACTGTGATAACCCTTAATTGTACTTGGTGGAGAAAAAAGTACAATACCAGGTGAGAGTCCACCAATGCGATGGAAAAAACCAAATTAAAACAGACGCAGAAAGTTCCTTAAGCGAGTATTTTTTTATATAACTAAGATGGCAAACACGCATACAGCCGGCCTGACGGTAAGCGGCTACCGTAGTCTATGGACGTTTGTACTACCACAGATATCACTACCGCGTCGCTAACCTTGAACCCTCCTACCCCAAAGAGCTGTGAAAACCATACTCACCGCAGGAACATAACACTAGGTTATTTGGCTGCGATCTTCTGTAGAGTGGAGGGAATCCAGCAATCGGGATATCCCAAGTAAAGGGAATTCTCCAAAGAAATTTCTCTGTGGCTTACTTCTCAAAATATATCTGAAAAGCAAATATCCGAAGCAAATGGAGGAGTTCCGATTTGGTCTTGATCGCGAACGGACGTGTCGCTCCGTTTGTGCTCTCGACCATCACGTGAATTAATTGTTGCGATCTTATATTTGGAATTTATTTCGAATATATTGTTGCAATAACGACGTAAACCAACTGGTGTCTAACGCTCGTGTGGTAAACCGCACTTTTCGGTGCGACTTGCTTGTTTTTTATAAATCCACGGTTTTGTGGTCGCTCACTGGATACCTGACGGTGCTAACTAAAGTGAGCGGGGCGTGACCCGAGCAGCCCGCTGGTTGTCTCCTTCAGAGGCAAACAGCCAGACTCGGACGGGCCTGGGAATCTAGGCCTTTGCGGTTATCGCATAGTCTTGCCCCAGGTGTCTCCTGCCAAACCTTCCGATCCTGCACACTCCATCCCCGGGAACCTGTTTGGGCCTAGCCCGGTTTAATTACCGGTCTGCGTCCTCGGCCCCGGGCTTGTTAGGGCTCCTTAGGGTTGATAGGTCCTTCCTGTGTGTCATTGCACCTTGACCACAGGTCTCTTGCCGACTCCGATAGTCTTTTTAAGTTTTTGGCGCACCCCCCTGCCCCTAAGGCAGGGAGGCCTTTAATTTAAAATAAAATAAAAATGTCCCATTGTCCTCCCTCTTCTGCCGTCATGGCAAATAACGTTACCGACCTGGCCACTTGCATAGGCAAGTTGCAAGCCAGGATGAAAGCGCTGGAATTTCAATACCAGCGCTATCAAAATTTCGTCGTATTACGGTGTCCCTCTCTAGACGAGGAATACCGTAATCTACCTGAGAACGCCTGCGTGCGTCGCACCGCTGCGACCGCGACCCGTCATGAGGCCGTTTCAGGTAGCGAGGCGGCCGCTTCAGGTAGCAAGGCGGCCGATGATGTCACGGCCGCGACCGTTATACCGACTGGCGCCGCGCCAGTCGGCGCCGCGCCCAAACGTCTCACGCGCAGCGCTGCGCGTCCGTCCGCCGCGTCATCCGGGGCCGTGGCCACGTCTACGGCCACGCCCCCTGTCCCGACTAGCCAATCGCGCGGGTCAAGCCCCGCCTCCGTCAGGCGAGGGCCGCGTAATTCGCGGTCACAATCTAGGGTTACCAAAAATAGCCCGTACGTCCGTCCCGCGCGATCCACGGAAACCGCGTTAAAGACGAAAAATTCGTTTTCGGCCCTTCCGGTCGAACAAGACTCGCCCGCGAGTCCGGATCCATCTCCGGAGATGGATACCGAGAACGACGGCTTCACCGTCGTGGCGTCGCGTAAGCGAACGGCGCGTAGCAGTCCGACTGCTCAACCGGCGCCTAAGGTAATAGCTAAGGCAGCAATCAGGGGCGCCGCCGCCCCCGCGTCCTCCCAGCTCCCCGCGCCCGCCGGCGGGAAAAAAGAGCGTGCCCCACCTCCAATCATAATCCGAGACAAGGCGGCCTGGATGGGAGTCTGCAATGAAATGCGCAGACTCAAACTCGAGTATCACAAGGCTAGGAATATAGTCAACGGGATTTCCATTTCGGTGAGTTCTTCGGAAACTCACCGCAAACTCACCACCCTCCTCCGGCAGAAAGGTCTGCAATTCTACACCTATTCTCTCGCGGAGGAGCGCGTCCTCCGAGTGGTCATCCGCCGCATTCCGGTGGAGCTCGACCCGTCGGAGGTGTGCTCCTCGCTCAAGGAGCAAAGTTATCCCATCCGGGAAGTACACCGGATGTACAGTAAAGATAAGCGGCCACTACAAATGGTAGTGGCCATATTGGACCTTTCCCCCGAGGGAAAGGCCATCTTCCAGCTAGAGACGGTGTGCGGGCTCTCCGGGATTAACGTGGAGCCCCCATACAAAAACCACCAGCCTGCGCAGTGCCACAACTGCCAGCTGTACGGGCACGCTGCTCGTAACTGTCATTCTCGTCCGCGGTGCGTAAAGTGCCGAGAGGACCACCCCACACGGGAGTGCACGCGCGAGCGTGACTCCGTCGTCCCCCCGAGCTGCGTGTTATGCGGGGAGGAGGGGCATCCCGCGAATTATCGCGGTTGCCCCAAGGCCCCGCGCACCACGCGGCCACGCACGCAGAGGCAGGTGGCCCCCCGGGCGGCGCCCCCCACCTCAGCCATCAAAGCGCAACCCCCGCTGGCGTCAGGGGAATTTCCCGCGCTGCCGGTCCCGCGCCAGTCCCCGGCCGCCGCCGGCCTCTCCGCACCCCGCGCGGTGCAACCGCAACCCGTGCGTTCATCGCAGAACGCATGGGGCCCCCGTCGCCCCAATCCACAGCCCCTTATGGCTATGGATATTCCCGCGCCCCGCGCGCCCGCTAACGTTGTCGTTAATAGTAACGACTTAATGATACTGCTCCTTCGCGAGCACGATATCCGCGAGCTCATTGACTACAATGACCATCTGGAGCGCTTCGGTCTCATCAAGACCGCTTGCGCGTTCCCCCGCCTCTCAGAGACACTACAACGTCTCGACCGTGAGGCGTGTAATAATAACTTAGGGCCTTTCAATGGCAAAGTTTAAGCCGAAAGCGTTAAATCTTTCCTTTTTTAACGCGCGAAGCCTACTACCGCAGCGTGATCTCGTCGCGACCTTTCTTAAAGATCACCAAGTAGATGTTCTTTTAGTGCAGGAGACGCTCTTAAAGCGTGCTAAACGTGATCCGAAAATCGCGAACTACAATATTGTAAGAAATGACCGGGCCGGCCGCGGGGGCGGCACTCTCATTTATTACAAACGATCGTTATATTGTACGCCGGTAGATCCTCCGATACTTACCAATATGGAAGTATCCGTGTGTAGACTAGGAATGACCGACCACCCGTCCATAACGTTAGTTTCAGTTTATCTCTCGCCGAGGAAAGAGCCTCTCAGGTCTGACCTAGAAAAGCTACTTTCGCTCGGTGAATCGGTCATTATAGCGGGTGACCTCAATTGTGGACACACTTCGTTTGGCAATTGGAGAGACTCCAGTAATGGGGTTAAACTCGAAGAGCTAACGAACGTGCTAAACTTTGATGTCATAGCGCCACCCACTCCCACCCACTTTCAAGACAACTGTATGCCGACAGTGCTTGATGTAGCTCTCATTAAAGGTATCGCGCTTCGGTTACGACTCATTCGGGTCGTACACGAGCTCGACTCCGACCACCGTCCGGTCATCATGCAGCTAGGTCAACCAGACGACTCTAGCCCTCCTTCGGTCCAAGTGGTTGACTATGCCAAGCTAAAACATTATCTTGCGGACAGGCCGTCCTCGTCCAGCTTAGATAGGATCCCGGACGTATTGGGGTCCGTTGCGGATGTAGATCTCGCGTTCGATTCCCTGGTCGACCACCTGCAGGTCGGCATCGGAGAGGCCTCGAGAGAGGTCGAAGAGGCGAGCGATCGCCGCTTCGTACTCCCTGCCGACGTGCGGGCGTTGTTGACGGAAAAGAACGCGGCGACTCGTGCGCACGACCACTATCCGACCGAGGAAAACCGCGCACGCTTACGCGCGCTTCAGAGAGCGGTTAGAGCCCGCATATTAGAACTCAGGAGTCACAGATGGGACGCCCTCGTCGAAGGGCTAAGGCCGTCGCATCTGGCTTACTGGAAACTAGCTCGCAGCCTCAAAATAGAGGCTTCTTATCTTATGCCCCCCCTCGAGAGGGGTCCCGGTATACCGCTCGCCTTCGATAGCAGCGACAAGGCGGAGTGCCTCGCCACTTGTTTGGAGAGCCAGTGCTCTCCGAACAGTGTCGATGCAAATACCGACCGGGTCGAGGGTATCGATGGATGCGTGCGGGAGCTGGATAAGCTCCCCGCGACAGCCTCCCTGTCCCCAGTCACGTCTGAGGAGGTTCTTTCCATTATAAAAAGCCTTAAGCTCAGAAAAGCACCAGGTCCCGACGGGATCAGGAATGAAGTACTTAGGCTTCTTCCTGATCGCCTCATAGCTCTATTGGTCTGCATCTTCAATGTAGCCATAGTCCACTGCCATTTTCCAGCCGCCTGGAAAAAGGCAATAGTCATAGGTATCCGTAAGCCCGGCAAGAGCGCGTCGCTTCCCGACAGCTATCGCCCGATCAGTCTCCTAAATACGTTAGGGAAAATTTACGAGCGGATCCTTCTGAACCGTCTCAAGCCAATAATAGAGGAGAAAGACCTCTATCCGCCTGAGCAATTCGGTTTCCGTGCTAGATATTCTTGCACTCATCAAGTGCACCGCCTCACGGAGCACGTTGCATTTAATTTTGCTGAACTTTATAAACCCCGCCGTACACTTGCGGTCTTTTTCGACGTGGCCAAGGCCTTTGATAAGGTCTGGCACGAGGGATTGATTTACAAGTTGTACCGCTTTGAAGTCCCCGATAGGCTAATTAAAATAATTCGCGACTATTTAACAGATCGCACCTTCCGCTATAGAGTGGAAGGTGAATTGTCCACGCCCCGTCCAATACGCTCAGGCGTTCCCCAAGGTTCGATCCTGGCTCCTAGCCTATTTAACCTGTACGTCAGTGACCTACCTCGACTCCCGGAGGTCGAGGTAGGTCTATACGCTGACGATACAGTCTTATATGCCTCAGATAGGAATAGATCCCACCTCAGACACAAAGTCCAACGCTCCGTGACCACTCTCGGGAAGTGGTTTAACGAGTGGCGTATAGCCGTTAATCCCTCGAAGAGCGCCGCGATGCTCTTCGATGCGGATTCGTCACAGATACCGTGGAAGCTTAAACCTGTTAAGCTCTACGATAATCCGATTCCGTATGTAAGAGAGACCAAATATCTAGGGGTAACCCTAGATAGTAGGCTCTCCTTTAGACCCCACATCCGTAAGGTTAGGAACAGGGCCGCGTGGGTCCTGGGCCGGTTGCATCCTCTGTTGTGTTCGGTGAGTAAAATGTCCACGCGACATAAGCTCACGCTCTACAAGACGTGTATTCGACCAATTTTGACATACAGTTGCGCCGTGTTCGCACATATGTCCGAGTCGAGTTTCAAACGGTTACAATCGATACAGAATAGGTTCCTCTATCGTCTCACCGGGGCCCCGTGGTATGTTCGAAGCGTAGATCTCCATAGAGATATGGAGCTTCCTTCGATACATGCCTACGTTAAACAGCTCTCCCGTTCGTATTTCGACACCGCGTCGAACCACGCGAATCCGTTAATAAAAACAGCCGCCATTTATGTTCCGGCACCCACGGACATCCGGTGCAAACGCCGGCCGCGCAATATTTTTATTGATACCGACGATCACATCGAAAATTCGAATAAATATTACACATCCGTCTCTCCAAACAGAGCGTGCCAGCGCCCACGCCCGCGTAACCACCGTTCTCTCCGCAGAGGGCGGGCGGTCAATTTCGCTCCAGCACACCCGTCACGTCCACCCTCTCTAGCGGTAACCCAAGCCTAGGTCCGTTCCTCGGTGTGAAACCCTTGGGTCAGGCAACCGCCCGCGCGATACAAGTGACACTGTACGTGCATCACTTAGCTACCTACATACAACACTACACACGTATGAACATACACACGTGCACACCACACAGGTACATAGGTTCTGTGAGGGACCTTTTTTTTTTCTTTTTTACGCTAGTTAGTTAGCGCTAGTTAGTGTAGAAACATTCCGATTACTGAATACACATACGCACGGTTCCTTCCTTCCTCCCAGGAGAAAGGGAACGTGCCTATGTGTATATTTAGTTAGCTCGAATCGTAGGTGTAGGGATTCGAATAGATCGCGACCTATTTGCGAACGCGACGACCGCCCGAGCCGAGGTCCGGCCACTTTGGCACCCTCGTACGAGTCGTCCACAAAACTTTCGCGGCTGAGTGCCCTCTGCGCTCGCCCCCAAGTCCGGTGAAGCTGTAAAAGCCGCAGCGGCTTTAGGGCCCCTAAGGCTAACAGTGTAGTCAGTTCAAAAAAAAAAAAAAAAAAAAAAAACCGAAGCAAATGGTGACGTCTCGTGTGGCGTTTTACTGACTCTTGACATCATGTTCACTCTGTCAAGAATGTTAACGAAGAAGATGTGCCTATATTTATTAGTGAGAGAAACGACTTTTATGTCAAATTATATTTAAGCATATAAGTAGTAGTATAAAAACGGTATCCAAGAAAAACTAAGATCTGTGATTGCTAGTTTTAATATACTTACTATGCGAAATTTGGATGACATAGATAACAAAATCAAATTCGAAACGTATTAAAATTCCGAAAGTGCTTTTATTTTTATGTAACTTACCTGTAGTTATAACAAAGCCGAAAATATAAAAGTTATACCGTATGCAAAATATGTATATTAAATCAAGCATTATACCTCACTATTATAAAACAAGGTAAGCAATTTGTGATCATTTTAGCAGGCTTTCCTGCCAATTTGCGACGTAGAAACACCGCGGGCCCAAACAAAAGGAGCTGAAGGCTCATGAATTTATTGTTAGGTTACTGGCTTAAGTTATTTAAGTGTGCGCGGAACGAGCGTTATTCACGTGCGAGACGTGGCGCAGAATGCAGCTTCCTGCGACAATTTATCATGAATCTTTAATTAAACTTTAACAGTGACTGTTTACAAAGAGATTTATTGTGCTTCACAATAAGTCTAGGTATTGATTACTTTGTAATTATTGGTTTTCGCGGGTTAGTCACAAATTATTAATTTTTTAAATCATACATAAAAGTCCATAAATAATAAATACAATAATAAAATGTACAATATTCATAACAATATCTTTATGTACTTATTTATATTTTGACATAATTTCACACACGGTCATTTAATTCCAAACTAAGCAAAGCTTGTATTATGATAACTAAACAGCTAATTATGCATACATATAATATAAATGCTTAACATCCCAGATACATAACAATCAATTATTAAACATAACACAAAAGTCATTCATGGACGGGGATCGAAACCGCGACTCTCGTCTCGGCACGCTTACTACCAAGCTTACTAGAGAACAGCTTACTACCACTGCGCCACGAGGCATTTAATATGTAGGTATGTACATTTAACATGTCATACATAATGTATGTCAATTAAACCAAAATTAATTGCAATTCCTAGCAAACCATAAAAACGAATCTTACATTTTTACAATTTATATCCAAATCAAAATTGCAGCAATAAAATTAGTCACCCACGGTACTCGTGAAGAGTATTATGGTTTCTGATTTACACTGTTTGCAATAAGTACTGCATAACCTAAATTAAATGATGAAACTTTTAAAGTTATCCCGTCTTCGTTTTATAATAAAATAACTTGTGTCAGTTTGCCGGTAGGATTCAATTATCAAGTTTCTGAATATTTTATACCTGAAAGAGAATTATATACAATATTCAATTATATATTAGATAGCAGCTTTAAACATAAATTTATTGTTTTTGTCTATTATTTGTTACTTTTTCTTCAGTCCAACTTTACGATTTAATTAGTTTAAAAAAAAATATCGTGTTCTAAAGAATGCTAGAGAAACCCTTATGTAGAAATATGAAACAATGTGTATTGAGAATCTAAAAAGACTGATTGGATGAAAGCTCAACGACATGTAAGGTCACCTTGTTTATTGATAGTTCGATAATTTACAATTATTGTTAATTTCCAGTCGCGATAAAACAGAAAACTTTATATAAGGTTCTCGTTACGTTATGTAATGGTTATAAGGATTACGTGATTGACCATTGTAATTATGAGCAAAACTACAATCATAATGATAAGCAAACATTTAGAAGTGTAAACTTTTACACAGTTAATCAAAGTCCTAATTGTCACGATTATCATCGTCGTGGAATTGGCCTAGCGGTGTAACGACCAGACTTGTACACACTGTTACGTTCGAGTGGCCGATAGTTCGAGTCCCACCGAATTAGGATTTTTAAAAAGAGATTTCACTTTTACCGTGTGTGTACTGCACACCTCTTAATATTACATCAATTTAAGTTAATGATGATGACCTTCGTTAACGAAATAAAAGCTAGAAAAGAATATTGTTATATTCCCCAGAATTCTTTTGCGCAAGTTCCCTTGAACTCGCTGTGCATTTCTTTGGAGTAGAAAACAAATTTACGTTAAAGAACTGGGCGCCGTGTTGTTTCTTCTTTGTTGCATTATTTTAACAAAAAGCGAGATAATTAAACAGAGGGGTGAATTATCAAAACAATTTCATTATAATAGCCATATTTTATGTACTTAATTTTTTTCTACAAATGATTGTTACAACAATATTAACAAAGGTATAATACTATTAATGATACATACATACATACACATTTAAATATTTGCAACAGGATGTTAGCTACAATATGCTTAATTTTTCTAAAGGATATTTTCTATGCAAACGTATATTAATTTTAGATCGTACATTTATTTGCTTTATAATAATAATTTTAAGATACTGATCCCTAATAACATTTGACATTACCCTATATAACACAGACACATATTTTTTTATTTAATATACACTTTAAATATATTTCTCGCATACTATATTTAGGGCAAATAAATCTCTTGGCCCATTTACAATGTTTATAGCTGTGATTAGAACATGTAGGTATACTGATTTATTTCTTTTAATTTAAAGATTTTTGATATCCATTCAAAAATAAGTGTTTTATTTTTTTAAATATCCGATCGCAAATTAATATATCTACGAGAAAAAAATATTTTCAAATACAAATTATAGATAGAATTGAATCATATGTTCATTTTATTCTATACTAGCTGTGCCCGCAGCTACGCTCGCTTGGACAACAAAGTGCCATCGATCGGGCATACGTGCGAATCGTGTTACCCCCCGCTCCCGGTTATTTTAAAGACAAAAATGCTTATTGTGGGTGATCCTTAAAAGATAGGGATAAGCTCTCGTTGACATTTTTGTAAGTCTTTTTATGATCTACAAAGATATATTACATTAATTTTATATATTATCTCTTATGGTTTACTCAGCGCAAGCCATTCAAAGGCCCTAAAATCGTCGTTTTACCGAATTGGTTTTTATATGCGCAGAATCCTCATTGTTTTTCTAAAATCAAAATAGCCTAAGTTACTCTTTATAATATCAGCTATCTGCCAATGAAAGTCGCGTCAATACCGGTACAACCGTTACAGAGATTAGCCGAAACAAACAGACAGACAGACTAAAATTTCAAAAGTTGATTTGGTGTTATAATTACCATATGCACTTTCATATGCATTTACTAAAAAAGCTGTTATTTTGACATCACAAACAGACACTTCAATTTTATTTATTTTTATAGATTATGGGGATTCTTCACGCGAATAAACAAAATCACTAATCATCACTAATAAAATAATGTTTAACTGAATTCTTTAGATAATTTTACGTACCTATCGTGCATTTATTGAAATTAAACTTCTTAGGGCACGGTAAGGAAAAATTTAGTACTGTTACGTTACGAACAATACGTAATGTTCTAAAATGTAAATGCAATTTGTGTTCAAATTCAAAGAAGATTCACTTCAACCGCGTGTAATTTATTTCAAGGTACGATTATTACAATTACGACACATGCCTACATAATAAAGAATAATTAATCAAAAATAGTATCACAATGAATAATGATTGATGATATAAATTACTTTATATAAAAATTCATGTTCATATAAGAGTTAAAATCGACACAGTCCGTAATTTAATTGATAAAATTAATTGCTCAACCAGAAGTTACCCTAAATGAAATTCCAAAAGGCACTAGTCTTTATTATAGATTTGATACGTTTTGAATGTCGTTGTAGAGTCCCAATTTAATTTTTATATTACATATTTACTATAACATTTAATAGAAACAATATGACTTAAGTAATTTAAGAAAAAAATTGGAATTACATTTCTAACTGGTTACAAAAATGTACACTAAAATTGTCAAGTTTTTCTTCTAATTGGACTAGCACAATGTCTCTCAGGTCTTCATAACAATGTAGCAAATATCTACTTTGCATAAATATTAAATTTTATATTGTATTGACAAAACTTTTTCAATTATCATATTTATTGATATTATTTTACAATACATAAACACGTTTTGCACACCTATTAACAACACATATCCTATAAATATACCACCGCATAATTTATCAACCGTTACTTAATAAGCAAGCTAGTTGGATTATAAGCTGTCGGTAGATTGTAAATCGACATAAATAATTTGGAATTTTTTTATGTTTTGTCTGTTAAATATGCAAAATCATGACATTAAAACTTGAAAAAATGTGAATTTTCAATGGCTAATTTGTTTCTGGCACTCGTCTAGTATCTTATGATCGCAGAACCTGTGTTAGAGGTTAACCTAACAACCTAACCTAATCCAGTGTTAGTGTGTCCGTTTGCAATCTACCGACAGTTTACAATCTGGCTAGATTGTTTATGAACTAACGGTTCGTACAAAAATTATCCGGTGATGCACTCGTATATAATAATAGTCGTTTTATTCTAAACTGATACATAAAAAGTTCATTAAAGGATTTTTGAAATAAAAACCTTATTGTTTAAAATTATTAGCAACATATTTAAAGCTAAATCCAACATATATCAATATTTTTTATTAAATTCATCATCGACATATGAGACTTTCTTCTCTGGCAGCACAAACGCCGTGTGGTGGCGCCAAAAACAGTTTCCCGTTCGCACACGCACATAGCTGATAAATATTTTGATGATGAGGATCATGGCCGTGTGGAGCCGACGGCGGTAACGGTAATGCAGATTTTAATTTTGGCATATATATACTTGGCGCATCTAAACGTATCTGAAAGAGGAATTTAATATTTAACGTTACGATTAGGAACTTAATTATATATTTTTATGTTTACGTTAAAAGTAAAATGACACCTTTTTTATTCTTTATAGGTTTAGGTTTATAGATCAATCATCAATCACAATCAACAAACAAAGATGTTAAGTGTTGATGTGGCCTAAAATAGTACCACGCCTAAGCCTTGTGCATTAAACATTGATAAAAAATACATTTGTACCAATTTTACGTACCTACATTTTGCGTGACCTTGAGAGCCAAAGGGTTGTTAAAAGAATGCTAGGAATTTTTTTTATATTGTTTGTTGCTTCGATAGCTTAGGTTTTTGAGATATACCTAGGGCTGGTTTGTTTGAAGTAATTATAGCAAAACTTTTTATAACATTAATCGTTTAATGTGAAAAAATACAATTATTCGTGTGACCGTTATGACGGTCAAGAGAAAGATGGACCCGCAGTGTTGCTCGCAATGTTGCAGTTGCTCGGGGCAAGGGATATGGTCGCACATCGCTCCCCGCCGCCACGCATGCAAGCCGTAACAGGTATGATAAAGTTTAATGTTCCAAAAAAAAAATCTACAACTTACGTCTGATCCGTTCGAAATTATAAATAAGTGATTTGATATAAAATTTAAAGATGAATGCTTACCGATCCGGCGACAGATCTAAGTCTGAAAGTGGTGAGACAACTGGCACTGATGTCCCCCGCACGCGACTCCAAAGCTATGTTTTGCGCCGCATGCATCTCTAGAGATCGAGTCGATGATTCGAGGCTGTTCATGAATTTATTCACAGTTAGCCTCTAGTAACACATATTTTCGCTTACATACTATACAAAGTATAAGATACAAAGTAAAGACTGAAAAATCTATATTCCATAAGAATTGGGAAAATATATTTAAAAAAAACAATTACAAGCTACTTTATCTTATTTATTTTTTATTTCACTATATTTTGCTTCTATATCAGAAGATAACAAAAGTTGTCTTGTCAAATTTAAAAATAAAAAGCTACTTTCTGCTTAATTGATAATTAAATGCCTTCGAATATGTAATAAACAGTCTACAAACTAACACATGGAAAAATCTTTAAACTAAGGGATTTTTAATAAAAACAAATAATTACTACTTTATTTTGTTTAAAATATTTCCTATACGAATTATAATGGTAATAAACACAATGAAAAAATATGAAAAATTTCTTAGTTTAACGGCAGTTCTTAAACATTTAAAATTAATTGCACCCCAGTTTCTTTTTTAGTCACCGAACTGAAAATATACAATTTACCTAAATTCAATGTATTGAGTCAATTTATTTATGTATGCATTCACTATGCAGATAAATAATTAATTTACTATATAAGAATATTAATTAATATAATAAATATTAATGTAAAAATTTTGCCAGTGACGATTGTTTAACTTCGCGAACATCTTATAATGTGCTTTCTTCGAACATCAGCGTTGCCTGCACATCCGTTAGGAATCGTTGTTATAGTGTAAATATGAATTGAGAAACTCACATCAGCTGTTTCGAAGGAGGTGCTTTGACGAGTGATGTCTGTACTGCGGTGTGCAGAACAACCCCGGCTGGACTAGATACAGTGAGTGTGTCAGCGCCAACTGTGACTGAATCTTGGCCTGCTCCTAATAACAGTGCTCCTCGCGAGTCTCGAACCTCCAAACGCGCTACGTTGAATTCAAGACGATCTTGACCTAGATAATTTCTATTAGTTGACACCGTTCTTAATGATATAGTACCTAAAGTAAATATAACTGGGAAAAAAGTTTTTGGCAAGATCTTATATGTCATGTAGTGGTGGTGGTTTTAATTTTACGTAATGTAGTTTGGTTATTGTACATAATTGAAGTGTATAATAACTAGTAAAATTTATTTTAAGTTGCCACAAAAACTCCCTGGACATTTTTATTAAATTAAATATATATATATATATATATATATATAATCTTCAGGTCACATTGGCGGAAATGTATATGAACACAGTTGCTATTAAATAAATAGAAGAAGACGAAATAAACTAGGAAAACATATCACAAGTAAACAGTATATGCATATTGATGTTTATCATCAAAAGATATTTGAAGCATGAAAGATAGTGAGTTATAGTTAAATAGAAGGAAACAGGACTTTAGTCTGAACCAAAATAAAGTATAGTATTTTGAAGTACAAATAATATATAAACGAATTTGAATAACTTATAACTTCATCACAATAAAACATAAGGATTAGCAAGCAACTCCCTATTGTAGACATTATAACTTTAAAACGAAAAACATTTTCAAATTTTGTTATTTATTAACATTTTCTTTATACACTATATTTATAAAAATACTTTGTATACACGTATATAATGGTCAGTAAAATAATTATTGAAATAACATACCTAAAAATAATCTACTTTGAAGTAATCCATGTGCGTCTCGAGTAGAAACAGTAAAATTCCTAGAGGACTCTATGGAAATAGGTGTCCCTCTGCGTGATTTGATACCTGATGTAAATAGAGAATCTAGGACTAGTGCTTGCCCTAATAACTGTAAGCCGCCGGGAACAATACGCAATTGACCCATCCCTTCCTAAAACAAGGTTACAATATATAAACAACAGTTAATGTTTACATCATAGTTACTACATGAACTATATAAAAAAATAATGTAATTTAACGATCTTAAATTAAAACATTAATTTCTTAGAAAGGTGAACTTTAATAATAATTTAATGAGACTTTATGCGAGGTATAGCTGCAAATTTTTCACCGCCTTGTAACAGGAAAGAAATAAGACACCGTTTTACTACGTTCTTTTGCTATTTTGTCAAATAGCTTTCACTCAATGTAGAATTTGATGACAAACTTTATTTTTGTTCGTTACAAAATAACTCTACAACTAAATAGAATGTTTGACAAATGAAGTAAAATTTCTTATGCAAAGCAATTTTGTAAAATATGCCGAGTTATTGTAACTCTTTGTGAATATAAATTTTCTTTATTACCTATTACATAATAAATTTTATTTTAGATCTAAAATACTGTTATACAATATAGTATAAATGAAGCTATTTTGTAATTATAAGGTAACTTTGCCTTAGATACCTCAAATCTAACTAACAATTTATTCACCTCAATTGATGTCATCCAAAAATTAAATATAGTGCGGTTTAAATTTTAAGCTTTAAGATATTACTTGAGACATATATATGCAATTACTATTAATAATGAATTAAAATAATTAGGGATCCATTACCGGAAGATAAAACAGCCCATTTGAGGCGGCCAAAATTGAAAGTTAGATAAAATAATTGTTCTATACGTTGCTTTCCAAAATATATAGTAACGTTTTATGATTTATAGTAAACGCTTACAGAATTGAAATCCAAGACTTTTAAAACCCAAAGTGTCAATGCAAGATTAATGATCATCATAAACATAAGAGCCATGACAAGAATGTAAAGACATTTCTTCCTCCAGCCGTAGATGCCAACTTTGAATTGGCTATTATAACTGTTCCTGATCGAGTCTGGCTTTGTATCCCGGCTTGCATTGTTGTCAACGATTGCCTCCGGAGTGATCTTGTCAGCGTAAGGTATCCTGAAAGAAAAATGTTTGTTTCAAACAGTAAATACACTGCATTAACAGATTAAAATTATTTCGTTTAAAAAAAAAAATTAATTTATGAGTAGGTTATAAAACGAAAAGTCTTAAAAGTGTATAAGATTCAATATAATTAATAGTAAGGATTTAAATCTGTGGATACGGAGATAGTTATTTTTTATTTTTTTTACTTTATAAAATATATCCTTTAGTAGTAAATTTATAGGTAAGTTATGTAGTTATTACACATCATACAAAGTACTCAGCAAAATAATATTTAGTATGTAAAAAAACGCATTCTGAATATTAAACCTTAATAAATAGTAGTAACAAACGGAAAGAAGACATACAGGATGTATAAATAAACGTAATATCTAAGTAAATAAATTCCAAGAAGGTTCATGGATTATGTTTTACCATTCGTATTTGTAGGGCGCACAGTAGTACGTCGCGTGGAAACAGACAGTGACCGACGCGGCGCAATGGTGACTTCAGCCCATAGCGGTTCGGACCGCGCGGATTGTTGCCATTAAAAACACCCGGTTTTCGTACAACACGTATAAAATGCACTTTTATATTCACAGAATTCATTTTATCGTTTTGCCGAACAAGCCGTTTTATAACTTCGATATTACAATAAAATAATGTTTGGACTATAGATCAAAAAAGTTGGTAGTGATATAAACAACACACATGGAATATGAATTGCAGATCTGTTTAATTACAAAAAAAAAATTAATGTACTGGTTTGACAGACGTTGTTCTGCCTTTTGCAGTGTATAAAAACTCGACCACAGCGCCACCTATCCCGATTTATTTCCTAAATACTTTTCTAGAATCATAACAAACAAAACAAAACAGAGTTACTCATCATCATCGTTTTACTGGTGAGTTTATCGTCTTGAGTACATTAAAAAATCAAATAGAAAACAACGATTTCAGTTTTTCTGAAACTTTTCTAATTTTCCGTACAGCTTTTCTAATTTTTCTTTTGCTGAAAACCTTATTCGTACCATTATTAACATTTTATGAAAAATAATTAATCAAACCGGCCCATCCGTTCTCAAGTGATGCGTTTACCAACGCACAGGATTTCATTTTTATTTGTACATATTTTGATTTTTTTTTATTTACAAAAGAAAATAACGGTTCAAATTATCACAATATAAAATAGTTAAATTATTAGTAAGTAAACAAAAAAATCTCTTGCCACGAATAAAATAAGCTATTGAAAACTATGTATTACGACCTGTTAAATATATACCACTGATCAACTAAATAATATGATTCATAGATATGTTTTATTACCCAAAGTTTATTATTTTTATATACTTATCAAACCTTATTAAATACCTTTTTTCGTGTAGGTAGATCTATTTTTTAAATAATTAAAATGATAGAGATCAAATTTGAATATAAATATGCTTGAGAGTGATAATCAGATGACACTATGAATTTTTTCACAGTTGATTTATTATATAACAATCATTTGTAACTTAAAATTTAGTTTATTTGGTAAACTTAATACTTAATTACTTTGTAATATATATTTAGTAACAAAAAAAATAGCCAAATTTTCACAACACAAAGTTGTTATATTTTTAACGAGGGTTGTTTATTTATATACAAACTCTTATCGTGTGTAAAATAAGAGGCTATAGAAACTTTATTTTACTGTCCGTAAAATATAAACCACTATAATGTATATGTATAAGATTCCAGTGCACGTATAATGCAGTGAATTCACAAGACGTATGCATGTCTCTATCCGATATTCGTAAACTGGCCGGCACGGTGTCAACGGACGTGGGTCATAAATTTACAAGGATTCAAGAACGACAGCGGCGCTGCACTAAATTTTTATTTCAACGAGCATCTTTGGAACAGCGAGTACACAAGAAAATAATACAAAACATACATACACCGCGAAGGTAATAACGAAAATGTACCCCTCAAGCAGGATTTCATAATAGTTTTATCAGACTAGACGTTGTAATCTATAATAATATATTATGTGATAAGTCCCATGATGAGGCGGCTAGTCTATTCAAATCAATTGCATCTTTATATTAAATTATGTATAAACTGTGGTTATGCTACGATGGGGCCGACTTGTGCGAATTGCATAATAAGCCCTAAAATATAAGATTTCAGTAAATACCTAAAACTCAATTAATGCATTAAGCTTAAGATAGATTCCTTATTAAAAAGCATGCTTATGCATAAGGTGTCTGCCAGTAGTGTAGTTAAAAATGGAAAACCAAGCAGCCATTCGCATATAACTGAATAAAATAATCCTTTTACTTGCAGTATAATTCCTTCATAAGCTGCTATCAAAAAGAACAGAAAAGAGAAGGAATAACATGATTTGGGTCCGTGATTGGAAAGACATTCATAGCTCTGATACAAAGATATAAAATTTAACGTTTTCTCGTCTCCTCTGCGAGACCTTTTGGCGCACTGCATACGCATAACAGATCAATACTAGCAACAAGCATGCTCATTCCCACTTGCTTATGACGACACCCCCTCCTCAGGTAGCACCCTCAAAAATCGAAAATCGATAGATTTGTGAGCATGCTCATATAAGCATGCTCGATACTAGTATTGGTTTCGACCTTCATGCCACTAGATTGCAATTCCTCAATAATAGCATGCTTTCATGCTACTTACTAGTATGTCTATCTGTACCTTTAGTCTTTAAACGATAACAGTCTTAATATGAATTTTGCGCAATCAATATTTTTTGTCTTTTTAGGGCTCCGTACATAAAAGGAAAAAAGGAACCTTTGTAGGATCACTTCGTTGTCTGCCTGTCTGTCTGTGAATGCCCCTTTTCTCAGGAGAGGGAGAAATTTAAGTGTATTAATTTAAATGAATAGTAAATACTCAGGTCTGCAATCCCTAAGAGCTATGAAAAAATCAAACTTCTAAGTCAACGCAATCAAAAGATACGGCTATTTATAGCATATTTCCAGTTGGCCTAGAATCATGAAATTTGGCAAGAAGTAATGTCATAAAGCACAAGTAAAAGAAAAAATCCAAAAACACAATATAATTTATCTTTTCATAAGAATTATTTGGTGCTTTCTGTAGTTAATAATTACTTAAGCAAATAAAGAAAATTTGATTACTAAATATTATTTTAACATTATGTATTCATTTTATTTTTTGTTTATTTCAGCGGGAATACTTGTTTCACGCAAAGGTCATGTTACACGGACATGTAGTTCACGTGGTAGTATTTACTAACATATATTCCAAATTCATCTTGAGTCAGTGCCAAACACAACTAGTATTCAACATGGTATTTGAAAGTATTACCTATGCAACAATAAAGCAAATCATTATTTATACCAAATTCCTTAAAACACTAGAAGCGACAACGATTCAGTGATAGAATGTGAGCTTTGAACTTTCGGTGAAGGAAAACATAATGATGAAATCATAGCGTGGTGGTAGAATACATTCTATGGCCTTCTAGCTAGCCACTACCCTCAAATTGAAAATCTGTCGCCAAGCAATCTATAGGTGAGTTCTGGCAGCTGCACTCGAGAACAAGTTTCTCTAGGCTTATAATCCACGTCAGTTTTATTTTTCATTATTTATCAGCTGAGATTGTGGCTAAAGTAAATCGATAAACTATTTATAAAATGTCTATATAGATGTAAATAGAACGAAAGCAATCACACGTTTTTATCTTATAATATTTACCTGCTCTGTTGACCCATACTAATAAATATGACTTGCATGTTGTAAAATATGTTACCAATATTTATAATTTTGGTTATACTAAATAAAAGGAAAAGTTGAAAAAAAGAATAAGTGAAATATGTACGGGTACGACTTTATCTCTCGGTCCAGTCTCCCAACACGTTTGTGGGTTTTACGTGGCATTAGAAACCAATTACGCGAATAATACCCACCCGCTGATTGCTCGGCCGTCTTTTTCATACTTGTTTACAGATAAATCGATCGAAAGTATTACAAATCAACGTATAAAATTGTATATTGATTTTTTTACACGTTTATATTTTTGTGACGAAGTTACATATCGCGGGGTGGGAGCAAAAAAGAAAAAAGCGACTGACCCGATTGACACTTAAAAAAACAAATACATAGGTACATAAATAGGATTTTCAAAACTGTTACAGTCGTGGAATTGGCTCAGTTGTGTCATTACACAACTGAAATTTGGTCATTACCAAATTTCTACGTACTGTTGTACGCGGATTTTTTAGTTTATTTTATAATAGCCCGGCATATTTACGGTACTCTCCCTGATAGTAGGCATAGACATAAACACAACGGCAACCACCGAGAGATTCAAATCTATAGCTTTTTTATTTACATACGAGAACATTTTTCATACAATCAGGATTTCTTACGGCGTTTTCTTCACCCACAGCAAATTATTTTACCAATTGAATAAACTTATTATAGATGCTCATATTAATGGATTGGTGTTAATATTTACATTAATAAATGTACGCAGATATCAAAACATTCTTAGACATTCGATCGCTATTCCATTGCTTAACTGAATAATTAAAGTGAAATTATAATAGCCGAATGATCGCAGTAACCCACTAACATTGTTATAATTGTTTTTTAGATAAGGTTCAAATACCTAAGCAATAAAACAATTTTTTTAAATTAATATCTATCAAGTAGTTTTTGTGTAATGCGCGCACAAAGGCAAACATTGATTATTTTATTTATATAGATAGATGATCATCGGGAATAAAGTTAACAAAAACGAACATGACGTTACCTTACACTCAGTTATAACATTAAGATTAATATATAATAGAGATAAAAGGTTAAAATGGGGTGGAATACAATAAATTCTGGCGCGGAAGCGTAAACGATGTAAGCAGAGTCGAGCACGTAGCAACGCCTCGTAGCCGTAACGCGTAGACCGTAGACGTTCGCTCGTAGCTGAGCACCGCAAATGAGCTATATTAATCATCCCGATCACGGCAGCTTGACTTCTGAACTTCCTGTTTCAAGATTCTCTTTAATAAAACCACTTTTCCTCTCTTAAGATTATACTCAATCACAATATAATTATGTATACAATGTAAGCTTTAAAAAATTATAAAGAAATACTTTCCATTACTGTAGAACTGCAAAAAAACAAGCTTTGTAGAATGTAAACATAATCGCGCTTGTATTTTTTTTTACTTTGATGTCTTCAGTTTTTTTTTCTTTAAATTGTATGTGTGTTAAAAATGAATTTATCTATTTAAAGTAAAACCTTATAGGATTATTTCTGAAAGTTGTAATTAAGTATATGCTAACCACAGCCTAATATTATTTTATATTGAATAAAAAAAATAACTTTATAGAGTTCAAAGAGGTGCATGAAAAGTGCCTCGGTGAGTGATAATACACGATTACGTCCGGCGCTTCCTGGGCTGTCACTCCCGGTTCAAACTTCACTGTCTGACCAATATTTTCGTCAAGGCATGAGCTATTTTTGTTTAAAATGCGAATTGTGTCGTCACGGAGAAGAAGAAAACGGAATTTAAAGGTACCTTGATATTCATCAAATATTAAGTGAAAAAATCTTTTATACCAGGGCGTATTTGCATTCTTTTCCTTTTTAAGACCAACATAAAACCTATGAACGTTGTTGTAGCACTGCGTTGTAGCTACTATCGGGTTCAGTTTATTGTATCCTCGTATTTATTGATATACTGTTAAACTACAAATTTTTCATATAGTATGATTTTGTTGTGGATATTTGAGCAGTGTACGCTAATTGAGCGTTTGAGTACGTGCGGCACCCGGAATGCGCCGCCACCGCACATTCGTTAGCAATATTCCGCTAACGAACCAAACTAATGGCTATTAAGTTGAATAACGTAGTACTTTGCGCTACAAACACCATACGCAGCGATGCTGACAGATCACACGGCGTATAAGTTTATATTATACAGTTTTCGTCTATAAATTGTATAACTAGTTATTAAATGAAGTAATGAATGGCGTTACACCCACTTGATTCATTTTATACTATTAATTCTTCTTATTATTTAATGTAGCCACTACATTTTACACTATACACTTTTATGCCAATGTGACGTGGATAGAATATATTTTCTAATCTTCAGAGTTCAAATATCGCGTTAACAATAAGCTCTCTTGTTAAAACAGTCCAGGGAGTATTTGTAGCACACTAAATTTCATAGTTTAGGCCCAAACAACGGTATAGGAATTAAAATAAAAACCACATCATTACAAATCAAGATCCTGTCAAAAACTTCCACGTAATAGTTACAGAATTTGGATATAAGAATATTTACAGTGCACATGAGATTGCAAGGGTGTATGTCAACTACCTCGTCCTGCAATTTGTGGTCAAGTGAACCTGGGAACTCATGCGACTGACAAAGAAACACGTAATACACAATAATATTTTATAATTAGATACGGCATTGACGCTCTTTTTATGTCATGAATCATGAATGGTGGGCAATTGGCCTGAATTCACTTTCGAATAGATGCCGGGGTGAGCGAGAAGAAACTTTCATCCTTTTTTGACGATAAAGTTTCCGCCTTACACATTTCCCATCTTTTTTGTTTCAATATGCTGATAAAAAAAATTGTAAAGTTTTCAAATTTCTTTTAGTGAGAGTATAACGCGTTTATTTATAAAACGTCGTTGGTAATACCCAACACATTAAAGTATATTTAAAAAAAACCATTCTCCAATCTCCTAGCCCGGTGAACCTGTCAAAGCCTCTAATGATTCCAGAGTCATTAGAGGCTTTGACAAGAGCCCTGGGGCTCTTACAGAGCTAACAGTATAATCATCTCGAAAAAAAAAAATTCACCAGATGTAAAATAATGACAAATATAACCTGCAGTTAAAATGTACATAAAGCTTACCTACGTAACTTAAGGTTGTAAAAGATCCATAAATTATGTTTTCAATTTGGCCAATGACGCTTCTAAGACTAAAGACCGTGTACTCCTAACGACTATCGCTTTGTATCTATTAAAGAGCTCACGAACGTCATTTTTGAAACAAAATTTTATAATTTGTAACTTTGTTTTATATTAATTACAATGTTTGTAGGTTTTATTAAATATTTGTTGGACAAAAATGTACCTTTTAAGTACTTTTTAGACAACTAAGTTGGTAAGCAAGTATACGGTCCACCTGATGGACTACCGTAGCCTATGAATGTTTATAATAACTTAGATATCACTAGGGCATTGCCGAAGGCTACACAATGAATTTTGATAACCTTACTCATCATAGGAACTTAACACACCTTGCTATTTGGCTACAATTTCTGTTGGGTAGAGATATTTAACTAAGTATCTTTCTCTCTACTACCAATAGATTTCGTTCGTCTTTTTACAAGATTTTATTTATTATACTAGCGGTGTGCCCGCGGCTCCGCACGCGTTTGTTACGAAGTCAATATTTTCATCCCGTAATATTTATTTTTACTCTATTACTGACATATACTATATATTACATGATTCATATGGTCTATCAATTGAGAAATAACATAATATACTTCCCGTGTACAAAATTTCATAAAAAATTTTGTCGATGAGTTTTTAATATACCTGAATGTATTTTTGATGATTCTTATAGCCTATCATTTAAGGAATAACTTATTCTTCAAGATTTTTTAATTTATTTTTATGTTTTTTTTTAATTCTGTTCCTAATAATTTTATTAAAAATTCATGTAGTCTATAAATTTACCAATGACATAAGCTTCCCGACTCCCGTGTAAAAAGAATCAGTCAAGTTGTTTTTGAGTTAAATCAAACAAACAGACAGACAGACAAAAATCCAAAAATCCGTCACGGGACGCCTTGCAGATGTGAAACATCGAATTTTTTTGTATAAATGTGCTTAAAGAACTTATTACGACAGGAATCAGATATGGCATAATGAAAAGGTATAGCATTACAAATTTGTTCCATAAAATAATTACTGTAATATTACAGAAATATTCATTTTTATTAAATACAAAATACGAAAATTTAAAATTTAAGAATTTATTTGAAATCACGACAACTCAATTATTTTCATAATTGTATATTCATAATTTCATAATTTATAGTATATATATTCCATCATATAGCGTGGCGATGCGTCACCACGGCCTGTATGGCCACGCCAACAATCAGGTTTACCCTCGCCTATAGATGTTTCACATCAAAAATTTAAGGGTATGCTCGTGATCAGTGCCTATAATAGTATACCTATCGGGAAATTTGGAAATCAATATTATATAAACAGACATGATTACAGATTTATTAATATAGATAACTTGCTTTGTTAGTATGGGTCAAATCTTGTAACTGAATTTTAAAACAGTTATCCCCAACCGATTGAGCTGAAATGTTGCATACATGTTTAGTTTAGACAACAATAGCTAAGTGACGTCATTTTAAATTCAATATGACGAGCTCCCAAAGATGGCAGACCAGTTATATTTTATGCACCCCCAAGATATGGGTATCGAATGGAAGGCTTTGCTCAGAAGTATACAAAAATGAAATTAGTATAACAGAAATATTAAATAAAACCTTAGTTTAAAAAAATAATTAAATTAATAATTATTGTCTTAGTTTTTATACTTTGCAGACCACAAATGTAAAAAGATCTTTAATTCATATCAAAAACTTTGCTATCGCATATTAATAACAAAACAAACGCTTTCATGTATTCACATATGCTTAGAAGTATTAGTCGTTAAATACATTTGTTTAAATAAACATTATTGTGATAAAATGTGATCCAATAATAGCTTAAGACACGTTAAATGATTCAGTATCAGTATAGTCAGTATTTCACGTACGGAGAAGGTTATGCGTAGAGGAACGATGCTTGTTGGTTGCATGCAGCAAAATACAGTGTAGCGCTTCATTATGGAGTACATAAATCAAATGCATTGAAATCTCCTTCCTCCTTCGTGTCGGTGAGCCTTCCCGAACGACGGGTATTTGAACCAATGCAACCCGAACCGAGTACACTACATACCGCAATACTTTGTTACAGTTTATAGTTGCGACTTCGCAAAACCCGCAACGACAGAGCGATGCAGATTGCTAGGAGTTATCGCAGGAATATACAAACAACGTTGCATTGAAGCCAACAAACATAACTAGAATAATCTAAGCGCCCATCTACTGTATAATAATATATGAAAAATAGTTAAAACTTAAAACATAGACTAATTGATTTTATGAAATAATAATAATTTACTTAACTTTATTTATATCATCGTAACAGTCCTGGTTTAGACTGGCAGAATACTGATTTATGTTGGCAGGTTCAAGCTCCATCCAGCATGTACCAAAGAAGTTTTTAGAATACGCATACATTTACTAATTTGACTTGGTAACACAATCAGCTGACGGTGAAAGAAAACATCGTAAGGAAACCTGATCGTTTGTGAAATGGGAATTAGGAAGCCATGACCACTGTATGTGAATAATATAGAACTGTAATTCTCGACGTTTGAAATCGCCAATGCGTCGTGAGCTGGCATGATGATTAAACTAGTGCTTTCTCTCGGGTAGAAGTTTTTTCCAGCAGTGAGAAGTTTATATTATTTATTTTAAAAATTGAGTTGGCTTTGATTAAGCTTTAATTTCCTTGTTCTAAGTTTGTAATAGTGAAATCATACTTATTTATATTATTATTCTGTCAATTTTTATAAGTTAGTACATAAGTACAATGAATTTAAATGTATGGCTGATTTAGACTATGGGCTCCGAGTTTGAATCTAAAATCTTAAATCTGTAGGCATTTTTATGTTAAAAGTATAACATTTTTTTCTCAATTAGAATTTTGTAGCAGTTCCTTGTATGAATCTGACGAAAATCTTACTTTAGTGTCATAAATATGTTTTTTTATTTGTTTACCTTCTACGCGAAGAAACACATAACACTATACATCAATTATTAAAATTTAAACAATTTCGTAAGTTTCATTTTTTGTAAATAAAATCACTAAAAATGCAAACGTACAAAAACATAGCTATTGATATCTGAATAATATTTAAGAGGAACGATTCGATCTGGCTGCATTTGAACGAACACCCATTCGCTCAATGTTCTTCAATGGCTTTTGCATGTTACATTCTGTCCTGTAACAGTATTCGAACTTGTCATGCGCTTATAGTTCTACTTCCATCTTCATAAACATTCGATTCGAATTCAAATTTCTTTTGGTTCAGATAATTTAAAAATTAAAATTTATTTTGGTAAGAAAAATAAATTTCTTTTATGAAAAGTTCTAAAGGCAGTAAGTACCTCATATTACCATATCATTTCGTTATACATTAAAATACCTTCAAAATAAACTAAACAATACGGCGTTAGTACATTAAAAAACCTTATCAATTAATATGTGACTGCAACACTCTTCAGTAAATAAAAATCTATTATAAAGTACTTGAAACTCAATGTAATCGTTCAAGGCATGTTACCTAAAATTTTGCCTACACCTGGAATTGAAGAATACAAGTTTTATGTTAGATGTTATACATATACTAATAGTTTATTTTCTTCAGAAAGAGTTCACTCAGATTTTTTTACAAGTAAAACTGTCTGACGTATAAATTGAATTTGGTGGTAGCAACAGAATAGAGAGATGTAGTTGTAGCGAATCATTGTATAGCGTCATGTACGGGCTAATATCTTGCCTCAGAGACATGTCGTCCGGCTCAGCGAAATGTCAAACGGAAATTGAAAATTAATTTATGCTCTTATTAATGATGTACATAGTGTTGAAATTAATCTTTTAATGTTAATTGTATTTGCACTCTTTCTTATAAATCTGAGACAAATTAAATTTGTCTCTTTTTAACCACCTTATTTTATATGTATGCAATATAAAGAATTGATATGTCTAAAGAGCAAACTGGCTTGTGGAAGAAGACTCTATTTAACAAAAGAAAAGACAAAACAATTATATGCGACGTGGTATATGTTTCTATGTGTATATATTTTGTAAACTAATGTTAGCTGATCTAGAATTAGTGAATTGATACATTTACAATTATTGATACATAAGTAATAATAATTATTAACGAATTTTACGAATTACGGTGAATACGTAATAACACTGTATACCAAAAATATCAATTAAACATACGAGTATACTAAATATCAATGCGAAATCTTAAATAACGAAGAACAACGTGTAATTTAATTTAGTATCTAAACTGTACCATTCTTAGACGGTTGAGCAATCCTTCTGTTGCGATCGAGCTGAACGCACTCGCGGGAGACTCTCAGAAAGAGTCGTAAACACACTGAACAGCGCTCACTTATAAATTAGGATCATAAAGCGGTAGCTGAAGTTTGTTGCCGGCGCGACGATCATAAAATAACGCTCCATCTCGTAGGGGATCGACATCGTGTCTGATTCCGCATAGCCACTATTTCAATAAGCGAGTCGTCATCTCATACCGAAACTTTTGTTCTATAAACAATTGTTTTCGCGCCCAGAAAAACGATAAGTAACTAACTGGTATTTAGTAAAAGTTTTTATTCCATTTTCTATCTCAAATACAAAGCGTTCTTTAATCCATAATGATAATTATAAAAATCAAACATTGGTTCCAAGCCTAGCCTTTCTTAGAAAATTTGCCAAGAATATTAGTTAATCATTTTAACAACAAGGTATTGCGGCGTTATTCATATTATCTTAATTTAAGGTTATCAATATTACGTACGATATTTCAAGGCAAATTATCTATCAACAGTACAAGTTATGCAAACGATAGTATATTTTTAAAATAAATGCAACGTTATTCTAAAAATCATAATTTCTAATAATAAAAAAAAGTAGCAAAGTAAATGTTATACATATAAGTCACTGACTAATGTACTGAAATCAATCAGGTAAAGCGATAATGTTGTTTAATAATAACCGGTAAAAAGTATTCAAGTATCAATGTATTACTATAAATTAATTATTTATTTGTTAACACATCTATCTTACTTATACGAAAGCTAGCAGTAATAATTTCCATGGTGACCCGACAATATTGTGAAATTGGCGCCAACGTTGGTAGCAACGTGTGAAGCCGGTGTAAGATTGTTGAATAAATATAATAGTTACCATTGTAGTATGTAATAGAAGTTATGGGAATCTGTGAGCTGCCAACACAAGTGAGTGCCATGGGTACATTACAAAATAATATGTCCCTAATAAAATAGATATACACTACATAATATAATAGAAGGCAATTTTATATAACAAAGTGATGGAAATACATCTAGAATGACGTTCTTAAAAGCAAAAGTTGTGATAATTCCAAAGTAATGTATTCACAATTTATTTAACGTCTTCATATTCATTCTATAGTTTCTTTTTTTAGTTCTGTTTTAATGACAACTTTAATTAGAGCACGTCATGGCATATATAATTATGTAGTAAATATCTTTGAAATACCACTAATCTAATAAATAAAAAAAGGTAATTTGAAAACATAATTTCATGTATATTTTATGTTAATATTTTGACTTTAAATTTTCAAACATAATAGTAACATAGGGCAAATTTGGCTAATATAGTTCTATGCTGCTGGCGATATTTATAGAAAAGCAACGTTATTTTCTTGTTTGAAAATGTTATAAGATTAACTCGTCATTTCGAAAGCACGAAATCGCTTGGAAGTAATTCGCGAAGGCGCGTTCGCCACAGACGCTTCACTTACTACAGCACTTAAAGTTAGTTCCCGCTGAAGTTGCCAGCCTTCTCCAGCACATACATTCTATAATGACAATTTACTCACTTTTGTTATCTTAACGCTTAATCATACTTCAATTAATTTTTTACTTTAATTTGTTGTTTCAAAACTTTGCTATCCCAACTTTCTAATAAGATTATCTAAGCAAACTTTTTTTGTGGATTTAGAATTAAAGAAGCTCATGGAATGTGAACAATGTGATATTGTTTTAATGCGAACTTACAAATATATTTAATTTATTAAAATAATAAGAGTATGTAAATATTGAAGCATAAAATTAAATTTAAAATATTTTTCTTTTTCTTTTTAGATCATAATACACAAAAGCATATTTAGTACTAACGATTTATTTTTAATTTGATATTAAATAAGTTGAATTGTCTCATTTTATGTATTTGTAGAATGACTTTAAAATGTTTTTTTTTAAATAATATAGTAAACAAAAATTATTCAGTATCTAACAAATAGTTTAATCTAGTCATTTATGCACATTTTTTTAAATAATTTTATTATATAACATAATCTCCCTTACAAGTTTAATGATTATTCATATGTAGATATTTAGACACTGAGTTATTCAATGGTAGTTGCTATAAAATATGTTAATATATTCGTAGGTTGTTTAGTTGATATAGCTATAGTTATAGCAGGTGGGTGAAATCCGCACAAAAATTACCATAGAAACGTCTCACCTATCGTTAACGCTATATCAAGAGGGTGCAGATTGGATAGGGTCGACATATAACAATCTACAGAATGGCATTATTATTATTATAGACCTTGTCATTATTAATAGAGTAATATAAAATTCTTCTTTAACAATAATATTTCATCATGTTTATTGTTACCTTATAAACAACCTTATAATAAGTTTTGTAGGTAGTTAAATTTCGGGAGCACTGCCGAGGGTTTTTAAAAAGTCTAAGACAAGACTGATTCTCAAGAAGCTTTATTAAGAATGCTTTTATTTGTTACAAATGTCTCTTTTATAAACTCTTATTCTATAAACACAAAGTGGGGCTGTTTACTATGAAATAATGAGAAATATGTCGCAATACATTCAGTCAAAACACCAGGTGTCTATCAGTAGTTTGCAGACATAATATGGGTTAAAAACGTAACATCAGCATTTCTAACGTATGTACCAATTAACAAGACGTAATAAGAGAGGGTACAGACTGCATAACTCCTCCCCCCTCAAGTTCGAAATTATCAGAGGGATGATTATCACTATGATTATTTCGATAGCAATAATTTTTACAAAAACTGAGCTTATATACTAAGAATACAAGAATTAATAGAAATATAATCACATATAACAATAAAGTTCCGGCACTAACACTTTTTACATTAATAATTCTTTCACTTGATGTTTTTAGTTCACTTTCACTGATTTTTAAAAGATTATTTAAATGTTGAAGATTTATTAATTCACTGTTATCCAAATTGATGGGTTCACGTTGCAATTGTTGCTCAGTAATTGTTATTTCGGGAAGATTAATAATCGGTAATTTTGACATCTTCAAATTACTCGTAGTAATATGGTGAGCTTTTAGCGTAATTTCACCAATTTTAACATCGCAATGGTCATCTAGGACGAGGAAGTATGTCCCTTCTATATTTTCTTTCGTTATTTCGTCGTTACAAATTTTTGATAATATATTCTCAGCGTTACTATGAAGAATCCATCTCTCTTTTCCAATTGGTTGTATCTTAATGGTCTTGATTTCAACTGGTACTGAATGACAAGAACTCGTATTCGAAGAAAATTGAATTAATGCTGTTATGCAAGTGTCTTCTGAAGTTGTTCGAGAATCATCCTCGTGACACAGGAACATTTCGTCGTGAAGTTCATTACAAGGTAAAGTGAGCGAGACAAATTTAGACCCTTTTACTAATAGGTAAGGAAATTTAGGAATAATGATGGTGGTATGATTAGAAGGATTGGTCATAGGTATTGGAATTGCTCTGTAGTATGTATAAATTTCATCTCTAATTATTGGTATATCTAAAATGAATGTTATTTGACTTCCTTTTGTATAAGCTTTAAGCTCTATACATTGCTCTATTTTAACTAAATTGTCATAACTTACTGGATACACAAGTTTGTAGAATTTCTCTATCTTTTTTAACAATTCTAATAATTCATTTGAGTTTATAAGAGATTGGTGTAATATTTTTAATTTACTGAATGCCAGAGAAGTTTCAATTTCATTCAACCGAATGTAGAGTAGTTGAAAATTATGGAAAAATAAATTATAAACATTAATAAAATTATGGGTAGTTATATCAATATTAGTTTGATTTATTAATTTTTTTATTTCTCGTAACTCTTTATCTATTCGAATGAAATTGTCCTTCGTGAAATTTGTTATCTTTATCATTGATTCAGAAATATCTGATATTAAGGTTACCTTTTTAATGAGTGTATTTTGGCGTGTCGTTAGAGAATCAATCATATTTTCATATCTTAAAGCATCATTATGATCTAAGTTACCAGTTATAAGCTTAATAATAGATCCAAGAGGATTGAGAAGTCCACGTTTAATTCTAGTTGATGGAGATAACTGTTCTAATTTTTGAATACTAATATTCATTACATAATTCGTTTGAAGCTTTACATTAAAAAGTTGAACATTAGATGTTTCATTATCAAAATGTGTTTTTAAATATTGATTAAATTTAGTATATCTTTTTATATTGAATTCTAAATCCTCACGTATCAGACTTAAATCTAAAATCTTAATTATTGTCCACTTATCATAACTTACACTAGCTTGACCTTGTTTCACAAGGACTATACCGGGATTTTTATCGATTCTGTGAAGTTGAAGGGCGTGAATCCTGATGATCAGAGCCAGGAGCCCGAGGAGGTACCTGCGAAGGTCGTTTTATATCCTTAATAGGCACGTTTGTTTTTCGAGTTTTCATTTTTACAGGACAGATATTTCTGTCAATTTTACCATATACTTGTGCTTTTTGATAACGCGGTTTATCTTTACTTCGCCTTGTATTAACACCTTTTACAAATATAGTGTCCTCTTCTTGAATATCAAATGATGTTTCACCACCACGTTTTGTTTTAATCTTTTCTTTATTTTCAATTACTTTGTCTGTTAAATATTTATAAAGATATTTCGTTCGTTTCATATGATCGTTTACTAATTGTTGCGTATATTGTTTGTTAAAGTTTACTTCAAAAGTACTATTAGAATCAGTGTGTCCAAAAACTACTTCAAATGGTGTAAGACCAGTCGTTGAGTGAATGGTTTGATTGTATGACATAATTGCATAAGTCATAACGTTAGCCGCGTCAGTTATTTTATGTTCATATTTAGCGATACGATATATTTCTAAAATAGTTGAATGGAATCTTTCAATTAAACCCATAGAATTAGGATTATGTGGAGTGCTTATGTGTAATTCTATTTTATAAAATTGTAATGTTTCTTTTAAAAGTGTATTGTTGAATTCAGTACCAGAATCAGCACTGATCTTATTTGGTACGCCATAAAATGAGAAAAATTTAATTAAGGCACGAACTACTTCAGGTGTAGAGCGATTGGATATTTCAAAAGCCTGACCTAGTTTACTGAAAGCATCTATTATGGTAAGGAAGTAGCTTCCTTCTATAGAGAATATATCTATAAATATTTCAGCAAAAGGTTTTGTTTGAGTTTGCGTTAACATTAATTCTGGTTTTAAAGGTTTGCGATCATATTTTAGAGTTTTACAAGTTTCACAAGAATTGATTACAGAAGCGACTGTTATATCCATATTTGTCCAAAAATAATTACGCTTTAATTTCATAAGAGTTTCTTTGATTCCACGGTGACTTGTTTTACCTTGATGATAAGCAAGTATAGTGGCACGTTGCTCTTTTTCATCACCTAAGTATATAACTCTTTTAGTACATTCATATATTTTGACGGTATCTTTTTTAAATAGTTTTATCACGGCATTTGTAAATTGTTTACGGTGAATTTCGCTCTCAAAGTAAAAGAAATATTTAATTTTAGGTTTTATATATTCTAAAAGAAATTTCTTAACAAGGTTAGTGTTGTTTACAGGTAAATGTACTTCCAAAATTTTTTGTTTTTCATGTGATAAGTCTTTTATTGATAATTGGTTTCTGTTCCAAGTAAAAATAAGGATTTGATTAGGTTTTGTGTCGATGGCTTCTTCAATAATGGGAATACCATTCGTATCAATATCTTCAGCAGAATGTATGGTTTCCGGTAATGAACAGGCAGTAATAGTACTGGATGAAGGAGAACGAATTGGGTGAGTTAAAGTCTTATCGGAATCTGAAGGAATAGTTAACGTTTCTGATGAGTCTGAAATTAGTATTGGACTCTCAGATCGTTCAGTGTCACTCACGTTTACTCGTAAGGACATATCGTCCTTTAATATATTTAATTTAATTCGTGATAGAGCATCAGCATTACTATTTTGTTTACCGTTCTTGTATATTATGTCAAAATCGAACTCAGCTAGTCTCAATTTCCATCTAGTAAGTTTACTATTAGGTTCTTTCAGTGAATTTAACCATGCTAAAGGTCTGTGGTCAGTAAATATTGTGAATTTGCGTCCATACAGGTAAGGACGGAAGTGTTTTACTGCCCAAACGATGGCTAACAGTTCCTTTTCTATTGTACTGTAACGTGTTTCTGCATCAGTAAGAGTACGACTTGCATATGCGATAGGTTTTTCATTTCCAACTGATCCTTGTGAAAGGACAGCGCCTAAAGCGTAGTTTGACGCGTCTGTTGTTAAAATGAAGGGTTTAGAAAAATCAGGAAACTGTAATATAGGAGCATTCACAAGTAGCTCTTTACATTTTTGAAAAGCTTGAACATATGATTCATTAATTTCAATTTTATTTTTCTTTTTCAAACATGATGTAAGGGGTTGTGTAATTTTTGAAAAATCCTTTATGAATTTTCGGTAGTAGCCTATCAGGCCAAGAAAACTTTTAATTTCAGTGGATGTTCTGGGGAGTGGGAAGGCAAGTACTGCCCTGATTTTATCATCATTTGGTTGTAAACCATGCTTCGTAATTTTGTGTCCTAAGTAGAGTACATCTTTTTTAAAAAACTCACATTTATCGAGAGTTACTTTAAGATTGGTTTGTTTGAGACGATCGAACACTTTTCTTAGCTTCTCTACATGTTCTTGTATACTACTAGAATAAATGATGATGTCATCTAAATATACTAAGCAATGTATACCTTGCAACCCACGTAACACGTTATCCATTGCGCGTTGAAATGTTGCAGGTGCTGTTTTAAGTCCAAATGGCATCCGTGTAAATTCAAAATGTCCCATTGGTGTAGTGAATGCAGTTTTGGGTCTATCTTGTTCATCAACTTCAATTTGGTGGTACCCACTTGCTAAATCCAATGTACTGAAGTAAGTAGATTTCCCTAACTTGTCGAATAAATCATTAATATTTGGTAAAGGATACTTATCATCAGTAGTAATATCATTTATACGTCGATAGTCTACAACCATTCTAAATTTCTGTTCACCGGAGGCGTCCATCTTTTTTGGAACTAGGTGTACGGGTGCACTCCATGGTGAAAACGATTCTTGTATAACATTATCTTTTAGTAATTTTTCAACTTGTTTCTGTATTTCATCGTTTTGCGATGGTGGAAGTCGGTATTGCCGTATGAAAATTGGATCTTCATTTTTAGTCCGGATTCGATGTTTTACTTGATTAGAAAATGTAAGAGGCAGTTTATCACAATAGAATATATCCCTGTATTCAAAACAAAGTTTTTCTATTGCTTCTCGTTCTTCTTGATTAGCATGATCTAATCGGAGTTTCGATAAATTTTGTGTAAGTAATTCATCAATCTCAAAATCATTTAATTGTTGCCCGGTTGATAAATTTATTTTGCAAGTATTATTATTAAGGCTGGTTATATTCAATGGTTCGTTAAAAGTTAAAGTCACACTATCTTGCGAAGCATTCTGCATGACTGTTGTTGCAAATGAATCTTTGCAAGTAACTATAGCGCTAGGCATACGTACTTCATTTCCAAAATTTTTAAAATTAATTATTGCTTCACCATTAATTAAATTTGTAGGCACCTTAACACGGGTTTCAGTGCGTGGTTCTAGCGTTATTTCCCACGGGGGACTATAAATTATTGGAATTTCTGTATTTTGTGTCCGTAAAATTAAATTTTTCATGTCTATAGTCGCGTTCAATATTTTTAATAAGTTAGAACCTATTAATCCGTCATATCTTCCATCTACATTATATATATAAAATTTATGATTCATCGGACTTTTAAAACTTTCCAATAAAGGTATATCTATAACTTCGTCATGTAGGCTACGTCCATGTGTACTAATAACTTCAAAAGGATCAATATATTTATAATCTGAAAAATATTCATCAGCTTTAGCGGGACTAATAAAACTTCTGGTACTTCCGGTATCAATCATTAAACGAGCATCAATTTCAGGAATATAAATATGCGGTAGTTTATTTATGCCGTCATAATTTAAGTGTACTATTTCTGGGGGTCGCTCTTGGAGGATTTTATAGGAAAATTTACGCATTCATTTCCAGCTTCTTCAGTTTCAACAGGTTCTATGTTTTCATGATAATCGTCATAAGCAGTTTGTTGATTATCGTCAATGAAATAATGATTTTCATATTCTGTATAATCAGGTTGATAGTCTTGGTATTCAATTTCAGGGTCGTTCATTTCTAAAGACTCTATCATATTTTGTCTAATAGGACGAGCTGTGCGCATTGACACATCGCTTGCCTGAAATTGAGGTGGATTACGTTGAGGTTGATTTTGTGGTGGTATACCAAATTTAAATTGTTGATTTGGCATGTTGAAATTAGGTCGGTTTTGTGTATTGTTAAATTGTGGTTTGAACCCTTGTTGATTAGGAATACCGAATTTAAAATTATTATTTCCAAAATTTGGTTTATATCCTTGTTGGTTTAGGTTAGGTCTGAATTGTACATTTTGATTTGGAATACCGAATTTAAAATTATTATTATACGGTTTAAAATTATTTTGTGTTTGGTATGGAATTCCGAATTTAAAATTTTGTTGTCCGGAATTAAATGTATTTGGCACAAATGCAGGTTGAGGTTTGAAATTATTATTAAAATTATTTGTTAAAGTAGGCGTGAAAAATTGTTGAACTGGTTTAATATTAGATTTATTTTTATTTTTAGAATTGTACTGATATTGAAAATTGACCTCCTCCATGACAACACTTAGTGCGTTTTCTAAAACGGTACAACCTTTAAGTCGCACAATTCGAATTAAATCCTCTGGTAAATTATATAAAAATACATTCAAGCACATATTATTATAGATAATCATTTTAGCGGCTTTGAGGCCTTCATCAGTTAATAAATTGACCTTGGAGAAGAGGGTGCAGCGTGTTTGTTGTATCCTGTTACAAAATTGCGTATATGTTTCACCAACTTTAATTTTTAAATTTTCCAACTCAATTGCCACACACTCTTCCGATCTAGGATCACCAAAATGTTGAATCAAAACAGCTCTTAATTGTTCCCAAGTTGTTATGTCTTCTCTTTCACTTAGTAGAGCAGCGGCTTTACCACATAATCTACTAGTTATAGCATGAAACACATATGTAGTTTGAACAACATTGTTTGATCCGCTAAAATTTCTGATTATATATTCACTTTTTTTAATAAATAAATTTAAAGTATTTTGATCACCATCGTACTTGGGAATTAAACTTAAAAGTTCTTTTGATACTAATTGAATTGTTGATTCATTGTTGCGTTGCATTTTGAATTGTATTTATTTAATTAAACACACACAAAGTAAAATTCACAAAATTAAAATTCACAAAATAATATTTTCAAAATAAAATTCACAAAATAAATCTTATAACAAAATTATCAAAATCAAAATTCTCAAAATTAAAATTATCGAAATTAAAATTATCAAATTAAAATTCTCAAAATTAATATTTATTATTAATATTTCTCAATATCTTATAATCTATGAAGTCAAATAACTTTCGACGATTTTTATTCGAAAATTATGAAAAATAATTTTCAACGATGTTTGTTTGAAAATTATAAAAATTTGTTAAATAATTTTCAACGATTT